>OV049864.1:13812921-14512532 GCA_920104075.1 Melanargia galathea
TCTTATTGTTAAACTTTTTTTAAAGATTTTAACATGTTCTTGGCAAGACAAGGATAGTATTCAAATCTGGGACTACGGATCATGCAAACTCATAGAAACAATAGTGCCAGATAGCCACCAGTCAAAATTATACTGTGGAAAAATGGTCCCGCAAACTAATTTGATAGTTTGTGGCGGCACAGAACCTAATATACTACGCGTCGTCGACATCAATTTAAAAATCGTAAGTACCCTCATAATTTCTTCAAGTCCTTCAAAGTCTCATAAATCCGAAAGTGAGTTCGTTTGTGTATCATTTCTTTACGCCTCGACTACTCAAACTATTTTAAACACAGTAATAGCTTGCATCCATGGACACAGGATGCTTTCTGTCTTCAGATAAAGTCAGACTTGCTCACCCAGCGATGGTTTCATGTCTTGGAAGGACTTCTGAATTTAGATTTTTTTAGAATGTCAGTGTGGCTAATTCTATTGTACACAATCTCTAAATCTAAACTAAAATGACAGGCCTAAATATATTCTTATCTCTTTCACAATGCTCCCTGTAGAAAAGGATAGCACTATTTTTAAACTTGTTATTTTAGTTTAAGTTTAGAGATTGTGTACAACAGAATTGGCCACATTATAATCGAATTACCGACGTTGCCTGTTTGTACTCGTGATCTTTGTTACAGACGGAATGTTCAATACGAAACAACCCCGGCGCGGTCTACGCATTCGATTTTGGAACGATTCGGCGGAAACCGACCAAAGTACCGGACACGTACAAAAGAATTAGTGAAATACATAATATTCCACGAGTTGCTTTCGTCACTGGAAAAAGACTGCAGACTGTTGATTTCGGATAAATGTTGATATTATTTAAGTTTGTTTGCGTTTCCCTCTGTTATGGTCTAGAAAGATAGAATGTATGGAATTTGCGCTCCAAACAAAACGTTGAAGCAAAGAATTATGCCTTGAACAATTCTGGAGTTGCTTTGTCTCATTCTCACCTACTTAAATAGAAAAAAATAGCCCAGGTGAATGACCTTGTCTTCACTACAATGTTTTAGGCGCAGTCTCCAGTGTCTACACAGAATATATAATTATAACCTTCTTGGTTATAGTGATCGCACACAACGAGACAAATGCTACGCCATTTTGCCGACAAGCGCGGATGGAACTGTCAACTGATGGCGCGCGCAATGTGCGACCTCCGTCTCAGCGTGGGCAACAAAAACAAGAGTCTCATTATAAAAGTCTCTACTCACAAACAGGCGTTTATACAATTTACCGTGATAGACAAATACACTGTGATTTCATTTTGTAAATAGTATATAAAACTCTAGAAAGATAAAATATCCAGTTTGGCAAGAATTCATATAATAAATAAAACAATACTAATAGCCGGAGAGCCGGTGGAAAATTTTGAGGAGGTACTCGATAACAGCTAAATTTTCAGAACGTCCCGCCGGCTCTCAGATCATAACTACTACATCGTATTATACACAGGATTCGAACATCTATTATTCGACCGGTTCATGTTGAGCCTCGTCAACGGATGGGTTTTCCCATGCTGCAATTGTTTTTTGTTTTGAGCTTTCGACATCACAGTTGAAACGACTACATCGGAGTAGTCGAGCGGCGCGAGCGCGAGCACGGTGGGCGCGGGCGGCGGGCGCTCGGGCGCCGGCGCGCGCACTCGGCCCTCGCCCTCCGCCGTCAGCTTGCACTTCTTCGACACCTCGTGAGGCGCGCGCGCGCGGCTCGGCTCGCGGCTCGGCTCGCCGCTCGGCGCGTCGTAGCGCCCGACCAGCACGCGCACCGACAGGTCCTCGGCGGGCGGCGGCGGCGCGGGCGCGGGGGCGGGCGCGGGCGGCGAGGGGGGCGGGCGCGCGCGCGGCGCCGAGCGGCGCGGCGGGTCGGGCTCGGCGCGCGCCTCGAACTCCTTCTTGAGGTTGCTGACGAGGCCGACGGGCGGCGGGCGGGGCGCGGGCGCGGCGCGCGGCAGGTCGCCGTGCGAGGCGGCGGCGAGGCGGCGGCGGCGCGGGCTCGCGCGCAGCCACGTGTCGGCGGGCGCGGAGGCGGACAGGCGGCCGCCCCACGTGGAGGCGCCGCGGTCGCGCGCGCTCTCCATGCGCGCCAGCTCCGCGAGTATGGCACAGGTCTCGTTGAACTTGCGTTCGTTGGCGGCGATGTCGGGCGGCGCGCGCTCGCGGATGACGGCCAGGTCGGGCGCGGGCTCGTCGCGCGGCGCGCGCCCGGAGCCCCACGACGAGTGCCGCGACAGGTCCACCACCACCGCGCTGTCGAACGAGCTCCACGAGCTCTGGCGGCTGGGCGGCGCCTCGTCGTCGGCGGCCTCGTCGCCCGCCGCGTCGCACGGTCGGCACTTGACGTCTATCACGCCACTGTCACTTTTCACTAGGGTATCGTCGGCGGCGCGGCGCGGCGGCTCGCGGCGCTCGATCTCGTGCACGAGCACGCGCACGCTGGGCGCGCCCTGCTCCTTGAGGCGCATGATCTGGTTGGGCGACACGCTGTAGGAGCCGCCGGCGCACGGCATGAGCATGTGGCGCGTCTCGGAGGCGAGGTTCTCGAGCGACACGGAGGTGGGCGGCAGCAGCTCGCCGGCCAGCGTGGAGTCGGGCGACCAGGAGCGCGGCCGGCCCGCGCCCGCGCCGGCGAGCGCGAGCGCGAGGGGCGTGGGCTCCGTGGCCCCACGCCGCGGCCCGCCCTCCGACTGGGACGCCGCCTCGGGCGCCTGGAGGTTGGTCTCGGACTTGGACCGCTGCAGCTTCTCCTTGTTCTTCATGGCCGCGAGGATGCCCTGGTAGGTCTCGAGCTGGCCGAGGAAGTTGTTGTTGGGCTTGATGCAGCTGCGCTTGGCGCGCACGTGCCGCAGAGCGCGGTCGAAGCTCCAGTTGAAGGCCTTCATGGCGTAGGCGATGACCACGGAGGCGGAGCGGCTGATGCCCATCTTGCAGTGCACGAGCACCTTCGAGCCCTCGTTCCTGGCCTTGTTTATGTATTTAAAAGTGTTATCCCAGTGTTTGAGAAGATCAGTCTTTTCGTCGTCGTAAACTCTAATATTAAGGTAATCGAACATACCAGGAAAAAAATTGTCTATTTCTCTCGTCACGTTGAGTATATGTCTAACCCTGAAAGCGAGAAACATATTCTATTTAACATTTCGTTTCAGTCATAGAATGTATGAAGCCGATTCTTCCATGCAACTTTTCTTAGTGACAAAGTTGCATGGCTTTGCATTCAACTGACAACAATTATTATTTTTTATCATTAATCATCACTATCAACCCACTGCCGGCCCACTACAGGGCACGGGTCTCCTCTCAGTACGAGGGGTTTAGGCCGTAGTCCACCACGCTGGCCGAGTGCGGGTTGGTAGACTTCACACGCCTTCGAGAACATTATGAAGAACTCTCAGGCATCCAGGTCTCCTAACGATGTTTTCCTTCACCGTTAAACCGAGTGATATTTAATTGCTTAAAACTCACACAACTCCATTATGTGGGTTTTAAGCCCACTTAATAAAGGTCAGGCCCCGAAAGGTAGGCCGAAATCTTACTATGCTGTCACTGCTTAATACTAAGCTATCACCGCAATTAATATTATTTTTATATTGATCTATATAAATGAAAATCAATGTTAATCTGTATATCTTCTATACACTGCTAAACTATTGAACCGATTGTGGTGAAACGTAGTTGTTCTGCATACACCCGTGGACGTTGCTGGCGCTTAATCTGCATAACAAGTACAAATTAAAAATTTAAAAAAAAAAAACCGACATTCGCCATTTTGTGGCGGTGGCCATCTTGGATTTGCAATAGTGCAATAGTGCTATTCTACTAGTCAAGCCCTTTCATTTGATACCCATATTCAGTGAGTTGTGAAAAATATGTAATCCGCCATTTTGTAGCGGCGGCCATCTTGGACCGATTTTCATCAAACATAGCAAACAACACTTTCGACTAATTCACCTTTCAAACACACACACACACACACACACACTCTCACTCACACTCACTCACTCACACTCACTCTCACACTCACACTTTTAGCCGTGTGGTCCCGGCAGATTAGAATGTGGCCACCCCATCTCTTCCCGTGGGTGTCGTAAGAGGCGACTAAGGGACTATACCTGCATAACACCTGTGTTCCTAGGTGATGCAGCAAGGTGATGTGATGCGCCTATAAGGCCGCCATCCTTAACTTAGATCGCTTAAGTTTTGGCGACTAATTCACTGCATCCTTGCTACCACCGGTCGTCCCGGTTAACCGGTCCACTGGGCACTGGCAGCATAGGACGAGAGAGTGGGTTTGCACCTGCGCAACTGCTTACTCACTTAAAACAACTCCCGCGCAGAAGGACCTTGGCTAGGACCACACTCACACACACACTAACACTCACACTCATGGATATTTGTAGTATGTATGTATGTATGTGGTGTATGCGTCCCTGAACCATAGTTTACATGCCGGGAACAGTTCAATAGTAAGAAATGAATAGGTACCCGTTCCTCTGCAACTCCTCCAGGTTGCTCGCGTTCCACTCGGAGCCGAGGTACACGTGGTCGAACACCTCGGTGGGCGCGTCCATCTGGCCCAGGATGGTGAGCATCTCCTGGTCGATGAAGGACTTGAACTCGGCCAGGTCCATGTCGAGCTCGTCCTCCAGGCGGCCGCGGATCGCCTTGCTCGTCACCTCGTCCAGGTCCACGCTCATCATGATCTCCTTGAGCGTGCAGCGGATCACGCGCTCCGTCTCGCCTCGCTCGCGCGGCCTAACCAAGTGACCAAGTGACCAACCATCACAGACACAGAGCAAAATTCGCTACAAAAAGGTCTCTGACGCATTGTCAGAGGATAATTTGAGTGCGAAACAAAAAAAAAACCATCACAATCTCTACTAATATAATAAAGCGGAAGAGTTTGTTTGTTTGAACGCACTAATCTCAGGAACTACTGGACCGATTTCAAAAATTATTTCACCATTGCATAATATGTAAGTGACCCTTGAGTGCTATAGGCTATATATGGACCACGGGCGAAGCCGGAGCGGACCGCTAGTACCTAATATACCACCACCACTACAACGTCCCACTTCTGGGCACAGTTGGTTAAAAATCAATAATTAATGTTGTAATTATATTAGGTATTATTCAATCCGCATTGGAACAGCGTGGCGTGTCTAAGCTCTAAATCCCTCTCTCCTATGAGAGAGGAGGCCTGTGCCCATCATTTGACATTTAAAGGCTGTAATGATGGTGGTATATGTATGTATATTTGTGATTAATTCAAAACCAATGGACGGATTTTGATGATTTTTTCACTATCGTAATCTACATACTTTCAGGAAGTTAAAGTATATGACACGCCTAGTTATCATTCATATGTACGAAGTTACACGCAACAAATGTGCCCATATGTCACTAAATTTTTGATTGGTACACTGATTTCTCTGATATTGCTGGACCGAAGCCGATTTAATTTTTTCTAAAATATAGCTTGTTTTTTAGAGTTTGCGTTTAAAGTTAGCTCTTGACTGCAATCTCACCTGATGATAAAAATGACTATGCAATCTAAGATAATAAGAAGATAATAAGAAGAAGCGGGCTTCCTTGAAGAGGTATGGCAGTGTTAATTAAACCCATACCCTAAGATCGGTTTCTAAGCGGCATCGTGTAGGAACGCTAAATCGCTTGGCGGTACGGCTTTGCCGGTAGGGTGGTAACTAGCGGCTGAAGCCTCCCACCAGACCAGACCAGAGACAATTTGGAAATTCACTTTGTTTTTTTGGTGTGCAAATTAAACTTTAACGGTAACTTAACTTTAACCGCCTGACGTACAGAATACAGATACTTATATGTATGTATGTACGTATGATTCAAGAATAGAGATAAAACAGTATAATTATCTTTATATACTATCATAAAGAAGCAATAATTATTGCTTTGCATTTTGCGAGCATCTAATGCGTTTAATTAGCGCATTTGCCAACATCCGATTCGATTCGAGGTCAAGAAATGAGGTCTAGGCATGTATAAAGAGTATGTTGAATATAACAATAAGGCCTTTGCCTAATTTCTTAATATCGACTGGCTTATAACTAATCAGTAATCCTAATCACATACCACAGTGGCACATACACTCAGCTATTTCTGAACTCAATTAACAGTATATAACAGCTGTGATAGTGTTTCGCGTGCTATGATTTACTTGATTGCAAGATAAATTGTAACCTACGAGTCCATACTACCATCGTCGGCGATACTCTCGCCCTGTGAAGATTAGCTTTTGTATAGAATTTGGTGGCACGGCGAGACTATCGCCCGAGATTCTCGTCTTTGGAGATGACGACATATAGTTAAGTTCCCTCCGTCTCGATAAAGAACACTACAGATACAGTCGTGATAGGGAACAACTACAGAGCTAGTCATTACTTGAGGCGCAGCGAGTCGGGCGAGGGCGGGCGGCGCGACTCGAGGCAGTCCATGGCGTGCCACTCGTTGAGGCAGGAGCGGTCCGAGTCCACGCGCCGCTCGTAGTGCGCGCACCACGCGTGCGACGCGCCGCCCGCGAAGTGGTCGAGCGAGGGTCGTGATAGGGAACAACTACAGAGCTAGTCATTACTTGAGGCGCAGCGAGTCGGGCGAGGGCGGGCGGCGCGACTCGAGGCAGTCCATGGCGTGCCACTCGTTGAGGCAGGAGCGGTCCGAGTCCACGCACCGCTCGTAGTGCGCGCACCACGCGTGCGACGCGCCGCCCGCGAAGTGGTCGAGCGAGGGTCGTGATAGGGAACAACTACAGAGCTAGTCATTACTTGAGGCGCAGCGAGTCGGGCGAGGGCGGGCGGCGCGACTCGAGGCAGTCCATGGCGTGCCACTCGTTGAGGCAGGAGCGGTCCGAGTCCACGCGCCGCTCGTAGTGCGCGCACCACGCGTGCGACGCGCCGCCCGCGAAGTGGTCGAGCGAGGGTCGTGATAGGGAACAACTACAGAGCTAGTCATTACTTGAGGCGCAGCGAGTCGGGCGAGGGCGGGCGGCGCGACTCGAGGCAGTCCATGGCGTGCCACTCGTTGAGGCAGGAGCGGTCCGAGTCCACGCGCCGCTCGTAGTGCGCGCACCACGCGTGCGACGCGCCGCCCGCGAAGTGGTCGAGCGAGGGTCGTGATAGGGAACAACTACAGAGCTAGTCATTACTTGAGGCGCAGCGAGTCGGGCGAGGGCGGGCGGCGCGACTCGAGGCAGTCCATGGCGTGCCACTCGTTGAGGCAGGAGCGGTCCGAGTCCACGCTCCGCTCGTAGTGCGCGCACCACGCGTGCGACGCGCCGCCCGCGAAGTGGTCGAGCGAGGGTCGTGATAGGGAACAACTACAGAGCTAGTCATTACTTGAGGCGCAGCGAGTCGGGCGAGGGCGGGCGGCGCGACTCGAGGCAGTCCATGGCGTGCCACTCGTTGAGGCAGGAGCGGTCCGAGTCCACGCGCCGCTCGTAGTGCGCGCACCACGCGTGCGACGCGCCGCCCGCGAAGTGGTCGAGCGAGGGTCGTGATAGGGAACAACTACAGAGCTAGTCATTACTTGAGGCGCAGCGAGTCGGGCGAGGGCGGGCGGCGCGACTCGAGGCAGTCCATGGCGTGCCACTCGTTGAGGCAGGAGCGGTCCGAGTCCACGCGCCGCTCGTAGTGCGCGCACCACGCGTGCGACGCGCCGCCCGCGAAGTGGTCGAGCGAGGGTCGTGATAGGGAACAACTACAGAGCTAGTCATTACTTGAGGCGCAGCGAGTCGGGCGAGGGCGGGCGGCGCGACTCGAGGCAGTCCATGGCGTGCCACTCGTTGAGGCAGGAGCGGTCCGAGTCCACGCGCCGCTCGTAGTGCGCGCACCACGCGTGCGACGCGCCGCCCGCGAAGTGGTCGAGCGAGGGTCGTGATAGGGAACAACTACATAGCTAGTCATTACTTGAGGCGCAGCGAGTCGGGCGAGGGCGGGCGGCGCGACTCGAGGCAGTCCATGGCGTGCCACTCGTTGAGGCAGGAGCGGTCCGAGTCCACGCGCCGCTCGTAGTGCGCGCACCACGCGTGCGACGCGCCGCCCGCGAAGTGGTCGAGCGAGGGTCGTGATAGGGAACAACTACAGAGCTAGTCATTACTTGAGGCGCAGCGAGTCGGGCGAGGGCGGGCGGCGCGACTCGAGGCAGTCCATGGCGTGCCACTCGTTGAGGCAGGAGCGGTCCGAGTCCACGCGCCGCTCGTAGTGCGCGCACCACGCGTGCGACGCGCCGCCCGCGAAGTGGTCGAGCGAGGGTCGTGATAGGGAACAACTACATAGCTAGTCATTACTTGAGGCGCAGCGAGTCGGGCGAGGGCGGGCGGCGCGACTCGAGGCAGTCCATGGCGTGCCACTCGTTGAGGCAGGAGCGGTCCGAGTCCACGCGCCGCTCGTAGTGCGCGCACCACGCGTGCGACGCGCCGCCCGCGAAGTGGTCGAGCGAGGGTCGTGATAGGGAACAACTACAGAGCTAGTCATTACTTGAGGCGCAGCGAGTCGGGCGAGGGCGGGCGGCGCGACTCGAGGCAGTCCATGGCGTGCCACTCGTTGAGGCAGGAGCGGTCCGAGTCCACGCGCCGCTCGTAGTGCGCGCACCACGCGTGCGACGCGCCGCCCGCGAAGTGGTCGAGCGAGGGTCGTGATAGGGAACAACTACAGAGCTAGTCATTACTTGAGGCGCAGCGAGTCGGGCGAGGGCGGGCGGCGCGACTCGAGGCAGTCCATGGCGTGCCACTCGTTGAGGCAGGAGCGGTCCGAGTCCACGCGCCGCTCGTAGTGCGCGCACCACGCGTGCGACGCGCCGCCCGCGAAGTGGTTGAGCGAGCGGGCGCGCTCGCTCGCGCGGTGCAGCGTCTGCAGCGCCGACCTGCAACCAACACATCACCGACATGCCACTTCTATACTATGCATATTATTATTTATTTCGTGATGGTAATGTGGCTCTTGTGATAAGCCAAGACTCAAAAGACCACCGTTTTGGAAAGCGGATTCTGCTGAGAGAAGCAGTCGAGAAACTCAGCATTTTGCAAAATACAAAAAGTTACAATAAATATCTAAATATCAATCTCTTATCGATTTTTAGATGCAGTATTCAATGTCGCCTGTCATCACCAATCAAATGGAAAAATCTTCTTTTAAAAAAAAGAATATTAGCCATTTTAAACATGATTAATTATATTCCTCTTTTCGCTGCAAATAAGCATGAAAAGCTTGTGCTAGGAGTCGGTACGACAATAGTCCAACGGGTGGGAATCGATCTGGCCACCTTTCCGCACCTTAACCGTTGGAGCTATTGAAGCATTTAAGAGGTTAAACTTTGCGATTAAGGTATCCGTATTCAGAAAAAAAAAACTAGAAAAATACACAATAGTACATTGTTCCACGACGGGAGAAAGTAACCGATTACTACGAGGGTGTAGTTTGAGACCCGAGGCCGTAGGCCGTAGGGCCGCAATACACCCGAGAGGAATCGCACTTTCTCCCGAAGTGATACATAGTGCTTTATACTACACCTACGAGGAAAATAATAAAATAATCAAAAATATTAAAATTATTACCGGAAATCAATCAGAAAAAGACGTTGGGTTTCCATTGTAAAAAATCTTCATATGCTTTGTTGTATCTATTTTTATCTATTTCTAGATATCTTGGTTAAGAGATTTTCAATATAACAATAACTGCTTGGCCACATATTTTTAATTCCGGCGGCGTTGGGCGGCTCACTACTTAGACACTTCGAGTTCCCTAAAGTTATTTGTAATTTTATAAATTGAAAATTTGGATAGGTAAAACAAAAGAAAGCGACTCGCAAAATACAAAGAAAATAGCGCGAAAAATTTATATTTTCTATTTTTTACTTTTACTTTATATTTAATTATATTAATTAAAATTTAATTTATTTAAAATAGCGGACCCCAGTCGTGCTCGGTGACATACCGACATCAGCGCCATCTACCGTGGTGGTTACTTATTTATTTTATTATAGGTGCTTTTTATGTCGTCTTTTGTCGAAATGTGTTTTTTTCATGTACTGATCGGATTTTATCAAAAATTAAAAAGAAAAAAGCACGTAATGGAATTTCATAAATGGAATTTCCGCTCTAGCGCGTTAACAATGAAATCTCATAGTTCTTTCCCCCCGCATATTTGTTTGACAGTAATGACGTACTTTTGACCGTCGATAGGAGAAAAACCAGAAGGTACTTTCCGAGCAGGTGTAGTATAAATTCTATGTCTGTTGGGAGGCTTCAGCCGTAGCTAGTTACTACCATACCGGCGAAAGAAACCGATCAGGCGTATGGGTTTAATAAAAACTGCCACACTTTTTCCAAGTCAGCCCGCATCCACCTTAGACTGCATCGTCACTTACCACCAGGTGAGATCGCAGTCAAGAGCTAACTTATGATGAATAAGAGATGAATAAGAAAAAAAAACAAGCAATGTCGCGGGTACCACCGGATATAGGATACTAGCGGTCCGCCCCGGTTTCGCCCGTGGTACATAATATATAGCCTATTAGCACTCAGGGATCACTTACATATCCAACGGTGAAAGAATTTTGAAATCGGTCCAGTAGTTCCTGAGATTAGCGCGATCAAACAAACAAACTCTTCCGCTTTATTATATTACTAGCGGACCCGCCAGACATCGTCCTGCCCGCTATTAGCGCCACCTACCGGGTCCATTTTTTCTACTTATAAACCTTCCTCTTGAATCACTCTATCTAATAAAACCGCATCAAAATCCGTTGCGTAGTTTAAAAGATTTAAGCATACATAGGGACATAGGGATATAGGGACAGAGAAAGCGACTTTGTTTTATACTATGTAGTGAAGTATAGATTAGTATAGATAAATATAGATATACATTATACATAGTTTGTTATCATTGAATACACACCACATGGCCTGCACGGACACCGGCTTGAATATGTGCTGCTGGTTGCACACGCACACGCTGAACCCCCTGCGGACAATGAATCCGTCATTACTTATTGTTCCAATGGAACCGTACTTAATATGTTCGCTAACCAAGTTCGATTCCTGCTATCATGACGATAAGGCTCCTAATTAAACAAACAATCAATATATAAAATGGGGATTTAACCGCGACATGGGAATTGGGGATCGCGCGGCCTAGTTTGCGTCAGCTCATGGGGGTTATTCTCTAACTTAGTGATCATCACTAAAATGGTAGCCACCGAATTAGTTCGATATACATACATTGCTGCTTTACTGTGTGAAATAAAAATTACTATTTCATACCTAACCTTCAATGGATAAGAAACGTATGAAAAATAACATCAGTGGTTTTCATTTTCAATAGCCACTGAGGTAGAGAATAGGCCCACATGTCAGGCGATGGTCCAGGATAAGAAACAAGTTGATAACTGGATAGGTGATGGATATTGGAGGTTCAAAATTTGGCCAATTATTTTACTCGCGCCTCTGAGAGCGCGTTATTCTCACAAACATCTAATATTAATAATTAATCATTAAACCTTGAGTAAAAAGTTGTGAAAGCCTAGTGGTTAGGACGACCGACTTCTAATCGGAGGTCGTGGGTTCGATCCCGGGCACGCACCTCTAACTTTCGGAGTTATGTGCGTATTAAGTATTTAAATATCACTTGCTTTAACGGTGAAGGAAAACATCGTGAGGAAACCTGCATGCCTGAGAGTTCTCCATAACGTTCTCAAAGGTGTGTGAAGTCTGCCAATCCGCTTGGCCAGCGTGGTAGACTATGGCCAAGACCCTTCTCACTCTGAGAGGAGGCCCGTGCTCTGTAGTGAGCCGGTAATGGGTTGATCATGATGATGATGATGATGATGATGATGATGATGATGATGATGATGATGAAACCTTGAGTTGAAATCCTGTACTCTTACGCACGGTTCCCATGTTCAATGTACATATCTGTAACCTGTGGGTGTTACCTCAGCAACATTCTTATTTGTTAAGACAGTCCATAAAATTTTCGACAAAAAATTGTTTCAGGCTAAGCTAGGTATTGGGTATTTTATGAGAGAAATTGGCAATTCGTTCCCGGGGTTGGACTACCAACCCCCAACCTACCGCCATCTATGGCGGTGTTTCATCCCCTCTGTCATTTGGAGTAAATTATCATCACTATTTTGTGATAATAGTCTTTAAAGCCCGCCAACCCGAATTGCAGCAGTGTGGCGGGTCTGAGCTCTAAATCTTCTACATGAGAGGAGGCCTGTGCCCAGCAGTGGGACGTTAAAAGGCTCTAGTGTGGTGTTGGTGGATGTTCGATTAGTAATTTCTAGAGTAGGTACTTCCTTCTGTATGTACATACATGATACACAGGATAACTGCTTACACATAAGTATTTTATTCATAACCAAAAACAAAAGCATTTATATTTATAACAACGACTCAAAAAAACGTTAAATTTCTCCGATGAGAAGTATTTAACTTGCTCAGACATAATGCACAATACACAGCGGATTTAAACCAAGGTTACACTAACTTAACATTTTAATCAAGGGCGTTCCTATCACTTGCAATATTCTTCGATGTAAGAGCCCTCGCACACTGTGCTCTATGATTTAATGAAACTCACACAGTAGAAAGATTAGGATAAAAAGTTTTTAAATTAATGGCTCTAGCAAAAACTAGGAAAAAAAATTGTGTTAGGCTTCTCGTACAGGCTCTTTACAACCTGCATTCATAAGTTGTTTTTAAGTTGACGAACATATTATCATCATCATCATCATCATCATCATGATCAACCCATTACCGGCTCACTACAGAGCACGGGTCTCCTCTCAGAGTGAGAAGGGTTTTGGCCATAGTCTACCACGCTGGCCAAGCGGATTGGCAGACTTCACACACCTTTGAGAACGTTATGGAGAACTCTCAGGCATGCAGGTTTCCTCACGATATGTTTTCCTTCACCGTTAAAGCAAGTGATATTTAAATACTTAAAACGCACATAACTCCGAAAAGTTAGAGGTGCGTGCCCCGGGATCGAACCCACGACCTCCGATTAGAAGTCGGTCGTCCTAAGCACTAGGCTATCACAGCTTACGACGAACATATTATAGTGAATAATAATCCTCGGCACGCGCCTCAACTTTTCTGAGTTATGTGCGTTTTAAACAATTGAATATCACTCGCTTTAACAGTGAAGGAAAACATCGTGAGGAAACGTGCACGCCGGAGAGTTCTCCATAACGTTCTCGAAGACGTGTGGAGTCTACCAATCCCCACTCGGCCTGAGCGGTGGAGTACGACTAAACCCTTCTCATTGTGAGAGGAAACCCGTGCCCTGTGGTGGGCCAGTATTAGTTTGATAATGATGATGATGGTGATGATGATAATGACGATGATGATGATGATATAGAGTAATTCTCTCACCCATCCCCGTCTAGTTTGATGGAGGTGTCTGCGAGCACCCGCAGGACCAGCCCGACCGTGGTGCGTTCGTTGCAGTCGATCCCCAGCAGCGCCGCCTCGTCGCCGCGACACACCACCACCAGGTACCGCGTGCGCCCGGGGTGAGCGCTCTCCAGTTTCACCGCCTAGTTCAATATACACAGGGTATAGAATAGAATAGAATAGAACAGAACAGAACAGAACAGAACAGAAAAGAATAGAATAGAAAAGTTTTTTATTCAAATAAACTTTTACAAGTACTTTTGAATCGTCAATTGAATCTACCACTGGTTCGGAATGCATGCCGTTCCAACCGAGAAGAACCAGTAAGAAACTCGGCGAGAAAGTATAAGGAGACCGCTATCAAAAACTTAGCGCTATTACTATACTATCTAAATATAAGCCAATACCAATAACCATTTGTCTTATACTTGTAGTATTAGTGTATGTCTCAAACCGTCAATGTATAGCGTGCACTCTCTGGGTAGGTAAGAAGTGCCGCAAGTGGCATCATCTATTATGGCCATCATTATGGCATACTAAGCGGCATGGTCAAATGGTCAAATCACTATAATTGATCTCTTTACTGAGCTTACTGAAAACTATAAAGATCATGGCTTTTATCTATACTAATTTATCTAATCGTATGGCGTTTGATAAATAAGCATACCTAACTTAAATCATATTTTTAACCCCCGACACAAAAACAACGGGGTGTTATAAGTATGACGTGTCTGTGTGTGTGTGTCTGTCTGTTCCCCTGTGGCGCTCAAACGGGTGGACAGATTTGAATGCGGTTTTTTTGTTGTTTGAAAGGTGAATTAATCGAGAGTGTTGTTAGCTATGTTTGATGAAAATCGGTTCAAGATGGCCGCCGCTACAAAATGGCGGATTACATATTTTTTCATAACTCCCTTAATATTGGTATCAAATGAAAGGGTTTGACTAGTATAATAGCATTATTGCAAATCCAAGATGGTTTTTTTAATTTTTAATTTATAGGTACTTGTTAAGTCAGCGATTTAGTTTAGAGATCGTGTACAATAAAATTAGCCACAATGTCGATGTAACTTATACAAGTTATAGTACTGTAGCTATTTACTAGTGAATGTACCAAAATGAACATGACTAAGATAGGTATATGACCTCCATAAACGGTCTGCTTCCTAATTTCATTATCACAGTACTAGTAGAAATGTAGGTAAACCTACTGTATGCTAATCGTATCCTTAATTATTTTCGACTTCACTGTATTAATTGTATTGTGTTCAATTTTGGAAAATGTGGAAACACCATGAGCTTAAATGTATGTAGGTAAAATGAGACAGTAGCTGAAGACCAAGAAGCAATAATTATTATTAAATAGTCTTATTTTCACTTATAAAAAAAAACCGGTCAAGTGCGAGACAGACTCGCGCACCGAGGGTTCCGTACTCCAGAATTAGTATAAGTACAATCTGTTTTTCATTAGTTTGTCTTAAAAGGTAAGGTGCTAATTAAGCTAGGCCTCTAAATTGTATGAGCACTCGCCACTCATACAACTCAGAGGTCTATCTTAATTGGCTTAACTATGTATGTATGGGGACACCCTTTAATTTCCAACTTTTTTTAGTTTTTGGAATTTTTCCTTTATTTGTGCTGTAAGACCTGGCTTTTTGCCTTTCGTAATTCTAGGTCAACTGGAACTACCATTTAGGTTTTCGACCCAAAACCTATAAGGGTACTTCCGGTTGACCTAGATTTGTCAATTTTAGTGAAAAGCAAGGTCTTACGGATCAAGTAAAGGGAAAATTCCGAAAAATAAAAAAAAGTTGAAAATTAGGGTAAATTTTGGTACTTACAAGTTTTCGTGAAAATCTAAATTTGCCCATATCTTTTTATTGTGTGGACTCAGGACCTTAATTTTTATACACCTAATAGGGATCATAGACCCTAGTATCTGGTATAAATTTCAACTTGTTAGGTCCACCTGTTCCTGAGAAAATCGGTGGTGACACACGGACAGACGGACAGACAAACGGACAGACGGACAAGAAAGTGATCTTATAAGGGTTCCTTTTTTTACCTTTTGAGGTACGGAACCCTAAAAAGCCTCTCCGATAAAATATATTTCATGTTTATCGAACCATAGAATTCAGAATAGGTATGGAAGTGTGAGATTGTTAGGTCCGCGTAAATGTGTACTAAAAACATCAGTGAGTGATATTGAAAATCAGACTATCTTCATAGCTTTAGTGTTTACTTCAGTTAAGCGTATGCTGAAAGATTCTTTAAAAAATCAGACAAGCCTAAGTCAACGGAAATTCATGATCAATGATCATGAATTTATTGAAGGGAGCGTGAATTACTGTTCATGGATTCCGACGTAGTGACATGTAATCATCTGATAGTGCACATATCAATGCGCATATGGTCGGTGGGCGCATCCATACGTGTCGCGCCTGACGGCGCGGCGACTCCGTTTACATGTAATACAACAAAGTACATACCATTTTGAGCGTCTCCTCCGGGCGCACCAAGTAAAACATAGACTGTAGGTGGTTGTGTATGTGCGGCTGCGGAGGCGGGCGCGCCGGCGAGCGGCGGCGGCCCGCGCAGCCCGGCTGTGCGCCGCCCAGCACCAGCGCCGCGCCCGCGGCCGCGAAGTAGCACTCATTGAGACTGGAACAAACGCTAAAACCTTATACACTGCTCAGTGCTCAGTGTATGGGGAAATATTACGACAAACCATATCTATCTATACTAATATAATAAAGCGGAAGAGTTTGTTTGTTTGAACGCGCTAATCTCAGGAACTACTGGACCGATGTCAAAAATTGTTTCACCGTTGGATATGTGCGTGATCCCTGAGTGCTATAGGCTATATATTATGTACCACGGGCGAAGCCGGGGCGGACCGCTAGTCTATGATAATATAAAGTAGCTTGTCCTGACTGACTGACTGATCATCAACGCACAGCCTAAACCACTGAAGAAACTTGAAATTTTCACAGTATAGCTTCCTTTTATGACGTAGGCGCACACTAAGAAAGGATTATTGCGAATTCCACCTCTAAGGGGGTTAAATAGGGGTTGAAAGTTTGTATGAAAGTCCATCATTTATCAAGCTATATCGTTGATGAATTGGTATTTAGGTTTTCGGTTTTGGCATCACCTAGTAATTATATAAAATCTGTCTTGAAATATATTTGCTCTTCTAAACCGACTTCAGCGTGTTTTTTTTTTTCTTTGTAATATGTACACCGATTTCTCCGAGATTTCCGTTTGCGAGATAATTTCACAAAAATGTCTGTTTCCGACTCCTCAATCCTGATACTGCAGAATACTGCGCTTTTAAACCGAGGGCATTTAGGAACTGTTAATTGTGAATTCATATTGTGGGACGTGGGTACCAAGCACAGACTAGGTACATCATTGAATTCCGAGTCCCTGCTCCTCAATCCTGATGCTGCAAGGTACTGCACTCCTAAGTCCTAAGCCACGGGGATTTTAGAACTGTTGATTGTGAATTGGCAAGCAAAGGATTATTATACACTACTAGCGGACCTGGCAGACGTCATCCTGCCCGGTGACAACGACATCAACGCCGCCTACCGAGACCCGGTGGGTTACCTACCTGTACCTACCCGGTAATTTGGTTTTCGAACCATCCAGGAACCCATTGATAAAAATTCATCATCATCATCATGATCAACCCATTACCGGCTCACTACAGAGCACGGGTCTTCTCTCAGAGTGAGAAGGGTTTTAGCTATAGTCTACCACGCTGGCCAAGCGGATTGGCAGACTTCACACACCTTTGAGAACGTTATGGAGAATACTCTCAGGCGTGCAGGTTTCCTCACGATGATTTCCTTCACCGTGAAAGCAAGTGATATTTAAATACTTAAAACGCACATAACTCCGAAAAGTTAGAGGTGCGTGCCCCGGGATCGAACCCACGACCTCCGATTAGAAGTCGGTCGTCCTAACCACTAGGCTATCACAGCTTTGATAAAAATTAAAATGTGATAAATGAAGAACCGCTCGACCGATTTTGTACAAACTTCACATAAACCATCTACTAAATAGTCCGAGCAAAGCCTAAACATTTGGTTTGGATAGGTGAGCCTGTTCTTGAGTTATAAAATTACAACGAAAAGTGGCATTGACTTTTATTATATAGATTACTTTATATACTAGTTACTTAGGACTTTCTTTTTATTTATTACTTTCTTTTTATCCCGGATATATTTAGGGTTTCTGCGCAAAAAAATGCGCAAACTTTTGAAATAAGGTTAATGCATTTTCACGGTCTAATCGCTGAATCGATTTTGTCGTTTGGCACAGAGGTAGCTTGCTTCTCAGAGAATGACTAGGGTAGGAACACCGGTTTCCGGACACGCACCTGTTATCGTCCACCGAGCGGATCACTCTTAAGAAACGCTTAAAAATAGAAACATTATAAGACTTACATAAAAATAATGCATCTCTATGCCAACTTGAATGTCTTATCAAGACACAGAGAAAGAAAAAAGTCTATTTCACTTAAGTTTCTTTGAAAACAAAGCGATCAAATTTTGAGTATGCAATTAAGGAATGAAAATGAGCCGTGTGGAGCAAAAAAATTAGTGGCATGCTTCAACTATCGCGGGAAGTTATTAATCATTTTACTATAAGATTTAGTTTGATTCTTCTTTGTAGCACTTACTTATGTTTCATAAAATACTGTGAACGTGTTTTTTTACTTTTGATTACATTAGAATACAAATAAAAGGGGTGGACGACAACTAGTTCACTATTTTCTTAAGAAAACCTGTTATCGTCCGGGCGGTCAAACACAGGTTTAGCGTCTTAATTTTAGGTAGTCTTGTTATCAATCGAGGTGTGCACAAAATTGGAATTAAGTTTATTAATTCGAATCCTATACACATACACTAGTTAGTGACTAGTCTTCGTCCACTTTTTTCTCATTGTATATAAAACTATGGGTCTTCAAAATCACGCGTGGACGATATCTAAATTTGCACTGAATAAATATTCTAAGTTTCGACCACCAAGCTATTATTTGAAAATAAATAGATTTAGTAAAAATATAAATAATTAAACTTGTTTGACAAAAGAATTACCTTATATTTTATGTATTTCTCCTTGGAACTTTGATATATTTATAAGCTATGATAGTATTCTCGATCGAATTTGTGGACAAAATTTAAAATAGAGAATCTGAAGTGCACCGGTTATCCGTCCACCTATATTTTAAACTGTATGAAAAATATAATATATTTTTTAATATTATGTTATTATTTAGGCGAATTTTGATTATTACTCATATCTATAATTTATTTATTATTCATCTACAAGTTAGTCCTTGACTGCGATCTCATCTGATGTTAAGTGACGATGCAGTCTAAGATGGATGCGGGATAACCTGAAAGAGGTACAGCAGAATCCGTACCCTTAAACGCTAAATGACTTGGAAGTAAGGCGTACTAGACTAGAGACAATTTTGAAATTATTAAATTGAATTTACCAAATTGGTCTGCCGAGAATCAAGTAGAGGACCTTCCACTAATAAGACTTACCCCTGCGCCATGCCAGGGAGGCTGCCAAATTATATGTACCTACTTTTATATAATGTAAGTGCGATGTGGTAAAAGACGATGCAAGATAGATAGGCGCAAAGTTGGTAAAGATATTATGTCATATTGTAGATTCTATAAACTGCGTTAACAAGGCAATAGTTTTTTTATCTGTTTTATTTTAAAACAAGCAGTTGATCGCTATTGCGTATGCGTAGAAAGACCACATCACGTTGTATTAAGTTCTTTATCACCCTGTGAAAGTTCTGTCAAAATAGGTTCAGCTATTTTGAAAAGTAAGTACATATTACGAATAGACGAAAAATAGAAAACAATTTTTTTATGAACGGTTATGTGGCTTTTTAATAATGTATAAGTAAACATAAGTTCACTAATAAAAACCCATATATTTTAGGACAGGAAGTTAATTTTAATTGGTATAGATATTAAATACATATTAAAGTGGTGTTAATATTACATATTCAATTACTTACTCATTACATGCATACTTTTTCATAGTAAATTTCTCATAGAAATCAGTGGACGGATAACAGGTACAAGGGTGGACGATAACTAGATTTAGTGGACGATAACCGGTGAAATTGGCATTTTCAGCTTTTTATTAGGATTAAAATAAAACTAGTTATCTGACTAAAAAAATACTAACATGCAATGAAAATAGACTATACTAGAACTATATTTTAACAAGTTTTTGTTTAATTTTTTTTATAGAACATATATTTTCACCCTCTCAAACTCAGTAACTCCACTAAATGGACGATAACCGGTAAGAAAACCCTACTTCTTTTTATCCCAGGGAATCAAAGAGTTTAAAAACCTTTTACGCGGACGAAATGGCGGGCAAGAGCTAGTATTAAATATTATAACAACAAATAAGAGAGAGGTGCTAACTAGTACGTATTTATTTATACTACCTATTGAAAATTGTCATAGTGATAGACGTACAATATGTTAAGTTTTAGGAAGTAAAATTATTTCTCTTTTAAACCTCAATACCTATAATTATAACTACATGCAGTTGATAAACCTTGTAGTCCAAGACAAAATACCTATTAATGAAAATAGTAAAGCATTCTTGCCATACGGTAGACTAAAAATGTCATGACAAAAATAGCTCAAGCACAAAAAGTTGTACATCGGCTCGGAGAGCATTTCGAGCGGTCTGTCACATCGAAATCATCGACCATAATGATAATAATTAAGTCTCAACTAGTTACAACAAGCTGTCCTTCGGAGGAGGCGCGCGAGAATCGAACCCACGAGTCGTTCGACTGCAATGACTTTTTAAGAATAATGCAACCGCGAAATGTATGAATGACGCCATTTTTAGTCAGGTTGTTGCAATCCGTCTTGTGGCGTTTACCTTCCTTTCACCGGCGCGCGGTGCGCGGCGCGGCGCCCGGCCCGCGGGCTCGCCGCGCCGCGCCGGCTGGCCCTTCAGCCGCGGAGATTACTCATTACTCATACAACTTGCTATTTATGATTAACCCTACAAGTACAAACGCAACTTTTCGTTCAATTAGTACGGTTTTCGTGTTGTTTGGAATATCAATGCATTTACATCGAGCGATACCTATTCTTTTCAAAAAATTGGATGCTTGTAAAGTCGGTTTACGGACGATAATTTTACGTGATAACGTCATAAGAAAACCATAGAGAGATAGATGCGTCACAAGCCGAACGCTTAGGCCGATGGTGCCTTCTTTATCGCTTGTTCCGCGCTCTTGCCTGAACACGATACGTGACAATGAGTCATGCTTTTACGTGGGTGTAGCCGGCGTTCATCGATTTATAAGACGTTATCACATCATAAAAAATATGTAGGTACAATTTATTTTAGCATATTTTGTATCCTGTAATTTTATATAAAAAAATGCACATATAAATATAGAGTAGGGAACCAACTATGTATTTCATATCATAAAATTAGTTTCTTCAAGCTTCTCCGTGACCTTCACGGTGTTCATCTTCATACATTTATTTATAGTACTAAAATTCCGATCAAAGGAAGCTTTCATGCATCAAACTCACACGGCCACATGGGTTGACCTTTTTCGTAATTATCTGGTTGAGTAGCTAAACGGTGTACATATAATAAATTATGTACCTACGCATATATATAAGAAACATGCCACGAAAATCATTACGATGCATAAAATGTAGGAAAGATAACATTTTTGAGTTTATTAAAGTACGGCGCTACATTGTCACTTCCATTACAGAAGCAAGGGCGGTTGATCTCAAGGTTCGTTAAAAATAGAGCGCGGCGGCGCGTTGCCAAAGCCGCGTTGCCCGCTTATAGTTGCGCGTGAATAAAACCGCCTCATCGGCAGCGCGCGAGCCCGCCGGCCGCTGCTGCACAGTGGCGCTTTACCCAATTTAGGGCAGCTCGCATCTGCGCCGCGCGGCGTGACGTCGCGACGCGTCAAAACAATGCGTTATGCGACCAACTACTTCACTACATACCTACTTTACTCTAATAGTTTGTTAGCGCTTGCCTTGCACTACTAAATCACTGCATAGTGATATTGTACGGGACAGACTCTGGTAGGTTACTAGTACAGTCCGTTTTTTCCTTAGTTGTCCTAAAAAGTAAACAAATCTATCCTCGTAGGAAAGCGTAAACGATGCACTTTGCATGGCGCATAGGACGTTCTTTCCGCGAACTAACAATGAAGTCATGATTTAAGTGAAAATTCAAATACAAGAACGTCCAAAGTGCCGGGGAAAGAACGTCACTTACGCGTTTCTTCGAGATGTTTAGGGTTCCGTACCCAAAGGGTAAAAACGGAGCCCTATTAATGTCACTATGCTGTCTGTCTGTCTGTCTACATGTCTGTCCGCCGGTCACAGGTCTCTAAGCTCGCAGACGAAATGAGTTACAAACATGAAATTTTGGTTTTTAGGGTTCCGTACCCAAAGGGTAAAAACGGAGCCCTATTAATGTCACTCGGCTGTCTGTTTGTCTGTCTGTCTGTCTGTCTGTCTGTCTGTCTGTCCGTCTGTCCGCCGGTCACAGGTCTCTAGCTCGCAGACGAAATGAGTTACAAACCTGAAATTTTGGTATTTGGTGTAAAACGTTGACCCAAAATCAAATATTGAATTAAAAATTGAATTAAATTATTTTTCAGGGGGGCTCCCATACATGAGAAAGGAGCCGGAAAAAAAATTTTTTTTCTTACCCTAGCTTGTGGGGTATCATTGTTTAGAGCTCATTGAGTAGAGTACGAATATATATTTTTTTAATTTTTTGCTTAAAAAGTAAGGAAATGGGGGGTCATCAAAATTGTCAATTTTAGACCATTTTTGTGACGGGGGCTATCTAAAAAACTAAACGAGTTAGGAATATGATATTTCGGTATATTATGTACTATATGCTCTATTTGTACAACAAATACTGAAAACAACGATTCATAAAATAGTTTATAAGCTGTGACAAAACAAACGAACTTATTTTGCGTTTTTCTTTCACGGTTTCTTGCGATGTCTAACTCGGAAATTAAATATTTCTTAGACCCAAAATATTATATTATTCATAATTATGTACGGAACCCTGAAAGAGCGAGGCCCGACTCGCACTTGGCTGATTTTTTGTATTTGGTTTTGGGTCAACGTTCACCCAAAACCAAATATTGAATTAGAAATTGAATTAAATTATTTTTCAGGGGGGCTTCTATAATACATGAAAAAAAAATTTTTTTCTTACCCTAGCTTGTTTAGAACTCATTGAGTAGAGTACGAATATATAATGTTAATGTTTTCCTTAAAAACTAAGGAAATGGGGGGCCATCAAAGTTGTCAGTTTTAGACCATTTTGTGACGGGGACTATCTTAACAAGTGTAAATTGAAAATTTAAAAAACCCCCGACATTCGCCATTTAGTGGCGGCGGCCATCTTGAATTTGCAATAGTGCTATTCTACTAGTCAAGCCCTTTCATTTGATACCCATATCAAGGGAGTTGTGAAAAAATATATCATCCGCCATTTTGTAGCGGCGGCCATCTTGGACCGATTTTCATCAAACATAGCTAAGAACACTCTCGACTAATTCACCTTTCAAACAAAAAAAACCGCATTCAAATCGGTCCACCCTTTTGAGCGCCACAGGGGAACAGACAGACACACACACACACACACACACACACACACACACACACACACACACACACACACACACACACACACACACAGACACGTCAAACTTATAACACCCCGTCGTTTTTGCGTCGGGGGTTAAAAATTAAACCAGTTAGGAATATGAAATTTCGGTATATCATGAACCATATACTGTATTTAAACAACAAATACTGAAAACAACGATTCATAAAGAAGTTTGTAACCTGTGACGAAGAGAAACAAACATTTTTCGGGTTTTTCTTTCACGGTTTGTTGCGATGTTTTAGCTCGGAAATGAAATATTTCTTAAACCCAAAATATTATGATGTTCTTAATTATGTACGGAACCCTAAAAGAGCGAGGCCTGACTCGCACTTGGCCGGTTTTTACGATTTGTTTACCCTTTAAGACAACTAAGGAAAAACTTATCATGTTGGTATGATAGATGTTATGATGGTAAATCGCGCCAGAACTGTACTTAGAACCTCAGTTTGTTGTCTGTACCCTAACATCAATATGCGAAACATGCTTGATTGACACCTGCATACAAAGAAATGCGAGGTATTTAAATGGTTAGACACATGAATAATAATAATGTATCGGCATCCGCAAGTATCTATAAATCTCTCTCGTACCTACTACTCGCACGTATTTATGAAGGTATAAAATTACAAAAAAGTAGCAATCTGTACAAATAATTAAAATTCTAGTGTCTGTTAGTGATTTTGAAGCAACTGTCTCCTAAAGCTTGTAATCTATACTTCTATACTAATAAATAAAATTGAAGTGTCTGTCTGTAATTTCGAAATAACTACCTCATATTAAGCTCATATGGTTATTTGAACGATACCATAACCGAATCACACGTTTTTAAAATTTTTGTCTGTCTGTCTGTCTGTTTGAACGGGCTAATCTTCGGAACGGCTGAACCGATTTTGACAGGACTTTCATATACAAGTAGAGAATTAACCAGGGAGTAACATAGGCTTTAAATTTTTTAACCGACATTCAAAAAAGGAGGAGTTGTGTTTTTCTACCTATATACACCGATATCTCCGAGATTTCTGAACCGATTTGCGTAATTTTTTTTTTTTTTAATTTGGATTCCAACTCCTCAATCCTGATGCTGTAGGGGAACTGATCCCCAAAACTAATGGGATTTAGGAAATGTCGGTTATTTAAATTGATATTGGGGGTACCAATTAAAGACTTTATCGTTGAATGAACTTGAGTAGGTATATCTAATTTCACAAACTTGATGCTGTAAGGAATTGCATTCTGAAACCGTAAGGATCCCACGGAATTTTTCCGTTTTGGGGACGGGTTATTACAGATAGGCTACTTTTTGTTCTGGGAAATCTAAAGTTCCCACGGGATTTTTAAAAACCTAAATCCACACGGGCGAAGCCGTGGACATCATCTAGTTATGATTATTATTATTTAGCGAGACCTTAACCCAAGCATACACATATATTTTCACGGACTACACGACTGAACCTATCTTGACGATATTTGTCCCACAGATAGCTTGCACCCTGTTTAAGTATACAGCCTAATTTTAACCCGGTAAATTACATTCAACGCGTATCAGATACGATAAATATCAATATCCTTTTTCTTGCCAACAGCTGTAACTCTTTTCTTTCAATGCAGTTGGAAATATGTAAGAATAGCTCCGAAATATATATATTTCGGAGCACCGAAGCTTTATAAAGCTTTTTTTATGTTCTTCGGTGCTTTACATTTTTAGGATTACGTACCCAAAGGGTAAAACGGGACCCTATTACTAAGACTCCGCTGTCCGTCTGTCTGTCTGTCACCAGGCTGTATCTCATGAACCGTGATAGTTAGACAGTTGAAATTTTCACAGATGATGTACATTTCTGTTGCCGCTATAACAACAAATACTAAAACACATAATAAAATAAATATATAAGGGGGCTCCCATATAACAAACGTTTTTTTTGCTCGTTTTTCCTCGATATTGATAACGGCAACAGATAGACGCTTAAAATTTTCGCCGAATATTTATTTATTTAAATATATTCACTTTAAAAATAAATAATTAAATTAAAATACAACAAATATTTAAGGGGAGCTCCCACGCAACAAACGTGATTTTTCTGCCGTTTTTATAGATAACGTATGGAATCCTTCGTGAGCGAGTCCGACTCGCTCTTGGCCAGGTTTTTTAATGCCTACCTAGGTACAGTAGAAGCGTAAATTTTGCTCCCATTGCAAAAGGATGAATTCCCTTACCAACCAGCCATGTAACCACTAAGGTACTGGCACATAGGAAGGCCCACCTTATTTAAAATCTCTATAAAAAATTATGTTTTAAAGATTTGACAAAAACAACTATGTGTAATATTGCAATGTTTTATTGCCCTTCTAAAAATAATCAAAATACTATAATTTAATTACTCAAAGTTATATTAAAGAGTGTTTTAAAAAACACTATAGTGGGCCTTGTTAGAGGCACTGTCCCTTACTAAGGCCCGTTTATAACTAACTGTTACTTAACATCAACTTAATATTTCTACAAAATAATTCACAAATCACGTTTAACAGTTTAAGATATAAGTTATTTAACCAATACTTTAGAGATATAATGAAAAAATTGCACACTGGGCCTTGACCCATGTATGAAAAACAAAAATAGTCATAAAAGTAAAATTCTACTTTAAATCAATAAAAAAACAATTATTTCTAATGACAAATTCGTAACTCTAGACAGTATTAATTTAAGAATCAAAATATTCAGTTCTCATTTTCCACTTAATTAAGTTGGCCTTACTAGGGCTATTGAATAATTTTTATTTAATTTTCACAAGCTATACAGCTTTATCAACAACTTTTTAATAAAAAAAACTAATTAATTGAAAATGTATGCAAACATACAAAAATCAGTACAAATATTACAAAAATAAAGTACTATAGCGTGATGAGTAACTGCCTCAATTTTCTGCTTCGCTAGCGGTCGCACGTCGCTTGCGCGGTGCCCCGCGTTCCCGCACTCTCGTATTTTTGTGACAAAGTGACCCATTAAACAACTTTACTCAACGATGGACTCTAATTTCAAAGCCCACACACCTACAGTACCTATCCATATTGAGATTTATCAATAACTAGATGATGCCCACGGCTTCGCCCGTGTGGATTTAGGTTTTTAAAAATCCCGTGGGAACTTTAGATTTCCCAGAACAAAAAGTAGCCTATCTGTAATAACCCGTCCCCAAAACGGAAAAATTCCGTGGGATCCTTACGGTTTCAGAATGCAATTCCTTACAGCATCAGGGTCGAGGAGTTGGACATGGAGTTGGACCTACTCAGTAGCTCAGTAGCTGTACCTACTCAGAGTTCATTCCACAATAAAGTCTTTAATTAGTATCCCCAATATCAATTTAAATAACCGACAGTGCCTAAATCCCATTAGTTTTGGGGTTCCCCCCCTACAGCATCAGGATTGAGGAGTTGGAATCCAAATTTTTTGTAGGACAGTGTCGCAATGTTTCTCTATCGATTAAAAAAAAAATTACGCAAATCGGTTCAGAAATCTCGGAGATATCGGTGTACATAGGTAGAAAAACACAACTCCTCCTTTTTTGAAAGTCGGTTAAAAAAGTAGCCTATGTTACTCCCTGACTAATTCTCTACTTGTATGTGAAAGTCCCATCAAAATCGGTTCAGCCGTTCCGAAGATTAGCCCGTTCAAACAGACAGACAGACAGACAGACAGACAGACAGACAGACAGACAGACAAAAATTTTAAAAACGTGTGATTCGGTTATGGTATCGTTCAAATAACCATATGAGCTTAATATGAGGTAGTTATTTCGATATTACAGACAGACACTTCAATTTTATTTATTAGTATAGATTTAACAAATTATCAATGAAAATTATGATTAACTGCTAAAAAATCGTAAAAAATTTGTAAACTAAACAAACTAAATTCGTTTTATTTATACTTTAGTACTTAAGTATTTACAATCCAAGTGCATTTGACATTTTCATAGATGTAGTAAAGCCCATAGGCCTCTACGTAGGCCCGGGCCATACTACGGATTTTTCATAGTGGCGGAAAAATTAACTTATAATCACAAATATCTAAATAATCGGTAAACTTAGCATCGCATTCTAGTCTCCAATAATTATTTTACAATATGATGATAGAATCACTCGAAAACTGACGCTGTTTGTGGAAAAATTGGCAAAAACAATCACAGCGAGATTATAATCACGCGATATCGACAGCGTTCAGAGAGAAATGAACGAAATGTAACAAAATGGCGGCGCGGAAATGATTTGGCGTCATTCAACATTCAATGTGGGGTCAAGGTGAATATGGGCCCGAAATTTCGAATGCTTTAGGCAGTGGCAAGTGCGTTTTTTCAATGTGGGCTTTCGTAGAGGCCGGGCCTTCGTATGTGCCAGTACCTTACTTTAAAAATATCTGGCTGACAGAAAGATGCCCGCAACTTTGTGCACACTCTGATATCCCGGGATATAAAGTAGTATGATGTCCGTCTCCGGGATGCAATCTATCTCCTATGTGCCTTTCGTCGAGATCGATACAGCGGTTAGGCCGTATTTTTTTTTTTATTCAACTACAAGTTAGCCCTTGACTGCAATCTCACCTGATGGTAAGTGATGATGCAGTCTAAGATGGAAGCAGGCTAACTTGGAAGAGGTATGTATACCCCTGATCGGTTTCTACACGGCATCGTACCGGAACGCTAAATCGCTTGGCGGCACGGCTTTGCAGGTAGGGTGGTAACCAGCCACGGCTTAAGCCTCCCACCAATCCAGACCAGAGACAATTTAGAAATTATTAAATCTCAAATTGCCTCTGCCGGGAATCGAACCCAGGACCTCCCACTTATAAGACCACAGCGCTCACCACTGCGCCAGGGAGGTCGTCAATAATGTCGTTGTCCCTAATAACAACACTTTGAATTTTATTTTACGATGGAACCCTAGTATGGATGTAGCCTAAATCGCTCACTCCGGTAGACCCAGAGATTTGATTGCAGGAAATATTTCTCGAGTGCCTTACGAGATACATTAAGAAGAGATTCTTTGAAATTCCATCATAAAGGGGTGAAAACTGAAAAGGAATACAGTTTGTAAGAAGAAATACGCACGTATGTACTTTTTTCTTAAACCTAAATCCACGCGGAAGAAGAAGCAGAGTAATCAGTTAGTTTTACAAAATTATATACAAAATTTTACAAATACAATAATCTATACATATAATAAAATCGTAGAATTGCCGTATCTGTACATTGAAGATTTTTGCAAAATAATAACTGGGGGATGTTAGGGATAAGTAATAGAACGTAAAAAAGCTATTTTTGAAATTTTTGTCTGTTTGTCTGTTTGTCTGTTTATCTGTTTGTCTGTTTATCTGTTTGTCTGTTTGTCTGTATGTTTGTGCGCGCATCACGTAAAAACTACTGAATGGATTGAAATGAAACTCGGCATGATTTAAGTTAATACTATGGAGTAACATATAGGATACTTTTTATCCCGAAATTCAGCACGGTTCCCTTGGGAGAGGGGATGAAAGGCAAAATGTGTACTTAGCTGTAATTCGTTAACGGGTGGTCCGATTTCATTCATTCTTTTTTTGTTAGAAAGTAGATACTTTAAAGACTACAGGCTAATCTCCGAAAGGCTGGACCGATTTTGATGGGACTTTCACTGGCAGATGGCACATTTTTATTTAGGTACCTAAACATCCGCCAATGAACTTTTAACAGTTTTTAGCAAGGTTTAAGCTCAAAGGAGCATAGGAAAAACAAAATGATTCCCACGTGACTATTAAAATCAATATCCACGCGAACGAAGTCGCGGGTATCCGCTCGTAGATACTATTATTGTAAAACTAATTAAAATTATACAGTACACTACAAATATTCTCACAATAGATTGTAGCAGCTTTATGTAATTGCTCATGACCTCCAAATTCTCATTATTAACAATTAAGATCCATTCGCATATTATGGTAGGTGTCTAACTACATGCATTATATGACCTTATTGAATTAAATTCAGTCAGTTTCGAGCTATTCTGGTCGGTCGAAAATTAGTTTAGTGCAGTGCAATCTTCTTGTTGCAAAAAAGATTGCAAAGTTCTTGACTTTGCAATCTTTGCAATCAGCCGTTGCGAAGTCGACATCTCCTGAAGATGCTCCGGTGTCGGAGCGAAACGAGTGGTGAATTTGTGTGGTGTTGTGCCTACAAAGTCACTGTTTGTGTTCATTGTATAATATCATGGAATTCCGCAAAGTAACGCCTGCTTCTATTCAACATTTAACTTTGTTATGTTGTGATTTGCAACTTACAAATTGGAACTCTAACTTCAGATTTGTTTTTAAATAAGTAATAGGTACTTGATTTATGCGTCGCCGCAGCTGCTTTGTTATATTCTTTTTTGATGACTAATTCAGAATAGTTTTGACCGCTTCTGAGCAGCAGATAGTGAAGATTAAGCTCTTGCATAAATTGCCGCCATTCTTTGTGAATCAATTTTGATTTTTTCTTTTTTGTAAGGAACTCAATCAGAGCGCGGCGTTCGATTTCCTGCAACACTGTCATTCGTGTGCGGACCATCCGATCGTCTTTTGCTTAGGTGGTAGATTCAATTGACGATTCAAAAGTACTTGTAAAAGTTTATTTGAATAAAAAACTTTTCTATTCTATTCTATTCTATTCTATTCTATTCTTAGGATCATTAAAATTTTTGTTTTTGAAGTTTAAAAGTTACGGAAAACTATAACTATACTCTGCGACAGTCGCTCTACCAAATGATAAATTAGTTAACCAATAACATTAACCGATGACCAATGACTCATAGAAAGTTGATTTTGCACATAGCCGAATCAGGAAAAATATTTTAACCCACGCCGAGCTGCAGCAACACATCCTGATGACCTATAACCTCGGAACCTGGAGTATGTTGGCAATCTTCCTCCCTAGTAGCCAATAGTAAATTAGTTTAAGTAGTTAGTAGTAAAAAAGTTTAGGTGGGCACTGTGGGCGATTCTGTTGTACACAATCTCTAAATCTAAACTAAAATGACAGGTCTAAATATATTCCTGTCTCTTTCACAATCCTCCCTGCTGAAGGGGATAGCACTATTTTTAAACCTGTCAATTTAGTTTAGGTTTAGAGATTGTGTACAACAGAATTAGCCACATTATCACTGCAGCATCAGGTTGAGGAGTTGAATTATTTTTTTATAGTACGAGTATTCATGTGCTTTAAATGGGAATGAGTTCAGCGGAGACAATTGAACATGTGAAAAATTCAAATTAAAACAAAATAAACTGCTGCAGTGCCCTTGATGACTTTACAGCAAATCTAAGCAGGTGACACAATACGTATGCAAAAAAAACTGCATAAAAATCGGCCCAATAGTTTTTCAGGAAAATGGCAACGCCTCCTTGTGGCGTTAAGCCGTAAAACATATTATCTAAAAACCTAACTAGAAGTAATAGGTATTAAATGCAAAACCGCAATATAATCAGTGTAGTATTTTTTCAGAATCCGTCTAAAAATTATAAAATTGGTCGTCACGGCACAAAAAGGTTGTGTTTCGCACAAACACTATCTTTGTGACGCCAAGTATTAATTTTTTGAGATTTTAAGTTCAACTGCAATTTATCTGTAAATACATAAAATGCAGAATATTTCCAATTTCCATACAAGAAAGAAGGAACTTTCTACAGAATACAATACTTAAACTTAAAATAGATAAGATAACAAAAATATATAAAAGACATATTTCTTCGGAAGTCATTATCGTTAAGAAAGAGTCCCGTACACCTATTAGTCACACATAATAACAAATCGCATTCATTTTTACCCGACTGGGTATATGTGTTTCACCTGTGTGTATGTATGTCCATTCCTATGTCCGCTTGTAACTAATCAACGGCTCAACGGATTTTGATAAATGATACGTCATTAGATTTGTCTTAATGACGCGAGTGTCACTGGGTACCTAAATTAAAAAAAAAATCAAAATGGCGGACTTTATGCGCTTTAATGTGCGAGCTGAAAAAAAATTTATTCTTCAAGACCCTCGAGTGGGGTATCAAAATAAAGGGATTCAAAAAGCGAATATGAATATGTATACAATTTATATATTTGGAAACAATTTGAAGTGATAAATCGTAGAAAATGACCGTTTACTATGTCAGTTTGTAACTACTTAACGGCTCAACTTATTTTGATAAATTATACATCATTAGATTTGTCTTGACGGCGCAAATGTTACTGGGTACATAATATTCATAAAAAATCAAAATGGCGGATTTTATGCACTTTAATGTGCGGGCTGAAAAAAAATTTTTTTTCCAAGACCCTCGAGTGGGGTATCAAAATAAAGGGCTTTAAAAGGCGAGTACGAAAATATATACAATCTATATGTTTTAAATCAGTTTAAAATCAAGAAAAACAAAATAAATAACAACTACACTAAGTGGTACGGTGGTAGTTTATTAATATTTTAGTTGGTTTTTTAGCATGGCAGTCGGGTTTTTTTAATTTTTAAATTATAGCTTGTTTCCTACTAAAATAAATAGGCAAGTTAGCACCTAGGCATGTATTGTAGAGCTTTGTAAAAGTTCTTACAGATTGATCAGTGATCAACTGATCAATGATCATAGCAGAGCTAATCATACAAATAATATCCAGTACATACCTTCTTCATGTTAGTTGTGAAAGATCAACTTTTTAGTACAGCAGTATAATTACCTAGCACCTTTAAACCTAGCTCATAAGAAGTCACGTTATGAAATTATGAAGAATTAGATTAAAGTCACGTAATTATTATATTATCAGCTATTAATAAAGAAAATTGAAAAGCGAATATGCACGTGTAGTCGAGTGATACAAATCAGTACTGCTACTGCACATCCAAAACAATAAACTGAAAAACAATAGTTACATACGATCTTAGAATAGGTATCGAGTACCTAAATGCAACCATGTCCCAGACAATGGCAAACAAATAGCACAAGTACCACTGGATATGAATATGACACCAACACAAAAACTACCGAGTCCGCGGTCGCAATTTTCGCGACGGATGCGGTCTGTGGAACGGCGCACGGGCCGCTGCGCGCACCGCGATTCACCATCCGGCGCGGCCCGAGCCACAATACGTCTAACGCCATACGGCACGCAAGAGCGTTCAGCGTCTGAGCCACTAGCCAGACCGTCGTTACATACGTACGTCACGGCTTCCCTCCGAGCCGAGCGCGAACTATCGCGTAAATATAGAACCCAGGGGGTTTATTCTGTAACTTAGTTAGCAACTGAAAATAGTTGCCAACGAATTCGTTCGATATACATTGCTGCTTTGCTGTGTAAAATTATGAAAACACTTTATATTTCCCACAGTAAAGCAGCAATGTATATCAAACTAATTCGTTGGCAACTATTTTCAGTTGCTAACTAAGTTACAGAATAACCCAGCAGGAGTGTACACAACAGGAACACGAGATGCTCGACAACACTCTTTGCTCTACACACTTATGTTATTGCTTTTCAGTTATGATGAAATTGAAATTTCAACTTAGCTTAGGAAGATTTCCGTAAGCACTTTATTTTTAAGAATTTTTGTTTGCACACTCGAGTTATTGGTGTTCAATTTTGAAGAGAATGAGATTTTAACTGATTGTGAGCGATTCAGGAAGGTTTACGTAAACATGCAAGGATTTTACACGTACGTTATTGTTAGGTCACCACATTTTTCTTTTTCAGTATTGGCGAAAGAGAGATGTTAACTTGGTTATTATTTTTGGCTTCGCTTTGATAAAAAATTTAAAATTACATATTTTTCATAAAATAAAATAAAAAATTTTACATACCTCTTGCTGGTAAGATTCCCACCATCGTCTTCTGTAGCTTCCGTTGCCTTTTCTTCCTCATCCTGTTGATTAATTATCAAAATTATAATCGAAACAAATTTTTTCTGTACAAAATAATAAAAATATGTTGAAACATCCATGTGTGTGGGTTTATGAAATATTTTGTTGTGGGCGTAATTAGGATATGGACTAAAAGACAAACCCCATATTAAGTTGCAGAGTCTATCAATATCAACACTATTTACTTCACATTACATGAACTTACGAACAGTTATTTAAGAGCACAATTGAACTCCATCCACGGGATGCCATTATAACAACAACTGACTTCAGTGTTTATTATATTTCCTTAGTACTACCCTCAAATGCGCAACCTATTGCTTAACGATATCGTTTTCCACGACAAAGATATAACAGGTGTAATTGGACCGCTATCGGAAACGAATACTGTTTTTCAAAGTTCGCAATGTAATGCAATCAGCTAACGCCTAAATACCTAAAGTTGTCGCCGGCTGGCAGTCGCTCGCGGGGCACTGACCCTGAATTGTGCACGCTGTAAATGTACGGTTTGTAAAATACTTAATCACTAATACTACAGGTATAAGACAAATGGTTATTGGTATTGGATGGTGTTTAGGACTTAGATAGTATAATATTAGCGATAAGTTTGCGATAGCAGTCCCCTTATACTCTGTAGTTTTTTGTACTCTGGATAATTATTGTTATTTATTATTATTATTGTTCCATAATAAGTTAGTTTGAACGATTATTAAGTTATGTGTTAAATTATTATCCAGCAACAAACTATGATATTTTGGGTATTAAATTTCACAGCAGTGCAGGATCCAATGAGCCTATTTAATATTTAGTTATTAATGTAAACTAAAAAAAATACTTTGCTATAAAAGATACATAATAATATGACCTTTCTACATGTATTAAAGATGAAAAGATGAAAGTGACAAATTATTCAAAGTTTGAATTGAGTATTAATTTATTATGACTAATTAATTATTTGTTTATTAAACAAAATACTAGTAAGGTGAAGTAACAATATAAAATATTATAAAGTCAGTACACAGCTCTCCACAAAATATTAGTGTTAAAGCATTGAACTTGATAAAATTATTGTGGTTTTTGTTTATCAAAAATCATTATCACTACATATTATCGTCAATCTTTGATAAATTATACACCTAAACATTTGTTAAATCCTTTTCTCTGTGAAGCAGGGGGTGGGTAGCTAGTTATATGTATAATAAATATGACCCTAATTTTAGATTAATACAAAAGCTAATTTGCAATGTGATAAAAAATCTACAACAAGGGTTATTGAGATAAATAAATAAAAGCTTCTGCAAAATGCTACTGAAATTTTTACATACCATTTGATGCTACAACTGCATTGCCAGTTTTTGTTTCTGTGGAATTATTTATAATTCAGGTTACTTTCAAAATAATTTTTAACTTAAATACACTTCATTATTTAGTTTAACAAAATTGAAACTCATAATTTATTATAGACTTGGGCAAATATGTTTTGTTTAAAAAGATATAATTGCAAATAGCGATTAAGGTACAAGCATCCCTTCCAGAGTACAAAAAATGAGATAAAATACCTATAAATTATAAAAAAGAAATGTAAGCACCCATTTCCTTACAAAGAAAACTTCAATTGAGTAAATTCAATAAATAATAATTATGATATTATAATCTTTATGATGATTAAGATCTTTATCTGCAATTTGCCTATAGTAAATGCCAAATAAAACTTATTTGGCAGTAATAATAAAGTGAAACCAGAAAGCCCTATAAAGGTCTAGAATTACCTTTATGGTCCACCACCTTAAATAAGCTTTAAAATATTTTATTACTGATCTTCTTGGGTACTATATTCTACAGTATTTTCTAACTTAATATACATCTCATATTATTATTATCTAGGATAATATTGTTATATTTATAAAATAACATTATTCAATATTGTAAAAACAAAGATAGTTTTTATAAAAAGTAAAAACAAAATGTTATATGAATTGTATCACAACACAAATATTTATATATTTTTATTGGCTAAGTGATACTAGTCTATACTTCAATAATTTGTAAAGATAAATTCATAATCAAAAATTAGGTTAAGTTTATCTAATAATGCAGTAGCAAGTACACTAACAAAGAATGACTATAATCCTTATTATTCTTTGAATTGTATCATCTTGTCTAAAGTCCTTCATCGATATATAGTTAGTAGACAAAAGCAAATTGTAAACCTATGTGCCATATGAATCCCTGCTGGTAGGTAGTCAGTGTGCTAAATTATTGACCTAACTTTTACATCCGTTCCGTTAGTTACTCACCGTGTTCTTTGGTGTTTGCACACTCGGAGTACGACGAATTGTTACAAGTGCCATACCACATTAATCCTAACCAATCATTATTAAAGTAGTAATACACAATCACAAACATACAAGTAATTTAATATCGACTTGTCATAATACCAATCTTCAGATGAATCACTAAATATATTGTATCAACAAATGTGATGCACAAAACACTCTCTTTACACTCATGGCGAGACAAGCAAGCTTTCGAATTTGTTATTTGTTAATTTATATTATTTTAATAAATCTACAGGTACCTATGTACAACGAAAATACACTTTGTACCCACAGATCACTAATATACTAGTCTCTAAGACAGATGGGACAGTGGCAAAAATTTACAGTTAGTTCCGTTGCCTTCGCAAAGCGCTAGTGTCGCAAGAAGAAGTGATGGGACACAATCCCACCTTAAAATATCGATATCGATAGTATAGTGATGTCCCATGACAAACGTTGAAATAGGGTACCACTACATTTTTTATTCTTTTTGAAATTTTTGGGTTTAAAATAAAACAACTTACTATATTCAATTTTATATTTCTTTTTCTTAATCTATACGCTTTATATTAATCAAAAGTAATTTTTGAGAAAAGCATATATTTTGTTTCTTAAGTTTTTCTTGCACACCTCTCAAATTATATTTATTATAATATTACACCAATTATTATTATACAGATCGAGGCATAAAATTAAATTAACATAAAATACAGAATATATAAAAACTATTCTAAGAGATTGTTTCCCACTTATTTTAAATATCCACAAATTAACATTGCCAACATTTTCCTCTTCTCATCCTGCTATGGAAAATAAAATCTATTTTATGGATGTCAGTACAAAGTGATAAAGTAATGACTTTGTGTCTCTGTGCAGACCATCACATTAATTTGTCTTGCATAGACTTGTGACAGTGGCGATGGAAAGGTAAAAATATTATGTAAATCTTGATTATTCACAACTGGGCAATATATTAAGGCATCATGTACAAAAATTTTGTTTACAATCAGAAACCACCAGTCAGATATTGTTTAAACCTACCATCAATTATTTATCAAACTATAATAGCATAATTGTGATCACTCTTTTAATCTTTGGCTGAAAGTAAGATAATATCAATAAATTCTTTTCCAGAAATATAAAAGATCACTAATATGAATCATCATCATCATCATCATCATGATCAACCCATTACCGGCTCACTACAGAGCACGGGTCTCCTCTCAGAGTGAGAAGGGTTTTGGCCATAGTCTACCACGCTGGCCAAGCGGATTGGCAGACTTCACACACCTTTGAGAACGTTGTGGAGAACTCTCAGGCATGCAGGTTTCCTCACGATGTTTTCCTTCACCGTTAAAGCAAGTGATATTTAAATACTTAAAACGCACATAACTCCGAAAAGTTAGAGGTGCGTGCCTGGGATCGAACCCACGACCTCCGATTAGAAGTCGGTCGTCCTAACCACTAGACTAATATGAATAGTCATAATTAAAGATGTGTTCGCAAGAAGAACGACAAAAGTTACTAAACATGGAACAAATAATTTTTTACCACCAACACTACAACCTTTTAACATCCCACAGTTGGGCACAGGCCTCCTCTCTCATAGGAGAGAGGGATTTAGAGCTTAGACCCACCACGCTGCTCCAATGCAGGTTGGTGGACTTTAGCGACTATTATGATGATAGTAATAGTAATAATAAACAGGACAGCCTGCTTAACATCCTCTCCGAGGCACGGGGGTGAAATACCGCTAACAAACAACTCCGGGCTGGCCCTAAGAACTTCTTGAAATAAAACCCAATAAAACAATCAGTAAAACCTGTCTGTTTAATTCATCTTCACATCTGAATATCACATAGTTCACATCTGAAAAGAAACAAATAAATTTAAAAATAATTAATTGGTACTAATAAAAGTTAATTAATTGGTACTAATTATTACAAATATATACCATAAATGAATAGTAATATTTTTACTACCCTATAGGTAATAAATAGTAGCCAACTTAAGCACACCTGTTGGTATCACTATAAATATCAAAAGGTGTGCTTGTGTCTGTTTATGGATAGTTAATTTATGGAGAATGAATTTTATAACGTATAGTATAAATCTAGTTAGGTTAGGTATACGTACCGCGCAAAATTCCAGCAGGTTTAGGAAATCGAAACAACTTAATGTTGTTTTGTACTGGCGAGCAGCAACATTTCTCCTTGTTTTCTTTGTCGTCAGATATTTCAAAAAACACAACATAGGTACGAGTCTTGTTTCAATGAAACAAAAAAAGAGTCAACGTGCCAAATATAAATAGCACTACAGTATAAAACACAAACAGAGGAACAGAAGCTCGACTCGACGTATTTAAAGTTTAGAAGATTGCAAGAAATTAATAATTATTTTTATTTTTTTCGAAACAATCAAGCAACAACGAAGACGCCATTTTGAAAAAAACAATAATTACCACAGAAGTCAGAACACTTTAATGATATGACCAAGAAACATAGAACCTATGTAATCTGAGCACCACAGACCAGGAACAATCCAAACAAAATGTTGAAGCAAAGAAATATGGTCTTGAACAGGCGTTGTCTCGTTCTCAACAGACTACTTAAATAAAGTGTGTGAGATATAGAAAAACTAGAGAGGAAAAATAGCCCAGCTGAATGACTTTATCTTTGTTAAAATGTTTCAGGCGCAGTTTCCAGTGTCTACATAGAGCATATAACCTTCTTGGATATGACCTTAGAAAAGTAGTTCTGTGGTTGCGATACTAGCGCTTTGCGAAGTCCAAGGGAACTACAGTGTCACAGGCCTGTTTGTACCTGTGCTTTGTACCTACAGTCTACACTTCGCTTTGCAATGCAATCACAGATCACTAATATACTAGTCTCTAAGAAATGCAATCATAGACAAAAAATAATTACAGAAGTTGAAGTTAAATGTCCACAATCTACAGTTGGTATACTATAGATCGACCAGAATCTCATGAAAAATAGGGAAATGAAATTCCAAGGTTAGCAACACTACGGCTGCCCTAGCGATAAACAAAGTTTTAGTTTAGGTTAGGTTTTAGTTTTAGTTTAGGTTTAGAGATTGTGTACAACAGAATTACCCACACTATTTATTTATCGCATTTGTTTACCCCATAAAGGGGGGAATACCCCTAAGTTGGCAACCATTATTAATCGTAGATAATCTTTAATCTGTGAAGCGATCTAGAATCATAGAACCTATGGATTCTGAGCTCCAAACAAAACGTTGAAGCATTTGACCTTGAACAGGTCTGAAGTTACTTTGTCTCACTCTCATTTATTTAAATAGACTGTGTGAAGTATAGAAAAATTAGAAAGAAAAAATATCTCAGGTCAATGACCTTATCTACATTACAATGTTTTAGGCGCAGTCTCCAGTGTCTACATAGAATATACACTTATAACCTTTTTGAAAGCCTGAATATGTAGGTACCTACCTATACAGGATGTCCCATATGGTAGATTCATCTGACTATTCAAAAGCACTTGTAAAAGTTTATTTGAATAAAAAACTTTTCTATTCTATTCTATTCTATAGATAATGGATAAAACTTAAGTGGAAGATACATCACCTAATTACCTAAAATCAATTTGATTAGTTTTGTAAAAAACCGTAGGGTGACCAAGATTTTTAATTTTTTTCAATTTAGCTATTTTTTTCTACCCTAAGTCAGTTTTTTTAATGCTGTAGCTGAAGTAGATGATATTTTTTAGATCTGTTTTTAGTTAAATATTGCTGATTAGTCCGCCAATGTATTATGAAACCATTTTAGTAACTAATGTTTTATTTAATTTGGAAAAAACACTTCGAACCGAATAATTATTTTTCTGTGATTAAGATGACCCAAATTTAAAATAAACCTCCTGTAAAAAAAATGTACCACACCGAAGTGTCCCATTATCTTAAAAACTTGTACACTTAACAAGGTTTGCAAACTGGTATAAAACTTGCGTCGGGTCCTTATTGTTACAAAGATGCTGCCGAAAATCTTGTAGCGACCCTAACCATTCACGATAGTGGGTCCGCGCGCCGCGGCGCACTACAAGCGACTGAGCTGCATTCGACGCCGCGATCTCTTATGTAGGCGCATAACCCAAGCGGTCGCTGAACTCCCACGAGTAGATGTGCATCCCGCGATGCGTCGCCGTCGACTAAGCCTCGTAAGAGCGGTTCTCCGCTATTTATAGAAGCCAGTGAAAGGTCCACCTGCGCGCGCAACGATTACGAACAGAGGCGCCATCTGAAGTTCACCGATGGACGTATTTGTACTCGCTTATGTAGTTAAATATGTAGGTCCTAAAATTGTATATAATATGCGCCATAATAAAGGAAGGCATGAATACCAAAATCGAGTTTCATTTAACTAGCTAATACTAAATCACAATGGACGGCAACACTGGTGACCCTGATGTAAAAGAAGACCTATCGGAACTTGCGGCGATATCACTCAAGTCACGCATCCCCGTGTTTTGGCGCCATAAACCACGATTATGGTTCGCCCAATTTGAATTTATAGTTGCAAGCCAGAAATTCAGTGACGAAGCAAAATTTCAGTTCGCCGTCGGTCAACTCGAACTATGCGATATCGAGCAAATCAGCGACATCATTTTGGAACCTCCCGTCACCGCGAAATATGAAACTCTGAAATCGCGGTTGATTGAGATTTATGAAGAAACAGACACGAAAAGATTGCACAAAGTTATGCATGAAATGGAGCTAGGAAGCCAAAAACCTTCACAATTATTAAGGCGAATGCGAGACGTGTCTCAGAAATTATTTCCGGAGGAGACATTAAGACTACTGTGGATGAGTCACCTCCCTCAAGCGGTTCGTACCGCGTTAACTATGAGCAGCGAAACGAGTCTAGATAAGCTCGCCTCGACGGCAGACAGGATGACCGAACAACAGAATTCCGAAGTTAGCGCTGTATGCCAGCCTTCCACATCAACTCAACCTGATAGTAATTTGATTTTGAACAAAATCGAAGAATTGTCGAAGGAGATCGCTGCCATCAAATTGCACCAGTCACGCACCCCTCGCCGGCCCCGTAGATTTAATGGTTACCGCCCGCCCGTATCGCAAGAAGGAAATTTCAATCGCTCAAGAATTTGTTTTTACCATCGTCGGTTTGGAGACCAAGCTTATCGATGCCTACCACCTTGTGATTACAAGAAGCAAAATAATAACACAAGTACGGGAAACTAAAGACGACTCAAGCTGCGACGGGAGCGCGGGTCGAAGAAGTACATGTGAACCGTCTATTCGTAAAGGATAAATCAAGCGGATTACGTTACCTAGTCGACACTGGAGCCAATATATCGGTCCTACCACTGCAAAACTCAAAGAGAAAAGTGCGCGAATCTCAAAATTATCTGTACGCGGCAAACGGGACGCCTATACCTACATACGGCAGCCAGACTACAGAGCTCGATCTAGGGCTGCAACAAACCTATAAATGGACGTTCGTTATAGCTTCAGTGAGCCGACCCATATTAGGCGCTGATTTTTTACAACATTACAACTTGATGGTTGATATTCGAGGCCGAAGATTAATCGACTCAAGAGGGGCTAAAATAGCAAAAGGATGCATATCTCAGTCACAAGAACCAAGCATACGAACCATCGATGACAGACAACCCTATCACGATTTATTGGCGAAGTATCCCGACATCACAAGACCCAACTTATTAAAAGCATCCCGAAGCAACGTAGAACACCACATCGAGACCACCGGCCCCCCAGTATTCGCGAAGGCACGCCCACTATCACCACAGAAATGCAAAATAGCCAAGGTAGAATTCCAACACATGATGGACCAAGGAATTTGTCGACCTTCCAGCAGCCCTTGGGCTAGTCCTTTACATATGGTGGAGAAGAAAAACGGCCAGTATCGTCCGTGCGGAGACTACAGAAGATTAAATGCGATGACAGTGCCCGACCGCTACCCCGTGCCTCGCCTTCACGATTTCACTCATTGCTTGGAAAACAAGAAATTTTTTTCAAAACTTGATTTGGAGAAAGCCTACTTCCAGATTAAAGTCCGAGACAGTGATATTCAAAAGACTGCGATCATCACCCCCTTTGGACTCTTTGAATTCACCAAGATGTGTTTCGGTCTGAGAAATGCAGGTCAAACTTTCCAAAGACACATCGATAATGTACTAAGAGGCCTGCCAGTGTTTCCTTTCATCGACGATATATTAATAGCATCGGAAAACGAAGAAAAACACAGAGAACATCTAGAAGAGGTGTTTAAACGTTTAGAGGACAACGGGCTGACACTGAATGTTTCAAAATGTATCTTTGGTGTACCACAATTAGATTTTTTGGGATACGCCGTTTCAACAGAGGGCATCAAACCAACAGAAGAGAAAGTAAAAGCTATATCTACTTACCCATTACCAGTAACCATTCAGCAACTCCGGAGGTTTTTGGGAATGTTAAACTTTTACCGGGAGAATATCCCACAAGCAGCAGAACATCAAAAAGAGCTCCATAAATATCTTCATAATACCAAGAAGAATGACACCACGAAAATTCAATGGACAGATGTAGCGAAAAAGGCTTTTGAAACATGTAAAGAAGACATTAAATCGGCAGCTTTACTTTTCCACCCATCTTCAGAAGTAAGTACCATATTCTCTTATGACCGATGCCTCAGACTCATGCGCCGGTGCTGTCTTACAACAAAAGAGAAAAGGATCCTGGGTACCTATCGGATTTTATTCAAAAAAGTTTACCGAAGCGCAAAGAAAATACAGCACGTACGACAGAGAATTATTGTCGATCTACATGGCCATTCGTCACTTCCGGCACATCTTCGAGGGGCAAGAATTAATTATATATACTGACCATAAACCATTATCATATGGACTTACCGCACAAAGCAAAACAGAGACCCCACGCAGAGCACGTTACCTCGACTACATCGGCCAGTTTGCATCGGAAATAAAATATATCTCCGGCAAAGAGAATGAAGTCGCAGACGCCCTATCAAGAGTGGACACAATATCTTGCCCTTCTCCGCTCAACTATGAAGAATTAGCTCAGAGCCAAAAACACGACGTCGAGTTAAATAAGCTAAAAAATTGTAGCAACCTGAGGTTCCAAGATATAACCCTTCCCGACACTTCAGCAACTATCGTCTGCGAGATGTCTACAGGAATCGCACGCCCTTACCTGACAGTTGAGTTTCGTAAAGTAGCATACGAAGCAATTCACGAACTCAGTCATCCGGGTATAAGAGGAACAAGGAAATTGATCGCAGCACGTTTTTTTTGGCCCAGCATGAACAAAGACGTAGGCGAATGGACTCGAACCTGCATACCTTGCCAGAAATCGAAGATTCAACGACACGTACATTCACCCCTTGAGAATTTCGAGTTCGCTGGGAAGTTACAACACGTGCACATAGATATTATTGGACCACTACCCATATCCAACGGGCACCGATACTGCCTAACGATGATAGACCGAGCAACTAAGTGGACTGAAGCGTGCCCTATAACGGACATAACTGCAGAAACTGTAGCAACAGCTTTCTATGAAGGATGGATAAGCCGATTCGGGACGCCGGATAAAGTTACTTCAGATCGAGGGACGCAATTCCAGAGCGACCTATTCAGGAACTTAGCACGACGCATGGGAATACAGCAGAATCGCACCACAGCTTACCACCCGCAAACGAACGGCATCATCGAAAGATGGCACAGAACCCTAAAATGTGCACTAACAACACGTTTAAACACAGATAACTGGTCTTACGAATTACCAACCGTTTTACTGGGACTTCGTGCAGCCATTAAAGAAGATATCGGATACAGCGCAGCAGAGCTATTATATGGACAGACCATTCGCCTACCAGGAGAGTTCTGTAACGCATCGAATAATTCAACAGAACCAAACACTAAGCTAATGGATAACATAAGCAACGCAATAAGGAAATCGCAAGAGCATCGAACGTTAAATTGTCGTCCAATATTCGTTCCTCAAGACCTTTTAAAGTGCAGCCACGTATTTGTACGGCATGATGCAGTGAGCAAACCACTAACGCCCGCTTACGACGGCCCCTTTGCAGTCATCGAGCGAAATTCGAAATTTTTCAAGATCTCCGTTAATAAGAAATACATAAATATTTCCATCGATCGACTTAAGCCTGCCTACATGATCAAGAGCCCCGACCAAGAAGCAACGCAAGAAACTAAAAGTCACGCTTATGTTACAAGATCCGGAAGAGTCTCTAAGAAACCCTTACGCTTCGCTGAGGGGGGAGTGGTGTAGCGACCCTAACCATTCACGATAGTGGGTCCGCGCGCCGCGGCGCACTACAAGCGACTGAGCTGCATTCGACGCCACGATCTCTTATGTAGGCGCATAACCCAAGCGGTCGCTGAACTCCCACGAGTAGATGTGCATCCCGCGATGCGCCGCCGTCGACTAAGCCTCGTAAGAGCGGTTCTCCGCTATTTATAGAAGCCAGTGAAAGGTCCACCTGCGCGCGCAACGATTACGAACAGAGGCGCCATCTGAAGTTCACCGATGGACGTATTTGTACTCGCTTATGTAGTTAAATATGTAGGTCCTAAAATTGTATATAATATGCGCCATAATAAAGGAAGGCATGAATACCAAAATCGAGTTTCATTTAACTAGCTAATACTAAATCACAATGGACGGCAACAATCTAAGGGAGATGCTGAATTTACAAAATAAATTAAAATTATAAAAGTGTGCACATTCCAACATTTTTACTTTGAAATGTCTGCCTACTTGCTTAAATTACCAATGCAAGCATTTTTATTGGTTATTTATGCATAAAAAGTAATTCTGAAATTTTAATAATTTTAAAAATTTACGCCTACTTACGCAATCTGTAGTATTTGAATATCAATGTTCTAAGGACGCATCTCGGTGTATCTTATGAAACAAAATACGAGTTCGCGATCGCGTAGGTCACAACATCGGTCTAACCGACCGATCCATCTCCCAGGATAAGTTTCATTGAGGTGTGCTCACACTGCCGTCACACTGTGTGCGGGGAACCCATCATTTTGCAACCACATTGTTTCCTACTACATGTAGGAGACTTATTCCTTAGAAAATGCAAATAATAATCGGCGTTTAGAGTCGTTGGTAGAGTAAAAGGCCGTATTATGTTATTATACTTTCAAGGTACAATCTTGCGGCTGCCCTGACATTACCTCTTAGTTCTCTGTAGATAAAAAAATAGGTACATATTAGCGTACTCCCGAGGCGTGTATTCATAACGAGGCATTGCGCTGAATTTGGCAACAACAACACACACACAAATGAATATTCTCGAGGTCCGTAAAGACCGCCAAGACGTTTATTCCAATAAATAAACAGTTTCAAATCGATAGGCAAAGCAAAGTCTAATTTCACAGGAGAAAACACTGAGCGGGAGCGAAAGTTGTTCGACGCATCTACGAGTTACAAGTCAAGTGCAAACAATTAGTTGTACTTGTGACTTTAAAACAATGAAGTCGAGCCCTGTTCAAGTAAGGACTGAAGGGTAGAGGAAAGAAAAAAGCATGGCGATGACAATTTGAATCACCAAATAAAACCGGCGCTATCTATCCCTTTTACACATTATCATGTCACTTGGTGACTCGGACGCAGGTAGCAGTCCTAAATTGTGCATCAACGAGATGGAATAATTTGTAAGTAATTAAGGCTCACTTAATATGAAGGAAAAATTGGATTACTGACTGCATTTTAAATATTATTTTTTTCGAATAACTATCGCCTTTTCCAGATTTTCGGCAGCATCTTTGTAACAATAAGGAACCGACGCAAGTTTTATACCAATTTGCAAACCTTGATAAGTGTACAAGTTTTTAAGATAATGGGACACTTCGGTGTCATACATTTTTTTTACAGGAGGTTTATTTTAAATTTGGGTCATCTTAATCACAGAAAAATAATTATTCCGTTCGAAGTATTTTTTCCAAATCAAAGAAAACATTAGTTACTAAAATGGTTTCATAATACATCGGCGAACTAATCAGCAATATTTAAGAAAAAACAGATTTAAAAAATATCGTCTAATTTAGCTGCAGCATTAAAAAAACTGACTTAGGGTAGAAAAAAATAGCTAAATTGAAAAAAATTAAAAATCTTGGTCACCCTACGGTTTTTTTCAAAACTAATCAAATTAATTTTAGGTAATTAGGTGATGTATCTTCCACTTAAGTTTTATCCATTATCTATGGGACACCCTGTATATCGACCAGAATCTCATGAAAAATAGGGAAATTAAATTTTGTAGTAAGCAACACTAGATTTACTCGGCTGCCCTAGTGATAAACAAAGTAATTACATTCAGGACACCTTACCTGGGATCGTTTCACGAAACGAAAAATCAAGCAACTGCATTTTAAATACAAAAACAAAGTAATCAACATCCAATTACTTTGTTTTTGTGTTGTGCTTGTTGTTTACTTGGTTTTTGCATTTATATTCCGGGTTAGTGAGTGCAGTTACTTTGTTTGGGCAATTTAAATTTCAGTAAACGGTTCAAATTATTTGAAATATTAAACTGTGGTAAAAAACTACTAGACATAAAACTTTTGTTAATGCAAAAAGTCAATTTCACAAAAAAGTAAAGTTACTTTGTTTATCGCTAAGGCAGCCGTAGTGTTGCTAACCTTGGAATTTCATTTCCCTATTTTTCATGAGATTCTGGTCGATCATGTGGTGGTAGCACATTATAATTATGTCAGTTCTCTATGTTCTTTACCTATCTGTGATATTACATTTAAAAAAAACTCAGGCTGTATGTTCTACGACCCTTGCCTTTCCCGAAAGGGATAAACAAAAAAAATCTACACTATGGTCTCAACCAGTGTTGCCAGAAGGTTACTTTTGTAACCTTTTAGGTGATTTTTAGCTCTGTCAGGTTACTTCTAGGTTACACTATTCAAAAGGTAACTTTGCGGTGATTTTTCGAATCTTCATAAATACTCTGTCATCTGTGGTTCTTATTGCAACTCTTCTTATCAGTTTCTCTTTCACACTCGTTTCATCTCAATTCTTGACCGATTTCGACCAATGTCTGAATGCAGTCTGAATGAATATTTGTACAAGTTATTTACAAGCAACATCAATTCGATCAACTTGTAATACAATTTTCCACTAGAAAAAAAAATAGTGGTCTGTGAAGTTGGTTTACGACTTCATTTTTAAGTGTTAAAGTCTTAAGAAAACATTGCCTCTCTATCGCTTGTTCCGCGCTCTCGCTTGCACGCGGTAGGTACGTGACAGTGAGTCATGCTTTTACGTGCGTACGACTGGCGTTCATTTATTTATAAGACGTTAATATCACGTCAAAAAAATTAAAGGTTATTTTTTACACTAATAGGTTACTTTTATTTATTTTAGGTAACTTTTGACATGACCGTGCTGGCAACACTGGTCTCAACTCCTAACATCTTATAAGATGGTCTGTGGTCTCAAGTCTCAACCACAACATCACAACATTTGATTAGAATTATGTAAAAACTAAAAGTTGAGAAGAAAATAGAAAAACAACTTAATTATAGATATATCATTGAATGAAATGGTTTATTTTGTGATAAGACAAATATCTATCGATTCCAAGATTGTTATGACATCTTTGCAGTTATACAAATATTTATTACGCCAGTGTGAGAGATTACCACCAGATGCTTGTAAACATTACAAATTCGCTATCAAACAGGTAAATTGTTTGTATGTTGATTTCATAGAAATAATAATGGTTGATTTATATAGTTTTTTGTTATTTATTGTTATTGATTTACAATGCCTTGTATTGACAGAGTTACAAACAGCATAGATCTGAATCTGACCCAGAGAGAGTAAAAGAAATCATACAAAAAAGCATTTGCGATGCTAAGTGGATTGTGAATAAGGTTCGTTTGATTTAACTTTTGGTAAATCTTTATTAATTATTTGAATCTGTTGAAGCGAATCATCTACTTATTAAATGTGTAATTTTTTTTCAGTATTCAAAAAAATAATGGAAAAAGCAAACAAAGTCTACTTACAAAGAGTATTTAGAAAATATTTCATTTATTATAAACAAATATTGTAAGCAAAAAATGTTTGGTGAAAAAATAGAAGACTATGAAATATTGGAACATCTAGGTAAAGGTGGATTTGCTCATGTGTATCGAGCAAGATGTCGAAAGACAAGTTTATTTGTTGCTATCAAAATGATAGACAAAGCTCTGATGGCCAATGCAGGAATGATAGGCAGAGTGCGACAAGAGGTTACCATTCACTCGCGCTTGAAACATCCTGCAATATTAGAATTATATACATTTTTTGAAGATGCACATTATGTATATTTAGTGCTTGAATTAGCACATAATGGTGAACTAGCCAAGCACTTTAAATTAGGTACATGTGGCCTTTCTGAGAAGGCTGCTGCTGATATTTTTCGACAAGTGCTTAGTGGTGTTTTATATCTTCATACCCATAACATTATACACAGGGATCTTTCACTTAACAATTTGTTACTGACTAAAGATCTGAATGTTAAAATAGCTGACTTTGGTTTAGCAACACAGCTGAATGGGCCTGATGAGAAACATGTGACTATGTGTGGTACTCCAAACTACATATCCCCTGAGGTAGCATCCAGAGAGTTGCATGGTTTGCCTGCTGATGTTTGGGGATTGGGTTGTATGTTATACACATTGTTAGTCGGTAGTCCGCCCTTCCACACCAAACATGTAAAAACTACACTTAATAAAGTAATAAATGCTGATTACAAAATACCAGCTGAGTTGTCTATACAAGCGCAGGATTTATTACAGAAACTTTTATGTAAAGATCAATCTAGAAGGATTACACTCAAGGGTATATTGGAACATCCCTTCTTGAACAATTGCTTTACAAATAATGCAAAACAAGAATTTTCTCGAGACTCTGGGTTTCTGACTACGCTGCATAGTACACAACACAGCCACAAACCAAGGATAGATGAAAAAAGTGATTCACAAAGTGCTAATTTGTTTGTAGATCTTAATCATTTAAGTAAGGGGACTGCTGTGGCCAGTAAATGTTATGAACAGAATTCATATAATTTGTTTGACCTAAGACAACAGAATGATTATATGTCTACTGGAAATGAACCTCTCAAAATGTTTGACAATCAAAACAAAATGCACATGGTAGCTCATAAGTCAGATAGTCCTTGTAACAGTGCTAGTCTTCTAGAGAATATGAAAATATTGAGTATGAAGAATAAAAATTTAGATATTCCTATTTTATCTGAAGATAACAAAGAAAATTTGACAAAACCATGTATAACAACTTCAAATTCACTGAGTGTGCCACCTCTTTGTGCTGAGAGATTACCTACTATATCTCATAGAACAAGAAATGCCATTTTGAAAATTGAACCATGTGGTGTTATTGTAGAGTTTATCAAGAGGAAAGGTAAAGACAGGGAAGAAAGAATTGCTGAAATTTGTAAAATTTCCAAAGATGGTATGAAAATTATCATATATTCAGGAGATAAAGAAAGGGATAAAGTCATGAATGTGGAATACAATCCCAAACCTGATGAGATTTTCTCTTACCACAATTTGCCACAAAAGCATTGGAAAAAATATCTTTATGCTGCAAGGTTTGTAGACCTTGTGAAAGCTAAGACACCAAAAATTACTATTTACACTCCTCTAGCAAAATGCCAACTGATGGAAAATGGCACTGACATTGAAATGTTCTTTTACAATGGTGAAAAAATTACATCCACCGCAGTGGAAGGATTAAAAGTCATAGATAAGTCGCTGAAAGTTCATCAAAATCCTGGGTCATTGATTCCAGATTTGAAATATTTGACTGATCATTTTGAAGAGTGTTCAAATCGTTTAAATAGGATACAAAATGCTCTTTCATGTATTTCAGATGAATGTTTTCCTTTGATTATTGGTAAAAGACCAATCCAAACTGCATGCAATGTAGTACAACAAAATATAGGCACACCATCTGTACAGGGATTTGCTGAGAGAAATTTCAACACACCACTTTTTAATAACTTTGGATCATTTCATCGTACAACAACTTGTTCTAGTCGTTCTCCAAGTGAAAACAATGAACATTTTTAAACAAACATTGATAATAATATATTATGTATGTATTATTAATATTAGATTTATTTTTTGCAATTAATAATATGTTAGGGCTATTTTGTAGTTAATAAACTATCATTAATGTTTAATAAACAATTTGTACACATTACAGTCATAAAGATTTAGAAATTAATCATGTTTAATATAAAGATGTCACTGTTTATGACACATTATTTATGATAACAGACAAATAGTTGTACATATTGAAGTTTTTCAAATGCATAGGAACGCTATTCATATTTCCAAACAAGCTTTTTAGCAACTTTTCTCTGTACTACAATAACTAAAGGTTAACATAGATATACAATATTAATTGGGCGGTATTATAGACTTCGCAACGAAAATTGAGGCAAGTAAAATTCAAATACCATTTGAATTTTACTTGGGTTTGGTTTACAGGCAATTTTGAAATGTCAATTCTCACTGTTTGTAGCGACTCTACCGTATAGTCACTTACATTTACTGCACTCGTTGGGAGACTTAAAAGTAAGTGTTCGCTGCCTGTGATATTTGCATATTTTCGTTGTATATAATAAATTAGTTGATGCCCGCGACATCGACCGCGTGGATTTAGGTTTTTTAAAATCCCTTGGGAACTCTATGATTTTCCGGGATAAATATATGTTGTACATAATATGTCCTTGCATATGTCTTTCTCCAAGGTCTAGGCTATCTCTGTACCTTTCGTCAAAATTGGTGCAGTGGTTTAGGTGTGAAAGCGTTTCTTTCGCAGACAGACAGACAGACAGAGTTACTTTCGCATTTGTAATAATTAGCATGAAATTATGGTTAAATAATTACGTCTGTTTACAGGCCGAGATTCTGAGAGGAGTCACGGCGGTCAGATTAAGGCCATTTTTCGACTGACTACGGCAAAGCCAAACGAAAGGGTTATGATTTTAGCAATCTATGTACAAGGATGTATTTTTGTATCCAATTTTTTGTTCCACCGTAGCGCCTAAACTACTAGGCCGATTTTGATGAATAATGTATCAATTGATTCGTTGTTAAGGTCCGGGTGACATAGGCTACATTTTATATGCGAAAAATATCTAGAAGTAACGTTCGTTTCGGCATATTAAGTTAGTTTCAGATAGACAAAACCGATGGCGCCACTAGCTGCTTGCCCCGCGCTTTCATCCATTAGTACGCAGTTGATTACACGTTTTTCTGTACACTGCATTATTACTTTATACTATTACTAGTGGGTCCGGCAGACTTCGTCCTGCCCGGTGACATACCGACATCAGCGTCACCTACCGAGACCCGGTAGGTTATCTGTACCTACCCGTTTTCATGCAAATCGGTCACAAACACACGTACGGAAGAAATATTTATAGGTACGGGTGACAGAGTTTACCGTATCCACGCGACGGGATGTTTGACAGTTACGAAACCCGTGAACATTTTGTATGGGAAAATGTTTTTTCTTTTATTTTATGTTTTCGTCTATTTTTTAATGTTTTTAATAGTTATTCTGCTATTCGGGACGGTCCCAAATACTTATAACAAATCAAAAACAATGAAAATCGGTCCAGCCGTTCTCGAGTTATAAGTGGTCGAACTAACACGACTTTGTTTTTAGGGTTCCGTAGTAAACAAGGAACCCTTATAGTTTCGCCATGTCCGTCCGTCTGTCCGTCTGTCCGTCTGTCCGTCTGTCCGTCTGTCCGTCTGTCCGTCCGTCCTCGGTTAATCTCAAAGACTATTAGTGCTAGAAATCCGTAATTTGGCATGAGTATAAATATTAATCACGCCGACAAAGTGGTGAAATAAAATTTTGATAAATATTTTTTTTAGGGTAGCTCCCCTACATGTAAAGTGGGGATGAATATTTTTTTTCTCGTCTACCCCATAGTGTGGGGTATCGTTGAATAGGTCTTTTAAAAATACTGTGGGTGTGGGAACATCATTTTTCGATTTCTAGATCCGTTTGTAAAATATAATGTTTTAAAGTGCAAATTTTTATTAGAGTCAAGTGTCCCCCCCCTCTATCAGCCAAATGGCAGTATATAGGAACTTGAAAAAATTCACAGCAGTAGGGTATATAATCAATTTTAAAGGAAAACTATCACGGCTAAGTAGGGTTCACAGGTTAAGGAGTTATACCTGTTTTCCGAGGATTGTGACTACGGAACCCTACACTGCGCGTGGCCCGCCACGCACTTGGCCGGTTATTGTATATATTATACTATTATTATTAATTATTATTATGAGTCGGGTTTTAGTTTACGAACTTTATCTCTTGTTACTAGCCAAGGTTCTTATTTTTATTGTACACAATCTCGAATACTTTTAACCACTAAAAAAATGGTGAAAAGTACCTTTATCATTAAGAGTTGCCTATTTAGTTTCAGATTGTGTACAATAGACTTAATACCAATTTAAAAAAAGGTTTTAGGGTTGGGGCATATTCACAGAATCGAAGCGCATCGAAGTGTCAAGCAAAGTTCGTACGAATGCGCGTACTTTAGCAGCCTATGTTTGTGGCCGATTTTTTATGAGATTCTGTGTGTACCACCGTAGCGCCTAAACTACTGGGCCGATTTTGATGAATACCTGTCAATTAATTCTTTGTTTATGGTCTGGGTGACATAGGCTACATTTTTTTCAGTTTCGGATAGACATAAATAGATGGCGCCACTAGCTGCTTGCCCCGCGTTCTGCACACTAAATTATTATTTTATATCAAACTAGTATGGCGCGTGGGTGCGCGGCCCGCTAAAGCGGACCGCGAGGTTTCGGTTTTGGGTATTTTGGTTTGAACAGCCTCCACCTATCTCTCCCATATTCCTAACCCTCGATCATTATCACTCTCCATATTTTTTTTCCGAATCATTTGTCAGAATGAGAGTTCTTCCATAAAAACAGATTTTGAAAAGGAACTGTATCAAAGTCTTGCATAGTTCCCATTTTGTATTCTCTTCAACATTCGCCATATATTTTGTATGGAAAAATAAATTTCGCCATCTTGTTTTTTTCTGTTCATCAAGTAAACCACGTCTTGATCATCTTTTGCCAAAAAACCACTCTTCCATCTTTTATACTCAGTGAGATAGACACCGACGAAATTTGTATGGCCACTATCTTGAATCCGCCATTTAGGATTTTTTTCAGCTCACTGCCAATTGGATGAGGTTTCGAGTGACTTTTGTTTGAGCACCTTACACCTATATTCAATACCCTGGCTGTGCTCGTCACCCGCCTCTGAAATCTTCAATCATCAGCTCTCTCCATATTTTTTCTCCACATAAATTTTTGTCTTCTATACGAAACCGTCAATGAAAAAAATTATTTGTGTGGAAAAATAAATTCCGCCACATTGATTTTTTTTCTGTTCATCAAGTAGATCTTTAGGTCTTGATCATATTTTTCCAAGAAACCACTCTTCCATCTTGTATACTTGGTAAGATAGACATCGACGAAATTTGTATAGCCGCCATCTTGAATCCGCCATTTTGGGGTTTTTTTCAGCTCAGTGCCAATTGGATGAGGTTTCAAGTAATTTTTGTTTGAGCACCTCCCACCTATCTACAATACCCTGCCCGGGCTGCTCAACCGTCTTCCAAACCCTCAATCATCATGTTTTCCCATATTTTTCTTTGAGAGTTCTCCAAAAAACCGGATCACAGCCTTGCATAGTTCACAACTTGTAGTCTTTTCAATATTCGCCGTACATTTTGTATGGAAAAATAAATTCCGCCATTTTGAATTTTTTTTCTATTCTTTGAGTAGACCTTCAGATCCTGATCATCTTTTGCCAAGAAATCACTCTTCCATCTTTTATACCCTCCGAGATGGAGACTGACGAAATTTGTATGGCGGCCATCTTTTTTTCGCCATTTTGAATTTTTTTTCAGCTGACTGCCAATTGGATGACGTTTCGAGTGACATTTGCTCGAGCACCCCCCACCTATCTTCAATACCTTAAGCGTGCCCGTCGCTCGTCTCTGAAATCCTCAATCATCAGCTCTCTCCATATTTTTCCTCTTAATGAATTTTTGTCCTCTATACGACACCATTATTGAAAAAAAAAATTTTCATACAAAATTGTTCAGGAGAGGTGATCAATCAGTCAGTCAGTCAGTCAGTCAGTGAATGAATCAGCACGAGCAGCTATATGTATATTAACTAGTAGGGCGCGTGGGTGCGCGGCCCGCAAGCGGACCGCGAGGTTTCGCTTTCGGGTATTTTGGTTTGAGCAGCCTCCACCTATCTCTCCCATATTCCTAATCCTCGATCATTATCACTCTCCATATTTTTTCTTCGAATCATTCTGCTCAGCAAGTAGTAGTCTCTTTAGGTATTGATCATCTTTTGCCAAGAAATCACTCTTCCATCTTTTATACTTGGTGAGATAGACACCGACGAAATTTGTATAGCCGCCATCTTGAATCCGCCATTTTGTTTTTTTTTCAGCTCAGTGCCAATTGGATGAGGTTTTGAGTAATTTTTGTTTGAGCACCTCCCATCTATCTGCCATACCCTGCCCGGGCTCCTCAACCATCTTCCAAACCCTCAATCATCATGTCTTCCCATATTTTTCTTTGAGAGTTCTCCAAAGAACCGCATCAAAGCCTTGCATAGTTTACAACTTGTAGTCTCTTCAATATTCGCCATACATTTTCTATGGAAAAATAAATTCCGTCATTTTGAATTTTTTTTCTATTCATCGGGTAGACCTTTGGATCCTGATCATCTTTTGCGAAGAAACCACTCTTCCATCTTTTATACCCTCCGAGATGGACACCGACGAAATTTGTATGGCGGCCATGTTTTTTTCGCCATTTTGAATTTTTTTTCAGCTAACTGTCAATTGGATGACGTTTCGAATGACATTTGCTCGAGCACCCCCCACCTATCTTCAATACCTTAAGCGTGCCCGTCGCTCGTCTCTGAAATCCTCAATCATCAGCTCTCACCATATTTTTCCTCCGAATGAATTTTTATCTTCTATACGAAACCATTAGTGAAAAAAAAATTTTTCATACAAAATTTTACAGGAGAGGTGATCAATGAGTCAGTCAGTGACCCAATCAGCACGAGCAGCTATATATATATTAACTAGTAGGGCGCGTGGGTGCGCGGCCCGCAAGCGGACCGCGAGGTTTTGCTTTCGGGTATTTTGGTTTGAGCAGCCTCCACCTATCTCTCCCATATTCCTAATCCTCGATCATTATTACTCTCCATATTTTTTCTTCGAATCATTCTGCTCATCAAGTAGATCTAAAGGTCTTGATCATCTTTTGTCAAGAAACCACTCTTCGATCTTTTATACGTAGTCTCTTTAATATTCGCCATACATTTGCTATGGAAAAATAAATTCCGCCATTTTGAATTTTTTTCTATTAATCGAGTAGACCTTTGGATCCTGATTATGTTTTGCGAAGAAACTACTCGTCCATCTTTTATATCCTCCGAGATGGAGACCAACAAAAGTTGTATGGCGGCCATCTTTTTTTCGCCATTTTGAATTTTTTTTCAACTCACTGCCAATTGGATGACGTTTCGAGTGACATTTGCTCGAGCACCCCCCACCTATCTTCAATACCTTAAGCGTGCCATTCGCTCGTCTCTGAAATCCTCAATCATCAGCTCTCTCCATATTTTTGTTCCGAATGAATTTTTGTCTTCTATACGAAACCATTAGTGAAAAAAAAAATTTTCATACAAAATTGTTCAGGAGAGGTGATCAATGAGTCAGTGAGTGAATCAGCACGAGCAGCTATATATATATTAACTAGTATGGCGCGTGGGTGCGCGGCCCGCTAAAGCGAACCGCGAGGTTTTGTTTTCGGGTGTTTTATTGTTTGAGCAGCCTCCACCTATCTTCATCCCTCTTCCAAACCCTCGATTAGGACTTATTTTTCAGCTCACTGCCAATTGGATGAGGTTTCGAGTAACTTTTGTTTGAGCACCTCCTACCTATCGTCAACACCCTAGCCGTGCTCTTTACCCGTCTCCAAAATCCTCAATCATCAGCTTTCTCCATAAGTATTTTTCCTCCGCATGAATTTTTACTAAAAAAAGAAATTTCACTAAAAAAATTTTTGTGTGAAAACATAAATTTCGCCATCTTGTTTTTTTTTCTGTTCATCTAGTAGATTTTTAGTTCTTGATCATATTTTTCTTAGAAACCACTCTTCCATCTTTTATACTTGGTGAGATAGACACCGACAAAATTTGTATAGCCGCCATCTTGAATCCGCAATTTTGTTTTTTTTTTTCAACTCAGTGCCAATTGGATGAGATTCTGAGTAATTTTTGTTTGAGCACCTCCCATCTATCTACAATACCCTGCCCGGGCTCCTCATCCATCTTCCAAACCCTCAATCATCATGTCTTCCCATATTTTTCTTTGAGAGTTCTCCAAAGAACCGCATCAAAGCCTTGCATAGTTTACAACTTGTAGTCTCTTCAATATTCGCTATACATTTTCTATGGAAAAATAAATTCCGCCATTTTGAATATTTTTTCCATTCATCAAGTAGACCTTCCGATCCTGATCATTTTTTGTCAAGAAACCACTCTTCTATCTTTTATATCCTCCGAGATGGAGACCGACGAAATTTGTATGGCGGCCATCTTTTTTTCGCCATTTTGAATTTTTTTTCAGCTGACTGCCAATTGGATGACGTTTCAAGTGACATTTGCTCGAGCACCCCCCACCTATCTTCAATACCTTAAGCGTGCCCGTCGCTCGTCTCTGAAATCCTCAATCATCAGCTCTCTCCATATTTTTGTTCCTAATGAATTTTTGTTTTCTATACGAAACCATTGTTGAAAAAAAAATTTTTCATACAAAATTTTACAGGAGAGGTGATCAATCAGTCAGTGAATCAGCACGAGCAGCTATATATATATTAACTAGTAGGGCGCTTGGCTGCGCGGCCCGCTAAAGCGGACCGCGGGGATTTCAGTATTATTTTTGTTTTAGCAGCCTCCATCTTCTTCTATCATTTTCAGCATCTTTAACCCTGGCCGTGCTCCTCATCCATCTTCCGAACCCTCGATCATCATCACTCTCCGAATTTCAGTTCTTGATCATCTTTTGCCAAGAAACCACTCTTCCATCTTTTATACTTGGTGAGATAGACACCGACGAAATTTGTATAGCCGCCATCTTGAATCCGCCATTTTGTTTTTTTTTCAGCTCACTGCCAATTGGATGATGTTTCGAGTATTTTTTGTTTGAGCACCTCCTACCTATCTTCAATACCCTGCCCGGGCTCCTCAACCAACTTCCAAACCCTCAATAATCATGTCTTCCCATATTGTTCTTTGAGAGTTCTCAAAAAAACCGCATTAAAGCCTTGCATAGTTCACAACTTGTAGTCTCTTCAATATTCGCCATACATTTTCTATGGAAAAATAAATTCCGCCATTTTGAATTTTTTTTCAATTCATCAAGTAGACCTTTGGATCCTCATCATCTTTTGCGAAGAAACCACTCTTCCATCTTTTATACCCTCCGAGATGGAGACCGACGAAATTTGTATGGCGGCCATCTTTTTTTCGCCATTTTGAATTGTTTTTCAGCTGACTGCCAATTGGATGACGTTTCAAGTGACATTTGCTCGAGCACCCCCCACCTATCTTCAATACCTTAAGCGTGCCCGTCGCTCGTCTCTGAAATCCTCAATCATCAGCTCTCTCCATATTTTTCCTCTTAATGAATTTTTGTCCTCTATACGACACCATGAGTGAAAAAAAAATTTTTCATACAAAATTGTTCAGGAGAGGTGATCAATGAGTGAGTGAATCAGCACGAGCAGCTATATATATAGTAATTAAATTACTAAGCGTAATCGGGTTTTACTTTACTAACATTATCTCTTGTTTAAATAGAAAATGCCTTGTTTTGTAGAGATAAGTGAATTGATACATGAATTTTTTTTCGATTCGCTTCGACTCTTGCGCTAGTATGCCCCGACCTTAAGATTTTCTGGGGTACTCGTAAGATCAAATTTTTTTGGTTGTCCTGTTATATATGTCTCAATATCATTGTTTTTATTTAAATACTTACAAAAATTATATTTAATATAAATATAGTACAAATATTTAGCGTTGTTATTCTGCATACATACTTACAATAGGTACTTATCACTACATAGTATAAAACAAAGTCGTTTTCTCTGTCCCTATATCCCTTTGTACGCTTAAATCTTTAAAACTACGCAACGGATTTTGATGCGGTTTTTTTTAATAGATAGAGTGATTCAAGAGGAAGGTTTATATGTATAATAACATCCATTAAATTGTGGAGAAATACTGTTATTTTTGAGGTTTCTAATGTGATGTCGTAAATAATTACATTTTTTCCGCTTACATTGCAAACGCAGGCTGAACCCTACGAGATTTATCAATATAATGTACTAAGTATTGCACACATTGAAAAGGTCTATAGAAAAGTCCGCGATGGTATATGTCTATCTCTTATGGATATCCCACAATAACTTTTTTTGTCATTTACTTTTTTACGACAAATAATGGCTAATTTTAGAAGCGATTTTAACCAATACAGCATTAATCCTTATCTAATTAAATACCTTAAGTACATTGTTGATTTATTATAGATCTATATGGCCCTTTACAGCATATGATTTAAATGAATATTTTCGAAGATATTACAGATTTAAAAATTGCGGGACATAGCCTTTACGCGCGGCGCGCGGTTCCAGCCGGCCGGCCGGCCGGGGCGGTGCGTAAAGTTCTCCCCATATAGCATTTTGAATTTAGCAGCGATCGGACGCGTATGCTATCGGAGCTCTCTAGCGAGGAAAATAACAATCACACTAATGTTATAAAGGCGTTATTAAGTTATTAAGTTTGTGTGTATGTTTGTTCCTCTTCTCCGCCGCAACTACTGAACCGATTTGGCTGAAATTTTGAATGGAGATAGCTTATGCCCTGATTTAACACATAAAGTAACTTTTTATCCCGGAAAAGTATTCCTGTAACCTAACTAAAATAGATATAGACCTCCAAAACGCCACAGAGGGCGCTGACTGTTCTTAGGTAAATCACGCTCACATAACCCATTATTCCAATACTTTGCTGTGTAGCATGCATTGGCAACACATAGGCTACTTTTTATCCTGGAAAAATGCACAGTTCCCACGGGATTTCGAAAAACCCGAAATCTATATCTACAGCTATAGGTAGATTACTATTTACTATAGCGACCTTGCTTGATATTTTAAGTATAAAGGTAGGAAAAGGGAGCGGGAACGGGAACCGGAACTCCACGATTCCCTCGGGATTTGTTCAAAACCGAAATTCACGCGGGCGAAGCCGCGGGCAGAAGCTAGTAATTTATAATTTTGATTAATTCCGTTATGACGAAGTAGTCACATGAAATGAAGTGACTTGTCCAAGGTTCACTCATCACTGTAGTCTGTACATAATCTTGAGAATTTATTTTATTTTTAATGACTCCTTTTATCATCAAGATAGAACTAAAAAAATATTTCGCAAAAACATTGATTTTTCAATACATCCATGTGAAATCCTTTGAGTAAGAGTCCTCCGTCCTTAAACAATCCACCCCTAAAAGAAATCTGGATGCAAAGCTGGTAGGTACCTAAGTGATGATGCAGTCCACATATCAGGAAATAAGAAGACATTTGCTCTTTAGTCTTTATATCAAATTGTATTGAAACCTGCTGCCGCCGTTTGTCGCTAACACTTGCTACAAATACACATGCAGCAATAGATGTGTCTCGTACACACTACGCATACCGAGAGATCAGTGCAAGCAGCACAAAGTAATCAACAAGGTACCCCAGTTTCGCCTTGTCCGTCTGTCCGCGGTTTTAGGTCAGACTATTAGTACTAGAAAGCTGTAATTTGGTACGGACAGTGAGGTGTAATAAATATAGAGTAGAAGCCCCAAAAAAATATTTGAGTTTATGAGATTTAATAATTATATTAGATTTAATAAAATTTTCAATATAAACCATATAGAACTAAATAAGGATTACTAATAGGAAAAAAATATTTAAATGCGTGAACGTAAACAACTTTATTTAATAAATCTCTCATCTATCTATACTATACTATTACTATACTTACTATATACTATACTATACTATCTATACTAATAAATAAAATTGAAGTGTCTGTCTGTAATTTCGAAATAACTACCACATATTAAGCTCATATGGTTATTTGAACGATACCATAACCGAATCACACGTTTTTAAAATTTTTGTCTGTCTGTCTGTCTGTTTGAACGGGCTAATCTTCGGAACGGCTGAACCGATTTTGACGGGACTTTCACAGACAAGTAGAGGATTAACCAAGGAGTAACATAGGCTACTTTTTTAACCGACTTTCAAAAAAGGAGTTGTGTTGAAATCGGTAAATACAGATGTTAAAAACGCCCTGATAGGTATTTTCGCTGCGCGCGATCGCGACGGCCTACGCCCGCTCCCCGCGCCCGCGCCCCTGCGCCCTGCGCCCGCCGTACGCGGTACCGCGGTACGCCGCCGCGCGGCGGGGGGCGGGTGGACCAGAAATCTACTTATCCCTCAGGATTTGTGAAAAATCGAAATTCACGCGGGCGAAGCCGCGGGCAAAAGCTAGTCTATAATATAATAAAACTGTAACAGATCCAATTCTGTACATTGAAGATATTTTGAAAATTTTTATTGGAGGGCACTCTATAATCGATACTGAAGCCAAAACTGCAATTTGTTTCATTTTTGTCTGTCTGTCTGTCTGTCTGTCTTTCTGTCTGTCTGTCTGTCTGTCTGTCTGTATCTTGGCCGCGCATCACGCCGAAACTACTGGATGGATTCAAATGAAACTTGGTACGATTTGAGTTTATACTCCGAGGTAGGTTATAGGATACTTTTTATCCCGAAATTCAGCACGGTTCCCTTGGGAGAGGGGAAGAAAGTTAAAACGTGTATTTAGCTGTAACTCATTAACGTGTAGTTCGATTTAACTCAATCTTTTTTTGTTAGAAAGGTAGTACTTTAGGTATTGTCCCGTAAATATTTCAAGGTCATAGGTTTTTTAGTTCAGAAATGACAGACATTTATTGGGTTCAAATAACTTGGGACCCGGATCTTTGAACGTACGGCTTATTTTAAACTGGTGTGCGTTTAAATTTATCTTTGTTGCTCTGTCTATTTGTTCCAGCTAATCTCCGAAACGGCTGGATCGATTTTAATGGAACTTTCAATGTTATAAGGAGTAATTTAGGCTACATTTAGTTTAGGTACATAAAGGAATTATGGGATCCGATCCGATCCTATATAAAAACCTATATCCACGCGAACGAAGTTGCGGGGGTCAGCTAGTAATAAATAAAATTGAAGTGTCTGTCTGTAATTTCGAAATAACTACCTCATATTAAGCTCATATGGTTATTTGAACGGTACCATAACCGAATCATACGTTTTTAAAATTTTTGTCTGTCTGTCTGTTTGAACGGGCTAATCTTCGGAACGGCTGAACCGATTTTCACGGGACTTTCACATACAAGTAGAGAATTAACCAGGGAGTAACATAGGCTACTTTTTTAACCGACTTTCAAAAAAGGAGGAGTTGTGTTTTTCTACCTATGTACACCGATATCTCCGAGATTTCTGAATCGATTTGCGTAATCGATTCAGAAATATATATTATTATCGATAGAAAAATATTGCGACAATGTCCTATAAGTACAACATTTGAATTCCAACTCCTCAATCCTGATGCTGTAGGGGACCTGATCCCCAAAACTAATGGTATTTAGGAACTGTCGGTTATTTATATTGATATTGGGGGTACCAATTAAAGACTTTATCGTTGAATGAACTCGAGTATGTACATATCCAACTCCTCAACCCTGATGCTGTAAGGAATTGCATTCCGAAATCGTAGGGATCCCACGGAATTTTTCCGTTTTCAGGATGGGTTACTACAGATAGGCTACTTTTTGTTCTGGAAAATCAAAAGTTCCCACGGGATTTTTAAAAACCTAAATCCACACGGGCGAAGCCGTGGGCATCATTTAGTACTAATAATAAAACTGTAACTGGTCCAATTCTGTACATTAAAGATATTTTGAAAATTTTTGAACCAAGCAAAAATATTAGTTACATATGGGTACGTTTATGTTAGTAACTTCATACATAAGAATGATCACTAGGTATGTATATATATACTAATATCTTTCTGAATGTTTGTAAATTACTTACTATAGTGAAAAAATTATCAAAATCGGTTCATTGGTTTTTGAAATAATCACGAACATACGGCTTAGTAAGAAATCATTATACCTACTTCTAACTATTTTATAATGACTCAGTATGATCACATAAATTACTGATTTACTTACGTTTGCCTTATAGGTACATACATACGTTCATCATTCGCTTTTTCATTCACTAATTTCCCAACAATGTAGGGAAAATCAAAATAGTTTTTACTGGCAACACTTATAGTAAAAATAATGCGCGGTAAATTTATGTTTTTATTACGTGTTGTTTTGGATAATCGGAATTAAATAAAACAAACTTACTTGTGAAAAGTAACACCAGTTGCTTTATTATCTTTTTCTGACCGTGACAAACAAATTTTAACAACACATTTCACCATTTTGACAAATTGTGTGGCAAGTAACAGTTACGTTCGTGTTCACTCGGACGTCGGGCTGGCAACTGAAGTCGTAGATGTCATCGGACATCAGCGAAGTAGCAATGAGTCGGTGCTTTAGAATGCTGATCTAGTTAAGGTAATACATCATTGGGTACGGATATACAATAAAATAAAACGCCGCCATGGTAAAAGAATCTTTAATTAAAAAAAAATTTTTTTAGGGTACATTTGACGTGTGAGGCCATATACACAGAATGCATATACTCCTAGGCGATGTACCACAGAATTCAGATTATGATTTCAGAGAGGCATTCCAGCTGTTTGAGGCCAGCCTTAATTAAGTATTTAGCCAGCTGCTACTGCAAATTTATTGAAATTTTTTTGGTCAAACTCAGGATCTGCAGCCGAACAAAATAGCTATCAGTTAGTTTGGACGAGGGACCAATGAGGCAGTCATTCAGTATTTAATTGAACCTATTATTTTATTACAAAGATAAACCTATAAATCTGAAGATTTGGGGGAGTGAAACAACTTAATTTTTTTTACATTTATATTCTTAGAAAATATTGTACAATGTTTATATGATTCCAATCTTATTGGCAACATCTAACGCATCATAGTCTCTCGCGAGTCTTACGTATGCCTTCTTCTTGCCATCAGGTCTGAAACAAAAATATGTTTACATTCAGAAAGTATAAAAATCCATAACATCAATGAGTATCACTTAATATGATCAGAGATTTGTTTTGTTTTTATTTCATTCTCATTCAAAGAGATTCCCACAAAAGATATCATCATATTAATTTCACAGAAAAATTATTTCTCATTTTTAATAGTCAAAACTTTGATAGCATCTAAGTAACTTCCTACCTGATAAGAGTGTTCACTTTAGCAACATTGATGTCGTACAGCTTCTTGACAGCGGCTTTGATGTGGTGCTTGTTGGAGCTTGTGTGAACAATGAATACCAAGGTATTGTTGTCCTCAATTTTCTTCATCGCAGCCTCAGAGGTCAAGGGGTATTTAATGATGTTGTAAGCATCCATACTGTAATCAAATAAAGTAAAATGCAATTTTAAATGAATATGCCTTTTTAACCGACTTCAAAAAAGGAGATTCTGTATTGTATGTATATATGATTACGATTACTTCAAAAAGCAATGAACCAATTTTGATGATTTTTTCATTATCGTAATATACATACTTTAAGAAAGGTTTTGTATAAACACACTAAGTAGTCACTATTATGTATGCGTTACACACATGGTACACCAATTTCTCTGAGATTTCGCTAGACTGAAGTTAGTTAATTTTTTTTTTAAATATAGCTTGTTTAATAATGCCTACCTCTCCCGGGTCGCGGGTTCGATTCCCGTCCCGAGTCTGGGTGTATTTATGTAAGTATATAAGTATGTATTATGTATTTATACATTTATTAAATATTTATATGTGTAATATATGTAAATATGTATATCAGTCGGTTGTTACCTATAACACAGGCATTAAGTTGCCTACTTTAGGAACAGCCAACGGTGTGTGTATGTGTGTATATTTATTTTATTTATTTATAAGTTCATAATGGTTATTCACACAATTGAGCCTTTTTAAATTGTGTAATTTCATCATGCACACTGTGTGAGTTCTAAAATCCCAATTCTTATGTTTTTCTCGTATGTCTAATATCTATCATGGTTAAACTTTTAAAAGAGAACTGAATTTTGCAGGACATTAAACTTTATAATTTCTTTCCTTAAGAACAAACCAACTTTTTTAAGATAAAGGTACTAATTCTGTTCTACACATTCTCTAAACTAAATTGACAGGTTTAAAAAGAATTCTAACCTTCATATAGTTCCTTACGAAGATTGACAGCCTTAGATTTCATAGTGTCAAACAATACCAAAGGCAATTTGGGCAAATACAGTAAATTAATGTTTATTTGTTTGATTACTCACCGATTTCTCTTGGGTAAGGATTTCCTGGGGTATTTTGGATTTCTTGGAGGTTCAAATGTTTTGGGCCTACGGAAGTGCACAGATGTGCGAATCTTACGTACACGCTTTCCATGTTCTCCTTTTACAACCTGTAACAATAAAGGAATGTTAGATTCATACTAGCCTGAAATATATAATCTATACTAATAAATAAAATTGAAGTGTCTGTCTGTAATATCGAAATAACTACCTCATATTAAGCTCATATGGTTATTTGAACGCTACCATAACCGAATCACACGTTTTTAAAATTTTTGTCTGTCTGTCTGTCTGTCTGTCTGTCTGTCTGTCTGTCTGTTTGAACGGGCTAATCTTCGGAACGGCTGAACCGATTTTGACGGGAACTTCACATACAAGTAGAGAATTAACCAGGGAGTAACATAGGCTACTTTTTTAACCGACTTTCAAAAAAGGAGGAGTTGTGTTTTTCTACCTATGTACACCGATATCTCCGAGATTTCTGAACCGATTTGCGTAATTTTTTTTTTAATCGATAGAGAAACATTGCGACCCTGTTCTATAAAAAAATTGGATTCCAACTCCTCAATCCTGATGCTGTAAGGAATTGTGTTCCGAAATCGTGGGGATCCCACGGGATTTTCCGTTTTGGGGACGGGTTTCGACAGATAAGCTACGTTTTGTTCTGGAAAATCAAAAGTTCCCACGGGATTTTTAAAAACCTAAATCCACACGGGCGAAGCCGTGGGCATCATCTAGTCTATAATATAAATGCCAAAATGTGTATGTCTATCTGTTACTTTTTCATAGCTGAACAACTGAACTGATCTGACTGATGACTGCCTGCATCCTATAGAATTAGATAATATGGGATTTATTGTACTCAGAAAGTCAAATATTTCCTAGAGGTTTTAAAAATACTTAATTCACACAGACAGTTTATACAGGCTATAATATTATTCAGCGCACATCTAGCTGATGTACTAAAGTAAATGTCTCACCTTTCTTTGACTTTTAAGAGCCTTGACGACTGGTTTCACAACCTTCTTTTGTCCTTTGATTCCTGTCTTTTTGGGCTTAGGCGCAATTTTCAATTTGGTTGCCGCTGGTTTAGGCTTAGATGGTTTAGATGCAGCGGCTGCCTTTTTAACCGAGGGCTTCGCACTAGACTTAGCTTTCAATGCAGCTGCTTTAGCAGAGCCAGGCTTGGCAGTAGGTATGGCTGCTGGTTTCTTCTCAGCAGGCTTGGCCGCTGGCGCGGAAGTTGCTTTAGCTGGCGCAGGCTTGGGCGCTGGCGCCGACTTGGGTGCAGCTGCAGCAGTCTTGGGAGCAGGGGCGGGAGTTTTAGCAGACGCTGGTTTCGGTGCACTCGTACCACTCGTAGATGCAGCCTTGGGTGCAGCGGCGGGTGTTTTGGCCGTTGCAGGTTTCTTCTCTGCGGGTTTAGCCCCAGAGGACCCTAAAATTAATTTGGAAATGTTAGCTACACTCAAATATTATTTTCTTTAATTTCAAAATACAGGCTTAATTCACAGATCCTACGAAAAGAATATTATTACATATGACTTAAAGAACTTCTGCTAAATAGCTGGAATCCATTCCTAACCTCACTGACCAATGTTTACATTTCGTTTTAAATCCGTAACAAAATATAGCATATATTTACATTATTATTTGAAATCAATAAAATTGGTAAGACTAAATATTCAATTCGCTGGAATACATACAAATCAAAGCTTTTTAGATAATTGGGTACGTACCGCGTGGCTTTACAAAATGTCAAACAAAACCAACAATTCAGATATATTCTTGACCGCGAATAGCTATATATTTCTTTTAGGAACGGTAAGTTGTTTTACTACATGTAAATACAATAAATATAATTATTCAATAATTCTAGTAGCCAAAACTTTAAAACATACCGGACTTCTCGGGTTGTTTCTTGGGAGGCATCGTGACAAAAAGATGGAGACTAGATAAAGTTGCCAGACGCGAATATTATCAAGCAATATTAAGCTTCTTTTATCTGTACCATAATTATTTAAGCTTTCTACAGACGTGCCAACCTGTCTATATAGGTAAAGATCGACCAGAATCTCATGAAAAATAGGGAAATTAAATTTTGTAGGAAGCAACACTAGGTTAACTCGGCTGCCCTAGTGATAAACAAAGTAATTACATTCAGAACACCTTACCTGGGATCGTTTCACGATACGAAAAATCAAACAACTGCATTTTAAATATAAAAACAAAGTAATCAACATCCAATTACTTTGTTTTTGTGTTGTGCTTATTGTTTACTTGGTTTTTGCATTTATATTCCGGGTTAGTGAGTGCAGTTACTTTGTTTGGGCAATTTAAATTTCAGTAAACGGTTCAAGTTATTTGAAATATTAAACTGTGGTAAAAAACTACTCGTCATAAAACTTTTGTTAATGAAAAAAGTCAATTTCACAAAAAATGACAGTTACTTTGTTTATCGCTAGGGCAGCCGTAGTGTTGCTAACCTTGGAATTTCATTTCCCTATTTTTCATGAGATTCTGGTCGATCTATACTATTTCATTTGCCGACCTACATTTTGCAGACTTTACACGCCGACGGCAACGCAATCTGGTGTCATAAATACGAAACGATGTAGGTATTAGGTAGGTACGTATTAAGCACACGAACCCATAGAGATAATAATAATAAGTAGAGTAGGCATACCTACCTTAAAAACGTGCCAAAAATACACTCACACACGCACAATCCCGCAACCTAAAATGGCGCGTGTTCATTGTGATGTCTCAAGTTGTGCGTGTGTGAGTGTTCATGTATACATTTTAGGGAGGCCATCTTAAGGGCAGTGCAATAAAATTTCTGCCACGATCTGTTTTATTGTTATGTTTAAAAATGTAGTGTTGTCTCTTACACACTTATGAAAATTTTGATAAGCTTAAGCTATTTTCCGATCCACTATTTTCTATAGGACATTATGCCAAGTCCTCTTCTTGTTGGTCTATGCACGAACCTAATAAGCACAGAATAATGATTAAGTGCTCATACGCATTAGCGGTCATACGCGTGCGCGGCTAACCGTGCTGCTAGCATCTTTTAAAGAATTTCGTCGCGGTTAAGTGTGTACAAAATGAGCGGTTGCATATAAAAATAAACTTAAAAGCGGCTAGCCACGCTAACCGCGTACATACATTTAGTATACATATAGTTGCGCCGGTTTCATACATTTAGTAAAAACGACACGCCCTACAAGTGTGTCTCTAACCATACTAAATGTATGAAACCGATAGGCTTCTGGCGCGTCACGACACGCCACGACACGTAAGTGTGGTTCCGGCCTAAGACTGGGCAATTAAGGATTCTCGGTGTTGCTAGCTTTCATGATTAAGTGATTTATATTTTTAGTCTTTGTTGTTAATATCCACATTTATCGCGATTCGCGACCGTTTGTCGCGACACCAATGTGCGGACGAATTTACTAAAAATGAATATTGAGACGTTATCAGCTGCTGCGGTTTAATTATTTACAGCATACCGTAACTACGTGAATGTATATACGAAAATTGTGTTTTTATTTTTGTGATTTTATTTCTTGGGTTCCACAAACAATTTTCGGTTTGGTAGGTAAAGCAAAAAGTTTCTTCATTGTCACTGCCATTTTGTAGACATTATACTAGTTACGGCGCGTGAATACAAAATTTAAAAGACGTGCATGCGTGCGATCACTCTGAGAGCTCGTAGCAAACTGAAATCGCTGCCAACGTGTGGACGCGGTGGCCAAACTCTGTTCACAACCCTTTGATGTACCGACACGAAATGGATCTCGCGCCATCTTGCGGGCCATCATTCCAGTACCTACCTACCAAAATAGCACAAACTCCCGCACTACAAGTTGGCAACGTATTGGACCACAAGATGGGCCAGCATGTTCGTCCGTCATTGTCCATCAGTCAGTCCTTAGTCAAGTCATGTTAAGCTTATCTATATGCTATGCTTTATTGATATGATATGATATGCTTTAGTAAGGCGAAGGCAACCTTACCAAAACTCAAGGGCGTCGCCAGGTAGGGGCAGGGGGTATCGCCAGCTGCCCCCCCTGTCCCTACCTGCATACTTTAGGACTTATATAGAAAAAAAAAACAAAAAAAGTGAAAAAATTACGTGGTTTTTCGAGTGCTGCAAAGTCAGCACAGGTCTTTCGAAGTTGCAAAATTGGATTTAGACTACTGTAGTGGTCCTAACAACATACAAAAAAATCAGAAATAGCCGTTTGTTTGCGATTTTAGCGATGTCATAAATATAAAATTCTCGTGTCACAATTTTCGTTCCCATACTCCTCCGAAACGGCTTGACCGATTCTCATGAAATTTTGTGAGCATATTGAGTAGGTCTGAGAATCGGTCAACATCTATTTTTCATCCCCCTAAATGTTAAGGGTAGTCCACTCCTAAATTTTTAATTTTTAGTTTTTAGACAAAATTTTTAGTTTTTATTTTTTTATAATACAACATACAAAAATACATACAATCCTAAATTTTCACCCTTCTACGATCAACCCTTATTTTTTAATTGCGATATTAGTACTTTGATGACCGGGTAGGTTGCACTGATGTCAGTATGTCAGCGGGCAGGACGACGTCTGCCGGGTCCGCTAGTTTTGTGTAAAATATGACTGGCCTATTTACACTTTTCGTTTTTATAATAGCATCAACTTGCCCCCCCCCCTCCCTCCCCCCCTTGGCCAGTGGCTGGCGACGCCCTTGCCAAAACTTTTGATGTTGATGAAATATAATCAATGGCGATGACCAAGTCATTTTATTTATTAAAAAAAAAAAAGATGTCGTATAATGATACTTTCGCTACTTGTGCTTTCGCTATAAAATATTGTTAATTAATTAGATAGGTACCTAACAATTTATGATCAAGTTGTTGGGTAGGTGCTCCCATAGATCTAGGTACTGACTACTGAATAAATTAATAATAATAATAATAATAATAATAATCTTTATTAAAAGGTATAAAACCCAATTAAACGACTTGGTTTAACATTATCTCACAACTTTTTGCGGCAGAACAAGTGCATTGCGAGATTAAGGCCGGAACCACACTTATGTGTCGTGGCGTGTTGTGGCGCTTACTGGCGTGACGGTGAGTGTGCACACTACTGTGTCGTGTCGTTGCGTTCAGAAATGAACAGTATATGGGTGAAGCCGCCAATTTTTCCACTAATGTTGCAGTAGTGATGCAAAAATTTCGCTACGGTGATGTGGAAGTAGTGCAATAATTTGTTTGAGCCACGGATGACTTATGTTGGAGTTTACCAAACTCGTTATTCAAAAAACAGTCTTAGGCCGGCCTCACACAGCCGGAATGAACGCCGGAATTCAGAATCTGAATTCAGAAAGTCCAGAAATGCATACAATTTCCCTGTTCCCCACACACATTCTGATTTTTTCAGATTCTGAATTTTTCAGATCAATCTGACAAAATGTGTCTGAGCCCGAGTATGATTTCAAATATAATCTTTGAAGATTAAAAAAACAAATTTTGTTTAAATGGGTAGATAAATTAAATAAAAATATAATTTCACTGTTTAATAAGTTATTACATAAATACTTAACTACGTATTCGAAGATATTTTGAATATAACCCCCGGTTGTCACATTTAACATTGGCGTGACGTTGGATGACAGGAAAATATACAGTCAGCGACCAAAATTTGTGGATATAGTAATAATTATTCAATACTCGATACGCGTACTCTGCCAACAGTTTTGTCAACGTCTATTTAGTGCTGACGTTACTAAAATGGCGGCCGGGCACAATACCAATTTGCGGGGCTTATACTATGTATACTGAACTATAATTTTTTTTTGATAATTGTTTTTTTAAATTTTACAATGAATTTACACATAATATACTTATCGTATTTTCCAAATTTTTATCATACTTTATATATTAACTTTAATACAGTATAATCCTTCTGAAACAAGTGTACCCCGATTATATTTTTTTGGTTTGTCATAAATCCCGAGTCAATCGTAGATTTCCGGATCCCGTTCCCGCTCTCTTTTCCAACCTTTATACCTAATTTTAAGAAAGTTTGCTATAGTAATCTACTTATAGCTGTAACTGAAGATTTTGGTTTTTTCAAAATCCCGTGGGAACTGTAGATTTTTCCAGGATAAAAAGTACTTTGCCTATGTGTTAAGTCAGGACATAATCTATCTCCATTCAAAATTTCAGTCAAATCGGTTCTGTAGTTACGGCGTTAAAGAGTTACAAACATACACACACACAATATACACACACGCACTCACACACACACATACAAACTTTCGCCGTTATAATATTAGTGTGATAATTAATTAACAATATCGTAGTTTTTTTATAAAGATTATGTTCCTTTTTATCGTTACTTTACTAAGTAACGATAAAAAGGAGTAACGATAAGAACGTTACGATACTTGTAAGTTTTCAGAATGCAATTTTTAAAAGCGGAATTTGATTTTTTTCAAAAATTATCTACATGCTACTCCGAATCCAACGACATCTCGTTCATATTTTTCATAAGTGTACTAAATATATTTCATTGAAATGAACAGTGTTTTTATTTCTTTGCTGAAAACCTCTGGATTCCCCACTTTCATCGATTTTATTTTCCCTAAAATTGGGGACTTTCAGTTAGATTTTTGGGTTATCCCTAATAATCCAGACCGTGGAAGTCGGCAACGCTGGCCACGAGCCTTATTAATCTGTGATATTAATTATTAATCTGTGCACGAGCCGTGCGCGGGTATAGAGACACATTTGTCTGTCGTGTCGTGTCGCGTCCATATATACCTATAGCTTCTTGGTCGCGTCATAACCCCCACCACCGCTCTGGCCAAGAAGGTTACATATAAACCGAGGTACACGGTACGGTTCGGACGTGTCGTTGCCATACCGTGCGCCTGCGCATCGCGCGGTGCATTTAAGTGCTACACTGAATAATTTGTTGAGTGTCTGACGTATGGCCCCACATCATAAGCGATGGCGGGCCAAATAATAGTTGACGAGTTCCTGTGTTTTATACAAAACAAAATTGACATTTTAGACGAACTCAGCATCGTGCAAATCTGTTCGACTACCTACACCGATGTTGAGGTAGAAACATCTAAACGTACTTTATACAGTGTATGCAGCAATGGCTTACGGATCATACAGCGAAAAGGTGAAGACAAGAAAAAGAAGTGCATCAAAGATGTGATAAAGCTGTTCAAGGAAGTGGACCCAGATAGCCTACCGACGTTCGTGGCACGTGACTTAAGCCGTCTCCCTGCTGTTTCATTTGATGATGTGGACATCTCACGAATTTTGAAAGACATGATGAGCATGAAAACGGAACTCATGGAGCTCAAAACTAATTTTAGTACGGAGCTAAGGGAAATACGTACTTCATGCGAAACCCTAAAGGAGAGAGGTAATATTTCATCCCAGAACGCGACGACACCAAAAAGGGCAATATCGCCAGCTAAACTAATTCCGCTAATAGAGGCGCCACCGCCAGTATGGACAACCGAGCGGAGCGATGAATCAGCCCACACGCCGACCTACCGGGACATCGTGCTTAGCTCGGACAAACCGCGCCAAGCGAGAAGCACCCGTATGCATCGTACGAATCCGGGTCAGTTTGGCAAAAGTGCTACTAACTTGCCGCAGGCATATGATGTGAAAAATGTATCGAATGATGTAAATGCATTTACGACGGTAGTTAGCAAGAAACGTAAATTAAAAAATATGCGTGGTACCTCGGATGTTCAGTGCAAGATCCAAGTAGCTGAATCTCGATGCTCCATTTACGTCTCGCGAATTAAAAAATCAGTGACAGTGGAAAATATCTCAGAGCACATTTCTGACCAAGGCGAACAATGTATTAGTATTGAACCACTTAAGCAGCACAAAGAGACCTTATTTAATTCGTTTAAAATTACGATACCTACTAGCAAGTTGGATACTTTCTTAGATGGAAAGTTCTGGCCTGCTGGTTTGGTATATAGACGGTACCGAGAACGATACGTAAATACTGTTAATAAACACAATAGTTAATGTCAGTTCCTTCTACTAGTGATAATTTAATTCGTATGGTTTCGTTTAATTGTAAGAGCATTAAACGGTCCATAGATTCCGTAAAAAATATTTGTAATTCTGCCGATATTGTTTTTCTACAGGAAACGTGGCTTATGCAACATGACCTTAGCTTTGTTCATCAAATAGATGATAGATTCGTATCTTTCTCGAAGTCTTCTGTGGACTCATCTAGGATATTGATTGGTCGACCCCACGGGGGACTTACGATTATGTGGCGTAAATCAATTTTTGATAGTGTAGAAGTCGTGAACTGCGTAAGTGACAGGTTAGCAGCTATCAAAATTAATTGCCAAGATTGCCATTTACTGCTGTTTAATGTGTACATGCCTGTAGATAGTGAAGATAATCTTTCGGAGTTTACTGATATTCTAAGTAGCATGAGTGCTGTGATCGAAGAGTGTGCTACCGAGACAGTCTTTATGTTTGGAGATTATAATGCACACCCCTCAGCTCGGTTCGGTACTGAGATGTTGTCATTTTGCGATGAGCAACGGTGGGTCTGTGCAGATGTAGACATGTTAGGTGCGGACTCTGGCACATTTACGTTCCTCAGTGAGTCGCACGGTACTACCAAGTGGCTAGATCACTGCTTGGCCACTGTTGCTGCTCGTAAAACAATTGTAAATATTTTCGTTAATAATAATGTCAGTTGGTCTGATCATTTTCCTGTATACGTTTACTGTGATATTAAACTTATGTGTAAAAAAGTATATTTTAATAACAATATTAGTGAATCTGTTGATAAGAATATAAGGTGGGGCCAGAGAGAACCTGACGAAGTAAATAAATATACTGATTTATGTACTGCCAAGCTAAGTAAATTACTTACATCTAGACGCTTTGATAACTGTGATAAAAATTTAAATAGTTCTAAGGATATTTTACATTTTATCAATGAATTTTATAATGACATTATAGCTATTTTACAGTCTTCTGCTATAAACAGTAAATGTTCTGAGTCTGGTGTACGTAAAACGCGGAATAAAAAGCAAGTTACTGGCTGGAATCGCCACGTAAAAGATAGTTACCAAACAGCTAGATCATGCTTTAGGTACTGGGTTGAGTGTGGCCGGCCTAGAGGTGGGGAAATATATAATGATATGTCGAGTTCACGAAGTTTATTTAAAAAGAAGCTGAAATGGTGCCAAAGTAATGCAGAATCTATAAAGATGGACATATTAGCGACATTTCAAGCTAATAAGAACTTTTGTGAATTTTGGAAAGCGACTAAACGCCTGAATAATAAGGAAACCCGGCCAGTTAGTATTAACAACGTACACGATAGCAAAAAGATAGCAGACATGTTTGCTGAGAACTTCACGCTCAAACCTCGACCAGTCGTGTCTCACAGGCCTAGCGTTCTGCCATTGGTGACGCCAGGAGAACTGAATTGTAATGCTTCTAACATAGATGTATTACAGTTTAGTCCTTCTTGCGTATTTGAATCTATTAAAGGCATGAAAAGCGGTAAATCTCCGGGACACGACGGTTTAAGTGTTGAGCATGTCTTATATGCTGGGGAAAAACTATATGAGGCGTTTGCCATACTGTTTAACATGTGTATTAAACATGGATATCTACCTGCTAACATGTTAAAGACTATAGTAGTACCTGTGCCAAAAAATAAAACAGGGGATATGTGCAATATGTCTAACTATAGGCCAATTTCACTAGGTACAACTGCGGGCAAGTTGCTTGAACGGATGCTACAGCCTGAACTGGTAAGGAACGTACGGTTTGAAGATGCTCAATTTGGTTTTCGTCCTGGTCTCTCTACAGATTCGGCAATTCTAGCGCTGAAGCACGCCGTGAACTATTATAAAAAACGTGAAACATCTATTTACGCGTGCTTCCTGGACTTGAGTCGCGCATTTGATCTTGTAAATTATGTAATAGAAGAGGGTAGCACTATGCGTCATCGTGCAACGCCGCCCGGCGCATGGTACCACGTGGAACGGGCATGACGTTACTTGCACCTAGCAACAATTGTTATAAAAGGCGGTGCGCCATTGTTTCGGCAGTCATTCCACTTCGAAATCTTGTAGCGTCACTATGCCCGTTTTTGTTACTGAGCATTTACTTTCTGCTCATGTAGTTAAACACGTGTTGTGTACCTAGTAACCTCATTTAGTTTTTGATTATTCTCCAACTGTAGAGAATTCTTTGTTTGATTTGTAAAGTTAAAGTTAAATTGATTTTGTTGCTCAATGTAAAATACAAGTGTTGTGTTTTTGTGATAAAGTTTTGACAAATACCTTTTGCCATTTTTGTTGGTTAATTTAAATAAATGATGTAAATAATCCTTCAACGTTTTATTTCCTACATCAGAAGTGGGATTGAATGCCTGTTGTGCGCTCGATTGCCAATTCTGATTTTGGAAATTTAAGGTTGTTAACCTTATAAAAAGTTCGGAATTCAAATTAAGTTGGGCAGAGTGACAGTGCTACTTGATAAGGAGTAGATCTAGAGAGAGGAGTCCTCTAGGGACTGCCTCGCCCACTAATAGTTTCGAAAAAAGTTTGTAAGTTGCAGGTAGTTGAAGAAAAGTTACTTGTGCGTGCCGAGTTGCGAACGAGGCAGTAACGTGTGACGAGCGTGAGCGTGCCCAACTGCGGGTGTGGAACCAGCCAACCTGGTGCTGCTGAGCACGTCACCGCAAGCTTCAGCGTTCTGACGCTCGCCTGGCGCGTTTTCGTGAGATGCCAAGTACGAGGCTCTTGGCCGCGCAGCGCCTGCCGTGGCGTCTTGCCATGCGCTGCCTGCTTTGTGACTACCGGCTGCAGCAATCGCCGCGACGCTGCTTGTATAGCGCGCATCACGTGGTGAAGTTGGTGGCGGTAAAGTTCGATGAACTTGACGGTCGGTATGAGCTTGAATTATTTTCCTTTGTTGTGATACGTGGTTTGTGCAGCGCCTACCTAGTAGCGCTCGATTTTTAATTTTGTGATAAAATTAAAGGACTTTTTACGGTTATAAAAGGAACCCGTTATGAACCCATGCGGTTACATTGAAAAGAATGATGGGCAAAATTTATATGGAACTTGGTACTGGCATTAGTCGGTATGAGTGATACATCGTTGGAAAGGTATTCTTCTGAGTTAGAATTTCCATGACGCTAGTCCCAGTTTGATGTCCAATCGGAGGAATCTTACCTTAAATTCATTTTTTCGCTACCTATTAATTTTTCACTCTGTAACATTTCTCTTTGTACATTTTGGCATAGTAAAACAATATGAGACGCGATAACGTGGTCACTTGCATAATATCATGCATGCATGGTAGATTCAATTGACGATTCAAAAGTACTTGTAAAAGTTTATTTGAATAAAAAAAAAAAAACTTTTCTATTCTATTCTATTCAATTCTATCAGAGACTGAAATTGGTTGTAAAAATATACAAGTTTCCGTGGCCGCCGCGCCGCACCGCGTCAGGAAGTCGGAAATATCGTTTTTACATTCGATGTCAAGCCAAAAATCCAACATTAACTGAGAACTATTTAAAGCTTGTTGTCAAAGTATTTTTGTTAGCTCAAAATTATCTATCCAACGCTGTATGACTTTGCTAGTGCCAAAATGCCCATCATGCAAAGAATTTTGGTAAAAGCGCGAAGAAGGTAACGAAGTAACTGCATTGAACCGTAAATTGGAACGTTACCAGTGTTGAAAAGTTATAACGATATTACGGTATAAACGTATTCAGTACTATAGCCACTGGGCTAGTAGTAGTGCTGAAATCTCTTTGATTTACACTAAATTCAGGGAATTTGAATTTTTATTTTGAAGTTCGTAAAGTAGCCTGTACTGATATGTTGAGAATTTGAATTTTGAAAATTCTTTTTGTTTACAACTTTTACTGTCTAAAGGCTCACGTTGGCTAATATGCGTGTCAATCGTTGTGATTATTATGTGGCTAGCATACAAAAAGGGTCACTTGTCACTTTGGTAGACCGTGTTTGTGAAATAATGGGCGTTGCCTGTACACATTAACCTGAACCGATGCAAACTGAACAACCTACCGAAGTGTGGACAACTTTACAAAAATTGGGCCGATATGTTTGCCACACCATTGCTGTATTCGTTGTCCAACGTGAAGGAGCCTTGAATCGCATAACTTCTTTATGGTTCTTTACAACACTGATAACTGTGAGAGAAAAAGAACCGAAACAGCTTGACATTCTGTACAGTGTACCTACTGATTTTGAACAAAGTTAATTTTACTTGAACATGTACTTGCGCTGCATTTTTGTGTACAGATGTAAGAGTGCGTGGCCCCTGTGGAGTGGTCAGCACGCTGCCGGGTGGTCGTTGCGAGCTCCGGTTGATGTGGAGAGCAGCGGCGAGTCCACGCGGGTGGCAGCGCAGTGCATGGCGCCTTGGCGAGGCGACGGGTGTCCGAGGACGTGCAACGCGTTCATCGACATCAAATATTTGACTCTTTTATCTCGGTCATAAAACCTTGCCTATTGTTCTGTTGGTTGCCATCCTTCTTAGAAAAAACAAAATCGAAAAGTAGGTAGGTTTAACTGAAGAATAGGATCAAGACTAGGCTAGAGTAGGAATTACTTCGAGAAGTAATGATTTAAGGCTTATTTCGTGATTTAATTTAATTACTTAGAGAAGCTTCTCACCGTTAGGCATAACGTTAGGCATACCGTTAGGCATACGGTTAGTTAGTGGATGGTGATTGACTTTGCACTAGGTAATGAATTGATTGGGATGAATGAAGTCCAGCAGACCCGGATAGAGTGTGAAGCACTCTGGGTGGGTGGTAGCGAAGGGCTACGCACCGACAGGGAGATGCACAATGTGCGTTGACCTAAGTCCTGGGGTGGACTTGTACTACGGCAGACCCGAGTGTTGGGTGTGGAGGTGCCTGCAACAAGCTACGGTGCAGAGCGGCGAGAGCGGCGACGAGGCTGCTGCTGCAGGTGACGGCCGGCGCGGAGGTCGCGCGGCGCACCCAGGCTGCATCCAGTTGCGAGACACCGAGGAGTTCACGTAAAACCCAACCTACGTATTTTTTATTATTACTTTCGTAGTACGTCTCTGTAGACGTGATAAGATAAATCTTTAAAAATGAATTCTAATTGTAAGATGAATTTAATTAATTGAAATATCGAAATGTCGTAGTGAAAGGAGAGTAACACGAGTCTGTCCATGATATCTTTGATATCTTAATGATGTCTTGGTGATGTCTTGATGATGTCTTGATGATAACTTGACGATAGCCTTATTCTTAGATAACAACGTCTAGAAATGACATAGACCTAACATGTTGTTTCTTCTACAGATGAGAAATCCGTCATGTCATTATGAAAATGCAGGTGAACCGAGTCGCGAGTTCACGAGGTTGCCGTTCCGATCAGCGGATGAAGAGAGCGTGCGTCTGCATCGCTGCAGCACCTCAACGAGTACGCGAGTGCAGAGAATGCATCGCACCACACATGGGAAAAGTCTGAGCCTAAGTATCACTGGGCTCATTGGTGAGATTTTTCCAATTTTAAATGTCCAATACGTGATGTTAAACATTTACCAAATATTTAAAATGTGACTACCGCACATTTTTGTGCAAAGATTTAGACGGCGAAAAATATAAAAATAGTGTAGTGGTACTCACAGTATGGCCACTTTCATTCATTCAGAAACTTTGTTCATTCTGAAGAAGTCTTCGAAGAAGTAGAAATTAAAATTGTGACGCTATCAAGTTAGACCTAGTTTTCGTTTACATCCTTATCTATGGTTGTGAGTTTTGACGTTTACCAGTTAACAATTACTTATTTTCTACCAAAAAGTAAATAATGCACTGGTACCAACTAGTACATTCGTGTGTTCCTACGGAACGTATATTAGTTTGTTTTTGCATGAATTAAACTACAAGCGTAGATTAAATGATGTTTTTGACGAGTTAGCGTATGTATCTGAAAGATATTGAGTGTTATCAGATGTTTCGCTATTCAATAAAATGTTAAAGTGCTTGTGCTGACTTCATCTGTGTCGGTTCATTTGCTAAAGTTTTAGGAATTGTTGTTGTCTTGTTAGGTTTGTTGACGTTTACGAGTTGACAAATAAATGTACTGGTACATTCCTGTCTTCCTGAATTAATTAGTTTGTTTTGCACGAATAAAGTTACAAGCGTTGATTAAAGCGACGCTGACGCTTTTGATGAGTTAGCGATGATTCAAGAGATCACATGTATCCGAAAGATATTGAGTGTTACCGGATTTTATTAGCGAGTGTTTCGCACTTTACCAAATGTTAAAGTACTTGAGTGTGTACACTTACCTACTATTACTGACTGACGAGATTGTTTGTTTCTAACATATTTTTTTTTTTACTTCCAATATTGAACTTTGGAAATTGGGGGCAAAATAAAATTGAAAGTTTGAGAGAATTGAAAGTTAAGGTCAGAATAGACCGAACATCCATAATTAACTATAGAGCGAACATCCATAATTGACTAAAAGATGGGTTTCATATTAGTAGACAGGAAGTGTGAATTACATGCCATAGAGCCTATTAGAAACAGTAGAGCTGAGAAAGCTCTGTAGAGACAAAAAGCTCCATAGAGGCGATAGAGCCGATCTTGAATGATAAAACTGACCCTTTTTGACCGTTTCTAGACTATGTACCAAACATCCGTACTTATTTTTACAATTTTAGTTATGAAAAGTTTGTGTTTTATGCGAGTTTTTGACGACAGTGATTTCGTCATCATGTAAAGCCAAGTTCGACACTTGGGAAACGTAACTTGTGATTTTAGGCCTGATGGCCAGTGTCGCACTTTGAGTCTTTGTGTAGAATTAGTGATATGACGTTGTTTGCGGTTATATAATCGTGTTGTTTGGTACATAAGCTAACAAAGAGTTGATAAGTACGTAAAGTAAACATTGGAATCCATTTTTTAACTTAATACTGAGGGTTCTTCTGTGATTTGGGGTAAGAGATCTCAAAGAATGTTATCCTTACAGGTTACGAGACTGTGTCTAATCATTGATGCCAGGCATTGCTGGTCCGTGAGCGGCTGCGAGAGCAAGCTCTACTGCTGCTGTTCAAGAATCGAGGAAGAAGCCCGAGGACGGCCTGAATCAGGCTGGCCGTAATAGAAGAGGGTAGCACTATGCGTCATCGTGCAACGCCGCCCGGCGCATGGTACCACGTGGAACGGGCATGACGTTACTTGCACCTAGCAACAATTGTTATAAAAGGCGGTGCGCCATTGTTTCGGCAGTCATTCCACTTCGAAATCTTGTAGCGTCACTATGCCCGTTTTTGTTACTGAGCATTTACTTTCTGCTCATGTAGTTAAACACGTGTTGTGTACCTAGTAACCTCATTTAGTTTTTGATTATTCTCCAACTGTAGAGAATTCTTTGTTTGATTTGTAAAGTTAAAGTTAAATTGATTTTGTTGCTCAATGTAAAATACAAGTGTTGTGTTTTTGTGATAAAGTTTTGACAAATACCTTTTGCCATTTTTGTTGGTTAATTTAAATAAATGATGTAAATAATCCTTCAACGTTTTATTTCCTACATATGATATTTTATGGGATAAGATGCGTGGCTCAAACGTCCATTGCAGAATTGTCGAGCTGATGAGATTCTGGTACGGAAACCAAACGAACGTTGTTCTTTGGGGCGACACCGCCTCTAGTGAATTTAGACTAGATTGCGGTGTGCGTCAAGGGGGGTTAACTTCACCGGACTTATTTAACATGTACATTAATGACCTTATTGTGGAGCTAAGTAGCACTGGTGTCGGCTGCCACATTAACGGAGTCTGCTTTAACAATCTGAGTTACGCTGACGATATGGTGCTACTTAGCCCCTCAATTAAAGGTCTACGTAAATTAGTAGCGATTTGTGAAAACTATGCATCAAGACATGGCTTAAAATACAACGCAAGCAAAACAGAGATGTTGGTTTTCCGTGCTGGTAAAGGTCCGGAGAATATTCCGACAGTTTTATTAGATGGTAAGCCAGTTCAGGTTGTTCATCAGTTCAAGTATCTTGGACACATGTTGTCGGGATCGCTGAGCGACGATTTAGATATTGAACGGGAACGTAGGTCGCTTGCAATACGTTGCAATATGATCGCACGCAGGTTTGCTCGGTGCTCTGAGGATGTTAAAATTACCTTATTTAGAGCCTATTGCATGGGTTTCTATACCTCGCAGCTTTGGATGAATTTCACTAAAAGATCCTATAACATCCTCAGAGTCCAGTACAACGATGCCCTTCGCATTTTGTTAAAAATGCCAAGGCATTGTAGCGCGTCTGGTATGTTTGCCAATGCAGGTGTACCTGACTTTTATGCTGTTATCCGGAATAGAATTGCAGGATTCTGGGAATCTGTTCGCTACTCCGGCAACAAGATTATCGCTACCGTCGCTCAGCCATCACCGGACAACGTGTTTTTCAAACACTGGCTGAAAGTGCACCAGGCTCAAAACACAAAGTGACATAATACTAATTGTAGTATTAAGTAGTTTTTAATTAATTTTAGTTGCTAATGTTTTTACATTACTTTTACTTTAAATTTAAAAAATTTTATTGTGTACATTTTGTGTCAACCTTATTTTATTTTAGTAGTATTTTGTATTCTATTTAATTTCTATGGGTTCCTTCCTGCAATAAAAATCTTATTATTATTATTATTATTATTATTATTATAAACACTGGAGAATTGCGAACGCAAACAAAAAGTTGAAGCAAAGAAATTTGGCCTGAAATAGGTCTGGATATTTTTTGTATTTATCCTCAACTATTTAAATAGTACGTGTGAGATGTGTATCCAGGTGAATGACCTTGTTTTCACTACATTGTTTTAGGCACAGTCTCCAGTGTCTACATAAAATATATAGTTATAACCTTCTTGGCTCTGGCGCAATCGGTGCCGGAGCGATCGGCGCCACGCTGCGACACGACACGCCCTACAAGTGTGTCTCTAACCATACTAAATGTATGAAACCGATATTCTTCTGGCGCATCACGACACGCCACGACACGAAAGTGTGTTTCCAGCAACACGGCCGGAAACACACTTACGTGTCGTGGCGTTTTACAGTTTATATCGAACATTTGCGTCGTATAAATGTATTTTTCATTTCATTTAGGTATAATTAATATAACCTTTTTATATAATATATACAGTGTATCCGGGGTCGAACTAGCGATATTTTAGGGACATATTCTACAACTCATTACCTCTCTGAAAATACCACTTAATAGGGCCTGCCCCCCTCCCCCTCCCAGGGACAGCCATTTCAATTTGGTGTGCGTTTTTGTGGGTATGTGCGCACAAAAAATGTAATAACTCGAAAGTCTGCTGATGCACAGGTCTTCAAATGACCTTATTCGATTGGATACAATATTCTCCATCACTTAATACCAAACAATAGTGTAAAATGTTAAAATAACTCGATCAAAAATGCTTTGGAATAAAAAGAAATTGGTCAAAAATATTGAAAACTACAAGTTTTTGCTAGATTTTGCAAAAACGAGGTCATTAAGACCACATTATTAAGTATTAAATCGACAGCTTTTGAGATAAGCAACAAAACGACATAAAAAATTTGACTGTTAGTTACTTACTTCTGGAGATATTGGTAATTGTAAGTACTTCGTCCCCAAACATGAATTACGAGTATTGAACCCAAATTTAAGATTCATCATTTTTTTACTACACATAAGGTAAAAAATCTTAATTTTATAATTTAATTTTTGTTAGTTATAAACTAAATAACTCAATAACTCTGATTTGTGTATGTGACACAAATCAGATATCCTAAAAACTAGGTTATTTCCGCCACAAACCGAAATTACCACTTCTGTTCTGTTAGCTAGTTACTTCATGTTGGGAGGATCGTTGGATCATGTCCAAATACAATCTTATTTTATCTCCAATAATTCTTTTCTGGTATTTGGTACCATATAAAATACCTTCTGCTTCATAGGTCCTCATAAAAAGAAGTCCAAAGGTGTAAGGTCTGGAGAATGAGGTGGCCATTCCATTGAATTGCTGCCACGTCCGATCCATGGCGAATAGTTGACATCTAAATGCTCTCTTATGGCTATAATAATACCGAGTAGGCATGTCTTTAAACTTAGCAAACTTCACAAACCTGAATCACAAACAAAAATGAGTAATAACTTAAGTAGCGATCATAACGCCTCCTCGCCAGGAACAACAAAATAAAATTTCAGATATTTCAATTTTTTATACGAATATTTAATCAGTTGAAGTAGGGGTCCGATCCTTAGTTTTAACCTCATTCACTGACTAATCAAAAACAATATTATTATTACCTGTGTGCTTAGTCTAAAGCGGAGCACTCGAAAACGAACTCGAAAACTATTGATCGATTTCAGAGTTCGATTGTTCGAATGCTGAATGTATTGGCGAACTCAAACCTTAATACAAGCCATTTTAGGTCTATTTTACTCTGAAATCGATCAATAGTTTTCGAGTTCGTTTTCGAGTGCTCCGCTTTAGACTAAGCACACAGATCGCCCGAGGTATGCGATGGAAACCCACATTCGAATAACATAAGAAATTACGCGCTCGCGGTTAAGTTATGTTTAAACAATAATATCTCCAAAAGTAAATAACTTACAGTCAAAATTTTTATGTCGTTTTGTTGTTTATCTCAAAAACTGTTAATTTAATACTTAACAATGTAATCTTAACGACCTCGTTTTTGCAAAATGCAGCAAAAACTTGTAGTTTTCAATATTTTTGAAAAAAATAATTTTTTTCCGAAGCATTTTTGATAGAGTTATTTTAACATTTTGTTCTATTGTTTAGTATTTAGTGATGGAGAATATTGTATCCAATCGAATAAGGTCATTTGAAGACCTGTGCATCAGCAGACTTTCGAGTTATTACATTTTTTGTGCGCACATACCCACAAAAACGCACACCAAATGGAAATGGCTGTCCCTGGGAGGGGGAGGGGGGCAGGCCCTAATAAGTGGTATTTTCAGAGAGGTAATGAGTTTTAGAATATGTCCCTAAAATATCGCTAATTCGATACCGGACACACTGTATATATAAATGAGCAAGCGGGTCACCTGATGTTAAGTGATTACCGCTGCCCAAGAACATTTGCAGCACAAGAGGAACAACTAACACGTTGCCGGATTTTAAGGAGTTTGTTTAGCCTCCCCTTGAATAACCCTATGTCAAAGCTATGTGGAAATACCTCCAAAAGGAGTTGGTTCCACAGTTTTTGGGCGGAAGGAATGACCTTGCGCAACGCTTGGTTGATGTATGCCAGTGATCCAAGTGGTGAGGATATTAGCATTTTAGGTGGCGTGCGATGCGGTGCTGGAAATAAGTAGGTGGTATTAGGTCGAATAACTCTTCAGAACATTTGCCGTTATAGAGACGATAGAATACGCAAAGGATTAAGGAAGCTAACGTCCCTGCGAACCTCTAAGCCCTCCAATGAGCTGGTTGGTTTGGGATTGCCCACCAGTCGAACTGCCCGCTTCTGAATCCGGCCAAATGGAAGGACTTGGTATTGGGGTGTTCCGGCCCACAGGTGTGAGCAGGCCATATGCAGTCTGACTTGAGATTTATAGAACAAGAGCCTGTGTTCAGGCGTAAAGTAGCGCTTTGATCTGTAGAGTACTCCAAGCTTTTTGGAAGCTAATTTAGCTTTACCTTCCAAGTGTGTTCTCAGTGCTGTTGAAAGGTGTAAGAGGAAAGTTCTGAAAGAGAAGGGGTGTGGTAAAGGGGTATTCTTAGCGGTGAATACGCAAACTTGGGTTTTTGAGCGGTTGTATTGCACTATATTTTGAGTGCTCCATTCTGAGATCCGCTCTAAAAATGTCTCAATTTCAGACACAAGTTTGACTCTATACTCCTCCAGCTTTACGCGGGAAAGATGTGCGTGGCCTTTGCATAGGACATCACCCGTGCTGGCATCCACACAGCAATGGAATGTGTTGTCATACAGTATAATATCATTGATATGCATACTGCATACAGCATGAACAGTGTGGGCTATAGCACAGTACCCTGTGGAACACCAGCTTTAATGGGCTTAAGATTGGAGTATAATTGAATCCTATAATCGTTTGACTGATAAATAAGATCTTAAAATAATTGTATTTAGTAGGAATAATCTACTTCTAAAAGAGGCATAGAATATTAATTAATGTTTTACAGGCTACAATTTCATAAATTTATAAAGTTTAGGAAGATAATACAGGTATCTATCTAACATTATCTAGAGATATTTACACTGGAGACTGCATCTAAAACATTGTTGTAATGTTTTCGTCACAGTCTCCAGTGTCTACATTTATACAGTTATAACCTTCTTGACTCTGGCGCAATCGGTCTCGGGCAGTCGGCACCACGCCATGACACGACACGCCCTACAAGTGTGTCTCTAACCATACTAAATGTATGAAACCGATAGGCTTCTGGCGCGTCACGATACGCCACGACACATAAGTGTGGTTCCGGCCTTACATTTTTTACATGTTATGTTTTTATTGGATCTCATTTCTTTTTGTAGGTATTTTTTTTTTCGTTTTCGGATAGGTAACTACTAGCTAGCTATTTCTAGTTCGTCAGCTATGGATTTTCTCATAGCCAAGTAAAGCTCAAAGTCCATTCCCTGTGTCTGTGGACTTTTCTCAAAGGCATTGATGTAACAGTTTTTGACATCTATTATCTATCTATTAATAATATAAAATAGCTTGTCCTGACTGACAATCAACGCACAGCCAAAACCACAAGCTAGAAACTTGAAATTTTCACAGTAGCTTCCTTTTATAACGTAGGCGCACACTAAGAAAGGATTATTGCAAATTCCATCCCTAAGGGCGTTAAATAGGGGATAAAAGTTTGTATGAAAGTCCGTCATTTTTCAAGTTATATCCATGAAAATTGGTATTTAGGTTTTCGGTTAAAAATAAAGAGTTACGCGTTTAAGAAACTTTGGAAAAAATAGCCTCAAGTGGGTTAAATGATGGATGAAAGTTTGTATGAAAGTCTGTCATTTTTAAAGTTATATCAATGAAAATCGGTATTTGTATTGTCGGTTAAAAATAAAGAATTACGTGTTTCAGGAATTTTGGAAATTCTACCTCCAAGTGGGTTAAATAGGGGATGACATTTTTATGAATCCACGCGGGCGAAGTCGCGAGCATCAGCTAGTATTATCTAGATGGTAAATTATGGTTCTAATTCTATTGTATTCAGAAATTGCGGATTTCTGCGCTTCAATGTTTACCAAAGTCGACATTAAGTAATTAGAAGTAAACCGCCTACTTTCAAAAGTGCCCCGTATCGCGTTTGTCTGTTTATCTGTATGTTTGTGTGCGCATCACGCTAAAACTGCTGAATGGATTGAAATGAAACTTGGCATAATTTAAGTCCGTATTCGATGGCCGTGATCGATGAATGATTTACCATCACGTATTATATAAACACGTTATTTCGCGACGGTCGTGTGTGGCGTCCACGTCCACATCCTGTCGGCCCTCACCTTGAGTAGCTGACCCCTAGTACGTCATCAGCAGTCGTATAATACTGAGAATATAAACTGTAACCGCGATGTTTTTCTACATATCTACCGTTTTTTGTCGCAGTTGTTCATAAAATATTATTTATGAAGTAGGTACGGAAGGCCCTAACTAGATACCTAGCTTTCGCGCTTTCTTTTTCGGATTACCTTCTTTCTTAATAATAAGCCGACTGCTGATTCCCGTGACTTATTAATATGAACGTGAATAATTGGATAATTAATATAGCTAAATGCATAGAGATGACCAAATAACGTTAAAGGTCGACCAGAATCTCATGAAAAATAGGGAAATTAAATTTTGTAGTAAGCAACACTAGGATAACTCGACTGCCCTAGTGACAAACAAAGTAATTAAATTCAGAACACCTTACCTGGGATCGTTTCACGAAACGAAAAATCAAGCAACTGCATTTTAAATACAAAAACAAAGTAATCAACATCCAGTTACTTTGTTTTTGTGTTGTGCTTGTTGTTTACTTGGTTTTGCATTTATATTCCGGGTTAGTGTGTGCAGGTACTTTGTTTGGGCAATTCAAATTTCAGTAAACGGTTCAAGTTATTTGAAATATTAAACTGTGGTAAAAACTACTCGACATAAAACTTTTGTTAATGCAAAAAGTCAATTTCACAAAAAATGACAGTTACTTTTTTTATCCCTAGGGCAGCCGTAGTGTTGCTAACCTTGGAATTTCATTTCCCTATTTTTCATAGCATCCAAAGCATAGTTAATACACAAGTAGGTACCAGAGAGAATGTAGGTATGGTATTGATAGTCGACGTCCCTAGTTCAAAGAGTTATAGCTAGAGGTGGGCAAAACTGCTTAAAACCATAAACAGACTTTTTCGTTTTATTATTTTTCAAAAGTCTCTTTTAATAACTGCTTATATGCTTATTTATGTTTTTCGTTGTTTGCTCAACTTAATAATTTAAAGGTTAGTGACTAGTGAGTTATATTGACTATTTGATCTATTTTAATGAACTTTCCTTCGTACTTTTTTTACAGGCTTAGGACTGTCTGAATAATACAATTTTAAACTAAATTGCCTACTTATTTTTCTTGTTTATAATCCTATTCCGAAATTCTAAGTAGTAAGTACCTAATAATAATATTATAAAATGTGAATGTGAGTATGTTTGTTTGTTACGTTTTCGTAACACAGAACTCGTGCTTTTAGCCGATTTTGATGAAATTTGGTTGGTACCTAGGTTAGAAATAAAAATAAACAAACTTAAACCACGAGGACAAAGTCGCGGACATAAGCTTGTTAATTGTAATATTCAGGCGTACTTATAAGTTCATTGATTTTATGTACATTTTACGACTATTAATTTATCCTAGATGCAGTGGCGTAACTATAGGGTGGCATTTCGGCAAAATGCAACGGGCCCCCAGCCGGAAAGGGCCCCCGATCCAAAAATATAAGCTTTAACGTTGGCAGAGCTTCTTTAAATATTGGGCAGGATAGGCCCCATTTGATGAATTTGCCACGGGCCTCAAACGGTATAGTTACGCCACTGCCTAGATGGCTCCGCTCTGCTCTGATTACAATTAACAATAAAAAGTTGAAAAACATTAAGCAAATAAGCAATCAACACGATTAAAATAAGCAATCGAATAATAATGGACTTTTTTAAATTAACGCGTTATTGTGCTTATTTTAATAAGCGTGCCTAAACTGCTTTCGTTTAAACGCCCACCTCTAGATAGCTATAGGCTGTGGCTATAGGCTTTAACTAGCAGTGTGACCATTTGTGGCAGATTTCTGCCATTTGGGCAGATTTGGCTCCTAAATTTTAACTCTGGCAGAATAAACTGATGATTTAAGAAATTGGCAGATTGTGGCAGATTTCAAGGAAATCCTTATTATTTTTGAAATAAAAAGTTGTTTACGTAGTTAGTAGAAAAATTTACTTTTATAATTTAAATTTTTTGCCTCTAAGAGAAATCTGCAAATGTGAATCTCAAACCTCGAATTCAATCTTTCCTTCAAATAACGCATACATTTTTGACTAAACTTTGCAATCAATTGCACGTTTAACACTGAGCAATGTTTTCATAGATTTACAGTTTTCAGATCCACAATATGTTGTTTACAAAGAATTTGTGTCAATTATCAACATTGCAAATGAATTTCCCAATAGAGTAGATGAAAATAATCTTCAAAGTAGACGACGAATTTAGACAAATGAAATTCGATAAAATTGTAGGTAAGCGATTTGTTAGAATCTGGCGTTGGTGGCACCAGTACAAGTTTAAGTGTGGACAAATTCTGGAGAGCAATTGGGAAAATGTGTGATGCAAATGGAGCTCCAAAATATCATATTAATGTTGCAAACTTTGCAATTTAGCTCTCTTAAGTTTACCAATGTCAAACGCCTAATGTGAGAAAATATTCAATTAAACATTTAAATCACAAATAATAAACAGATTCAATCCAAATAAACATATACTATGTACAAATTATATACTGCTGAAGCCTGAAGATATTAATTATAGAACACAGTGACTGTATTTCTTCCAACCAAAGAAATGATGATAAAGATGTTGTTTAAATCATTGTATAGGTAATGAAAATAAACAAATGTTGACGCAATATTATATATAATATATAATATTATATATAATATATATTATAATATTAAGCGAAACAAGACAAAACAAATATATATGTAACTATATATTTTAGGTTGGTTTAAGAATTTTTTAGTACTTATTTTATTTATTCATTCCTGTCCCCATAAGAACTGAAGAAGATTCATAATTCATATGATGGCATATTTTTGGCATTTTCTGGAATCGAGTTGGCAGATTTTTTTACCAGTGTCGGGCAGATTCACTATTTTTGAGATGGTCACAACTCACACTGTTAACTAGTCTATGTAGTTTAATATAACTCGTGTTGCTGGAAAGTTGTGTATTGAGTTTGAGTTATCATTTAAATGAGTTCTCAAAGTTAGTTTGTTTTCATGCATGAACATATACAGCACTACGGAACGGTTATAAGTGGCCTTATACGTGTACTTATTAAGTGTTTAGCGGGACTGCATTATGTCGGATAACACTCAGGATATTATAAAAGAAGCAGCGGCCGCCGCTGCCCTCGGTGGTTCACTGTTCAGTACTTTCGACATAATCATGCTCGTCATCTTATTCGGTGCAGCTGTATGGTGGCTATATAGTTCAAGGAAAGAAAGCAAAAAGGACGACTTATTACTTAGTAATTACGCTATCCAGTAAGTACTCGTTAGATTTTCTTATGGCTACGATCAATTATTACCTAGAATTAAAAATGGAATAAATTAAGGGCTAGTCTAAACTAAGTCTAGAACCTCAAGCACATCCTTGTGCGTATTTAATACAGGTTACACTTGCAGTCAGTGCAGTTACACTCAGACTGCAGTTGTAATTTTTGTATTTTCTGGAAATAAGTTGTGCAATATACCTACATATATATCACTTCACCAGCACTGTGCGTCTGTTCAGACCATTCTGCATTTGGACCACAAGCCAAATGTAAAATTGTAGTCTTATTGCAGTTGAGTTTATTGTTTGAATCGGCTGACCAACTGCAGGCAACTTGTACGCAGTTGCGATCAATCACATAGTTACAATGCAAGTACAGTGACAATTCAAAACCACTTGTAAAAGTTTACTGGAATGCAACCTTCTATTTCTACAATGTCAACTGCACTAAGCATGCATGTAAACTGCAGTTATGCAACAGTTTTGAAGTTGTCATGTGGTCAATCTGCATACACCCTTACATTTTAAATCATAAAAGTAACGCACAAAAGGACTTTAGTTTTAGTTAGTAAAGTAGTTTTAGTTTTAAGTTCTCATAACTCGTAAAGTAATTATCACCATAACTTCACTTCTATATAATATGTACTTGGAAAATTGACAGTCAAAAAGTGTAGTGAACAAACTTTGAATTTTAGTTGAATTTGGAAGTATACCTAGTAAGTACTAACTTACTACAGGACAAACAGGACAACAGGACAAGCCATTGAAACAAAGGAAAATCAACCATTGTAACAATTACAATATTATTACACACTAATACAGTCAATAAAACCTCCATTAAATGAATGATGTCGTATATCGTTATCTTTTCATGATTACCTATGCAGGTTACCATTTACTGCAAATAAATTAAACAATGTGGCCGATTCTGTTGTACACAATTTCTAAACTAAACTAAAATGACAGGTCTAAATATATTCCTGTCTCTTTCAGAATCCTCCCTGCTGAAGGGGATAGCACTATTTTTAAACCTTTCAGTTTAGTTTAGTTTACACAATTACTAAATCTAAACTAAAATGACAGGTCTAAATATATTCCTGTCTCTTTCACAATCCTCCCTGCTGAAGGGGATAGCACTATTTTTAAACCTGTCAATTTAGTTTAAGTTTAGAGATTGTGTACAACAGAATTAGCCACATTTTAATGTTAGCTGTTGAGTTAATTATAAGTTATATAGGTATTATCAGTTTATAAAAACTAGGCTTATTCCAAAATATATAGGTAATAGCATCTACCTGTGGCTTCGCCCGCGTGAATTTCGGTTTTAAACAAATCCCGAGGGAATCGTGGATTACTGGTTCTCGTTCCCGCTCCCTTTTCCAACCTTTATACCTACTATCAAGGAAGTTCGCTATAGTAATCTACCTATAGCTGTAGCTATAGATTTCGGGTTTTTCAAAATCCCATGGGAACTGTACATTTTTCCAGGATAAAAAGTAGCCTGTGTTGCCAATGCATGTAACACAGCAAACTTTTGTAATAATGTGTTATGTGAGCATGATTTACCTAAGAACAGTCAGCGCCCTCTATGGCGTTTTTGGAAGTTTATATCTATTTTAGTCCCACAGGAATAGTTTACCGGGATAAAAAGTAGCCTATGTTGTAAGTCAGGGCATAATCTATCTGTTCAAAATTTCAGCCCAATTGGTTCAGTAGTTGCAGCATGATTGAGTAACAAATATTCAAAGATCCACACTTTCACATTTATAATATTACTAGCTTTTGCCCGCGGCTTCGCCCGCGTGAATTTCGATTTTTCACAAATCCTGAGGGATAAGTAGATTTCTGGTCCACCCGCCCCCCGCCGCGCGGCGGCGTACCGCGGTACCGCGTACGGCGGGCGCAGGGCGCAGGGGCGCGTGGCGCGGCGCGGGGAGCGCGAGCGTCCGCGTCGGCCGTCGCGATCGCGCGCAACGAAAATACCTATCAGGGCGTTTTTAACATCTGTATTTACCGATTTCAACACAACTCCTTTTTTGAAAGTCGGTTAAAAAAGTAGCCTATGTTACTCCTTGGTTAATCCTCTACTTGTCTGTGAAAGTCCCGTCAAAATCGGTTCAGCCGTTCCGAAGATTAGCCCGTTCAAACAGACAGACAGACAGACAAAAATTTTAAAAACGTGTGATTCGGTTATGGTATCGTTCAAATAACCATATGAGCTTAATATGTGGTAGTTATTTCGAAATTACAGACAGACACTTCAATTTTATTTATTAGTATAGATTAGTAGGATTTATCATCAAGTATTTATATGCCATCCTTTTGCTCTTAACACTTATCTTTAAAAAAACCGGTCAAGTGCGAGTCAGACTCGCGCACCGAGGGTTCCGTACTCCAGAAGTATAAGTACAATCTGTTTTTCATTAGTTTGTCTTAAAAGGTAAGCGCTCATACAACTCACAGGTCTATCTTTATTGGCTCAACTATGTATATGGGAACACCCTTTAATTTCCAACTTTTTTTAGTTTTTGGATTTATTCCTTTATTTGTTCTGTAAGACCTGGCATTTTGCCAAATTTCATAATTCTAGGTCAACTGGAACTACCGTTTAGGTTTTCAACCCATAACCTATAGGGTGCTGAAGCACCTGCACTGCAATGCTGATGCAAGCACAAATCGAACAATGCATTAATGAATTACAGCTAAATACACGTTTTAACTTTCATCCCCTCTCCCAAGGGAACCGTGCTGAATTTCGGAATAAAAAGTATCCTATGTCCTACCTCGGAGTACAAACTCAAATTGTACCAAGTTTCATTTGAATCCGTTCAGTAGTTTCGGCGTGATGCGCGGCCAAGATACAGACCGACAGACAGACAAAAATGAAAAAAATTGCAGTTTTGGCTTCAGTATCGATTATAGAGTGCCCTCCAATAAAAATTTTCTAAATATCTTCAATGTACAGAATTGGATCTGTTACAGTTTTATTATATTATCTTAATAATAATACTGCAATTTGAAGCTCATTTGGGACTGGCAATAGTTTTCTTGTTTTCAACTTGGCAACATTTTTTAATTAAACAAAAGGAAAAAAAAATGATGTCAAATGGATTATATTCAATATTATTGAATTCCCCTCAAGTGTATCACTTTGAGCCTGTTAGTCCATAAAATAATAGTATGTCTACTACATATCTCTAAGCTCTATCTCTCTAGCTATAGCTCTAGCTCATCGGGGCGAAGCTATAATCCCTCTTTCCTATGAAAGAAGAAGCCTGTGCCCAGAGATGGGACGTTAAAAGGATATAGTGGTGGTGGTGAATATATCCACATAATTATGTACTTAAGTTATCTTCAAACCAACTGACCTAGAACTGGCTTGAAATTATTTTGCTTCAAAATTACGTAACAATTAACCTTATCAATGGTTGCTCTGAATTATCTTTATAATTATTGGTAAGTAGTTCTTCTGTGATAAGAGCATAATACTTTGGTAGCTTAATGTATCTTTAAAAATATTTTATATTATGATACATTTGGATACATCTTTTTAATTTTGTTTCCTCTCGAAAAACGATATTCTAATCAAACATGATGGCACCACACATCACATTTTGTATTGTTAAACTTAAAATAGTATATCTATTGTACGTATGGGATTCAATCTAAGATGGAATCAAGTACGTATACATACATACCTGTGGCATAAATCTCATATCATGGAATTGCTCACTTGCTTAAATCAACATCAGTAGAGGTATACCTACTTAATAATAGTATTTTGTAGACCCTATAAACTATGTTTTCAAGGTCATATAAGCTGTTTTTACCGTGTGCGTACTCCCAGCGGAATGTTGTCGAATTTCTTGATTTTAAGTATGCAGATATTTAGTGTGTTAAGACGTGTAAATGTGTGTGATAGTTTCAAATTTGTGCGTCCAACCGTTTTTGAAAAATTCGCCAAAAACACTTTCCGCCAGGAGAACGTTCTCCCAGCGGCATGTTTTTTTTCTAACGTGCGCACGAAAAAAAAAATTGGTGCAATAATTAGTGCGTAGCTACAGGTAAATGTGTGTGTATAAATGGAATTTGTGTGTCTCAAGACTCCGGAGATATTCAAGATTCCGCTGGGGGAACGTTTCGCTGTTTGCTAGATCTCGTAAACGGCTAAGCGTGTAGATGTGATTTTTTTTACACAAGTTGCTATGAATTTGTGTGTAATGTTTGTGAAAACAGAATTAGAAAAATAATTGCTGTTCAGAAATTATGTGTATTAAAGTGAAATCCGGTTATTAGGTCCTAACACTTCGAATAAGAGTTCTAAAGTTTAATTTCTAACACTAATTTGTTCTTTATGACTGTTTACAATGCCTTGTTAAGTTTCATTGGTCTACAGTAGGTAATACTCAAGTTATGATCAAATATTACTATAACTTAGCCACTATTTTGTTCGACATTCGATTAGACGAGTTTTTTATGGGTTGGCGAATGAAAAAGTATTCCAATAATTAGTGTGTCGGTTCAACTATCTATTTGCAAAATTTTAACTTAATAGGCTTAATAATTAAAGAGATATAATTAAAAAACCACAAAAAAATGCAATAGTGACATAAACCGACCAAGTTTGAATGGTAACAAAAAAGCGGCCTTGTCGTATATGGTGCTGACCTACCGAAATTGATACTATATCATTTTAATATTTTTAGTGATTTTGTACAATCGCGAACACAGTTCTTAACTTATATTTTTATTAGGTACATTTTAATAATATTTAGGTGTGTAATACTTGTGTGATATATTAAGTAACCGAGCTAAATCTGAAATTTAAGAATTAGCATTATTCAGTTATTCCATCTGAACTCGATTTATATGCATCTTAACACAGCCAGCATTTTAGCATTATTTTCGCACACAAAAGAAAAAACTGCAATAGTTATTTGTTACAAGGGGTCAAAGTGTTTGTTCCTAGAGGGGGTTATTTTGAATTCAGAGCAAAACAAAAGATTCTAAAGAAGAAACCTGAACGTAGCGAGGAATTCTATGAACGTCAACCGAGAACAAAATATTTAGGCCCCGAGCGACACACTATTTTTCATCACTACGCATGAGGAAAAAACTAGGAATACCTATCTATTGCAAACTCGAATGTGACATTACATTGAAACATTGTCATATGTATGAAAAATAAAACCTACGCTCTATCATAGTTTTTTTGATATTACTTAATAACAATAATAACAAGTATAAATTAGAAATTTAAAAAACCCCCGACATTCGCCATTTTGTGGCAGCGGCCATCTTGGATTTGCAATAGTGCTATTCTACTAGTCAAGCCCTTTCATTAGATACCCATATTAAGGGAGTTGTGAAAATATATGTAATCCGCCATTTTGTAGCGGCGGCCATCTTGGATCGATTTTCATCAAACATAGCTAACAACACTCTCGACTAATTTACCTTTCAAACGAAAAAAACCGCATTCAAATCGGTCCACCCGTTTGAGCGCCACAGGGGAACAGACACACACACACACACACACACACACACACACACACACACACACACACACACACACGCACACACACACACACACACAGACACGTCAAACTTATAACACCCCGTCGTTTTTGCGTCGGGGGTTAATAATCAGTATTATAAGTGACAATATTTATTACTCATGTACTTAAAACGCGCTTTAATACAAGTCAATTATTGTTATTACTGATATCTATACTAATAAATAAAATTGAAGTGTCTGTCTGTAATATCGAAATAACTACCTCATATTAAGCTCATATGGTTATTTGAACGATACCATAACCGAATCACACGTTTTTAAAATTTTTGTCTGTCTGTCTGTCTGTCTGTCTGTCTGTCTGTCTGTTTGAACGGGCTAATCTTCGGAACGGCTGAACCGATTTTGACGGGACTTTCACATACAAGTAGAGAATTAACCAGGGAGTAACATAGGCTACTTTTTTAACCGACTTTCAAAAAAGGAGGAGTTGTGTTTTTCTACCTATGTACACCGATATCTCCGAGATTTCTGAACCGATTTGCGTAATTTTTTTTTTAATCGATAGAGAAACATTGCGACACTGTCCTACAAAAAATTTGGATTCCAACTCCTCAACCCTGATGCTGTAAGGAATTGCATTCCGAAATCGTAAGGATCCCACAGAATTTTTCCGTTTTGGGGACGGGTTACTACAGATAGACTACTTTTTGTTCTGGAAAATCAAAAGTTCCCACGGGATTTTTAAAAACCTAAATACACACGGGCGAAGCCGTGGGCACCATCTAGTAATAACTAAGATCTGTGATTTCACTAATAAGTTAATAACCTATTTAATAAGAGGTGTTACGTCCAAATGAGTCATTATTATAATTTTTAACGTGTGTAAGGTAACCGCTCTCGGAAACGAAGACAGGTGATTCTAGTAATTATTACTGACAAGATATCACAAAAAAACGTTTTGCGATTATTGCGGGTTTGAAAAATATCAAAATGGTTGGTAAACCGCTAATACTACTTATTGGTATTAAATGGTGTTTAGGTAGTATAATAACAGTGCTAAGTTTTTGAGAGCGATCCCCTTCTACCCTGTACACTGTACAGTGTATAATACAGTAGGTATTAATTTGTAAGAATGTTCATTTGCGAATTAAAACAAATTATTCATAGTATCAGTTATTTTTATTTTCACTAATTATTTAAAAACCTCCTACCTACCTTTATTATTTTTTGAATTGGTATAGATTTAAAAATATATTGTGACTGTTTGTGAACCTAATAAATAAAATAAATAAATAAAATTTTCACTAATTATTGTGTACGCGATTGTACAATACCAATAACGTTATTATGCTGTCAATTTCGGTAAGTTAGCACCATATATGACAAGGCCGCTTTTTTGTTACCATTCAAACTTGGTCGGTTTATGTCACTATTGCATTTTTTTCTGGTTTTTTAATTATATCTCTTTAATTATTAAGCCTATTAAGTTAAAATTTTGCAAATAGATAGTTGAACCGACACACTAATTATTGGAATACTTTTTCATTCGCCAACCCATAAAAAACTCGTCTAATCGAATGTCGAACAAAATAGTGGCTAAGTTATAGTAATATTTGATCATAACTTGAGTATTACCTACTGTAGACCAATGAAACTTAACAAGGCATTGTAAACAGTCATAAAGAACAAATTAGTGTTAGAAATTAAACTTTAGAACTCTTATTCGAAGTGTTAGGACCTAATAACCGGATTTCACTTTAATACACATAATTTCTGAACAGCAATTATTTTTCTAATTCTGTTTTCACAAACATTACACACAAATTCATAGCAACATGTGTAAAAAAAATCACATCTACACGCTTAGCCGTTTACGAGATCTAGCAAACAGCGAAACGTTCCCCCAGCGGAATCTTGAATATCTCCGGAGTCTTGAGACACACAAATTCCATTTATACACACACATTTACCTGTAGCTACGCACTAATTATTGCACCAATTTTTTTTTTCGTGCGCACGTTAGAAAAAAAACATGCCGCTGGGAGAACGTTCTCCTGGCGGAAAGTGTTTTTGGCGAATTTTTCAAAAACGGTTGGACGCACAAATTTGAAACTATCACACACATTTACACGTCTTAACACACTAAATATCTGCATACTTAAAATCAAGAAATTCGACAACATTCCGCTGGGAGTACGCACACGTTTTTACCTGTTTTATTTAAAAACAAGCAGTAACCGCTATCTCATATGCGTAGAAAGACCATTTCACTTTTTATAAAGTTCTGTCAAAATAGGTTCAGCTGTTTCTAAAAGTATTCTAAACACGTAACAGCGGATGCCCGCGACTTCGTTCGCGTGGATATTGGTTTTTAAAAATCCCATTGGAATCATTTTTCCTAAGCTCGTTTAAGCTCATACCGTTCTGTTTAGGTAGATCAAAATGTAAACATCCGCCAGTGAAAGTCCCATCAAAATCGATCCAGCCTTTCAGAGATTAGCCGGTAATATTTAAAGTATCTCCTTTCTAACAAAAAAAGAATGAATGAAATCAGTGAATTACAGCTAAGTACATAATATTTTGACTTTCATCCCCTCTTCCAAGGGGACCGTGCTGAATTTCGGGATGAAAAGTATCCTATATACTCCATAGTATGAACTTTAATCCTGCCAAGTTTAATTTCAATCCATTCAGTAGTTTTTGCAGACAAACAGACAAAAATTTCAAAAATAGCTTTTTTATTTTGTATTACTTATCCCTATCATCCCCCAGTTATTATTTTGCAAAAATCTTTAATGTATAGATACGGCAAGTCTACGATTTTATTATATGTATAGATAGACAGAAAAAGAAAAACAATTTTTTTAGGAGTAAGTAGGTATATTCTAACAAGTTTTCGTTTAAATTTTTTTATACATAGAACATACGAGTAAGTATTATATATTTTCACCCTCTCAAACTCGGTAACTCCACTGACCTAAACCTGTAAGAAAACCCTTGGTAGGTAAGTACTAAGTACGTAGAATTAGAATTTTCATTCGTTTAGAATGATAACTTGAGGTCAAACCAGTTTTGATAGGTTGTTAACCCAAGTAGGTAGGTACGTAGGTTAGGTAGGTATAGCGTTCAAGTAAAAAGGTAGGTAGGTAGGTACATCGTTTTAGACGTTCTTGTATTAGACTTTTCACCTTCATTGTTAGTTCGCGGTAAGAACGTTCAATGCGTAAGCGACGCGTTATGCGCGGCTTACGCGTTTCTACGAGAATGGTTATCGCCGCTAAAATGTTTTAAATATTCGCCACACCAATAACCCAATCCCATTACGGAGACATTGAAATTCTGAGACAGAGAACATGAATGTAATTTAAATAAATCTGTTTAGTAGGTACCTACCTAGCTTTTATATACTTTATTACCTACTTGGTGAAAACACTAAAGGTACTTAGAGATATATAGATAATAGGTACCTATATGTAAGTAGACTGTAGATCAAAAGATAATGAAAATAAATGAAACTCGAATTGTTGAATAAGTGAAGTGGTAGGTACTGGTAAATATACAGACATGTAGGGTGGACGCTCCTTAGGCCGGCACCCCCCCTTAAGTCGGCACTTCGTTATATTTCTGTCGATATTATCGTTTTGGTGTCATTTAATCGCAATGGGTATTTTTTTTATTTAGTACTAGATGACGCCCACGGCTTCGCCCGTGTGTATTTAGGTTTGTAAAAATCTCGTGGGAACTTTGATTTTCCAGAACAAAAGTAGCCTATCTGTAGTAAGTAGTAACCCGTCCACAAATCGGAAAAATTCCGTGGGATCCTTACGATTTCGGAATGCAATTCCTTACAGCATCAGGGTTGAGGAGTTGGACATGTATCTACTCGAGGTCATTCAACAATAAAGTCTTTAATTGGTATCCCCAATATCAATTTAAATAACCGACAGTGCCTAAATCCCATTAGTTTTGGGGATCAGATCCCCTACAGCATCAGGATTGAGGAGTTGGAATCTAAATTTTATGTAGGACAGTGTCGCAATGTTTCTCTATCGATTAAAAAAAAATTACGCAAATCGGTTCACAAATCTCGAAGATATCGGTGTACATAGGTAGAAAAACACAACTCCTCCTTTTTTGAAAGTCTGTTAAAAAAGTAGCCTATGTTACTCCCTGGTTAATTCTCTACTTGTATGTGAAAGTCCCGTCAAAATCGGTTCAGCCGTTCCAAAGATTAGCCCGTTCAAACAGACAGACAGACAGACAGACAGACAGACAGACAAAAATTTTAAAAACGTGTGATTCGGTTATAGTATCGTTCAAATAACCATATGAGCTTAATATGAGGTGGTTATTTCGATATTACAGACAGACACTTCAATTTTATTTATTAGTATAGATTGCTCCAATGGGGAAATAGTTCTCTTTTTTGCACCCCTTTCCCTCAATTTTCGCTTAGAACGAGCGCGAGTGCGTAAATCGCTGAATTTCTTACAAAATTGCTACTTTCCGAGCGTCGTTTGGTAAGAAATAAATTACGTATTATAATATTTAAGACTTGTTGTTGCGATTTAATTTGTTTTGCGTAATATTTGACATCGTGTTATAGTGATTTAACTCAATTATTTTGCGTAGTTACAGAAAAAACAGGGGTGCCGGGCTAAGGAAAACCAGTAGTATGAGGTGCCTGAGATCGGCAGGGGGTGCCGACTTAAGAATTTGGGTTATTCCTAAGGTCGGCCCTATTGAATAAACTTAATATCTATACTAATATAATAAAGCGGAAGAGTTTGTTTGTTTGAACGCGCTAATCTCTGGAAGTACCAGTCGGATTTGAAAAATTCTTTTTGCATTTGGTAGTACAATTTTCTGGGAAGGTTATAGGCTATTTAGTATCCCTAAAATCCTCCCCTAAGGGGGTAAAATGGGGGTAGAAAGTTTGTATGAAAGTCCTATGTTATTAAAGTTACAGACCTGAAAATCGGCATTTAGATTATTGGTTTTAAATAATATAAACCTGTGTATTTTATTCTGAAAAATCTTCACTTAAGGGTGGTAAAATAGGGGTTGAAAGTTTTTATGTTAAGTTTTAATTATTGTTATTATCAACTTGAAATTTAGAAGATAGGTTCATTCTAGGGCTTAGATATCAGCCTAGAAAAGATTTCACGAAAATCCTCCCCTAAGGGGGTAAAATGGGGGTAGGAAGGTTATATGAAAGTTCTATGTTTTTGAAGTTACAGATATGAAAATAGGCATTTAGATTATAAATTTTAAATAATAAAAACCTGTGTAAGTTGTTCAGGAAAATCTCCCCTTAAGGGTGGTAAAAAAGGGGATGAAACTTTTTACGTGAAATTTAAGTTATTGTTATTATTAACTTGAAATTTGGAAGTTAGGTTCTTTCTAGGGGGTAGGTAGGCATAAGCTAAGAAAAATTTGACGAAAATCCACCTCAAGGGGGGTTTCCTTTCAACATATTATTATCATCGGACATTTAACTACAGATTGACGTGATTTTTTGCAGTCGCATTTTTTTAGTTGAGGACCTGGAAAGTGACAGACTACTATTTTATCCCGGGGAAACAAAGGGTTCCCGTTTAAAATTGTTTAACGCGGACGAAGTCGCGGGCAACAGCTAGTTATCTATATAAAAATTGTCTGATTGTTTGTCAAGGTTGTTAAAAAAAATTATATATCTATTTCTTCAAAAATTCTATTAATTTCGAAAAAGTGTATTTTTTTTTTGGCGGGAAAATGAAATAAAATGAAAACGAGGAAAGAGTTACTATAAATATTTAAAAAAACATAAATTGTAGCGGACAATATCGGGGGTAAAAGTTAATTTTCTAATAAAAAAATGAGGGCCGACTTTGAGAACACAAATGCCGGAGAGAGGGACAAAGGTGCCGAGCTTACGCAAATCAGTACTTTTTTTTAAATAAATTAAAAAAAAATACTTCTTTATGCAAAAAGCGGGTATTAAAAATTTATTCTAAAAGTCAAAAGCATGAAGTATTAGAAGAAAAAAACATTGTACTGAAATTGCTTCGTTTGACACGTCTACGAATTTTTAAACATGACACGACGCTTAAAGTGCCGACTTATAGAACATTCACCCTAATACGATTTACGTTTGTGATGGGTATAATAACCAAGATAACTCAGTAAAACAATGTCGATATTGTGGTAATCTTAGTAGTTATTATATCATAATGTGATATTTAACTACTAAGACATTTAACTACTTATATTATAAGCACAAAATACAAAGATTACCTACCACAAGGCACCACAAAGGCACCACAAGCGTTAGTCTCTCCTTGTACATATAATATCATTCGTTGGCGTTGCCAAGTTTTTAGGGTTCCGTACCCAAAGGGTAAAACGGGACTGTTACTAAAGACTGCGCTGTCCGTCTGTCACAGACACAGTTAGACAGTTGAAATTGTCACATATGATGTAGATATTTCTGTTACCGCTATAACAACAAATACTAAAAAACAGAATAAAATTTAAATATTTAAGGGGGCTCCCATACAACAAACGTGATTATTTTGCCGTTTTTATAACTGTTCGTGCGCGAGTCTGACTTCGCACTTGGCCGATTTTTTTATAATAGGTACAATAAATATTAAAACAATTTTAGTTATGCACAGCAGGTAGATTATTTTTATTGAATAGTTACTTAAGTAGCTACCTATAATATCTTAAAAGTCACAATGCTAAAGAAGTAAAAATACAATATGTTCATCCATTCCCTATGTATAGTGGTAGGGGAACCCATGATGCTAATTAATGTGGATTTACTCGAGCGTCGTCGGGACCTATTAGATTTTGTAAATTAGTTGATAGATTTCTTATTTCAGTGGCGGGGAAAGCTTCTAGCTGCACACTCTCATTTTTAATAGACGATTTTTACTAATTCGGCTTGTGGTTTGGTTATTTTTGCATCATTTCTTTCAAAATACCACTAATACACACAAAATACCACCAATAAATACCTTAATCTGACGTGCCGCATATTTCTGACCATCGTTTTTTTTTTGTTATATTAAGGGCGTATATATGGTAGAGGGTACTCAGCAGGATGCAAGATGTCTCCCTTATCTTAATCTGACGCGCTCGAGTAAATCCCAAAATCCCCTTTTGGGCTCCCCTACTATAATATAATATAAATACATAGTTTGGCTGTGTTGTGACTTGTTCGGTTATAATAAACGTTAGGGGACAGAAGGCAACTACTTGGATTTGATTGGCTGATTCATGGCCACTGCATATCATATTATTATATGTCTAGTCTAAGCAGCAAGTCTTAAGTTTGAATAGATCAGTACAAACAAACTGCATTATTGTGAATGCGCGTGTATGATAATGATAATTATAATTAATTGATACCAACATCCAACAATAGTGAATAGTACTTAATAAAATAACATGTTTATGTGTTGAACACGCTGCCTTCGCGCCGCGCTGCTGTCACGCTTTCTTTTAGTATAGGATCCCGCTATACAACGACCTTCACCGAGATGTTTATTTGATGAAACGTATTTTATATTTTAATTTAATATGTCAATAAATATATTGCAGGGTTGCCTAACAAATTTCAGTCCAGGATATGATTAATTAATAATTGAAAAAAAAAATTTTTTTAAACGTTTCACTGGTTTGATTATTAGACAAATTCATAATGAAATAATCTTTATTTTCATTTAATTTTAATTCAATAATCAGACCGGTGCAAAATGCTAGTATCGATTTACCTGTTTACACCTGGCTACCCGAGAGTTGTCACCGGAAAAGAATAAGCAGCCTAACGTTTGTATATTTATATGGGCTTCATACTTTCGATTGGTATAGAATTTGTCTAATAATGAAACCGGTGAAATGTTAAATTTTTTTTTTTAATTATTAATTAATCATATCCTGGACTGAAATTTGTTAGGCTTATACGCAATATATTTATTGACATATTAAATTAAATATAAAATACGTTTCTTTACACCCTTTAATTTCCAACTTTTTTATTTTTTGGAATTTTTCCTTTATTTGTGTTGTAAGACCTGGCTTTTTGCCTTTCGTAATTCTAGGTCAACTGGAACTACCATATAGGTTTTCGACCCAAAACCTATAGGGTATTTCCGGTTGACTTGATTTTCCGGTCTTATAGCACAAGTAAAGGGAAATTTCCGAAAAATAAAAAAAGTTGAAAATTAAGGTAAATTTTGGTATAGATCGACCAGAATCTCATGAAAAATAGGGAAATTAAATTTTGTAGTAAGCAACACTAGGTTAACTCGGCTGCCCTAGTAATAAACAAAGTAATTACATTCAGAACACATTACATGGGATCGTTTCACGAAACGAAAAATCAAGCAACTGCATTTTAAATACAAAAACAAAGTAATCAACATCCAATTACTTTGTTTTTGTGTTGTGCTTGTTGTTTACTTGGCTTTTGCATTTATATTCCGGGTTAGTGTGTGTAGCTACTTTGTTTGGGCAATTCAAATTTCAGTAAAAGGTTCAAGTTATTTGAAATATTAAGCTTTGGTAAAAAACTACTCGACATAAAACTTTTATTAATGCAAAAAAGTCAATTTCACAAAAATTGTCAGTTACTTTGTTCATCGCTAGGGCAGCCGTAGTGTTGCTTACCTTGGAATTTCATTTCCCTATTTATCATGAGATTCTGGTCGATCTATACTTACAATTTTTCGTGAAAAATCTAAATTTGCCCATATCTTTTTATTGTGTTAACTCAGGACCTTGATTTTTATACATCTAGTAGGGATTATAGACCTTAGTACACACGGACAAGAAAGTGATCTTATAAGGGTTCCTTTTTTACCTTTTGAGGTACGGAACCCTAAAAATACAATCGGACATGCAATGGTTTTTTAAATTTTCAATTTATACTTGTGTTATTTCTAACACAAGTACTTCAATAACAATAATGATTACTATCCGGTAGTTTCTGAAAGGCTGGATCGATTTTGATGGGACTTTCACTGGCGGATGTTTACATTTTTATCTACCTAAACATCCACCAGTGAACTTTTAACAGTTTTTAGCAAGGTATGCTCAAAGAAGCTTAAGAAAATCAAAAAGTTACCACAGGATTTTTAAAAACTGATATCCACGCGAATGAAGTCGCTGGTATCCGCTTGTTATAAATAAGTTTCTATCCCCAAACATCCTGTACCTGGCCCTGGGCCAGTGGCGTAGCGTACCTTGGCGGGGCCCCGTATAAAAATTTGTTTGGGGGCCCTTATTCATCATAATTATTTACCTGTCACTTTTTTTAAAATTTTTACAAACAATTCAAATTAACTCTCCTTGCCTTTTTTTCGGCAAATTGATTTATTAAATCATTTATAGCTGATGATGACTTTAGTTTTTCTAAAGATTCTGCCTCTATGGACAACTTTTTGGACAACATTTTTTGACTTTTGTCATTTCTGAAATAAACAAAATATGAGAAGTTTTTGTTAATTTTTGCTTACGCACGTCGGGGGCCCCCGTGGCTTGGGGGCCCCGTATAATTGATACGGCATATATACGGCGGTAGCTACGCCCCTGCCCTGGGCACTTGCCTGGGCACGTGCCTAGTGGAAGAGGGGCCTGCACCTAGTAGCCCAATATTACAGTTATCGATCTTCTTTTCGGGATACCTGAAGATGGCTCGAAATTCGAATCCCACCGGTTCCGCAATTTTTGATAAGTAGGTAGGTACTTATTTATTTATTAGGAAGTATAGTTATTCAATTTTTTATTTATAGGCCAGCAGGATCCATACAAGTTACTGAAAATTCTTTCATAAAGAAATTACAATCTTCGGGAAGGAGTCTCGTGGTATTTTACGGCTCGCAAACAGGAACCGGAGAGGAGTTCGCAGGTCGTTTAGCTAAAGAGGGGATACGATACAAAATGAAAGGCATGGTCGCCGATCCAGAAGAGTGTGACATGGTTGGTTTTTTTTTACTAGATTTCCGAATCCAATATAGAATATCGAATTGAAAATGTTTAATAAAATTATTTTTGCAAAATTTCTAGGAAGAACTTACTAAACTTAAGGATATACCAAATTCACTAGCTGTATTTTGTTTAGCCACATACGGGGAAGGAGATCCAACGGATAACGCCATGGAATTTATTGAATGGTTAAAAAATGATCCTGACCTAACAGGATTAAATTACGCTGTAAGTTTATTTTTATAGCGTTGTACCATGTACCTTCCATATACCCACAAGTTACAAATACCCACTCGTAAAAAAAAACATTAAAATTAATGCTTTCCATGATTTTGAAGCGAATCACGAATCACCATAGTACTAAAATATGTATAATAAGTACATATATAACTTGAATATAACAAGATAGGTATAACCCGCGGCACGTACATCGAACACTGAAGGAAAATGGAGGGGGTAAGCTATTGTATTACGTGCGTGACTGTTTCCATACGCAGCTAACCCCTCCACGTTTCGTTCAGTGTTCGATGTACGTGCCGCGGGTTATACTTACCTATATGATTTCACAACCAAGTGTAGTGTATATATGTAGGTAGCGAATTCGCTGCGTAAGTGTATCTAAATTAGCTGGTTATGATGTCATAGATATCACGTGGCCCTTTTGATACGTAGCATGTTTTGTTGGTAAAGTTCTAACATTTAATTCTTCGAAGATTTACTTAATTAATAATAGAGTAGGTACATGTACTAGAAACCGGATTTATTAAAAGGTAAAGTATACTCGTCATAATAAGAAAATAAAAATTAAATAGCAATATTGCTAAACTAATCGAGAACTTAATTTGAATACGTTTTTCCTTAGTAAAGTAATAAATAACTGGCGTCGAACGTGGCAATGACTTATTCTATGATCTTGATATTGTCTATGGTTTACAATGAAAAAAGACCCGAAGCCAAAGCCGTCAAAACGTCATATTTCTTTGACTTTGACAATTGATTTGACATATTTTGTTATCAAGTCAAGGAAAATGTGAAGGAAAAGTCAAAATTACGATACCAAGTTTTAATAGCGCAAAATTTTTAATATTGCTAAATAAGTGTGAATGAACACATTTAATTTATATTGTTTTTGTTATGTAACTAAAATGTCTGAGTGCGTCTATATATAGTATTCATATAAGCAACCACGTTAGATGTTATTACAATGTTTATGAATTTAGTTTCAAGTTCTATTCGAATTTTGCCACGTTATGTCACTAAAATTATATATAGAAAACAAATATTATCTCCACTACTAAAATTAAGATACATGGTACGAAAAATCTACACTTGGTAATTGAACTCTTTTTTTCTTACCTCTGTTGCAGGTCTCGCTTTCAATGTTAAAATTTATATGTAATGGAATAAGTAAATATTTAATTTATTTCAAGTAATTAGAGTATTCACAACAATAATTTCTCTTTAATTTTGTAATGTAGCATTTTGAGAATTTGTCTGTTCTTTAGCCAATGAAGTCTTCAGTTTAAATCCTTTTTCAGGTATTCGGACTTGGGAATAAAACTTATGAGCATTACAATGCAGTGGCTATTCATGTGGACAAGCGCCTTGAAGAGCTGGGGGCCACACGAGTGTATGAACTGGGATTGGGAGATGATGATGCCAAGTATGTGCAAATGAAATTATAGTTCCGCATTCAAAACCGTGAATGGCCACTTGATAGCCACTGCCGTATTCAGACTAATGCAAACGAGAGACTTAGTAGTACTACTGTTTTCTTTTTAGTGTTCTTTGGTCATTTTTAACAAATGTGGATTAAAATAAAATATTTATATTTTCATATTTGCAGTTTTGAATGCCAAAGAACAATGATGTGTCAAAAGTTTTTACAGATTCATATTTAAATTTCTATTTATTATTGAAATAATTATTTTTTAAACTTGTATATATAATGTGGCCGATTCTGTTGTACACAATCTCTAAATCTAAACTAAAATGACAGGTCTAAATATATTCCTGTCTCTTTCACAATCCTCCCTGCTGAAGGGGATAGCACTATTTTTAAACCTGTCATTTTAGTTTAGTTTAGAGAATTGTGTACAACAGAATTAGCCACATTATTTTTGCAATTAATAGTAAATAACAAAAAATAGGTGTACTAGAAAATACTTCATAGGTATCTGTCTATAATTTTCCTTTCAGCATTGAAGATGATTTCATAACATGGAAAGATAAGTTTTGGCCATCTGTATGTGAAAAATATAACATTGAGAGCACAGGAGAAGAAGAGCTGACTCGGCAGTTCCGATTAGTGACTCACGCTCCTGAGGAGTTCAAACCAAATGAGATATTCACTGGAGAGATTGCTAGGCTACATTCCTTGCAAAACCAACGCCCGTAAGTTAACATTTTCACTTGTGCTATTTGTTTGTGAGAAGCAATTAAAACGGGACTTTGGTAGTTTTTGGAATTCTATAAAGTACTAAGTTTACCTATCATGGAAACATTCTATGTAAGCTTTTATTGAATGAACTGGTGATGAGTCTTGACTTATCATAAGAGTCACAATTTGAGAATGAAATGATGTTGGATAATCAGGGTGGATATGGAAAAATTAAATGTCTTAAGATTGGAAGAATTATGGCGGTTTAATCAAACCCATACATACCTCTACTCTGTTTCTACATGACATCATACTGGAACACTAAATTGCTTGGTGGCTTTGATTTTGCTAGTAAGATTACTAGCCATGGCCGAAGTCTTCCACCAAACTAGACCAGAGAAAGAAATTTTAAATTCCTAAATTAACCCTGCCGGGATTTTAACCTAAGATTTATAATACAGCTGGTGCAGTGCTAACCATTGCACCAGCGATTTGAGAGGTGATGGTTAGTGAGGTTGTGAAAAATTGAATAAACGAAAAAATTTTATGTTTTTAGGTCACAATAATGTCCTACAGTTTTCTGTTATTAGTTAAGAATAATGTAATGTTAAGAAATTATAATATGCAAAATGAGTTGTATTTTAAGTACTGCATACTTAGGTTGTTAGATCTCTTGATATTTAATTGAAGTATATTTTCAGGCCATATGATGCGAAGAATCCATTCCTTGCACAAATCATAGTGAACAGAGAATTGCACAAAGGGGGTGATAGGTCATGTCTGCATGTGGAATTAAATATTGCTGGCTCCAATATGAGATATGAAGCTGGTAAGCACTTAACACTCCATAGAAATAGATTGACCCCAACCATTTGTTAGCCGGGGCCTTGTCGCATTGGCCGATTCTGTTGTTTGAATTGAACAAGTGGTCAATTTGAATATGCAGAAATAGTTTATTGATTGTATGCAAGAATTGTAGATTTTGTTAATATTATTATGTTTCTATGTATTGCGTTCGTAACGACGCATAATTTGTCTGTCAGTATGTAAGTGGGCTGCTTGTGGGACCTCATATATTTATACAGAAATTTTTTGGTTTTCTGTGTAAGAGTAGAAAAGTTAACAAATACTAATTTATTTCTTATGTGAATCTTATCAAGCCCATTATGATTACACAATACACATAACACATATTTTCAAATTTTGGTCTGTCTTTTTGTCTGTGGACTTTCACAGAGCAGTACACATGCTATGCATAGAATACTACATACCATACATACTACGTAAGGATTGACCTAGGCAACTATTTATGCCAAAAAATCAAAAAGTTCCCACACAATTTTTAAAAAGTCTAATTATGTAGAGATGAAATGTATTAATATTATAATAATACATTTTGTAGAGTAACAATTGATTTGCAGGTGACCATGTGGCTGTGTATCCAATAAATGATAGTAATTTGGTTGACCGGCTGGGTGAGTTGACCGCAGCTGATCTAGATGAAGTGTTTTCCCTCATCAACACTGACCAGGAAAGCACAAAAAAGCACCCGTTCCCATGCCCCACATCCTACAGAACTGCATTATCTCACTATGTGGAAATCACAGCTATGCCCAGAACACACATTTTGAGAGAACTTGTCGAGTATTGTTCAGATGAAGAGGTTGGTATCTTTTGTTTTTTTTTTTAATTTATAGTGTATAATGTTGTGTAAAACTAATCACCATCAATGCACTGGAATATTTATTAGACAAGATGCATACCACAACCGCTGACGAGTATTGGAAAGTCACATCATACTGTAGTTCGACGACCTCCCTGGCGCAGTGGTGAGTTCTGTGGTCTTATAAGTGGGAGGTCCTGGGTTTGATTCCCGGCAGGGGCAATTTGAGATTTTATAATTTCTAAATTGTCTCTGGTCTGGTCTGGTGGGAGGCTTAAGCCGTGGCTGGTTACCACCCTACCGGCAAAGCCGTGCCACCAAGCGATTTAGCGTTCTAGTACGATGCCGTGTAGAAACCGATCAGGGGTATGCATACCTCTTCCAAGTTAGCCCGCTCCATCTTAGACTGCATCATCACTTACCATCAGGTGAGATTGCAGTCAAGGGCTAACTTGTAGTTGAATTAAAAAAAAAAATTAAAAAAAAAGACGTGTGCCTGCTAGCGGGACTCCAACTCGATGCATTTCTATTAGCATTCTCTAATCAGATGTTAGACAAAAAACATTAATTATATTAATAATGGATCATATTACTATAAATTGTTATAAATTTTAGGATAAAAAGAAACTGCTGCTAATGGCTACCAATTCTCAGGAAGGAAAAGCGTTATACCAGTCTTTTGTTGTTGATGCGTGTAGGAATATAGTGCATATTTTGGAAGACATCAAATCATGTAAACCACCATTGGACCACCTTTGTGAGCTGTTGCCTCGCCTACAGCCGAGATATTATTCAATTTCATCAAGTCCTAAGGTAATGAGTTAATTAAAATTATTTAAATGTTAGTATGGTAAGTCCACCCTTTCCCTCCCTAACCTTGGTCTAGGAATACAACAATAGTCCAATGGATTTGAACCTATCCTGTGACCTTTCGAATTCAAATACCGCATCCTAACCCAATTGAGCTACCTTGCTTTAAACTGACTGATACTACCGTTTTGAAGCATCAATCTATACTAATCTATACTATCTATACTCTATACTTACTTACTTACTAATATAATAAAGCGGAAGAATTTGTTTGTTTGAACGCGCTAATCTCAGGAACTACTGGACCGATTTCAAAAATTCTTTCACCGTTGGATATATACGTGATTCTTGAGTGCTATAGGCTATATATTAAGTACCACGGGCGAAGCCGGGGCGGACCGCTAGTTTATAATAATTCGTAAATCCTACTAATATTATAAATGTGAAAGTGTGGATGTTTGGATGTTTAGATATTTGGATGATTGGATGTTTGTTACTTTGTTACTCTATAACGTCGCAACTACTGAACCGATTGGGCTGAAATTTTGAATTAATATAGATTATACCCTGACTTAAAACATAGGCTACTTTTTATCCTGGAAAAATCTACAGTTCCCGCGGGTTGAAAAAGGGAGGGAAAACGGAAACCAGATATCCACGCTTCCCTCAGGATTTGTGAAAAATCGAAATTCATGCAGGCGAAGCCGCGGGCAAAAGCTAGTTCAAGCATAAATTAGTGCTCCTCCAATTTAGGTAAAAATCTAGTAGTTAAGATTCAACATACAGTTTGAATAGAATTTCATTTTGGCGAACCCATGGACAGCGGACAGTGGATCTATAATTTGAGTTATTTAACTTGTTGCTTGTTTTAGTTGTATCCTGAGACAATCCACGTGACCGCTGTAGTTGTTAAGTACAAGACTCCCACGGGCCGAGTGAACAAAGGAGTGGCCACCACTTGGCTCGCAGGGAACAAGCCCGAACCAGACAAACCTTTCCCACGGGTGCCCGTTTACGTTAGAAAGTCGCAATTTAGGTGAGTCAGACCTATAGATTCTTCTCTTTTCTTTCAACTTGTCATACTCCTTCCAGCTGGGTTATTCTGTAACTTAGTTAGCAACTGAAAATAGTTGCCAACGAATTAGTTTGATATACATTGCTGCTTTACTGTGTAAAATTATGAAAACACTTTATATTTCCCACAGTAAAGCAGCAATGTATATCAAACTAATTCGTTGGCAACTATTTTCAGTTGCTAACTAAGTTACAGAATAACCCAGCAGGTTAATCAATTGAAATCGCCGCCGTGTGGTGCGACTAGAATATTGAAACACTCTGGTTTGACGATCGACTATGGCTGAGATCTATAGCTAATATCTATCTATATGGATAAAATCTATAGAACGGATAAAACGGGAGATAAATATGTCCCTGACATAAAATATCTATCTAATTTTAACTCTGTCTCAAGTCTGAGTAGAGTCCGAATACATACGCTCTATAGATCTCATTGTCAGTCTTGGTGAGCAGTGCACGAGCTCGGCGCGCCAACGCGTCAGACTATAGTTGGGACATTACAAACGTGCGAACTGAACCATAAAACATTACTATCATATAGTTGTGAGGGCGCTCACTCGCTTTTTATAACCTGTTATCAACTATCGACAAATCCTTTTTTCTGTTACACACACAACACCAGAGAAACAGGTACCAGTTTTATACGACCCATAAGTGCGAGCGAGAAGTCCAATAAAAATTATTGTTTATGACTCCGCACGTTTGTAATGTCCCAACTATAATTTGCATGTCTGCATTCAAAATATATCGTCGTCCTCAACGGATAGACTTCACAATCTGGACGTAGCTGTCTGCCCATAAAGAAACGAATCTTAATCTTTATGGTGGCACTCGTCCATGCAATATAGTCTATATCTATCTATCTATACATATAATAAAATCGTAGAATTGCCGTATCTGAATTGAAGATTTAAAAAAAATAATAACTGGGGGATGTTAGAGATAAGTAATAGAACGTAAAAAAGCTATTTTTGTCTGTTTGTCGGTTTGTCTGTTTATCTGTTTGTCTGTATGTTTGTGCGCGCATCACGTAAAAACTACTGAATGGATTGAAATGAAACTCGGCATGATTTAAGTTCATACTATGGAGTAACATATAGGATACTTTTTATCCCGAAATTCAGCACGGTTCCCTTGGGAGAGGGGATGAAAGTCAAAATGTGTACTTAGCTGTAATTCGTTAACGGGTGGTCCGATTTCATTCATTACTTTTTTGTTAGAACGTAAATACTTTAAAGATTACTGGCTAATCTCTAAAAGGCTGGACCGATTTTGATGAGACTTTCACTGGCGGATGTTTACATTTTGAGCTACCTAAACATCCGCCAGTGAACTTTTAACAGTTTTTAACAAGGTATGAGCTCAAAGGAGCTTAAGAAAAACAAAATGATTCTCACGGGATTTTTAAAAACCAATGTTCACGCGAACGAAGTCGCGGGTGTCCGCTTGTCTATAATAATCTCGACGCGCCTTCGATTTTTATCAAAATACAATGCAAATTATTTTTAATCGACTTCCAAAAAAGGAGGAGTTTCTCAATTTGGGTATTATTTTTGTGATTTTTTTTTATTTTCGTTGTACCTACCAATTTCAACCGATGTCGAAATAAGTTTGTTTAAGTTTATGAGACGCTGCGTCTCGGCGCCAATATGCGCTGACGAGTGACGCCTGGCCTTAAATCTGCTCACTGACCAGAATTTTTCAAGTAACAGTTATTAATGTGTCCTCTTAGTTTTTAACCCCCGACGCAAAAACGACGGGGTGTTATAAGTTTGACGTGTCTGTGTGTGTGTGTGTGTGTGTCTGTTCCCCTGTAGCGCTCAAACGGGTGAACCGATTTGAATGCGGTTTTTTTTGTTTGAAAGGTGAATTAGTCGAGAGTGTTGTTAGCTATGTTTGATGAAAATCGGTCCAAGATGGTCGCCGCTACAAAATGGCGGATTACATATTTTATCACAACGCCCTCAATATGGGTATCAAAGGTCCTGCCCTCAATAAGGGCTTGACTAGTAGAATAGCACTATGTAAATCCAAGATGGCCGCCACCACAAAATGGCGAATGTCGGGGGTTTTTTTAAATTTTCAATTTATACTTGTTATTATTATTTTAATAATCTAGCACACTGGTCAACCTGTAATCGAGAGGTCTTTTCCTTCGATTTCCGGTATTGTAAGTTAATGTGATCAGTTTACCTCCTCAACTCAATCTGAACTTATTAATTTTGCTGTGAAAACTGACACGCAATAAAGCATGCGAGTTTCGCAACAGTCTCGCTCGGGTACCGACTACCGAGTTACCGACCTCCAAAAACTATCAAGGATAAAGCAATAATAATCAGGGTAATAGGTTAACTACTGATAGCATTGTTTCTGATGGGATTGACCTCACGCCGTGCTGCCAAATAGAGGAAGACAGATTATTTATTAGTTACTTATTCTATTCTTTGCTATTGTGTCATGAACATTCAACATAGATGTATCGAACACTTACAATAGGTATCTGCCTACTTGATTGAAAATTATGAATCTAAGCTAATGTAATAAAAATAATCCATTGAATTAATCAATATTAATATTGATGAACACTTATTGAAGTTCTTTAGGATCGTTGTGCATTTGAAAATTCGATGAAACGAAAAAGCGACACCATTTTAGCCAGCAAATTCAAAGCCAAAGTTAATGTATTTTAAACGGTTTGTTCTTGAACCGAGAGCGCAGAGGTTAAGAAAAAAAAGTTCATCTATACTAATAAATAAAATTGAAGTGTCTGTCTGTAATTTCGAAATAACTACCTCATATTAAGTTCATATGGTTATTTGAAAGGTACCATAACCGAATCACACGTTTTTAAAATTTTTGTCTGTCTGTCTGTCTAAAAAAAAGTCTAAAAAAACTGTCTAAAAAAAAGTTAGTTTTGTGATCAAGTCCCCTAGAGCATCAGCTCTAGGGGACTTGATCACAAAACTAACTTTTTTTTAGGAACTGTCGGTTATTTAAATTGATATTGTGGGAACCAATTAAAGACTTTATCGTTGAATGAACTTGAGTAGGTACATATCCTCAACCCTGATGCTGTAAGGAATTGCATTCCGAAATTGTAGGGATCCCACGGAATTTTTCCGTTTTGGGGACAGGTTACTACAGATAGGCTACTTTGTGTTCTGAAAAATCAAAAGTTCCCACGGGATTCTTAAACACCTAAATCCACACGGGCGAAGCCGTGGGCATCATCTAGTTAAATATAAAACAGAAGACGTGTAAAATATGACTAACGATGATAATTTTACTGTCCATATTTATTAACCCCCGACGCAAAAACGACGGGGTGTTATAAGTTTGACGTGTCTGTGTGTGTGTGTGTGTGTGTGTGTGTGTGTGTGTGTGTGTGTGTGTGTGTGTGTGTGTGTGTGTGTCTGTCTGTTCCCCTGTGGCGCTCAAACGGGTGGACCGATTTGAATGCGGTTTTTTTTGTTTGAAAGGTGAATTAGTCGAGAGTGTTCTTAGCTATGTTTGATGAAAATCGGTCCAAGATGGCCGCCGCTACAAAATGGCGGATGATATATTTTTTCACAACTCCCTTGATATGGGTATCAAATGAAAGGGCTTGACTAGTAGAATAGCACTATTGCAAATTCAAGATGGCCGCCGCCACTAAATGGCGAATGTCGGGGGTTTTTTAAATTTTCAATTTACACTTGTTGCTAATGAACAAAATCCTAGACATCGTACTGTATTTTGTCATGCAGTACGCAAGAGTGCGAATGCTGCAACTTAAAAATCGTTTCTTTATTGTCACGAGTTACAGGGACCTTATAACATAAATGTGAAAATATTTACTTGAACCTGCAATTATTGGTATGGTATAGTTGGTTTAAATATGGATTGGTTGTTTAGTTGTTGATTTGCATGGATGTATTTGAGTGGATTGTATCCCATAAACTCGTAGGTTCAAATCTCGCCTATGCAACTGCAATGCTTAATACACACTCAGGCTAGACAAACAAAATATCTACTACTGAAAGCAACAAAAGTTTTCAAGATAGTTGAGATTCTTGTGAAAATATTATTATAATATATTATACTTTTAATTCAGGAAGACCTACGCAGTTGGAATTAATATTCTGAATTCACATTTAAATTAATTTGCGATTCGATTGACTTAACTAATTACATGTATAAAATATTCCAGTATAAGGTGGTTGACGCAGCATTTTTTTTTTGCATTTTCGTTTTCATTAAATACATACTCACTTATTTTTTCTTTTCATTTCAAGTCATCACGTAGGTACAGTCCGACGTAATAGAGTAGAAGAAATGAAATGAGGGAGTTGTCGTCCTTATGTAAGGTACACACATGTACCTACTACCTACCACACCCAAAACAAACTTGTTACTTGGTATTTTTAATATTATTATTACTTATTAATAAAAGTAAAGATTTTTATTTATAAACATTTGTACATACAATTTCTTTATGTACCTACTTACTTCGAATAGTCGTATCAAATATTTGCGTTGTAAAACTCAAATTTTGCATTTCTGCATTTCTGAAACAATCAAACAATTAAAAATAAAGATTGAATGGCAATAACAGTACATATTATAATAAAACTATACATAAAAGTCTACACTAAATCGTCCGCCCGCGCCGTGAGCTTGTGTGTTTTTTTTTCTTTTATTGGTCAATATATTACTTTTTAGGGTTCCGTATATAGGTAAAAAACAAGAACCCTTATAAGATCACTTTCTTGTCCGTCTGTCCGTGTGTCACCACCGATTTTCTCAGGAACGGATGGACCTAGCAAGTTGAAATTTATACCAGATAATTGACAAATCTAGGTCAACCGGAGTCCGGAAGTACCCTTAGATATTTTTTGGGTCGAAAACCTAAATGGTAGTTCCAGTTGACCTAGAATTACGAAATTTGGCAAAAAGCCAGGTCTTACAGCATAAATAAAGGAAACATTCCAAAAACTAAAAAAAGTTGGAAATTAAAGGCTGTCCCCATACATGTACATAGTTGAGCCAATTAAGATAGACCTCTGAGTTGTATGAGTGCTCATACAATTTGACGCCTAGCTTAATTAGCACCTTACCTTTTAAGACAAACTAATGAAAAACAGATTGTACTTATACTTCTGGAGTACGGAACCCTCGGTGCGAGTCTTGACTCGCACTTGACCGGTTTTTATTTTTTAATACTATTTCGGCCATCCTCAAGGAAACTTTACGTTTATGTGAGGATGGCGGTTTCGCCTTAATATATTACTTTTAAATTATACTATCACTATACTGACAAGTGTAAATTGAAAATTTAAAAAACCCCCGACATTCGCCATTTAGTGGCGGCGGCCATCTTGAATTTGCAATAGTGCTATTCTACTAGTTAAGCCCTTTCATTTGATACCCATATCAAGGGAGTTGTGAAAAAATATATCATCCGCCATTTTGTAGCGGCGGCCATCTTGGACCGATTTTCATCAAACATAGCTAAGAACACTCTCGACTAATTCACCTTTCAAACAAAAAAAACCGCATTCAAATCGGTCCACCCGTTTGAGCGCCACAGGGGAACAGACAGACACACACACACACACACACACACACACACAGACACGTCAAACTTATAACACCCCGTCGTTTTTGCGTCGGGGGTTAAAAACGTGTGTGTGTGAAACGTGAAATGTGTGTATTGAAACGTACTCTACGTCGATCAATAGTTTGTCGGCTATAAATTATACAAAACAACGGAATAAACTTCAAGAATAATAACATCACGAGCACCAATAAGCGACGTCTTGTTTATGACGTAGATATTTTTCGGCGAATTTCCACACGTGTAAATTGTATATTAAGTGTTACACGGACATGTAGCAGAGCGCGGTAGGTAGATCATGATCATTTAAGCATTATAGGTACTTAAGTGTATTACGTAGATACTCTAAAATGCTCATTCGAACGACTTTACTATGTACATCATCATCATCATGATCAACCCATTACCGGCTCACTACAGAGCACGGGTCTCCTCTCAGAGTGAGAAGGGTTTTGGCCATAGTCTACCACGCTGGCCAAGCGGATTGGCAGACTTCACACACCTTTGAGAACGTTATGGAGAACTCTCAGGCATGCAGGTTTCCTCACGATGTTTTCCTTCACCGTTAAAGCAAGTGATATTTAAATACGTCAAACGCACATAACTCCGAAAAGTTAGAGGTGCGTGCCCCGGGATCGAACCCACGACCTCCGATTAGAAGTCGGTCGTCCTAACCACTAGGCTATCACAGCTTTTTATTAGAAGTCGGTCGTCCTAACCACTAGGCTATCATACTATGTACATAATATTATGTAATCACACTAATACTATAAAGGCGAAAGTTTGTGTGTATGTTTGTTACTCTATAACGTCGCAACTACTGAACCGATTTGACTGAAATTTTGAATGGACATAGATTATGCCCTGACTTAACACACTTTGTGGCTTTTTATCTTGGAAAAATTCACAGTTCTCGCGGAATTTTGAAAATACCGAAATCTACAGCTACAGCTATAAGTAGATTACTATAGCAAACTTCCTTGAAAATAGGTATAAAGGTTGGAAAAGGGAGCGGGAACGGGAACCAGAAATCCACGATTCCCTCAGGATTTGTAAAAAACCGAAATTCACGCGGGCGAAGCCGCGGCCAAAAGCTAGTAGGTAGTAGTATAATATGAAAATGCTCTTTCTTAAATGATTAAAGGGACACTACTGTTATTCTCAATTTTATGGATGATGACCTACATAATAGAATATGGCCGAATATCTTGCGCAGTATACTGAAACATCTTTGTTAGGTATGTAGGTACGTAAGAGCTTCTTAAAAATTTATTTATGTGAAGTTTGCAGTATGGACAAAATATCAAAAATATTTCAATTATACTCTCGTAATATCTTTTAAAATGATTCCAATATTCGGGGAAAAAAACCCGGAATTGAAGTAGCTACCTGAAGTAATGCACGTAAAGGTGCGTCCAGACTTGAACATTTCACCGAACCGAACAGCGAACATTTCGGCGAACTTGTTACGCTCAATGTGGACGGCGCGCTTGGAGCGCTTGAGATGGGTTACTGCGTAACAGTTCGGCGAAACTTTCGCTGAACTGTTACGCAGTAACCCATCTCAAGCGCTCCAAGCGCGCCGTCCACATTGAGCGTAACAAGTTCGCCGAAATGTTCGCTGTTCGGTTCGGTGAAATGTTCAAGTCTGGACGCACCTTAATATTATGTTCGTTGCGCGCTCAATGGCAACTGGCTGACCTTGCGCGATGATCCACGTGACGATAGTTGTTTGTTGAGTGGTATGGCCTAGTGATTATGGGTTGAACGTTGTTTCGTAGTAAGTCGTTACAAATAAGGATAAGGTTGGATATAAGGATAAGTGGAGACTTGTCTGACTGTAGATTATGTATAATACTCGAATAGAATAGAATATTTTTTCAAATTAACTTTACAAGTGCTTTTGAATCGTCAATTGAGTCAACTCGTAAAATTATTATACCGAATCAAAATTGACAGTTGCTAGGTATGCGTTTGAAGTTTGAACAGGCTTTAAGTTAGACCATAGATTAAAATAGACCCAGACCCATACCTACCATAAATTAAACTTTATATTCTTCGACCCAGACTAGATTAAGACAAGTTTAAATTTAAATTTTAAAAACTCCCGACATTCGCCATTTTGTGGTGAGGGTGACGGCCACGTTGGATATGCATAGTGCTATTCTACTAGTTAAGCCCTTTCATTTGATATCCATATTGAGGTAGTTGTGAAAAACTTCGTAATCCGCCATTTTGTGACGGCAGCCACCTTGGACCAATTTTCATAAAACATAGCTAAGAACACTCCCGATTAATTCACATTTCAAACAAAAAAACCGCATTCAAATCAGTTTACCTGTTTGAGCGTTACGGTGGAACAGACAGTGCACGCATGCACGCACGCAAGCACGCACGCACGCACGCACACACACACACACACACACACACACACACACACACACACACACACACACACACACACACACACACACACACACACACACACACACACACACACACACACGCGTCAAAGTTATAACACCCCGTGGTTTTTTTGTCAGAGGTTTTGGTTAAAAACGTGTACAACTATACACTAGTAAGTAAGGTGGCGAAACCAGTCCCCTCTGGGCGATCTCAAAATATGTTAATTAGGAAATTGGCACCATAATGATGATGGTGGTGTTTACAGATTACCGATGCAGAGTCAGACTCCGATCGTGATGGTAGGTCCAGGCACGGGGCTGGCGCCGTTCCGCGGGTTCCTGCAGGAGCGGGCGCACGCGCGCGCGCTCGGCCGCCCCGTCGGCGACACCGTGCTGTACTGCGGCTGCAGGCATCGCGACCAGGACTTCATCTACCAGGAGGTGAGTCTCCCCTCCCTACCTCCCTACCTCCCTACCAAAGTAGCGCCAGGCCACCCCTGACACCGCGCTGTACTGCGGCTGCAGGCATCGCGACCAGGACTTCATCTACCAGGAGGTGAGTCTCCCCTCCCTACCTCCCTACCAAAGTAGCGCCAGGCCACCCCTGACACCGCGCTGTACTGCAGCTGCAGGCATCGCGACCAGGACTTCATCTACCAGGAGGTGAGTCTCCCCTCCCTACCTCCCTACCTCCCTACTAAAGTAGCGCCAGGCCACCCCTGACACCGCGCTGTACTGCGGCTGCAGGCATCGCGACCAGGACTTCATCTACCAGGAGGTGAGTCTCCCCTCCCTACCTCCCTACCAAAGTAGCGCCAGGCCACCCCTGACACCGCGCTGTACTGCGGCTGCAGGCATCGCGACCAGGACTTCATCTACCAGGAGGTGAGTCTCCCCTCCCTACCTCCCTACCTCCCTACCAAAGTAGCGCCAGGCCACCCCTGACACCGCGCTGTACTGCAGCTGCAGGCATCGCGACCAGGACTTCATCTACCAGGAGGTGAGTCTCCCCTCCCTACCTCCCTACCTCCCTACCAAAGTAGCGCCAGGCCACCCCTGACACCGCGCTGTACTGCGGCTGCAGGCATCGCGACCAGGACATCATCTACCAGGAGGTGACTCACCCGCTCCCTACCTCCCTACCTCCCTACTCCTGGCTCCAGGCATCGCGACCAGGACTTCATCTACCAGGAGGTGACTCAGCCCCTCCCTACCTCCCTACCTCCCTACCCTGGCTCCTGGCATCGCGATTAGTACTAGAGCTATCAGGAGCTAAACCTATAAATAGCACTAGTTTAAAAAAAGAACAATGGTTTGCGCAAAATGCATGTATCGTCATCGGACATTCGCATAATCGTGCGTTGAAACTCAGTTCAAGGAGGTTTTTGACTTTTAAGAAATGTTTTGTGTCCCCATAACTTTCTTCAGTTTGTCTTATCAGTTAATCTTTTGCGTACATACATATGGACCACAGATATGGACCTTCTTGAGTTCTATCACTTAAGATATTCTGTCCTGTGCCCACTGCCCTGCATGACAATTCCGAGTTTTGACAATGGCATGAGCATTGTCAAAACGCGGGTGATTTGTAGAATATTTTCTAACCCGTTTTTGTCGACTTGAGTTGGAGTCTGTTACCGCATTGTTACTTATTTCAGGAATTGGAAGAGTTTGAAAAAAATGGTGATGTAACATTACATGTTGCCTTCTCACGCGATCAACCGCAAAAAATATATGTAACACACTTATTAGAGAAGAACTTAGACCAGATTTGGGACATCATTGGAAAGAGGAATGGACATTTCTATATATGCGGGTGAGTACAGCAATATAAATAGAGACAAGTTCCGACGAGTTAGCTTAAAGGCTTTAAGTTGCAATAATTACGGACAGGAAAAATTCTAAGGACGCAGGGTTGTAGTGAATCGAAACACCAACAACATGAATCCACCACTTTTGATGAAAACGTTCAAAATAAACGCGTTTCTATTCAAAAACAATTTTCCCCTTAAGTTCAACGATAATAATTAATTAATTAATTAATGAAGATTATATAAACGATAAAAAAGCTTGGATTTAACTCGTTCCAGGAATGCGCGAGACGGCATTTCAATCATGTACATTAATAATAATAATTGGTATAATGTTATTTTTAAAAAAGAGCAACCGCCGAGTTTCTTGCAGGTTCTTCTCGGCTGGAACTGCATTCCGAACCTGTGGTAGATTCAATTGACGATTCAAAAGTACTTGTAGAAGTTTATTTGAATAAAAAACTTTTCTATTCTATTCTATTCTAATTAACTAAACGCTGGACGTTGGGGTCCCAAGGTGCTTGAATGGCGACCTCGCACCAGTAGAATGGTAGACCCCCGACCCGATGGACAGACGATCTCAAGCGAGTCGCTGGTAGCCGCTGGAGTCAGGCGGCACAAGATCGTGTACTGTGGCGATCCTTGCAAGAGACCTATGTCCAGCAGTGGACGTCTATTGGTTGAGACGACGACGACGAATTAACTCATAAACGAACGCAACAGTGGAATTCTGTCGCTATTTTGCACTTTAGACTACCAGTGAATCACTTGGTCTAATCATCTTTAGACAGGCTCGCGACTCGCAGTGACCCTGTCTAAAGATTGCAATTTATATCACTGACCCAACCATAAATAACTAGTCGTTCGCCCCGAACCAAGCGCCGCGTCCTCAAAGTTACTTAAACTTGTTATGTAACTTTCGGCTTTGGACCATCGATTTACATAATATAAATTGTGAATTTGAAGGTAATTATGTTCATTATTCAGAATTCATAAGTATATCCCTCTGACGGACGGACAAGTGCTTTTACAATACAATTATAATAATACTACATTATAATAAAACAATTAAAATAGGTACAATAATAATTATAATTAGTAATATAAACACTTGTTACTGATATAGCCTTGATAAAAAGCAATATAATTACAAGAGAATCTTTATGAAGATGGCGTTCAATATCAGTAAATACATAATTATGCATAATATATTATCACATATATTTTATATAATTTTAATCACTGACTCCCCGCTGACTTCGTCTGCGTGGTTTTAGATTTTATCAAAATCGCGTGGGAACTAATTTCAAAATGAGTTCTGATTTTTAAGCGACTTTCACAAACAGTACCTAGTAATCTTACTAGGTAAAGTAGGATTGTGAAAGTCCCTTCAAAATCGGTTCCGCCGCGCCGTTCCAATGATCAGCCCGGACAAATCCTGGTTTGGGTAATGTTTTCGTTCAAATAATCCTGTGAGAATAAGAGGCAGTTATTTCAAATTCACAAACAGACACTTCAATTTTGTTTATTTGTATAGTTAGATTTTGCAACAGGAATTTAACAACATGAATTAAGGAATTAATGTTATCATTGAACATTATGACCTTACGTACATTATATTTTTAAATAATTATACTATCTGGTCAACATCAGAGCTACAATACCGAGACTAAAACAACCTTGATGGCTGAGTTATCGTATTTAAAATTAAATTGAGTACCTACTAGTAGTAGGTATTACTATAAATATCAAAAGGGTCTAGGAATCACTAGTCTCAGAATTACTGTTATTTACTACTATATTATAAGAATACTTTATATTAAGAAAATTATATTATACTAGTTATATTATACATTATAAATACACTAGTAGCAACACCAAAACCATAGGGCCTGAGGGAATATTGTCTGTGGTGTTCCATTGCTCCTCGTATTTTTAGATCTTCTAGTGCATTATTCATTCTATTTTGACGTATAAAAAGTGTCCCAAGGACTGTCCCTCGTCTGTGCAGGCCATTACATAAACATTTCTTGTCTCTATGTAACTTAGTTGATAAGATAGTGTTTGTCTGTTAACATTAATCTTATTCAAATAAAGGCAGGTTATTATTGATCCATTAATATTGTCGACAGTCAGCCCTCATACGCATTAGCGGTCAACCGCGTGTGCGGCTAACCGCGCGGCTAGCCGCTTTTATATTTTTATATGCAACCGCTCATTTTGTACGCAGTAAACCGCGACGAAATTCTATAAAAGCAGCTAGCCGCGCGGTTAGCCGCACACGCGGTTGACCGCTAATGCGTATGAGGGCTCATAGTTGCTAACGAGCGCTGTCACTAGAACGAGTCGTCAGACAGGTATTCTGTCTTGCATAAAAAGCGCCAACTGCGAAAGAAGCGCTGGACTGGCGGGAAAAAGCGTTCGCAAGTGGTCACTACCATATGCATATCAGCGACGCTGTCCACGGGCGCAGGATCAATATAAACTTGCCATTATGCTGTCACATTTTGTAATGCAAATTCATGAAATAATATTTATCATGAGATGATGCAATGTGATAATCAACTGCCTCATTGGGCTAGCGGTTAGCATGTTCGACTGCGAATCACGAGGGTCCTGGGTTCTATTCCCAGCTTGTACTAAAAACTTTAGATATTAGGTTTCTCTGTCAAGAAATTCTCAGTACCAGCCTTGTAGTTAGCGGTGTTTGATCCCCGTGCTACGGAAAGTACGTTAAGCCGATCCCGATTATTATCACACGTAACAATAAATCGATAAAGCCCGCCAGCCCACATGGGAGCAGCGTGGCGGATCTAAGCTCCAAATCTTATAGTTTAACTATTTATCTTGTTTGGTTCTAGGGACGCCAAGAATATGGCTGTGGACGTCCGTAACATAGTCCTTAAAGCCATCCAAGAGATAGGCGGCCGCTCGGAGACAGAAGCAGTGCAATTCCTTAAGAAATTGGAGTCCATGAAGAAATATTCATCTGATGTTTGGAGTTAAGGTCTGCAGCTATTTATGTGACTGATACGAGATCCTAGTAAATTTTAACTGAGCAGTTGAGTGATATGAAATTGTATAAAGATGGATATCTATACTATAATATAATAAAGCGGAAGAGTTTGTTTGTTTGAACGCGCTAATCTCAGGAACTACTGGACCGATTTCAAAAATTCTTTCACCGTTGGATATGTACGTGATCCCTGAGTGCTATAGGCTATATATTATGTACCACGGGCGAAGCCGGGGCGGACCGCTAGTAATATTATAATTTTTAAAGATAGTTGTAAGTGGTTGGAAGGGTTGTTCCAAATAAAGCGCGCGACACACGAGCAACATGCGCCTCTGTTTTTTTATTTTTATTAGTGTGGCTAGTGCAGTGTGACGTTCATATTAAATCAAAAATCAAATACTGTGCGACACTAGTGCGTAAATCAATAATATTTCAAATCGTTGCGACCAAAACAGAAAATGACTGTCTGTTAATGGTACTCTAGATTCCAAACAGGGCTGACGTAATAAAATTATATTTTATTCTTGTGAACTTTGATTCCGTACTAAAATATTATATTAGACTCCAGGAATCGTTGTACGATAGCGTTATTTTATCATAAATATTATTGTTGTTGATGAATATGATGAATAGTGAATTTTATTATTAGACAAACATACGTAAATAATATAATCTTATTGTTATACATAATCCTATTAATTAATCGTTGGCAACGAAATTATTAATAATTTAAAAAATATAAAAAATGATTAAATATCCATAAGACCTACCAACTTGTCAGTGCTCAGTAATTTTCAATTTGATGTATTTATGTTTAGTAAAAAATTTTTATTCGGTACCGGTTATTTTCTTTAAAAAATTAACTTTGAGCCGATGTTTTAACCGCCAAAGTTATAGAAACAATTTGTTTCGACTCTTTTTGTATTTAAAAAAATATTCATCGGAGCCAAGGTACATTTGGCGATTAAAAAATCAGCCCAAAGATATTACTAGGTACCTATATTCTTTACTCCTGTGAACATTTATACGAAGTGTAAAAGATAACAGAAGACCTTGTGTGTGTTTTCAAGTTAGCGTAAACTGCGTAAATCTGCCCTTTAGTATGGATGGGAGGGGACGACAAAACGTCCGTTACCTTGCCGTAAGATAACAGAGGGCCTTGTGTAGGGTTTCAAGTTAACGTAAACTGCGTAAATCTGCCCTTTAGTATGGACGGGAAGAGATGGCAAAACATCCGTTAAACTGTCGTCCCATACAAAATACTTAACAGATTTACGCACAGTTAACGTTAACTTCCTTACACTTGGCCCGTACACGCGTTTGATGATGTAACGATTGTTAAAATATACATATTTAATTTTGTGTACAATAGAGCTGGCGTCATTGTTGTGTACATTTTGAATTGTTAATAAGACGTAACGTTATCGTAATGTAAGTGGATTGGGATATAATATAGGAAATAAGTATATTTTTAAATTTATATATGAACAAATAAATTGATTTGTATAAACGTTCGGTTGTTTTACTTACAACATACCCCATACCTACCAATTATCACGCTAATTAAAAATTAAATGAATAAATTTTAAATAACAGGAAACATCAGACAAGACAGTTGAAATTTTTTTTTAAGAGAAACGTGACGAAGTCGTGATTTTAATCGCAGATAACAATGAAAATGTTGCTTCCGGTATTCAGTTTTCAGGAATTAATAAGTTTAATGCATGATATAAGTAAATAATTAACAGTAAGTTATCTAAATTACCTATTACAAGAGATAAAATTAATCTTGTCATCGAAAAAATATATAGTAATTCATAAAGAATTTATAGTACTTATATAGTTAATTTGTTTCAATAAAGTTACAAACGAAATAATATAAGCAGTGGCGGTATCTTCTAGGCGTCAACTGCCGACGGCCGACTCATGAGCATTAAATACGATGCAGTTCACAGATGTGTACTCTAGAGGAACGCATAGGAGAAAAATACGCAGAGGACTGTCCCTCATGTGCGCAGGCCATATAACTGATAAGACTACCGCATTAAGCACTCAGAAGCAAGAGCGTCGCCAGCTGATGGGCAAGGACAAGTTGATATATGGAGAATGGGAAAAGTATGAATTTTAGGTTCAGTCGAGAGGTTAGGAAGCTATAAAGCAAGTGTACCTAGCTCTTGACAGGACTTGACGTTATTAATTTTATAAGTCAAGTGAGTGAATTTAGGACTTTGGTTGCATTTGGTTATATTTTTTCAAACCTCTAGGGAGTGCAGCTGCCCCCCCTGCCTCCCCTTGAGTAATTTGCTTTTATTCATCGAGTCCGATCGTACGACTCGTGGTAGTCACGTCACGTCATATTTTGTACAATATTAGAAAATGCGCTTCTTACCGATCTGGTAAAACGCAAACAGCATCCGATTTTTTGTAGTATCATGTTGTCGGTGTGTCTATTTTCCATCAGCTAGTCACCATGACGCACATAATTATTGTGTTGAATACTTACGACGTAATACCGACAAATTCAAACTGTTATCTTCATTATTATTATTGCAGTTGTATGCTATGATTTATTATTTAAGTATCTACTCACGTATAGCTGCTGGTACCTATCAAGATTATAATATTAACGCTAATTTTGAAGCCAGATTTAAACTCATACAATTGGTAAGGTTCCTACTTAGGTATTTCTACAAATTGATATTTTTATAGGGTTCCATACTCAAGGTTCCGTACTCAGGTCAAAAACGGAGACCTATTAATGTCACTCTGCTTTGTGTCTGTCTGTCGGCTGGTCACAGGTCTCTAGCTCGTAAGTAAACGAAATGAGTGATAAACCTGGAATTTTGGTATTTGGTGTAGAACGTTGACTAGATATTGAATTAAATTATTTTTCAGGCTTCCCATACATGAAAAACGAGCCAGGAAAAAATTATTTTTTCTTACCCTAGCATGTGGGGTATCATTGTTTAGAACTCATTGAGTACTATTTTTTTTTCTTAATAAGAAAGGAAATGGGGGCCGTCAAAGTTGTCCGTTTTAGACCATTTTTGTGACTAGTAAAACTAAATCAGTTAGGAATATGAAATTTCGGTATATTATGTACCATATTATACTGTATAGTGTATTTAAACAAAATACTGAAAACAACAATTCATAAAGTAGTTTGTAAGCTGTGACCAAAACAAACAAACATTTTTTGGGTTTTTCTTTCACGGTTTGTTGCGATGTCTAGCTCGGAAATGAAATATTTCTTACACCCAAAATTTGCCCAAAATATTGTTGATCACAATCATGTACGGAACTAAAAGAGCGAGGCCCGACTACGATTGTTTTCGTCGTTTGTTCTACGATTTGTTGGCAATTTCCGCATTTGTTCCGCATAAACAAAACAATGCCATGAAGATTAAATACATAGAAGTTAAGGCTTTTGGGCATAAATGCTATAGTATACATAGATATACTTATTCTATGGATAATCTACTTCACAACGTTGCTATTGCCAAAAACGTACGGCATACAATTTTTGAACAATAACAACGTTGCTAAGAAACTTATCAACAGACCCTGCCAATTTAGATTCATCCAAACCAAAATTGTATGGAAACCTGCTGGCGTTAGTTTGTCCCTACCACTTGCTACAAATACACATGCAAGAGAGTAACCCCTCTGTGCCACGAAACGATCTGATTCTTAAGTCAACACAATATGCTGTCAGCGACTGTAGTACAACAGAATTAGTACCACTGACTTTTCAGCTCTCTGTAGAGTTATTTATATTCCTTGCTTTTCAGTACATATACGGCTAAAATGGTGCGAGGAATTCAGAGTAAAAAACTAATCAATTTTTTAAACGATAATTTATTGATTTAACCGCAAATATATTAGTTATATACAGTAGGACGTCAACAAAATGCAAACGGAGAGCCGGCTATAAATAAATCAACTCACTCTAGTATCAGCATTTCAATGCTTCACGCTCTGAGAGTGAACAATCTTAACTTAAGATTTTAATATTAATAATATATCCGAAAGTGCTGCGTATTATAAAACAGTTCTACCCTTGGCGAGCTGAGCACGAGCGAAGCCTTCTGTTCGCGGCGTCAAGTGTGGACGTACAACGCCTACAACATACACTGTCCTCATCTGAGATCATCGGATGATTTTGACAAACTATGAGCACTGCGAGCGACGCGAATCCTTTTGTGTTCGTCAAAAAACCGACAGTAGGCGGAGTATCAAATGCTGGAGGCGTGCTCGCCCGAGCACCCAAGTCCGTCTGCGCTACGGGAATTTTGTACGTAACGTGCTCCGGTCGTGCTCGGTTCGCTAAGCGTACACGCTTAGCACTAGAACGCTCGACACCTAAACTACAAAAATCATCATAAAGTATCGTTACCAGCAGCCTGCCAAGTGCACTACGCAATATGGATACCAAACTAAAATCTCAATAAATTCACTAATAAACACGTAATTTTTTCCAACATACTAAAAATACTGAATGAATTTTTAGCAAAAAAATACCTACATCAAATTGTTTTAGTAACTCCTTAAACTCTCTATTATGTACATTATTATTCTAAAGTCAGGAATATTGACATGCTCATTATAACAACAAAGATTTACCATTTACTCGATCTCAATCAGCAGTTTTCATATAATAGTAATCAATTATTCCGTAGTATTTGTGAATAATTGTAACGCCTCCTGAAAATAATTTGTTGAAATTTTTTGTGAATATTTTTAGGGATGACGATTTGACTCGCTCGGGGCTTTTTACTTTTGAAATGATGATTTTATTGGAACTATAATTTATAATTATAGTTTATTTTAAATTATCGGCTAGACTTACTCTCGTTAACATTTTTTCAAGTGACCCCACAATTTGTAATGGTTTGATGTACTTGTCAAACGAATTCAGTTGAGGCGAAAAATTAGTGGCGGCTAAGAAAGTTGAACCGACTAATGAATCTTTCAATCATCTTATTCATACCTTTATTTTAAACACCACTCAGGCAATCACACCATATTAAATTGTACTTTGATATTTTACAAAATATTTAACAATAATTACACATTAAGTTATTTATGCACAGGACACAATTACTTTGTCGCATTTAATTCGCAATTTAAGATTTACAACCTTTTTTTTTTTTTTTTGTAAAAAATACAAATAGTACAATAATTTAGTATACAATACATCATATATACATAGGAAGTTTCAAGGGGAAGAATAATGTTATAAAAGGCCACGATTCGAAAGGCGAAATTCAGAATTCAGTACAATAATTATATCATTGTAAAAAAAAATCAGTTTCTATTGGCACTGCGCAAAACAGATAAAAAAGAAAACGGCTAAGTAAAAAAGTTTTATGTAAAATGCAGACGGCAGTGCTGTGTTTATTGTATTATAATGAGCATCCTGACCAACTCTTAACAAGATTACTACAAAAACAAAAAAGGATAGCTAAACAAAAACGCAATATATTATTACGATAAAAACCACAAGCGCCAAATTATAGCTACTAGAATCTACGAGAAAGTATAGGTATACAGTGTATTTTGTAACTATTATTATAGTTCATTCGTAAGCGTATTAATTTTAAATGTGTGTAATTTGTAGAAGTTCAGATGCGATTCAGGGCAGGGTTCCGCCGCAAAGAACGTTCCCATATACATGCTGTCAATTGATCGATCTCGATCGACATTTCTTACACTTAAATTGCCTGTAATACCTGAACCGCGGCCGCTGACGCGAGACGAACACGGCGATCTACATTAACATAATATTACAATGTGGCCGATTCTGTTGTACACAATCTCTAAATCTAAACTAAAATGACAGGTCTAAATATATTCCTGTCTCTTTCACAATCCTCCCTGCTGAAGGGGATAGCACTATTTTTAAACCTGTCAATTTAGTTTAGGTTTAGAGATTGTGTACAACAGAATTAGCCACAATATTTAAGTATATTCGTTCATATTAATATGAACATGTAAAATTTTTCACATTTTGGCAATGGTACGTTACCCAGTCAAAAAAATATAAAGCGTTCGAGAAATGACGTTTTTTTGATATCATTTGAAATGAGAGATGGGTAACACAGTAACAATTGCGTCAATATACTTTAGTGCGCCAGACGTGCCCACTAATTTTATAAATGTTCAAGCGCCGAGCTAGCGAATTTAGTATCTAATGTATGTATGAACGCAAGGGTAAGGAATTTGTTGGTGTTTAATATTTCCACATTAGAGGTATGAGTAGCACCAATCTTTTTGAATTCTTGGAACCACGCGCGAGATCCACCGATCAATAAACTAGCTCGAACATGTGCACAGTAAAGTACATTCGCGGCGAGGCTCCGACCCTATCCGAGGCTCCGGCTGATATCTTAAATTTAGGTTCCGCTCATCGAAACGCGTCTATGTTCAGAGCATGCAAGAAGATTGGCACGGACTATACAAATTTCAAATCTTTTTTTTACGTGACTATAGGATGGTTATGATTAAGTTTATATTAAATTGTTTGTGTTGTATGTTTGTTCATCTATTTCCTTTTATTTCTCAAAGTTTAAAAAACCGGCCAAGTGCGTGGCGGGCCACGCGCAGTGTAGGGTTCCGTAGTCACAATCCTCGAAAAACAGATATAACTCCTTAACCTGTGAACCCTACTTAGCCGTGATAGTTTTCCTTTAAAATTGATTATATACCCTACTGTTGTGAATTTTTTCAAGTTCCTATATATTGCCATTTGGCTGATAGAGGGGGGGGACACTTGACTCTAATAAAAATTTGCACTTTAAAACATCATATTTTACAAACGGATCTAGAAATCGAAAAATGATGTTCCCACATCCACAGTATTTTTAAAAGACCTATTCAACGGTACCCCACACTATGGGGTAGACGAGAAAAAAAATATTCATCCCCACTTTACATGTAGGGGAGCTACCCTAAAAAAAAATATTTATCAAAATTTTATTTCACCACTTTGTCGGCGTGATTAATATTTATACTCATGCCAAATCACGGATTTCTAGCACTAATAGTCTCTGAGATTAACCGAGGACGGACGGACAGACGGACAGACGGACAGACGGACAGACGGACAGACGGACAGACGGACGGACATGGCGAAACTATAAGGGTTCCTTGTTTACTACGGAACCCTAAAAAAGATTTTGTTATCAGATATTTATCTAACACACGCGCGCAAATATAAATAAAGTATGCCATCACACGCACCAACAAGTGAAAAGTTGGCGGATTTTTACTAAATGGCCGAAACCGACTCGGCCGGAGTCGAACGTTGCACCACATAGCGCCATAGCGTTCATAGCACCAACTGTTGCTCGCCCTTGGTCGATTTAAATCCCGCAGCCCGCGCGCAGGGTCACGGCGCAAAGTTAACTCAGTATCAGCTGGCTCAGAGTGCTGTATTTGAGTAACTGCGCCAACTCATGCCGAGTTACCCATCTCTGTTCGAAACAGGCGCGTCCAAAACACAAGTCACCAATCGAAACGTTTACAAATTTAATCAGCTACGAGCGCCGATCTATCCGAGGAACGCGAGAGACGCACGCGACGCGTAACACGGGGTCGCACCAGCTCGGCGGGGTGGCGGCGGGCGGCGCGAGCCGGACCACGAGCCGGACCGCGAGCCGCACCGCGCGGCGCCGCGGCGCGCTCACGAGTCGGGCGGCACGTCCCACTCCGCCAGCCCGCGGTCCACCAGCTCTCTATTTAGGAATATCACTTGCTGAAAACGAAAAAGAAAAATATATAAACTAGGCTGATGCCCAACACTTTGCGTGGTTTTAGGTAGAGGTGGAATTATATAAGTCCCTCCCTAAATTATATAAAATTGTCAATGGCCTGGGAACACATATTGTTCGAAGATTTAAGTCTTCAGGCACAGGTCTCGAAGGTTCCCTAATGATGTCCAGCGATTTGGATTTGTATCGATCTCTTTCTCAACATTGGACCTACCTAGCTGGACAGTGTGTCCCAGGAATATAATAGTTTTGAGTGCAGAGCTCTCAACGGATACTGGTATTAAGCATATTGTATTAACTGTGCGTGATAAGTTGAGACCGTACCCGTTGAGATGTCCGTGTTGCACGGAAGGCAACAAGCCTGTGACGTCACCGCGCCAATTCGAAAGGCGGTGACAGCCTAGTAGGCGGTGATAGTGGTTAAGTCGGCCTCCTTTCAGGGGAATCGAGTTCGATCCTCAGCACGCACCACTAAATTTTGTGTGTTTTAAGCTATTATAATTATATCACTCGCTTCAACGATGAAGGAAAACATCGTAACGAAAGCCTGAGAGTTCTCTATAATATTCTCAAAGCTGTGTGAAATCTACCAATGCGCACTCGGCCAGCGTGGTGTACTACGGTTTGAACGCTTTTCACTCTGGGAGGAGACCCGTGCCCTATAGTGGGCTGGCAATGGATTGGTTATGTTGTTGGTTATGTTGTTGTTTTTGTTGTTGTTGATGATGATGATGAATGGCGTGTCTGTGTACCTGCGGGCTGAGCGTGAGGTAGAGGTGCACGAGCGGCAGGCCGGCCTCGTCGTAGCCGGCCACCTGCGCGTGCAGCAGCTGCCCCGCCGTCAGCCCCGCCATGATGCGCAGCGCCTCGCCGCTCCACTCCGCCTCTGTTCGCACACACGCTGGGTGTTAGCACCGTCAATAGCTTACAACGGCATCGTTACTCTAGCGATAAGCATGTTAAGATTTTAAATATTTAGGTCAGGCTAATAAATTGCTAGGTTATTAAATTATACGAAATTAAATAAATATAGTTCCTCCGTACATCCATGAGGATCACGCAGGATTAGGATGGCACAGGATTTCCAGATTTTTAGGGCTCCATAGACCTCCCGATTTACCCATGGCAGGGACGCTAATGATCGATCCTCCAGGCGGAAGACCGTTTTTGGTGACGCGCATTTGAAAAGGCCTATGTCCAGCAGTGGACGTCTACAGGCTGATGGAATGGAATGAAAAAATGGAATGGGACGCTAATTAGTATCCCAATTTTGGGAGATTCAGACTTCGATCAAAAAATAAATTCCACGCGCCCACGGATTTGTTGTTGTGTATTCACATTCAATTCAAATCAACTACACATACATTAAATTTTTTGTGTTACGAGGTGATCTCTTGCAAAGTAATGAAAAATTATGATTATAAAATGTTGCCTATAACCAGATTTGGCCACTACATACCTTAATGCAGATAAATTAATTATTTATTGGTGTTCATTCACCATAATTTGCCCTTAATTAGCATGGACTATAGAGTACTTTTTTATTTGTTAAAAAAATGAATAATAAATGTTTTGTTTTGAACCATCCAAATTAGGTATATTTAGTGAAATTTTCTTAATTTATCCAATTTGTGGTCGACGAATATCTGTCCATCTTTAGATCACACCAATAAAACGTGTTTAGTTACCGCTCAGTAAAACGCTATTAAAAGCTTTACTAATGCGGGCGACGGCAAGCTTAGCTTACAGGCTGATTATACAATGTGCACAATGGGCCATTGTGCACATGACAAGTGTGTAGAAAAACTTCGCAAACATCTTTGAGATTGCTCCGAGTTGTATTGAACAGGCCTTCAGTTAGTTCCTTTCTTTAATGACAGAACAAACCGGATACGTCATAGAATTTGAAAGTATCCGATCATGAAATGTACGCCAGTCGCTTTCGTGTGCTACCTAGGGACGCAAGACGGCATTTTTGCCATGTTATATCGACGCTGAACTAACTTTCCTCGCGCTAACGGTCGGTCGCAGATTGAGCGGGTGATGAGAGTTGAATTGCGAGTAATTTTTTAATAACATGAAACACGAAGTTGCTATGCATTGCTCACCGTTGTTGGCCGGCTTGACGAACGCAAGCAGCGCCTCCGTCGCCTGGAAAGGCAGAGTCATGAAGTCGGAGCGGATCTGCTTGAGCTGGTCGTTGTCCACGGTGAGGTAGCCGCCGAAGTCCACGAGCTTCACCACCGACGAGTCGTTCTCCTCCGAGGTGGATATCACCTGAGCGCGGTACCAGTTGTTCTCGGTGGGCGCCGCGCAGATGGAGCCCTCTGAACGAGATAAACGCAGGTCAAAATGCGCAAGAGATACGCGTTCCAGGTGGCGCCGGTCGCGGGCCAGCGCCCACAGAATCCTGGGCATGACCCCGGGTCCGGACCACGGCCCACGGATTCTTTGACATGACGTCGGGTGGAAGCCAGCGCCCACGAAATCCTGGGCATGAGACACCGGGTGCGGACCAGCGCCCAGGAATCTTGGGCACTGAAGGCCAGCAGGCGCGATTGAACCGCCGCTATCAGGTTTCTGCTGGTTCATCAGCAAAACATCGCAGAAGGAGTTCACATATTAAGTTGACATAAAATAATATTTAGCTTCATATGTAAGTTTTGTAACTTGAAATAAGTGTAGATATTTATTTGAATACATTAGTGTTTCCTTAACTATTATCTGCCCATTGGTTAAGGTTGTGAACCTTAACCAATGGGCAGATAAAAATAAAATAGCAGTATTTTGCCTGAAGATTTGCACAATCCATACAAAATTTATAATAAGTAAATAATTTATTCTTCGTTTTTGGCGCAATAATTTGCAAATTTGCAAATTCGCAATAATATCTGCAAATGTTTATTAGACAATGTAATCACCTAAAATCAGAAATGTCATGGTACTTCCTTCTACACAATAACTTACATAATATTATGTATGAATAAAATTATTGCAACTTTTTAGTTCCAGGAAGATAAACATTTTTTAACTGTATTAATTCAAAGTCATCAGATTATTATGAATTTGTAATGAATATGCATTCTTGGGCATTTAATAAATAATGTAGACACATAAAATTAATAGCTATGTTATCCTTCTAAATTTTACTTGTTAAGTTTTAGGGCCGGCCCGCACTTACGCGGCGCTGCGCGTCGCTGCACTGCGCGGCACAAAGCGTCAAAATATTCTTTCTATCATTTTGTATGCCCCATACAAAATGATAGAAAGAATATTTTGACGCTTTGTGCCGCGCAGTGCAGCGACGCGCAGCGCCGCGTAAGTGCGGGCCGGCCCTTAGGGGTGTGCAATGTGCGTGCCACTCGGACGAACTCACGGGTGGGCTTGAATATAATGCTTTCTATATCATCAAGCATTGTGTGAGAAAGGTTCGGTTCAATGAAATCACCATGGTTCTCACCGAAAACAAAAGCGCGAAAAATGTTGATTTACAAAAAAAAAGCTCCCTTGTTATTTGTTTTAGTGTAAATATTTTTTGAAGCTCGTAATTGTAACATCCAAATCAATTTTTTTACTGTTTTATTTAGCAACAAGCCTAGATACTGACGAGGCAAATCGATATCATGCTTATTTTTCGGCGAACAATGGGGCTAATTCTGTTGTACACAATCTCTAAATCTAAACTAAAATGACATATCTAAATATATTTCTGTCTCTTTCACAATCCTCCCTGCTGATGGGGATAGCACTATTTTTAAACCTGTCAATTTAGTTTAAGTTTAGAGATTGTGTACATCAGAATTAACCACAATATCAAATAATGGAATTTTCACCCTTTTACGCTTGTATATGTAAATGTAGAAAGGAGCTACATCATCCGATCGAACTTATCGCCATTTGTCTAATAAGATTCGCTAAAAGCGTTAATTTTTGCTGCAATAGGGCATTTTAGCCCAGAGTCAAGAGGCGAATGCGATGGTCACATTGCAGCGATCATTTTTACGCAATCGGCACCCAGATCGGGACAACGAAGAGACTCTTACAAATAAAATTACCTTGAGAACACAATTAAGTTTAATAAGTTACGAGCGCTTTTAAATAGACATATCGGTACATTAAACGAGTAGCAATAAACCAGTCGGTTGCACAAAGTGTGTTAAGGTAAAGGTTACCTTTCACCGGGCGCGGCAGCGCCGGCACGTCCGGATTCTGGTAGGTGGCGGCCATGAGCCGGTGCAGCGCGTGCAGCGAGGGGAACGTGGGGTGCAGCGGCTGCTGCAGGAAGAAGTGGCCCGCGCTCACCAGGCACGTCATGATCGTGTCGTTGTTCACCGACTCTACCAGCTGCAACTGACCAACACACATACATTCTGTGGAATTCTGACAGTTATCACACTAATATTATAAAGGCGAAAGTTTTTGTGTGTGTGTATATGTTTGTTACTCTTTAACGCCGCAACTTTATATATATAGATTACGCCCTGATATAATAATAACAATTATACACGGTGCAATTTTTATCGTCTTCCACAAGCAAACCAGTTAATGTATCCAGTGCCTACTATCTATTAGTATAATAATAATAAAAAATAAATAACATTCGAATGACTAATATTCAAAAAAAATAAACGAAAACGTTTCATTTAAAAACACCCTATGGCGAACATAATAACTACAGACCGCGGCGCGGCGACTCCGATATTTGAGGTCATTCACATCAAGTATACCTACCTATAGACTGTCTATTTTATTATTAGTTTTTAACAGCTCACGCCCATAAAGTTTCGTATTGTTTAAGTTAAAATTTCATACAAATAATATTGTACTTCATGGACGGGTACCGCCCCCTTAGTGATGTGCCACACATAAAGATTACTACGGTTGTGCCACAGATTACAAATAATTGGTAGAAATAAGTAAATGCTAAGATGTAAGTAAGGTGTAATAATATGTTATTTAATCAGGAAGACAGCAAAAAGTCTTCTTGACTAGATAACATACTTACTACAGTTTTATTAAAGTTTTTCTTCTTAGTATAAGGCATACAAATAAAATAACTAAGTAAAATAGCTTAAATTTTTTTATCACACGAGTCGTCAGAATCGTCATTTACCTATACTAGATTCGTCCGATGAGGAGTCTTCAGTAATTAATGATTAGCTCTTGTGTGCATAAATTATCAAATGCAATATCACGGTTCAAATCAAACTTTATGACTCTTTTAGTTCTCTCCACCACACTTGCCCAGTTCTCAGCCGTCACGTCACGTCACAAGCATTTTTGAGTACCTAATTGCAACATTTTATTCGCTGTGAACCGGGGGCTTGTATTGTTTCTTGCAGCATGCCTTTTTACTTGTGCCCATATAAGTTCTATGGCGTTGTATTGTCAGTGATATGGAGGAATCCTAAGCACGATATGACCATATTATGCTGCCATTTCATCGATCACATACCGATATCGATATCAATTATTAGGTCCTTTAGGACATCACTATAACTTATAAGCGGCATAAAGCGGCCGGCTAGACGGGGCGGGGCATATTACATAACAAAGAACACCGCGTGCGCATCGTTGGCTGTCGGTTTCCATCAAAGAAAAGCGCGAGCGTCGACATTGGTTGACGGTCCACGTGGACTTTTACAAAATACGCTTCGCTATTGGTTGGCTATAATTTCACTTGTATGATAAATCTTTCCTTGAACTTGTATCCAAGTTCAATGGCTTGACCTAGTTTCTAAAACATTAAACAGGCTGTTTCATAAATGCTTTAAATTTTAATAATTTTTTATCACTAATATGTGTATTGTCCGGAACTAATTTTGAATATTACCTAAAGATTTCTTACATCGGATACCTAACTGGGGCCGCTCTTGATCGACGATGGAAAAAACACCGTGTATAATATAGATTATACCCTGACTTAACACAAGCTACTTTTTATCCTGGAAAAATCCGTTTGTGAAAAATCGAAATTCACGTGGGCGAAACTGCAGGCAGAAGCTAGTTATTTTATAAATAGAATGAGTTATTTGTATGTAAAACAGGGTTGACACCTGAAGTTCGATTTTACCCCAAATAAAGTATCTGTCCTGTACCTGAAATATTTGTCAGGCATTTGTCATATCTATATCCGGCAATTGATTTTTTATTTATATTAGTTTTGAATTTATTATCCTTTTTGTGGAAACTGTTTTATCACTTGTAACATTACACTCCAACGGAATTAAAAATCAGACTATATATTCAATGTATCTCTCTCTATTGGCTAAGCTACTTATCAACAGAATGCAGATAGATTGAGAAAACAGATAACACAGTGTTTAGGGTTCCGTACCCGAAGGGTAAAAAACTGAGCCCTATTAATGTCACTCGGCTGTCTGTCTGTCTGTCCGTCTGTCCACCGGTCACAGGTCTCTAGCTCGCAGACAAAATGAGTTACAAACCTGAAATTTTGGTATTTAGTGTAAAACGTTAACCCAAAATCAAATATTGAATTAGAAATTGAATTAAATTATTTTTCAGGGGGGCTCCCATACATGAAAAAGGAGCCAGAAAAAAAAAATTTTTTCTTTACCCTAGCTTGTGGGGTATCATTGTTTAGAGCTCATTAAGTAGAGTACAAATATATATTTTTTTAATTTTATCTCAAAAAATAAGGGAATGGGAGGCCATCAAAGTTGTCAGTTTTAGACCATTTTTGTGACGGGGGCTATCTCAAAAACTAAACTAGTTGGGAATATGATATTTCAGTATATTATGTACTATATGCTCTATTTAAACAACAAATACTGAAAACAACGATTTATTAAATAGTTTATAAGCTGTGACCAAAATAAACGAACATTTTTTTGGGTTTTTCTTTCACGGTTTGTTGCGATGTCTAGCTCGGAAATTAAATATTTCTTAGACCCAAAATATTATATTGTTCATAATTATGTACGGAACCCTGAAAGAGCCAGGCCCGACTCGCACTTGGCTGATTTTTTAAACACTTTGCTGCATGACTTCAATTTTATTTCAAAATATTTTCTTCCACTTTCTTTCTAAGATTAAGGTTCTAGAACCTTAAAAGGTGGTTTTATTTAAAATATCTTACCAATTTTTTACAAAAAGTTGTAGTGTCTTTTTGGTTTACTGTAATTAAAGCCTTAATTTCTAAGTTCCTAAGAAGATGAAACTATTTTAAATCCTTAAGAGATAAAGGTTTAAATTGTGGTCCAATCCCATGGGCCAACCCATGGGATTGGACCACAATTTAAACCTTTATTAACCTAACCTAACCTAAACATTGAAATGAAAGGGTTATGCCAACATAACCCTGGTGATTCCAATGTGCCTTTAATTAATTTAAAAATATTAAAAATATATATATATATTTATTAATTTAAAAGCCTTTTTACTGATTTTTTTTTTCAATTAAAATTATATGCCTCTTTTATTAATTACATTTCCTCAAAACTTAAATTTTTTATTTGTGTCTGTCTGTCCAGGCTTATTTTCGAAACAACTGAACTGGGGGGTTATTCTGTAACTTAGTTAGCAACTGAAAATAGTTGCCAACTAATTAGTTAGATATACATTGCTGCTTTACTGTGTAAAATTATGAAAACACTTTATATTTCCCACAGTAAAGCAGCAATGTATATCAAACTAATTCGTTGGCAACTATTTTCAGTTGCTAATTAAGTTACAGAATAACCCAGCTGATCAGTCTGGCTATGCAAGGCGTGATTTATTCTTGACTATACCGGGTACCCATGGGATTTAAAAAAACTTAAAATACACATCAAAGTTGCAGACAAAAGTTGTTAAGGTTAAGTGATGGTTGAATAGCATTTTATTAGAAAAAATTGAAAAACATTAAAATATGAAGATTTTAAATAATTGATTGACTTACTTGAAGTAATTCTGGTACTAGAGGTGTCAGTCTTTGATATAACTCTGCACTAATTTCTTGTGTGGAGAAGTTTGGGAACCTCTTCTCTGGGAACTTTTCATTTATCATCTCTAAAGCTGCTTCAATTTCTCCTTGAGTACCTAGTATTACAACATCTGATAAGAATCATACAAAGTCCAACCTCCATGCACTTGAATCATATGTGTATGCAGAAATAAAAATTCCCTATGTTGTGTAAATTTCAAACATCGAGCCTTATTACTTGTCAACAATTATTTGGTAAAACAATAAGTATCACAATGTAATTACTAACAATTTGAGCCTACTATTTAACAATTACTAACACTCAGATGCACATACAAGATTTATAATTATTATTATATAGGAACCTATGTGCAAAACTTCAGCTTTCTAGATGTAAAAGCTGGGCATTGATGACTGAATATTTTTATATATGTAGAGGTGCATCTGCCTAGTGCCTAATTAGAATGTGCCTTAAGAGAATTAGAAAGAGAAAATTAAAAACATGTTACATACCTTCAACTGCACAAATTTTTTGTTTGGCCAAATCAGGATGTTTTCTGACATACACTGTTGCACCAGTTTGTGCTTTAATTTTAGTTACAAATGAACCACATTTTCCTATTAATAGACCAACCAGGGCCTGCGGTATTACGAATTGGTGTATTCTCATATTTATATTTGCAGGCGGAGGACTGGCTGCTTCGGAGCATCCTTTACCACTATCACTTGAACCCTGAACATAAAAATAAAATATTTTTTAATAAATATTAATAAAAAAAAAATTGTATCCAGGAAATATTTAAGGTTCTCACATCAAAAAAAAAAAAGTGATAACTGTTGGGTTTAGGTTTAGTTACAGGTTAATCCATTTTCAGTCTAATTGTTGAACAGATCTTGATGAAATTTGGCTGTTTCCAATTAGAATTTAAAAAATCATGACAATAACATAAAAAAATCATGTGAATGTAAAAATAGAACTTTGTTTGTATGGGGGTATAATCGAGATAAATTCCTCTTAATGACAGCAAATATACAAAAAGTTTACAAATTGTAACATTGAACTTACTTCACTGTGATTATCTGAGAAATGACATGTTGAAGGGCTAGCGAGCATGGGATCCACGGGGCTGTGGTTTGCAGAGTCTCTTTCCGACATTGTCCTATTCTGTGAAGCTGAAAACCTGTTGTCACTCTCATTGGTCTCCATATTATCAGTTTCAACAACATTGTTATGAGTATTTAATTCTTTATTATCCGTAACAACGCTATCTTCAGTCATAATGTCTTCAGACACAATGTCACATTTTATATCTGCCTGTAAAGCCATAGCTTCAGAATCAACAGATATATTTTCATTTAAAAGTATATTGGCAGTGTCCTCATCTGTATTTTGGAAGTTAATGGTGTCATGATTTTGGTTGCAACTCAGTTCTGATTTGAAAGACATACACACGGGGGCATCAGAAGCTGCAACAATGACAGAATTGTTCTGACCGCAGAATTCTTCCATCTTGCTCTCGGCAGTCATAGACATTTTCTTTTCTCTTTCAAGAGATTTTTTTCTTTTAATGCTCTCAATCTCCAAATCAATTTCTTCATCAGTCATTTCAAGGGGAGAGGATCGCTGAGAGCCACTACCATTAGGGACTATGTCTATTGGGGCAGATTTAATTATGGGGCGCTCAATTTTTCCCAGCGGAGAGTTTCGAGTGAACTCTACTTCAGCACTAAGAGCTTCTGCGAGCTCTTCTTTTAAACTTTTTATCCTTTCTCTTCCACCTGGGTCAGATTTTGCGTACTCCCGCTTTTTTTTGAACCAGAAAATACCTAGTAAAACTGCTATTGATGGGACTGACCACATGAGCAGCTGACGACAAGGTGCCATTGTAATAAGCCACTTTTACAAATGAACTATAACAAAAGAAAATCATTTTAAGATTATTGCTGTGATGTGCATGCATAAAACAACTTAAATTAAGACTTCAAAAATAATCAATATGTTTAATAACAGAAAATTTTTCATTTTTATTCAAGCCCTCATTTTAACAGACTGATAAGACCTACAAAACCAAAGATTGGGGAAAAAATTTAACGAGAGATAAGCCTACATAATAATAAATATCAGTACTTTTATCATTATAAATTAATAAATTATTTTACAATAATAACAACATTGTTATTTGAGGACAACGTTTTTTGTGTGTACCATAAAAATAACAAAATAGCAATAAATTAATGTTTAATAATTTAATAATACATAACGATTTATGTGGCACATTTTTCAAACTGGTCAATACCATACGGAAATTAATATTGTTCGAAAAAAGCATGCATGGGTATATAAATGTAAAAGTAGCCCAACCGAAAATGATTATTATATAGGTATACTAATTACAAGACACGTATACATTACTTTCTCAGCCATGCTTATAGTGCTTGAACCATGTGCTTTTAAATTTAAAAACTGAAACGTATTACGTTGTCCGGCGAGGGTCACGAGCGGAGTGGAAACCTTCGACGACAACACGTAAGCATTTGTACCAAATTATAAAATGAAAGGTTACGCAATTTTATATATGTCAAAATTATATCTATAATGTTAATCAAACATAATATTAGCTTGGAATGCATATCATTAATTAAATAGTAATAATAATATAAAATCATAGCGACAGCCTATTCTGGGATTGGTCTAAATGTGGAAATGTTACCGGCATAGATACGCGTCTGAGTTTTGCACTTACTTTAATATTCAATAAGGAATAGGGTCACTCCCTAATTAAGAAAATGAAACAGACCAGTAAACAAGATAAACTGATATAAATTACTTATAAATTTCACTCAATATATATAAATTCCAACAATCCACGTGCTCACAATGTTTTCTACCGAAGCACAACAAAATTCAATATGGCGGTGACAAGTTGGCAACCTTCGAAATGGATTTTCTAGGTACCATAGACAAATTATTATACGGTAGGTATAGATCGACCAGAATCTCATGAAAAATACGGAAATGAAATTCCAAAGTTAGCAACACTACGGCTGCCCTAGCGATAAACAAAGTAACTGTCATTTTTTGTGAAATTGACTTTTTTGCATTAACAAAAGTTTTATGTTGAGTAGTTTTTTACAACAGTTTAATATTTCAAATAACTTGAACCGTTTACTGAAATTTAAATTGCCCAAACAAAGTAACTGCACACACTAACCCGGAATATAAATGCAAAAACCAAGTAAACAACAAGCACAACACAAAAACAAAGTAATTGGATGTTGATTACTTTGTTTTTGTATTTAAAATGCAGTTGCTTGATTTTTCGTTTCGTGAAACGATCCCAGGTAAGGTGTTCTGAATGTAATTACTTTGTTTATCACTAAGGCAGCCGAGTTAACCTAGTGTTGCTTACTACAAAATTTAATTTCCCTATTTTTCATGAGATTCTGGTCGATCTATATTGCGGGTAGGTAGAGATCGACCAGAATCTCATGAAAAATAGGGAAATGAAATTCCAAGGTTAGCAACACTACGGCCGCCCTAGCGATAAACAAAGCAACTGTCATTTTTTGTTAAATTGACTTTTTGCATTAACAAAAGTTTTATGTCGAGTAGTTTTTTACCACAGTTTAATATTTCAAATAACTTGAACCGTTTACTGAAATTTAAATTGCCCAAACAAAGTAACTGCACTCACTAACCCGGAATATAAATGCAAAAACCAAGTAAACAACAAGCACAACACAAAAACAAAGTAATTGGATGTTGATTACTTTGTTTTTGTATTTAAAATGCAGTTGCTGGATTTTTCGTTTAGTGAAACGATCCCAGGTAAGGTGTTCTGAATGTAATTACTCTGTTTATCACTAGGGCAGCCGAGTTAACCTAGTGTTGCTTACTACAAAATTTAACTTCCCCATTTTTCATGAGATTCTGGTCTATCTATACCTACGGAGTGGAGGCGAGTAACTTCAGAAAAGCTGACCAATGTTTGACGCGTTTCTGATTATTGTATTTATTACAGGAGAGAGAGAAAATACATCTTCCTACTGTAATATTGAATTAGTTTTGGTTTCTTGTAATATTAAGATTAATATGTATTAGGTACAATTGGTATCTATGAACCACAAACTAAGTAGCCTAAAAGACTCCGCAATAACACAAAATCGTATTAAAACAAAATCGTAAAATGTTGGCGGGGGACAGGGGAGAACGCTTAGTTGTGATTGGTTGACTCGAAAGTCATAAAATCAAATCAAATCAACTAGTAATGGGACATCGACCGTTTTTTATCAACGTATCATTATCGACATGATAAAAATAAAACAAAATTCATTTAAATATTTAATATTATCTCTATCTCTATTTTTTGAAACCCGTTTTAGGATAATGAGGCGCTCTTGTCTGCGAATTTTATCAAATACTTATATATTGATATTTTAATAGGTAGATATGGTTCAAATTACATACTAATATAATAATATTATAAATGCGAAAGTGTGTCTGTTTGTCTGCTAAATCACGGTCCATTTTTTCTTGATTGACTTTGTTACTTAAAGAGATAGATTGTCGAATTATTTATCGTTCGAATGTTTTTAAACTTTATTCGTTTGTACCGGTTGCATCGTGAGACGCAAGCAATAAAATATAAAAATATTGATTACTTTGTTTTTGTATTTAAAATGCAGTTGCTTGATTTTTCGTTTCGTGAAACGATCCCAGGTAAGGTGTTCTGAATGTATTACTTTGTTTATCACAAGGGCAGCCGAGTTAACCTAATGTTGCTTACTACAAAATTTAATTTCCCTATTTTTCATGAGATTCTGGTCGATCAATATAGATCTACCAGAATCTCATGAAAAAAAAAAGATGAAAAAATCAAAAAATGTTTTCGAAAAAATCTATGGGACCATTTTGCAAACATCCTCAGCTGTCGATTAAAAAAAGGATAACGCAAATCGGTTCAGTAATCTCGGAGAAATTGGTAAAACAAGTAAAACGTGGAGCGCCGCATGAAACGAAATTAGCAACATTAAAGTTCAATAACTTTTTCAGTTTTTGAGATAATTTAATAATTCTTTCAGATTTGTTTTATTTTACTTAAATTTTTATAATAAATTAAAAAAAATGGAAACACGGAAACTTGTCTATTCAATTTTCACCGTCAACTCACAATGTTTGACGCGTTTGTATTGTTACCCACAATAACTGTATTAAAAAATAATTAATTTTAAATTATTAGTGACAAGCGGAAACCCGCGACTTCGTTCGCGTGGATATTGGTTTTTAAAAATCCCGTGGGAATCATTTTGTTTTCCTAAGCTCCTTTGAGCTCATATCTTGCTAAAAACTGTTAAAAGTTCACTGGCGGATGTTTAGGTAGATCAAAATGTAAACATCCGCCAGTAAAAATCCCATCAAAATCGATCTAGCCTTTCTGAGATTAGCTGGTAATCTTTAAAGTATCTCCTTTCTAACAAAAAAAGAATAAATGAAAGTGGCGGGGCAAGACCTAAATTTTATGTGGGCAAGATATATTTTGCGAGGCCCTCTTCTCGCACAACGCGTTCATGGCTTTTAAGTTTAATGCATAAATCTCCGGGGCGCGAGGCCCTCCGAAGCGCCAGGCCGTGGGCCTAGGCCCACGTCGCCCACGCCTTCCGCCGCCTCTGGCTAAGTACACATTTTAACTTTCATCCCCTCTCCCAAGGGAACCGTGCTGAATTTCGGGATAAAAAGTATCCTATATGTTACTCCGTAGTATGAACTTAAATCATACCAAGTTTCATTTTAATCCATTCAGTAGTTTTTGCGTGATGCGCGCACAAACATACAGACAAACAGACAAAAATTTCAAAAATAGCTTTTTTACGTTCCTAACCTAACATCCTCTTGGAAATAAAAGAGGATTCTCCGTGGATCATTATTCATTATATTTAATTTTAATTAGCACTGTACAAAATGGCCGACGGGACGCCGAGGCAGAGAGCGAGAGAAGATAAAGTACAATTCGAGTTTTGACACCACAGATAAAACATGCAACAGAACTGTAGCATCAATAGTCACAGATAATAAATCAGTGTCGACAATTATTATTTATAAAGACAAATCGCAACTTAATTATTTACAACACTTCCCCTCATGCGTAACATGAGAAACACACTTTACAATGTATAATTAGTACACTATACATTAAATTAACAACTCAGGTTAATTCTCTAGTTACATCTCATGTCTAGCATGCTGTATGATTTTATACATAATTATGTGACTAGCTAAACACCTCAAAATATTATTTCTAGCACACAACTGATTTATTATAAAATATCTGACTCTATATTCCTCATACCTAAATTATTAACAAAACCTAAAAATTTACAATTAGATAAAGGTTTTGTAAACAAGTCAGCCAACATATTCTGAGATGGCAAATAGCTCACAATAACATTCTTATTCCTTACAAAATCTTTTACATAATGATAGCGAAGGTCAATATGTTTAGTCTTTTTGTGGCAATATTCTTTAGTCTCAAGCAATCTTAGTGCACTTTGATTATCACTATAGATTCTACAATTATTATGTTTACCAAAAATTTCAAACATAAAATTTCTAATAAAACATACTTCCTTGCATGAATCACTAAGAGCTAAGTACTCAGCTTCAGTACTTGAAAGCGCAACACATCGCTGTTTACGCGACTCCCAACATACAGTGGAGTCGCCAATCTTTACAACAAATCCACTATAAGACCGGCTATCCACGACATCATTGGCCCAATCAGCATCTGCATATACTGACATATTAAAAGTACCAGATTTAACAAAAACTAGTTTCTTATTTATGGTACCATGTAAATATCTTAAAATTCTCTTTGCAGCCAACCAATGATCTCGTGTAAATGCTGTATTAAATTGGCTTAAATGACTAAGAGCATATGTAATGTCAGGTCTAGAACATACTGACAGATACATGAGGCATCCAATCAACTCTCTATAAGGATAAACAGTGTCCTCTAAAATATTATCACTTGAGCCTTTCTCTAATTTATTTACAACCATCGGTGTAGAGACACTTTTACAATTTGTCATACCAAAACGTTCTAACAACTTGACAATATAATCTGACTGGTCAAATACAATAATCCCATTGGGTCTGTCTCTATGTATTCTTATGCCTAAACAGTTCTTTATAGCAATACAAAATAAAATTCTAAGGGTACTGTGTCGCACTACTGGTGAGAAAGTATCTGTGTAGTCTACACCAGGTTTTTGACTAAAACCCCTTGCCACAAGACGAGCTTTATATTTTGTACAGTTACCAGACTCATCAGATTTTAATTTAAAAACCCATTTACAACTTACTATGTTGCAGTCCTTCGGTCTATCTACTAACTGCCAAACATTATTCTTAATGAGTGAATTATACTCTTCACGCATAGCGTTGAGCCAACAGTCTTTGTTAGGACTGGTCATTGCCTCATCATAGGATTGAGGTTCATCATAAATAAAACCATTGACCAAAAAAGATAAATCTGATGAATCAGATAAGTCATAATCTTGATACTTTACCGGCTTTCTATTACGAGTAGAACGAACAGGTCGCTCGCAACTAGTACTAGGAACCTCTAGCACGGAATCTTCCCCTCGAACGACTGTTTCGTTTCTTAAAGTAAGATCTGACTCGTTACCGTCTCCATCACTGGATGTCCCCGCAGCACTTTGGAAGGAAGACTCGCCTGAAATTGGAGAAGAAAACACTTCATCATTTACATTTTTACTAGCATCACAGCTATCATTATTATCTTTATTAATTTTATCTTCATTTGGAACATTGCTTTGCAAATCCATATTAATATTATTATCAGAATTATTCTCATTATTATTCTCAATTGGAATACTGCTTTGCATATTCACATTATTATCACAGATTCGGTTGCTTTGCATACCAACATCATTATAAATAAAAATATTATTACTATCATCATAATTATAATTACTATCACAGTGGTTTATAAATTGATTTTCAAAGAATATTACATTTCGAGAAACAATAATCTGCTTAGGGTTTGAGGGATCTATCAATCTGTAACCTTTAGTGTGCTCACAATAGCCAACAAAGATACAACTTCTCGATTTTGAATCAAGTTTATCTCTCTTTACCTGTGGTATAAGTGTCATAGCACGGCAACCAAAAACACGTAAATGGCTCAGGTGGACTTTGCGACCTGTCCATACCTCCTCAGGAGTTTTATTGGGAACAGCTGCAGTAGGGCTTCGGTTCTTAAGATATATAGCAGTAGAAATAGCTTCTCCCCAGTATTCTTTAGGAAGATTGGCTTCACGAAGCATACAACGAGCTTTCTCAAAAAGTGTTCGGTTAAGCCTCTCAGAGACACCATTTTGAGATGGACTATATGGAGCAGTCGTTTGATGAACTATTCCCTCACTCTTTAAATAACTTGAGAATTCAGCACTGCAATATTCTCCACCCCTATCAGTTCGCAGACATTTAATTACACAACCAGTTTGTTTCTCAACAGTTGCCTTAAAATACTTAAATTTGGACAAAACTTCAGATTTATATCTCAATAAATAGCCATATGTTTTTCTAGAAAAATCATCGGTAAACGTTACCAGATATCTAGACCCACCCAGACTACATACAGGCAATGGACCACACACATCAGAATGTAAGAGCTCCAACAACTGCTTAGAACGTCTTGCTTCACCCCTAGGAAACCTTTGCACTGCTTGCTTCCCCTCAACGCATGACACACAATTATTCGTGACAACTCCATGCTGAGTCGAGCGAACATTAATACCAAAAGCAAGTATACGGAGAACACTTACCCCATTATAACTCAAATGTCCAAGCCTCTTATGCCATAAGCATAAGTCCGGTGTATCCTTGGCTTCCCCTGTGTCAAGCGAACTTTGTGGCTTTGGCACAGTATTCATAACAGCAAGCGAATGCTCCTGTGAATCATATAAAACATTGTCCAAAATATAAATTCCCCCCTGTCTAGTGGCAGAAACAACAAGCGATTCCCCTTCGAAAACATAACATTTACTATTACTAAATTTTACAGATAAAGCCTTCTCACATAATTTACAAACACTAATTAAATTAGTTGAGAGGTCAGGTACATAAAGAACATCTGTAACTAACTGAAATTTGTTATTTTTCATAGGAATCCTGACATCACCATAACCTAGACATCTTAGGGTACTACCATTAGCAACTTGTACAGTTCTATCACACTTGGATATTCTAATAAACCACTGTAAGTCCTTACACATATGTGTAGAAGCGCCGGAGTCCACAATCCAGTCTTTGCTCTCGAAGACACCAAAACATTGAGTCACCAACACTGTTCCTGAATCTTTCTTTTCATTTTTAAGCTTATAACACTGGAACTTCTTATGTCCACGACGGTGACAAAAATGACAAACAGGTACCTTTTTAGCCTTTTGTTTGGAAAGCAGGGCCAGGTCGTCTCTGCTCTCTGACCTTTTTCTTCGTTCTTCTTCTTGTAACAATCTTGTACGCACTAAATCACTAGAAATTGTACCTGTGCAGGCGACAGCTTCGAGGCTAGACACTATTATATCATACTCATGTGGAAGGCCGCTTAAAATTATCTCTGCAACCTCAGCGTCTTCAATAGTTCGGCCAATATCTGCTAACTGTTGGACAAGAGTCGTTATATATTCAAAGTATGTGTTCATACTATTATAATCTGCGTAGTTCGCACGGTGTAGCTGTCTCAACAAAGCTACCCGTCTCCCAAAACCTTTGTCTTCAAAAACTGAGCTTAAACTGTCCCATGCTTGTTTAGCTGTGGTCGCTTTTCTGATATATTGCACACATATTGGCTTCACAGCCAAGCTTATTCGAGCAAGTGCGCGCAAATCTTTGCTCGGATCAACGGGCTGTGTGCCTTCGACGGATGACCACAAGTCTTCAATTATTAAGGCGTGTCGCATATTAAATTTCCATAAGTTGTAATTATTTACGCCTTCCAGCTTTTCAAAAGGTAGGTTCTGATGCAGATTATTTGTTCCAAAAGCCATTGCTTGATATCGACGTTGTACATTAAAACACGTGGCTGACGTAACTTACATGGGCTCTGCAATGTAGGCAACTAGGCACGCTGCACGCCGGTCGTAATGCACTCAAATCACAAACGTCCGATGCAGTCCAACAATCGACGAAAATCAGTGCTTCACTTCTTCTACAGCATGAAAAGGGCCGATAACCTCTTGGAAATAAAAGAGGATTCTCCGTGGATCATTATTCATTATATTTAATTTTAATTAGCACTGTACAAAATGGCCGACGGGACCACAGAACAAAAATACTCTCTAACGAGAGAAGAATGTAAACTCCATAGTAAAAAAATGAGAACAGTTCAGCGCCATCTAGATTCAGCCCACCAACAACTCTGACGGCGGGAGATTCTATACCTACTTATCCTAAATAATATTTTTAGATAAGGCATTTTGACTCGAGAGAGAACTGGTGAAATAAAATACACCAAGTTCTCTTTCGAGTCAAAATGCCTTATCAATAAAGTTTTAGTTAGGATTCAAAATAAAACAACAGGTTTTCTTTCTAACAATTCACATTTATTTATGTGTAAGGATTTTTTTTGAGTGTGGTGGCTGACACTTCTTCTGAAAACGATCTATTTTCCAAATACATACAAAATCATTTTAAACATAATATGTATGAGACACTATTTACAATGCTGTTAATATTTTCATATTCAATTACATCACATGGAACAGCAGTTCTTTGTAACTTCCGTTTAGTACAATCAGTAAAACCTCTGTTCAATCACATACTTAGTTCAAATCTGAAAAGAAACAATTTTGTTGATTCATCATGATCAACCTATTACCGGCTCACTAGAGCACGGGTCTCCTCACAGAGTGAGAAGGGTTTTGGCCATAGTGTACCACGCTGGCCAAGCGGATTGGCAACTAGATTTTGTTGATTAATTGGTACTAATTATTACAAATAATATATACCATAACATATAAGAAAGTATTTTTACTACCCTATATGTACCTAATAAATAGTAAACACTAAGGGTGGGCTACCAATATTATTTTTCCTAACTAGTATCTACAATTTCTGGAAAATGGTTGACAGTAACACATCAGTATATTAGCAGGAAACTATAGACATAAGCAGTAAGCACGCTTGTTGATATCACTATAAATATCAAAATGTGTGCTTGTGTCTGTATAAAATTTATAGAGAATGAATTTTAGTAAGTAGAGATCGACCAGAATCTCATGAAAAATAGGGAAATTAAATTTTGTAGTAAGCAACACTAGGTTAACTCGGCTGCCCTAGTGATAAACAAAGTAATTACATTCAGAACACCTTACCTGGGATCGTTTCACGAAACGAAAAATCAAGCAACTGCATTTTAAATACAAAAAAAAGTAATCAACATCCAATTACTTTGTTTTTGTGTTGTGCTTGTTGTTTACTTGTTTTTTTTATTTATATTCCGGGTTAGTGAGTGCAGTTACTTTGTCTGGGCAATTTAAATTTCAGTAAACGGTTCAAGTTATTTGAAATATTAAACTGTGGTAAAAAACTACTCGACATAAAACTTTTGTTAATGCAAAAAGTCAATTTCACAAAAAATGTCAGTTACTTTGTTTATCGCTAGGGCAGCCGTAGTGTTGCTAACCTTGGAATTTCATTTCCCTATTTTTCATGAGATTCTGGTCGATCTATATAAATCTAGTAAGTTAGGTTAGGTTATACGTACCATGCAAGATTCCTTAAGCAGGTTTTAGGAAATCGAATCAACTTGATGTTGTCTTTACCGGCGAGTTGCTGCTGTTTTATTTGTCAGGTCAGATAATGAAATAAAACATACGAGCAAAGAATTCCACATATGAGTCTTGTTTCAATGAAACAGAATCAACGTCTCAAATATAAATAGCACTACACTATAAAACACAAAAAGAGTAACAGAAGCTCGACTCGACGTATTTAAAGTTTATAATATGATCGCAAGAAATCTAAATATTTTAATTGTTACGAAACTTATCCACACAATAACAAAGACGCCATTTTGAAAAAAACAATTATTACCAACATTACGTACTATTACGTCAGTGACTACCAACTTAAAAACACTTAATTGACCATGAACAATTGAACCAATGGAATTTGCAGAGCGATTCAGAACACTTCGATAACTTACCGTGTCGATACGACTTGGTATCGATTTTGTATCCAAATTTTTTTTCGTGCAATTCAGAACGATAAAAGCATACAATTGGATATCGATTACGATACCGGTATCGATAAGATACATTGCGATTAAGACATGTGCATTTATGAAGTATGTTATTTTACCAACATTTTACATAATATACATTCATATTAAGCATTAAAAAATAACTTTTAATCATCTTAAAGGTAATTAAACTCATTATTTAAAATGATAACATTAAATTATTGATTTAGAGAGAAAAACGTCGAAGTGTACTACAAAAGTATTATTACAGCTATTCTTGTAAATACCACACAGATGTCCGTACCCAAAGGGTAAAACGGGACCCTATTGCTAAGACTCCGCTGTCCATCTGCCTGTCTGTCCGTCCGGACAGACGGCAAGCAATATACTACTCTCTACCGAGAGATATATTATGGCATTGGTTGGTAATCATGTACATACCAAAAATATAAATCTACATGATTACGTGTTGCCTCCTGTAATGCCCCCTCTTATTAGTTAGTAAAATTAACGCAAATTCTGGCGAAAGTTTTATTATATTTTCCCATAAAAGTTGAGACATTTGCCTCAAATGGGTTAAAGGTATCAAGCAATGTCCGTAGATACCTACGTCTCTTAAGAATCCTCTTCACCGCGTCTTCTTCGCCTCGGTGATTTACTGCGGCTATTGCTATCTATTTTAATTGCGGCTCCGAACATATTTTTCACGAAATAACAGTAAAAGTACCTATCTGACGAGTAGATGAACAAAAAGATTAGGATATCGAATGCCCTGTAGCTTTCGATAAATAATCGTAAAAAAATATCGGATGTTCGGAAAATATTATTCGATAAAGTTGTTGTGAATAGCTTTTGATAGCGTTTGATAAAGTTGTTGTGAATAGCGATTATGACAATCGAACGATATCTACGTCGGTTCGATTCAGTTTCGGTTTCGACAACTTCCCGGTTGATACGGTCATTCTGAATTGAAAATACATCTTATCGTACGATAACTTACCGAATCGATTGATGATTATGTTATCGAAGTGTTCTGAATCACCCTGCCGAGCTTCAAACAAAATGTTGAAACAAAGAAATGTGGCCTTGAACAGGCTTTATCTCGTTCTTAACTACTTAAATAAAGTGTGTGAGGTACAGAAAAACTAGAGAGAGAAAATAGCCCAGCTGAATTATGGACTTTGTCTTTCCTACAATGTTTCAGGCGCAGAATCCAGTATCTACATAAAGAATTATAACCGTCTTGGATATGACTTTAGAAAAGTTAGTGTTGCAATGCTTAAAAAATGTACAATTATTATCAGAATGTTTTAACAATGGCAATTTCAGCCCCCGTAGGTATAAATTTTCTTCTAAGAGAGTTTACACCCCCGGGACGGGACGCCGAGGCAGAGAGCGAGAGAAGATAAAGCACAGAACAAAAATACTCTCTAACGAGAGAAGAATGTAAACGCCATAGTAAAAAAATGAGAACAGTTCAGCGCCATCTAGATTCAGCCCACCAACAACTCTGACGGCGGGAGATTCTATACCTACTTATCCTAAATAATATTTTTAGATAAGGCATTTTGACTCGAGAGAGAACTGGTGAAATAAAATACACCAAGTTCTCTTTCGAGTCAAAATGCCTTATCAATAAAGTTTTAGTTAGGATTCAAAATAAAACAACAGGTTTTCTTTCTAACAATTCACATTTATTTATGTGTAAGGATTTTTTTTGAGTGTGGTGGCTGACACTTCTTCTGAAAACGATCTATTTTCCAAATACATACAAAATCATTTTAAACATAATATGTATGAGACACTATTTACAATGCTGTTAATATTTTCATATTCAATTACATCACATGGAACAGCAGTTCTTTGTAACTTCCGTTTAGTACAATCAGTAAAACCTCTGTTCAATCACATACTTAGTTCAAATCTGAAAAGAAACAATTTTGTTGATTCATCATGATCAATCTATTACCGGCTCACTAGAGCACGGGTCTCCTCACAGAGTGAGAAGGGTTTTGGCCATAGTGTACCACGCTGGCCAAGCGGATTGGCAGACTAGATTTTGTTGATTAATTGGTACTAATTATTACAAATAATATATACCATAACATATAAGTATTTTTACTACCCTATATGTACCTAATAAATAGTAAACACTAAGGGTGGGCTACCAATATTATTTTTCCTAACTAGTATCTACAATGTCTGGAAAATGGTTGACAGTAACACATCAGTATATTAGCAGGAAACTATAGACATAAGCAGTAAGCACGCCTGTTGATATCACTATAAATATCAAAATGTGTGCTTGTGTCTGTATAAAATTTATAGAGAATGAATTTTAGTAAGTAGAGATCGACCAGAATCTCATGAAAAATAGGGAAATTAAATTTTGTAGTAAGCAACACTAGGTTAACTCGGCTGCCCTAGTGATAAACAAAGTAATTACATTCAGAACACCTTACCTGGGATCGTTTCACGAAACGAAAAATCAAGCAACTGCATTTTAAATACAAAAAAAAGTGATCAACATCCAATTACTTTGTTTTTGTGTTGTGCTTGTTGTTTACTTGGTTTTTTTATTTATATTCCAGGTTAGTGAGTGCAGTTACTTTGTCTGGGCAATTTAAATTTCAGTAAACGGTTCAAGTTATTTGAAATATTAAACTGTGGTAAAAAACTACTCGACATAAAACTTTTGTTAATGCAAAAAGTCAATTTCACAAAAAATGTCAGTTACTTTGTTTATCGCTAGGGCAGCCGTAGTGTTGCTAACCTTGGAATTTCATTTCCCTATTTTTCATGAGATTCTGGTCGATCTATATAAATCTACTAAGTTAGGTTAGGTTATACGTACCATGCAAGATTCCTTAAGCAGGTTTTAGGAAATCGAATCAACTTGATGTTGTCTTTACCGGCGAGTTGTTGCTGTTTTATTTGTCAGGTCAGATAATGAAATAAAACATACGAGCAAAGAATTCCACATATGAGTCTTGTTTCAATGAAACAGAATCAACGTCTCAAATATAAATAGCACTACACTATAAAACACAAACAGAGTAACAGAAGCTCGACTCGACGTATTTAAAGTTTATAATATGATCGCAAGAAATCTAAATATTTTAATTGTTACGAAACTTATCCACACAATAACAAAGACGCCATTTTGAAAAAAACAATTATTACCAACATTACGTACTATTACGTCAGTGACTACCAACTTAAAAACACTTAATTGACCATGAACAATTGAACCTATGGAATTTGCAGAGCGATTCAGAACACTTCGATAACTTACCGTGTCGATACGACTTGGTATCGATTTTGTATCCAAATTTTTTTTCGTGCAATTCAGAACGATAAAAGCATACAATTGGATATCGATTACGATACCGGTATCGATAAGATACATTGCGATTAAGACATGTGCATTTATGAAGTATGTTATTTTACCAAAATTTTACATAACATACATTCATATTAAGCATTAAAAAATAACTTTTAATCATCTTGAAGGTAATTAAAGTCATTATTTAAAATGATAACATTAAATTATTGATTTAGAGAGAAAAACGTCGAAGTGTACTACAAAAGTATTATTACAGCTATTCTCGTAAATACCACACAGATGTCCGTACCCAAAGGGTAAAACGGGACCCTATTGCTAAGACTCCGCTGTCAATCTGCCTGTCTGTCCGTCCGGACAGACGGCAAGCAATATACTACTCTCTACCGAGAGATATATTATGGCATTGGTTGGTAATCATGTACATACCAAAAATATAAATCTACATGATTACGTGTTGCCTCCTGTAATGCCCCCTCTTATTAGTTAGTAAAATTAACGCAAATTCTGGCAAAAGTTTTATTATATTTTCCCATAAAAGTTGAGGCATTTGCCTCAAATGGGTTAAAGGTATCAAGCAATGTCCGTAGATACCTACGTCTCTTAAGAATCCTCTTCACCGCGTCTTCTTCGCCTCGGTGATTTACTGCGGCTATTGCTATCTATTTTAATTGCGGCTCCGAACATATTTTTCACGAAATAACAGTAAAAGTACCTATCTGACGAGTAGATGAACAAAAAGATTAGGATATCGAATGCCCTGTAGCTTTCGATAAATAATCGTAAAAAAATATCGGATGTTCGGAAAATATTATTCGATAAAGTTGTTGTGAATAGCTTTTGATAGCGTTTGATAAAGTTGTTGTGAATAGCGATTATGACAATCGAACGATATCTACGTCGGTTCGATTCGGTTTCGGTTTCGACAACTTCCCGGTTGATACGGTTATTCTGAATTGAAAATACATCTTATCGTACGATAACTTACCGAATCGATTGATGATTATGTTATCGAAGTGTTCTGAATCACCCTGCCGAGCTTCAAACAAAATGTTGAAACAAAGAAATGTGGCCTTGAACAGGCTTTATCTCGTTCTTAACTATTTAAATAAAGTGGTAAGTAGTAAGTAAAGGTACAGAAAAACTAGAGAGAAAAAATAGCCCAGCTGAATTATGGACTTTGTCTTTCCTACATTGTTTCAGGCGCAGACTCCAGTATCTACATAAAGAATTATAACCGTCTTGGATATGACTTTAGAAAAGTTAGTGTTGCAATGCTTAAAAAATGTACAATTATCATCGGAATGTTTTAACAATGGCAATTTCAGCCCCCGTAGGTATAAATTTTCTTCTAAGAGAGTTTACACCCCCTGAGATAAAGTACAATTCGAGTTTTGACACCACAGATAAAACATGCAACAGAACTGTAGCATCAATAGTCACAGATAATAAATCAGTGTCGACAATTATTATTTATAAAGACAAATCGCAACTTAATTATTTACAACACATCCCCCAGTTATTATTTTACAAAATTCTTTAATGTACAGATACGGCAAGTCTACGATTTTATTATATGTATAGATATCTTAGTGCAAAAATGCATTTACTTTCCATTTGAAACTTGAATTAAATTACATAGGTTTAATTAGGCTTTCCATTTTGGGTTTTTTTTACCTAACTTCATCATCAGCCTATCTCCTTCCACTGCTAGACATAGGCCTTTCTGAGGATACATTATTATTATCAAACACGGATGGTTTTTCACCAGGACCTTTCAGATAGACCAGTGCGGAGAGCAGAGCAAATTTTAATTGCATTTAAAATAGAATCTTAAGACATTGAAATAAGCTTTATTTTTATATTTTATCTCTTTTATGATAAGAGAATGCTCGAGGATGCTCCCAATACGCTCGGTGTGAAATATTAAGAGCAGCCGTTCGGCTGCTCGTCGAGCCGGTCGGCTGCTCCATGCTCGTGCTCTTTCGCGCTCGAGCATCCCACCGGCTCCGTTCGCGTGCTCTTTCATGCTCGCGCAGCCGACTGTAGGCCGACCTCTGAGTACAATCCGGCCCAAGAGCGTACGTTCGGCTCCGAACGCATCCGCGTGTCCGTTCACACAGACCGGCGCGGAGAGCAGAGCAAAGAACGGCCGGTCTGTGTGAAATAAAAAATGCTCTCCGCGCCGGTCTATCTGAACGGTCCCTTAAAATCCAGCCACTTCTTGGTTTGTAAATTCAGATACCATGACCTTAGCATTCCTTTTTTCCTTGGCATTGCTTGAGAATTCTAATATCCTGTACTGCTATGAAGGGTGTCTTTAAATAGAGAAGTAGGTATCTGCTCTTCAAAGTAGACACTCCAAACATCCTATCTATATCTCAGCACTAAAGCAGTACCTCTCACAGTACTAAATCGTCTAATTGATGCTATCATTAGCACTTTTTTACCCGACTGGTTCACCTATTTAATAAGCTAAACAAAAAGGTGAATCTGGGAAATAAACTTAAGATTCCCAGTTCGTAGATAAAAAACCAAAGCACTTTAACACCCTTCTATTCAACATTTTTGTTTTTTAATGAACTGATACAGATAAACTGCACACTGACTGCAGAATTATTAGGATGCAGCACTACTACATTTGACATATGTAACTGCACACAACTGCCCACTGAAGATGCGGTCAGCATAGTTCTAAATACAAAGTAGGTACACTTTTTGAATGTCAACAATTTTACAAGTATAATTAAACTGGGCACATTTATTATTATGTCCACTGGAATCAAATAGCATCGAAGCTGTCATTTTTTAATCAGCATACAATTCAAACGCAATCTTGTTTAGTTTAAACCCTAATCACTACATAGTATTAAACAAAGTCGCTTTCTATGTCCCTATGTATGCTTAAATCTTTAAAACTACGCAACGAATTTTGATGCGGTTTTTTTTAATAGATAGAGTGATTCAAGAGGAAGGTTTGTAAGTAGAAAAATTGGAATAGGTGGCACTAACGGGCAGGACGACGTCCGCCGGGTCCGCTAGTATTTTATGAATACAAAAATGTATCTGTTTGTCTATTATTATTATCTATCTCTCTAACACATCACAGAGATAGCTTACGTTCTGGAAGATGGAAGGACATAGGATACATTTACAGTGGGAAGTGAGTTTCCATTGCACCTTTTAAAAAGATTAATCCACATGGCAAGCTATAAATATCAGCAAATAATTAATTAATATTAAAAAAATAACAAGGTTTGTGTTTTTAGTTATTTAATTATATACATTCCTTACAATTTTATAATTAACATGGATTTATAACAGAAGAGTTCAAGGAATGTTTCACAACTTTTAATTTTGCTATAATAGGTATTATTGTAAACATAGTTTGGCTATTTCTTTTAAAATAAATAGTAGGATCATTGTTAACTCCGTCCAATGTAAGTCAATAGGGAGTATCTAAATAATTGAGATAATTTTCTAGGGTTGCATGTAATTTTGAGAACAAATTATCAAAATCACAAAGACACTTTATTTATAAATTTAAACGGAAAGTAAATTTACATAGACTTACTGTAGATGATAAACATATGACAAAATTACTTAGATAGCATCAACAGCATCTGCTTCATCTTCGGAGCTGACCTCGTCTCCAAACTCAATATCTTCATCCAGCCCATCAACGGAATACACTACCGTCTCATTGATGCGTACTGTTTCGGGGAATTCTCCGTACGTCTTAAGATTCCTGGCCTCGTCAGGGGTGTACTTTAAGATGACGTCAGCTTTAGCGTCTTGGTAATCTCGTAAGCCAATGAGTATAATGTCTCCTTGATTTATCCATACCTTTTTTCTTAATTTCCCTCTAATGTGGCAAAGACGTTTTATGCCATCGAAGCACATGGCCTCCAAGCGGCCATTACCGAGCATCTTTGTGACTTGGGCGTACTCCTGACCGTCTTCTTTGAAGACTAACTCACGTTTCTCTGTTTCGTTTTCATTCTTTCCTCGCCTCCTGTTTTTACCACCTTTTCCCTTATTTTTCGGCATAATTTATATAATTTTGAGTACAAACATATACAATTATGACTATGAAAATCTCATAAATTCAATAATTCTGTACTGTTGCTTTATTGATCAATCTGACATCTGACATCTGTCACTGCCAAGTGTCAGCATCACAGAGTATAATCGGTAGGTACCTACTTTCTACCATTGAGGAATTAATAATATGGAGGCGCCATACCTACTTTAAAAACGTGCCAAAAATACACAACACACGCTTAGATTAGGTATCATACATGCACAATCCGAAGGCATAAAATGGCGCGTGTTCATTGAGATGTCTCAAGTTATGCGTGTGTGTGTTTATGTATACATTTTAGGAAGGCCATCTTTTGCCTTGAGTCTGCCTCAAACTGTTTTATTGTTATATTAAAAACTAGATGATGCCCACGGCTTCGCCCGTGTGGATTTAGGATTTTAAAAATACCGTGGGAACTTTTGATTATCCGATTTTCCAGAACAAAAAATAGCCTATCTGTAGTAACCCGTCCCCAAAACGGAAAAATTACGTGGTATCCCTACGATTTCGGAATGCAATTCCTTACAGCATCAGGATTGAGAAGTTGGATATGTACCTACTCGAGTTCATTCAACGATAGTCTTTAATTGGTACCCCCAATATCAATTTAAATAACCGACAGTTCCTAAATTCCATTAGTTTTGGGGATCAGGTCCCGTACAGCATCAAGATTGAGGAGTTGGAATCCACACTTTTTGTAGGACAGTGTCGCAATATTTCTCTATCGATTAAAAAAAATTACGCAAATCGGTTCAAAAATCTCGGAGATATCGGTGTACAAAGGTAGAAAAGCACGACTACTCTTTTTTTGAAAGTCTGTTAAAAAAGTAGCCTATGTTACTTCCTGGTTAATTCTCTACTTGTATGTGAAAGTCCCATCAAAATCGGTTCAGCCGTTCCGAAGATCAAACCCGTTCAAACAGACAGACAGACAAAAATTTTAAAAACGTGTGATTCGCTTATGGTACCGTTCAAATAACCATATGAGCTTAATTTGAGGTAGTTATTTCGAAATTACAGACAGACACTTCAATTTTATTTATTAGTATAGATATAGATGTTGTATTGTCTCTTAGCCCTCATACGCATTAGCGGTTGCGGTAGCGGTGCGGCTAGCCGCTTTTTATATTTTTATATGCAACCGCTCATTTTGTACGCACTAAGCGCTCGTACGCATTAGCGGTTGCGGTAGCGGTTGCATATAAAAATATAAAATCGGCTAGCCGCACCGCTACCGCAACCGCTAATGCGTATGAGGGCTTACACGCTTATAAAAATTTTGATAAGCTTGAGCTATTTTCCGATCCACTATTTTCTATAATCTATAAAACATTAGGGCGCTTCTATATTATTAATTCCTCAATGCTACCTACTGGCAGTTAGCATAGAACACGTAAAATGAATAAAACAGTTTCTCTATGATCAGCACAGATTATATTTTGTATCCCATGTTCATTTTGCATCTCGTCTATTATAGCCATTTCCCGTTTGTGTATAGGCTCGTCTCGCAACTCGTTATCGTCATCGCGCGAGTGTGACGGTGACCAAACGCTCGCCATCGTGGTCTATAGTAGTCGTGGTCCCACTTGTCGCGCCACTTGCGCGAATGTACTGGTTTATAAAGTATAAAGTAGATACACAAGCATAATATTTAAAAGCTAGGATTTAGATTTAAAGAGAATATAAAGGTCAGCATAGCCTTTGATTATATTTATGTCGTGGCCAAATATTAATATTGATCACTTCATGATGCGGCCGATCATTTCATGAAACGGTTCTATTTCATGATACGGCCATTTAAAACTCACCTTAACGTTTAAACGTCAACGTTTGATGATATTTCCATCCACATGTGGCCATATCATTTATGTAAGACTAGCGCCTAGCGGTCCACCCCGGCTTTGCCCGTGGTACATAATATATTGCCTGTAGCACTCAGGGATCACGTACATATCCAACGGTGAAAGAATTTTTGAAATCGGTCCAGTAAGTAGTTCCTGAGATTAGCGCGTTCAAACAAACAAACTCTTCCGCTTTATTATAATAGTAGTATATTAATTATATTATATCTTCTATACATATAATAAAATCGTAGACTTGCCGTATCTGTACATTAAAGATTTTTATCTACTCTCATATCTTAAAATCCCGAATATGAAATCAAAATGTGTCATATATTGGACTACTTTATTCACATACATCTATAATATTTAAAAAAAAAATTAAAAAAATTCATTATAACACTACTTTGTTAGGAAATTATTGCAAAGTAATGTTATAAAATAATTTTTTCTACATTATAGTACAGGCGAACTGGGTTCTGGTATTTTTGAGCCATGGCGGGAAATTCGTGCGACCTCCTTACAGTAGATGTGTGTAACTGTACAAACGCGTTAAACATTGTGAATTGTGTTAAATTGCAGAAGAGTAACTACTAAAAATTAAGTTTACTTAAAATTAAGTAACTACTAAAAATAACTACTAAAAATTAATAACTATTAAAAATTAAATTTTTGATAAGCTTGAGCTATTTTCCGATCCACTAATTTCTATAGGACATTAGGACTCCTCTACTACTATTAATTTCTCTATGGTAACCCAGGCTGTATGGTCAACGATCTTGGCCTGTCCCGAAAGGGACAAACCGAAAAAGAAGAAGAATCTCTATGGTAACAACTGAATTTTGGCGCCATACGCTAGTTATAATATTTAAATTTTTTATTTGTTACTCAAAACTTTACAAGACATGGTTTTTATTGTGCGGAAAAATGTCTAGCAGTGATACTGAAGAGAATTTAACTCCACCTGACCACCGACCAACAATCTTTTGCCAGCAAAATCAAAGAAAACTCACGACAAATATTACCAAGATTTTATGGTTTGGATTTTAAGATATGAGTTTAGATAAAGTAGTGTATGAAACTCTACATAATTAGTTATTAAAACACTTGTGTAATACTATTAAAAAACTCGCCTGCGGCTCGTTTTTTAAACTAACACTCGTGTTTTAATAACCTCTATTATGCAACCGTTTCATAAACTACTATTACAAAATAATAACTGGGGGATGTTAGGGATAAGTAATAGAACGTAAAACAGCTATTTTTGAAATTTTTGTCTGTTTGTCTGTTTATCTGTTTGTCTGTTTATCTGTTTATCTGTTTGTCTGTTTGTCTGTTTGTCTGTTTGTCTGTATGTTTGTGCGCGCATCACGCAAAAACTACTGAATGGATTGAAATGAAACTTGGCATAATTTAAGTTCATACTACGGAGTAACATATAGGATACTTTTTATCCCGAAATTCAGCACGGTTCCCTTGGGAGAGGGGATGAAAATGAGTACTTAGCTGTAATTCATTAACGCGTGGTCCGATTTCATTCATTCTTTTTCTGTTAGAAAGGGGATACTTTAAAGATTACCGGCTTATCTTTGAGAAGCTGGATCGATTTTGATGGGACTTTCCCTGGCGGATGTTTACATTTTGATCTACCTAAACATCCGCCAGTGAACTTTTAACAGTTTTTAGCAAGGTATGAGCTCAAAGGAGCTTAGGAAAGTCAAAATGATTCCCACGGGATGTTTAAAAACCTATATCCACGCGAACGAAGTCGCGGGTTTCCGCTTGTTAGTATATAAAAAATTGCTCAAAAACTATGATATCATGGAAATCTTTCCATGATATCATAGTTTTTGAGCAATTTTTTTTTTTTTTTTGTAAAACCATAACCTATTAATCTCGCTTCTTTCACATGAATATTGACCCATAGCTACTTCTGCGGCTTACGGCTTCAGCGATGCGGGAAGTGCAGCCCCTTCGCCCTTGTTTAGAAAACGCAAGCACCCGTGCTCAATGCTCATCTCCGCAGCTTCTGCTTGCTGGTCACCTTTGGCGACCAGTTTCAGCCGCTACGGCTCGCACGGGTGCGTAAGATAGAGGACTCCGGGTGCCTGCAATTTACTACAGCGGGCTGCTCTCTCTCGGCGCCTACGGCTTAACAAAAACACTCTAGGGCTAGGGCAGACCAAACTACGTGGAATTGGTGCGTGCTGATTCGATTTTGGTGCAGATTAGATCTATCTTATGTGAGAAAATTCGCATAACCACTAGAGAAATAAAATGATGATTGGTGGTTGTCATTGACGGACGCCCACAAAAAGACCGCCAATAGCATTCCGTTTCACATCCGCAGTTTATATGAATTCATAATATTATGAAATCCAATAGCTGTTAATAGTCCATTGATTTTCGTTATACTAGAGTAGAAAGTTCGGGAGGTAGAGGTTCAGTTGAAAAAGTCATTTTAGACCGACTGGAAATTTTAACTTAACAATGTTATGGGTTAGATCTGAACTTCTTATTTCCAGTCGTTATAACCGTATAAAATGACTGTTTAAACCGGACTTCTACCACGCGTAGTATTACGTTCGTTCGTGGTTACCCTACTTTCTGTTATTTCACTTCAAAACAACACGATATCAGCGGCTTTAGCGGTAGATCATGCAACTATTATATGATATTATGATCACTAATGTTTGACCATAATATCACGAAGTAACCATGCGACTAAGCGTTTAGCTGTTGCAATCATTAAACATGATTAAACGCTGCTCATGAGTCATGACGCTTACCTACATAATATTTTTTAAACATAAAGGGTAGGTTTTTAATTCAAAACCATTTTAGAGTCGATCACAGAGGCTTCCAATGCAAAATTCATAAAATGTGAATAGGTATGCGAATGCATGATGTATTTATAGACTAGGTTTAATTAATTGCAATGTGATTGTTATTTGCGATTTTATGGAATATGATATTGGAAGCTGGGACTAATCATGAAATATGTAACATAAGACATTTTTTTTTTTTAAACCATGTTTGAAAGTAGCCACCGAACATTCCACTCATAAAACTTCCTAGCAATCCACTGGAAAAAAATTCTACAGGATTATTGATGGAAAACTATTTTAAGTTTCGGTGACGAGGGTAGATAAGTAGTGTCTAGGTGTAATATTATAAGTAAGCTGGATTGTAGGTTGCAGTATAGCAAACGTGCAGTCGAGCCGGCGTCAAGGGGCGCGCGACGAGCGTGGGTGGACTATAGGGGTGAGGCCAGACGGCGAATGAACTGCAGGAAGGGTTAATGCACGCTTCCCCTGCAGCGGCCTGCGCTCGTCCACCTACGTTCTGATGCTACTGAATACTTATTTTACCCACTCAAATTAGCGAAACGTCAAATGTGCAGACAACTTTTAGGAAGGTACCTATAATTATTTCAGGCACCTACGGTACTGTGACTGTAATACATATTAATCTATACTAATATAATAAAGCGGAAGAGTTTATTTGTTTGAACGCGCTAATCTCAGGAACTACTGAACCGATTTCAAAAATTATTTCACCGTTATATATTATGTACGTGATCCTTGAGTGCTATAGGCTATATATGTACCACGGGCGAAGCCGGGGCGGACCGCTAGTATAATATATCTTGATTATTATGTTGCCTATGCGGAGTTGCTAGGTAATATTATGTTCCTACCTGAAATTTTAATAGGACGGTACACCTTTATTGCGTTAGGAGAGTGATTCTGTAAACGAGAATGTAAATTCTGAAAACCTTACCAAAAGCTAGCGACCCTTCCCGGCTTCGCACGGGTAGGTAATAATTACCTGGTATTTACTGGGTAATAATAATTACTGGGTAATATTTAGTGGGTAATATTTTTGTTACATCTCAAAGGGATTAGGCAGCGATTTCGATGAAAGCTCCCAGGCGCCCGGCTTGACTTTTTCCGACATTTTCAACAATTATCGTCATATTTCAACCAATTTACACAAAACTTTAACAAATTATACACCTAAACCTTTCTAATGAATCACTCAATCTATTGGTGAAAACCGCATGAAAATTCGTTCAGTAGTTTTTGAATTTATAGCAAACAAATGGGGCGACGACTTTTTAAGGTTCCGTACCCAAAGGGGACCCTATTACTAAGACTTCGCAAGTTCCGTCTGTCTGTCTGCCCGTCTGTCACCAGGCATTTCATTTCATTTCATGAGATACACTCATGAACCGTGATAGTTAGACCGTTGAAATTTTCATAGATGATGTATTTTTCTGTTGCCGCTTTATCAACAAATATTATAATACTAAAAAATAGAATAAAATAAATATTTAAGATGCCTTCCCTACAACAAACGTGATTTTTTGCCGTTTTGTAGATAATTGGTTCGGAACCCTTCGCGCGACTCCGATTCGCACTTGGTCGCTTTTATTTTATTTTTTTGATTTATTCGTTCGTATAAGTAATTCGTATAAGAAGTTCGTATAAGTAGCTGAGATTTATAATCAAAAAATACTTTTATTTTCATTGAAAAATGGCCCAAACCGAAGGACAAAAATTTTCAGTTTTTCAAAGCATACGTGTAAGGGCATACGTGTAAGGTGAATTAGACTACCTTGTATCCTAGAAAATCCAAAATAAAATCAACTAAGTGCGAGCCGGGCCTCGCTCTTTTAGGGTTCCATACATAATTATGAACAATATAATATTTTGGGTCTAAGAAATATTTAATTTCTGAGCTAGACATCGCAACAAACCGTGAAAGAAAAACCCAAAAAATGTTCGTTTGTTTTGGTCACAGCTTATAAATTATTTTATGAATCGTTGTTTTCAGTATTTGTTATTTAAATAGAGCATATGGTACATAATATACCGAATTCCTAACTAGTTTAGTTTTTGATAGCCCCCGTCAAAAAATGGTCTAAAACTGAAAACTTTGATGGTCCCTCATTTCTTTATTTTTGAGCAAAAAATTAAAGAAAATATACTCGTACTCAACTCCATGAGCTCTAAACAATGATACCCCACAAGCTAGGGTAAACATTTTTTTTCCGGCTCCTTTTTCATGTATCATGGGACTCCCCTGAAAAATAATTGAATTCAATTTCAAATTCAGTATTTAATTTTGGGTCAAGATTTTACACCAAATACCGAAATTTCAGGTTTGTAACTCATTTCGTCTGCAAGCTAGAGACTTGTGACCGGCGGACGGACAGACAGACGGACAGACAGCCGAGTGACATTAATAGGGCTCCGTTTTTACCACGGGTTTTTACCCTTTGGGTACGGAACCCAAAAAATTCCACGGGATTTTTAAATACCTATCTATATCAAGTCGGATGAGGTTCCGGATATTAAGCTAGTCTTCGAATAAACGAGGAAAGGTTAGATCCCTCAGATACGTAATTTTATCAAGCAGATGAACAAGTCAACCATTATATTCTGATGATAAGTGTTCGCGCCGCGTTCACATTTCACGTTCACAGAATACATAATTATTAGTACGAGTTTTATCTGAAATGTGAGTAGGAGCTCCAAGCAAATACATAGTTTTATTTACTAGTGTATAGTACCTAATATTAAGTAGGTAATGTACCTACTTAGTAGTGAGCAGTATTTTTGCAAGTGAATAGCAGTATGAAAACATTATAGGGCAAACTACAGGCTAGAGATTCTATCTCTTTGTATGTTTTTGCGCAGCGGAGACTAATAATTCTATGTACCTACAATCTACATGGATAGTTCGTCATCGAATAATTCGTCAACCGATATAACTAGGTCGATTGCTGGACATAGGTCTCTTGTGGGGACTTCAATTGCTATAGTCTTGCGCCGCTTGTATCCAGTACGTACGTGCGCAGCTTCTTGCGAATCGTTCCAAATTAAATACAATCGTTACCAATTAAATATTCACAACAGCTACTTTTAGCTGTAATCTGATTTAAGAAAGTACCTACCTACAATTTTCCTTACAAAGATGATTGGTGTTTCAGCGGTATAAACTACTTATGTAGAAGGGAATGTTGATACAATTTATATAATAAATAGGGTAGGTAGGCGGTATATAGGCCTATTCTTTCGTAACAAGGTCAGAGTACCAGCAGTTACGGCGCTTGCGCGATGAAAGGTCAAGGTCGGATACCCTGGAAGATTTTCATCGAGTTCGTCGACCCTGGGTCGTATTTCAGGGCGAGTTGCTTTGTACAAATTGGGATGTACGACCTTCACCGTGTTGACCGAACAACATGGCACGTGTACATCCGATTCCGAGCGTAGGTGTTTACGCTATTGAACTGAGTCCCGTAATATGGTTCCTGATACATTGATACCAAGGTTATGTAGCTACCTAGGATTTGCCACATAATAGGTATTATTTGTCGTTCATCGAACCAGTTTTCAGACACGTTCCTACCAAAAATAAAGTCTTCTCAGTTCTCGCTCCTTTTGTTCCTTTTTAGGGTTCCGCACTCAAAGGGAAACGGGACCTTATTACTAAGACTCCGGTGTCCGTCTGTCTGTCTGTCTGTCTATCTGTCTGTCTGTCACCAGGCTGTATCTCATGAACTGTGATAGCTCTTTAAATTCAATATTTACTGAGATACAGCTCTCCAAAAATTGACAATTAATTCCAAAAAAGTGAAATTTTAAGATTTGGTCAATTTTAAACTCTGATATCGGGGAAAACACTCATTTTACGGGTAAAGTTAATTGAAAAGGTGTTGTAGTAAATATAATTAGCTTTAATTTAAACACTAAACGACGTCTGTAGCCTTTATTTTTTACTTACAAATCCTGAAAGTTCAAAAAATGGGAAAATTGCAGTTTTCTCTTTAGTTTGCTTTGAATGTAGTTTGAAAGGAAAAACCATGTACATCCACAAGAAATATATATTAAAACTATTACTAAGTATTTAAATATAATGTTATTTATTCAAGAAAAAAATATTTATATTATTATTGATATTTGGGTGGATTTCCCAACAGCAAAATTCGCACGGCATGGGTGAAATCGGTACTGTCCAACGTTAGTATAAAGATCTAATATTTTTTTCTAGGTAGAATAGGTAGATACCTATGCGAGACAATAAATATTTATTGAGTAGGACTGCAGTTTAGGAAATTAAAAAATTTTAAAGCCCCGAATTTATCATTTCGGTAGCTGTCCTCACAACCTTTTTCGATGTAATTTCCGTCATAAATCAAAAAGTATTGCTTATTTAGGTATATGGCTACTTTTATTTAAATTGTGAATAGTGACAGTATAGTAATAAAATAATTTTATGATAATATCTACTTAGTTTAATAACTGGTAAGTAAAAATGCTTGTGTCCCAGAAAGTCCTCTCATCTCGGTGTTTTTTTTTTTAATCGATTGTAGTTTTGCATAGGATAACTCTAGCTCCCCCCTCGTGCGCTTAAAATGTAGGTAACAGTGTGGTCTATGTGCTTATCGTAGGAGGAAATGCGCCGCTTGCCTGCGTGTTCCCGCAAAAAAAGTAAGTAGTTCAATTCGGTGGCATGTGACAAACTTCTTATCATTTCCGTGTACAGGTATAACTTGTCTTGCAATTAGTTAATACATATAAAAAACTATTCAAGAGTGCGTAATGGCAATACGTTTTTTTGTGTAATATTCATATCATCTTGTAATAAATAGTCTTCTTGTAATGCTAATTTTTGTCCGTATTTCTAATTTCGGTGTTATCATTTCGGTGGATTCGGTGGGCTAAATTGTCAACCGAAATGACAAAAATCTCACCGAAATGATAGAAATTCTCATTTCGGTTTTTTTAAATCTTAATTATCTCATTTCGGTGGATTGCTTTATCATTTCGGTGTTTAATTGTCTCATTTCGGTGGATTGTTTTATTATTTTGGTAGATTATTATTTGTTTCGATGAAAATTCAGGCCAGCAGGTAATTTTTTGACTAAACCACTTCAAAAAAAGAGTTTATGTATTTGACCCGTACGAATGTATGTATGTATGTATGGCCGCAATTATCTCATAGACTAATGAACCGATTTTGATAATTTTTTCGCTATCGTAATTAACATACTTTCAGGGAGTTTTTAGTAACTATATTATACCTACGTTCATATAATTCATATGTACAAATTGACATAAGTGTACACTTACACTTACACTACACTTATGTCATCAAAATATTGAACCTGTACACCGATTTTCCGCATATTTGGTTCTACACTAATTTTTTTTTTGCTCAATAGAGAAAGTTTATGAAATGGTCGCAAAAAGAATACATGAACTGTTGGTAGGTAGAAGGTAGGTGGTCAAAAACACTGAAAAATAAACGAAAACCAAACCAAAAAGGAAAATTCTAGTAGATAACGAGCTTAGCACCTATGTATATTAAAATATAGGTAAGTTTTGATTTTTTGTTCATCAGTTTTTTGTAAAATCATCATGATCAACCTATTACCAGCTCACTGCAGAGCACGGGTCTTCTCTCAGAGTGAGAAGGATTTTGGCCATAGTCTACCACGATGGCCAAGCGGATTGGCAGACTTCACACACCTTTGAGAACGTTATGGAGAACTCTCAGGCATGCAGGTTTCCTTACGATTTTTTCCTTCCCATTGAGAACATTGACCAAAGATGAGAGAAAGGAAAAAAGAAGATTATACGAACAGAAAAAAAAACAACGAATTAAAAGCGATCGAGAAGAGTTTCTTAGAATAGATAGAGAGAGATATGCAAGAAGAAAAGCTACAGGATTAATTTTTTCGAGGAGTGCATTAAATTCTCACAAGCTCCGAAATCTACGCAAAAAAAATGCAGCCAGTTCGAAAGCATATTATTATAAGAAAAAAAAAATACAAAATTCAGACAACTCGACAAACACTCAGTGTGACACTCAATTATCAATGATGATTTAGAATCTAATGGAACTTCAAATACACAGTCAAATAATGCATCTGCATTATCTATACGTTATCATATTCTTGGTTGGTCACAGACTTTCAAACTGTATACTTTATTAGTCACTGTATGCATCATAATATTGATTTTTTTTTTCTCTTCATTTAACGACAACTCTGAAATCTCAATAACTCCATAAAATTAGAAGCCCCCTTAAGTATCGCAATATAGAGTTTACACTGTATTTAAGTAAGTGCGAAATTATTAGAATAGTAGAAATTAAAAGACTGATTATTGCTAAGCTAAGATTAAAATCGTTAATTAAAATATGTCTTTTCATTTAGTTTTATTCTATTCCTTTTATTGTAGGTAGGTGCATTTTTTGTGTGAAATCCAGAGGAATATCTAAAATTAAGTAGAACATAGTACGTAACAAGGTTAACACATTGTCACTCATGATAGTATACAACCTTTCACACTTGCTAAGAGTGCATCTAAGTATTTAGTTAAAGTGTATAGTTGAAGCTGCTCAGTAGTATATATTTAATATATTTTCAGTGAATTTTAATTTCGGTGGACAGTTTCTATCATTTCGGTGGCTACTTATATCATTTCGGTGGCTAGTTTTATCATTTCGGTGGCATTAAAATTTTAAACACGTATTCTCACGAGTTTATAAGACATATTTTGATGGCATTCAATAAGAGCATAAACAATAACAAGAAGAACAATAAACCATAGTTCAAAGTTGAAAAAACTTAATAATAAAAAAGTCCACCGAAATTCAAGAAAAAACGGCTTTGTTGAAATTGCCCCATTTATTGATTTTTATGAAGCATATTAACCTGTATGAAAAGGATATTATGAGTTCCGAGCAATATAACGCGTAAACTACGCGTTTTTTTAAATATTTTCTATACATTTTTAAAGTAGATTAAAATTGCTACAATTTGACACCAGAATTAGTTCTGTAGCTACAATAATTGCCGAGATACAGCTCTCCAAAAATTGAACTTTTTCAAAAAAATGAAAATTTAAGAGTTGGTCAATTTTCGACCACGATCTTGGGGATAATACTCATTTTATGGGTAAAATTATAGATAAAAATGTTATAGTAAATCTAATAAGCTTTAATTTAAGAATAGTACGACACCTCTAGGCCATATAGTTTACTCACAAATAGTTTACGCATAGTTTAGGACAAACCAAAAAAAGGTGCAAAAATTTCACAGTTTTTCGAGTGCTGCAAAGTTAGCACAGGTCTTTCGCAGCTGCAAAATTGAATTTAGACTACTGGTAGTGGTCCTAACAACATATTAAAAAATCAGAACTAGCCGTTTGATTGCGATTTTAGCGCTTTTTTAAGTCAAATTTGACTGGCCTACATTTATAGTAAGTATAGATCAACCAGAATCTCATGAAAAATACGGAAATGAAATTCTAAAGTTAGCAACACTACGGCTGCCCTAGCAATAAACAAAGTAACTGACATTTTTTGTGAAATTGACTTTTTTGCATTAACAAAAGTTTTATGTCGAGTAGTTTTTTACCACAGTTTAATATTACAAATAACTTGAACCGTTTACTGCAATTTGCATTGCCCAAAAACAGTAACTGCACACACTAACCCGGAATATAAATGCAAAAACCAAGTAAACAACTGCAATCACAAAACAAAAACAAAGTAATTGGATGTTGATTACTTTGTTTTTGTATTTAAAATGCAGTTGCTTGATTTTTCGTTTCGTGAAACGATCCCAGGTAAGGTGTTCTGAATGTAATTACTTAGTTAACCTAGTGTTGCTTACTACAAAATTTAATTTGCCTATTTTTCATGAGATTCTAGTCGGTTTATACGCCAGTCAAATTTGACATTAAAATCGCAAACGAACGGCTAGTTCTGATTTTTTAATATGTTGTTAGGACCACTACCAGTAGTCTAAATTCAATTTTGCAGCTTCGAAAGACCTGTGCTAATTTTGTAGCACTCGAAAAATCGCGAAATTTTTGCACTTTTTTTGGGTTTTTCAATATAAGTCCTAAACTATGCGTTTCTAAAAAAATATTTTTCTATACTTTTTTAAAGTAGACTAAAATTGCTACAATTTAAGACCAAAACTAGCTCTTTAAATTCAATATTTATTGAGAGTTTTTATTTATTGAGCTCTCCAAAAATTGACAATTAATTCCAAAAAAGTGAAATTTTAAGATTCGGTCAATTTTAAACCCTGATATCGGGGAAAATACTCATTTTACGAGTAAAGTTAATTGAAAAGATGTTGTAGTAAATATAATTAGCTTTAATTTAAACACTAAACAACGTCTGTAGCCCATATAGTTTACTTACAAATCCTAAAAGTTTAAAAAATGCGAAAATTGCAGTTTTCTCTTTAGTTTTTTGAATGTAATTTGAAAGACAAAACCATGTACATCCACAAGAAATATGTATTAAAACTATTACTAAGTATTTAAATTAAGTATTTATAATGTTATTTATTCAAGAAAAAATTATTTATATTATTATTGATATTTATTGATTTTTATGAAACATATTATCTTCAAGACGGTGGTCGAAAATTGACCAAATCTTAAATTTTCACTTTTTTTTGGAAAAACTTCTATTTTAGGAGAGCTGTATCTCGGCAAGTATTGAAGTTACAGAACTGGTTCTGGTGGCAAATTATAGCAATTTTAGTTTACTTTAAAAATGTATAGAAAATTTAAAAAAAAAAAGCGTAGTTTACGAGTTATATTGCTCGGAACTCATAATGTCATTTTAATACAGATTAATATGTTTCATAAAAATCAATAAATATCAATAACAATATAAATAATTTTTTTCTTGAATAAATAACATTATAAATATTAAATATAAATACTTAGTAATAGTTTTAATACATGTTTCTTGTGGGTGTACATGGTTTTTTCTTTCAAACTACATTCAAAACAAACTGAAGAGAAAACTGCAATTTTCCCATTTTTTAAACTTTTAGGATTTATAAGTAAACTATATGGGCTACAGACGTCGTTTAGTATTTAAATTAAAGCTAATTATATTTACTACAACATCTTTTTAATTAACTTTATCCGTAAAATGAGTATTTTCCCACGATAGCGGGGTTTAAAATTGACCAAATCTTAAAATTTCACTTTTTCGGAATTAATTGTCAATTTTTGGAGAGCTGTATCTCAGCAAATATTGAATTTAAAGAGCTAGTTTTGGTCTTAAATTATAGCAATTTTAATCTTCTTTAAAAACGTATAGAAAATATTTTTTCTAAACCCATAGTTTAGGACTTATATTGAAAAAACCAAAAGTAGTGCGAAAATTTCGCGGTTTTTCGAGTGCTGCAAAGTTAGCACAGGTCTTTCGAAGCTGCAAAATTGGATTTACACTACTGGTAGTGGTCCTAACAACATATTAAAAAATCAGAACTAGCCGTTCGTTTGCGATTTTAGCCACTTTTGGAGCCAAATTTGACTGCACTATTATACATACTTTAACTTATGTATGTAAATTATTGTTAAAGTAGTATACGAAGACTAGTAATATGAAGTAAGCACCTACCTAATATCTTTCTCGCGAATAAATTAGTTATTCGCGAAAAAGATATTAGGTATAGTATTACATAGAAAAAATATCTTGGAACTACCTATTGGGATGACGATGGGATCATCTTTTTCAGTTTTTGAGATAATTTAATGATTCTTTCAGATTTTTGTTTTATTTTACTTAAATTTTTATAATTAATAAAAAAAAATTGGAAACTTTGAAGTGTCCTTTCTATGATTTTGAAATAGGTAATAGTACCTACCCAGTGGGTAGGTACCCAGTGGGTAGGTACTATTACCTATTTCAAAATCATAGAAAGGACACTTCAAAGTTTCCAATTTTTTTTTATTAATTATAAAAATTTAAGTAAAATAAAACAAAAATCTGAAAGAATCATTAAATTATCTCAAAAACTGAAAAAGATGATCCCATCGTCATCCCAATAGGTAGTTCCAAGATATTTTTACCCACATAACTGTTTCATTATTAAATGAGCTCATGATTATTTTAACGATAAAGTAACCGAAACAGATAAGTCGTTTTTTAAATTTTTGTATGTCTGTTTGTATTTCTATTTGGACAGACATGAGAATTTCAGAGGAAGGTAGAGGTTTAAAACAAGGAAAAACTTAGGCTACTTTTTATCCCGGAAATACCTATTTAGAATTTTTGCGTATTAAATTAAAAATTGTTGATATAATCCGGTCAATTTAGACTTCCAAGGTTACAATAATTCACACCTGGCTGAAAATTGGTAGGATTGTTCAAAACACTATTATAAATGAAATATGAAAAGTACTCATCGATCCGACACCTGGAAAAAAATTCACTCCTGGACACGCACAGTTTATTCACACTTGGCTGAAAATTGGTAGGATTGTTTGAAACACTATTATAAATGAAATGTAAAAAGTTCTCATCGATCCGACACCTAGAAAACCGCCTTTATAATATTATTGTGATTATAAATATCAGAATTTCGGGTAAAAAGAAACCCAGTCCCTCATTTTTATTTCGAAACTTATCTTTTGAATCGTTATACAACGTTAGTTTTACTTTGCGCAAAAACCGAAATACGTGTCAAATATTTTTACATTAAAAATACTTATACAAAATTTCAAATAAATATAATGAAAAGTAACGAAGTTATAAGCTTGTTATGTTGCGTCGTTGTCCTCGAAAAAAATGGTCACCGCAAGCCGTCGCCGCAGCGCCTAGCGATCGACGCGAGTTGAATGACCGCCGCTGTGTGCCGACCGTCAGCTGATGCGCGGTAAATCATTGTGTCTAAGCTTGTAAGATTTCAAAATATTTTTGGACAAAAATATAACACTATATAAAAATGGTTGGATTTGATTTTGTTACTGATTCTGAACAAACTACTTTCAGGTTTTGCGTAAAGTAAAACTAACGTTGTATATCTCAAAAAACGGTGGCTCTTAGGAAAAAAAGTATTCAGACATTTTTTATAGATAATTAACTATCTGATTTACAATTTTGTTTAAGATAATTTTATGATAAGACTTACCGTGAAAACTTTGACCCCGAGTAATTTTTTTTCCAGGTGTCGGATCAATGAGGACTTTTCACATTTCATTTATAAGTGTTTTGAACAATCCTACCAATATTCAGCCAAGTGTGAGTAAACTGTGCGTGACCAGGAGTAATTTTTTTCAGGTGTCGGATCGATGAGGATTTTTCACATTTCATTTATAATAGTGTTTTGAACAATCCTACCAATTTTCAGCCAGGTGTGAATTATCGTAATCTTGGAAGTCTAAATTGACCAGATTATATCAACAATTTTTAGCCTAGCTTGTGGCGTATCATTGTTTAGAACTTATTGAGCACGAATATATATTTTTTTTCAATTTTTTTCTTTAAAAATAAAGAAATGGGGGGCCGTCAAAGTTGTCAGTTTTAGACCATTTTTGTGATGAGGGCTATCTCAAAAACTAAACTTAGGAATATGAAACGGTAGGTATCACTACATAGTATAAAACAAAGTCGCTTTCTCCGTCCCTATATCCCTATGTCCCTATGTCCCTATGTCCCTATGTCCCTTTGTACGCTTAAATCTTTAAAACTACGCAACGGATTTTGATGCGGTTTTTTTTAATAGATAGAGTGATTCAAGAGGAAGGTTTATATGTAGAGGTGGGCAAAACTGCTTAAAAAGTTAAGCAGACTTTTTCGTTTTATTATTTTTCAAAAGTCACTTTTAATATCTGCTTATTTGCTTATTTGCTTTTTTGCTTATTTACTTATAATATAAGTTTTTCGTTGTTTGCTTAACTTAATAATTTAACGATTAACTGAGTTATATTGACTATTTGATCTATTTTAATGAACTTTCCTTCGTACTTTTTTACAGGCTTAGGAATACAATCTTAAACTAAATGAAGTACCTTTTTTTCTTGTTTATAATCCTATTCCGAAATTCTAAGTAGTACCTAATAGTATTATAAAATGTGAATGAGAGTATGTTTGTTTGTTACGTTTTCGTAACACAGAACCCGTGCTTTTAGCCGATTTTGATGAAATTTGGTAGGTACCAAGGTAAGAAATAAAAATAAATAAACTTAAACCACGAGGACAAAGTCGCGGACATAAGCTTGTAAATTGTAATATTCAGGAGTACTTAAAAGTTCATTGATTTTATGTACATTTTACGACTATTTATCCTAGATGGCTCTGCTCTGCTCTGATTACCTACATTTAACAATAAAAAGTTGAAAAGCATTAAGGAAATAAGTAATCAACACGATTAAAATAAGCAATTGAATAATAATGGACTTTTTTAAATTAACGCGTTATTGTGCTTATTTTAATAAACGTGCTTATATTATATTCTTTCGTTTAAACCCCCACCTCTACCCTCTACGGGTCGTTGTGCCTGATACCACACAACATAATCTAGATGGTATCACCGCTTTGTGGTAGTATTTTATCCCAAATCCGCCTGACTAGCGACCACAGTTCAGTCGTAATCTGCCGCAAAGCATCCGATGTGTTCCGGCAGCGAGCTGAATAGCCAGTCCCCTTCCTTAAAAGCCGGCAACACATTAGTGGTTCCTCAAGTGCTGCTAATGTTCATGGGCGGCGGTAATCACTTAACATCAGGTGACGTCCGCTTGCTCGTTTGCCCGCTATTATAATAAAAAAAAACATAAACCTTGAAGGTCTTCTGTGCGTTAACTAACGTTACCTCCTCCTACATCGTAGAGCTTTGTTGATGATGATAATGATTGAAATACGCTGACTTGGTGTAAGATTTATAATCGTTTTCTTCTTCTTCTTCTCACTGGGGAGGTTATCCGCACATAAATCTTGAAGGTCTTTTGTGCGTTAACTAACGTTACCTCCTACCCCGTAGAGCTCTGTTGATGATGATACTGACTGAAATACGGTGACTCGATGTAAGATTTATAAGTTTTCTTCTTTTTCTCACAGGGCAGGTATCCGCAAATAAACCTTGAAGGGATAGATGGGATATTATGGGATGTGCAACGTGATCGTGATACCTAGTTACTGATATCTAAATGATGGCGTAGTCAATGCTCATACTGTGCCTTGCCGGCAGAGTCACGTCTGTAGTTGCCGCAAGACCGCCGCCGGCTTTACATTGTGGTACAAAGCCGCTGGCTGGCCAATTACCGCAATGTCTCGTTGGTTTAAACTCTAATCGCTAACTTTTTCGGCTACGGATAATGAAATCATGGTAAGAGTCCCGGATCAGCTTAAAAAAGTCATAGGGATTTTCTGTCAAGAAATTATCATTAACAGCTGGGAGTTGCACCCCGTGTCTAATAGAGCATGTAAAGCTGTCAGTCCTGCATCATGTCTCTAATCGTGTCGGATTGCCGCTCCATCGGAGTATGAGAGTGAGGGATTAGAGAGTGCACTTGTGTTTGCACATACACTTGTGTCAATACTAAGTATAATAATATCCCTGCATAAGTCTGCCTGACCGAAATTCATTCAAGAGATATAACTAATTAGTAGGTAGGTAAGTAACGTGGTGTCGCCAGGTATGGACCAGGCACCAGTAGCTGACCACCTTCACCGTTTTTAACAAAAATAAGAGCTAGATTAGAGTTTTACAGCTGGCAACATTTAAACCATGTAGAATAGGAATCTGTTTGTCATATTGACAAATATCATATGAAACTGCCATTTTGTTTTAAAATGGCAAGGCGAACAAAATGTTGTGTGCAAATATCTTTCGATTTCAATAGTTTTCTTAAGCAAATCGCTAAGAAGGTAAATAAACGTTTTGATCGATGGATTCTCGTTTCTGATTAAAATGTAAATTTACAATGATTAAATCACTTAGATATAATCTTTAAAACATGCTTGTGAAGGAATAAATGCGACATAGAATTATTTTCAAGTTTTAGAGGGGATGTCCATTACTGGATCGGAAACACATCAAAAATCCAGTCATGGACCTATCTATTCTTATCATTTAAACACGTGTGAATTTCGGTTTTTTAACCCCCGACGCAAAAACGACACGGTGTTATAAGTTTGACGTGTCTCTCTCTCTCTCTGTGTGTGTGTGTGTCTGTCTGTTCCCCTGTAGCGCTCAAACGGATGAACCGATTTGAATGCGGTTTTTTTTGTTTGCAAGGTGAATTAGTCGAGAGTGTTGTTAGCTATGTTTGATGAAAATCAAGATGGCCGCCACCACAAAATGGCGAATGTCGGGGGTTTTTTAAATTTTTAATTTATACTTGTCACAAATCCCAAGGGAATCGTGGATTTCCGGTTCCCGTTCCCGCTCCCTTATGCAACTTTTATAGCTACTTTCAAGGAGGTTTGCTATAGTAATCTACCTATAACCATAGCTATAGATTTTGGTTTTTTCAAAATCCCGTGGGAACTGTGGATTTTTTCAGGATAAAAAGTAACCTATGTGTTAAGTCATGGCATAATCTATCTCCATCAAAATTTCAGCCAAATCGGTTCAGTTCGGTATAGTAGAAGGATTGCATCTTAAATTTTTTTTTCCTTCAAATCTTATCAAGTGGGGTGTCAAATTAAAGGGGTTGAAAAGGTGATTCCGAAAATATAATTTTTTTGACTAAAAAATATTGTGATCAAAAGTGAAAGAGAAAAAAATTTATCACGCAGTTGATATTTTTTATTTTTTAACAATATTATACTTGTTTTAAAAAAAAAATTATGGTTTCCATGCAAAAAAAAATCTGATGGGTGGGAAAGGGTTAAAAAATTAATACTTACTATTGTAGTTCCAGTTAGATGCGCCACTTTTAACATTTTTTAGAAATGTAGGTATGAGCTCAAAGGAGCTTAGAAAAAACAAAGAGTTCCCGCGGGATTATAATAAACCTAAATCCACGTGGACGAAGTCACAGGCATCCGCTTGTATGCAATATGGGGCCTAGCTCTATATTAACACAAAATAAAGAAGTGTTAATAGTAAAACGTGTCATACGAGTAGCTATGAATGAGGAACCTTCTTTCACCTAGAAAGAAGATTTTCCATAGCTAAGGATCACCTTTTGCCCTCTTGGACAGTGTCCAAGTAATTATTACGCAAGAAGAAAGGAAACCTTTTACAGGTAACAAGCCTAGAAAAACACTTATTCATCTTTTCAAAAAACAGGCGAAAATTCCTCGCTGCTTATGTGAGCAGTATCGTGCTGCATCAGGATTAAGGAGCTGGGACTCAGAGGTCCGTGATTCAATCTAAGCTTGGTACTAAAAATATGAAGTACAGCCTACAGCATCAGGATTAAGAAGTTGAAGCAAATAAAAAATTATGGAACCATTTTGTAAACATCCTCAAATAAACAAGTGTCAAATTGAAATGTGACGAACCTTGGTTGTTTCTACGTAACTTTGATATTTATATATTATTCGAAATAATCAAGGAGCGGATCAACAAATTCTTTAAAAGCCGGCAACGTGTTAGTGGTTCCTTTGGTGATGCAAATATTCATGGGCAGCGGTAATCACTCAACATCAGGTGACCCGCTTGCTCGTTTGCCCACAATTCATATAAAATAAAACAAGAGATAAAGTTCGTAAACTAAAACCCATCATCATCATCATCATCATGATCAACCCATTACCGGCTCACTACAGAGCACGGGTCTCCTCTCAGAGTGAGAAGGGTTTTGGCCATAGTCTACCACGCTGGCAGACTTCACACACCTTTGAGAACGTTATGGAGAACTCTCAGGCATGCAGGTTTCCTCAAGATGTTTTCCTTCACCGTTAAAGCAAGTGATATTTAAATACTTAAACTAAAACCCGACTACTCATAATAGTATACAAGTATAAATTAAAAATTAAAAAAAAACCCTGACATTCGCCATTTTGTGGCGGCGGCCATCTTGGATTTGCATAGTGCTATTCTACTAGTCAAGTCCTTTCATTTGATACCCATATTAAGGCAGTTGTGATAAAATATGTAATCCGCCATTTTGTAGCGACGGCCATGTTGGTTCGATTTGCATCAAACATAACAACACTGTCGACTAATTCACCTTTCAAACGAAATAAAACTGCACTCAAATCGGTTCACCCGTTTGAGCACTACAGGGGAACAGACAGACACACACACACATACACACACAGACACGTCAAACTTATAACACCCCTTCGTTTTGCGTCGGAGGTTAAAAATAATAATTTAGAAAAACGTGTATTCAATTGTGTACTAATGGAAGAAAAGGCGGGGCAAGCGGCTAGTGGCGCCATCTGTTATGTCTATCTAAAACTAACTTAATATACCAATTTAGCTGTGCGAACGTCACTTCTCGATTTTTTCGCATATAAAATGTAGCCTATGTCACCCCCAAACTATAACAACGAATCAATTAACACCTCATTCATCAACATTGGCCCAGTAGTTTAGGTGCTTCGCTAGAACAAAAAATTGGATACAAACATACATACATAGACTACAAAAATCATAACCCTTCCTTTTGGCTTTGCAGTAATCGGATAAAAACGAACTGTCCATCACTGGGTGTTCATAACTGGATTTAGACTGTCCATCATAAAGATTTTTACATATTTCAGTTGATCGTTTTTAGGTTTCCATATTTCAAAACTCGTTCGACTATTTCGAAATTTTAGCAGTTAGTGAGAAGCTCTGTATATCTGAGTATATCATTGTAAAATTATAGCACTCTAGATTAAATAATAAAAAAGTTATAGCTCCTCATATTTGACTCGGCGCTTAACCCTGTCCATAACTGGTGCCACCACGTTACTATGCGCGATAGGATTCTGGATAGATTCAAAATTTACGATAGTCTTATCTAGATAGATATCTTATCTAGATCTAGACTAGATCTATAGACTCTTAGTATAGAGTACGTAAAAATGGGGGCAGGTCGACTAGACTGGAGTGGTTGGGTAATAACTTTTTTATTGTTAGAAATTTTTCACTTTCTTATAGCTGAGATTATGAGGAAAAGGTAGGGCCGTAGGGCCGAAGGTAGTTTAGCATCATATTATTATGTAAAAAATTCAATGATTATTTATTTATATTTAGGGTTAGATAGTGTTATTGCTTTACAGTCGCCATAGGTACTAAGAGGCCGTCGGTCTTTTCTTATCGAACGTGACGAAAAGTTTACTTCTAATAATATCTATAAAAATTGGCCAAGTGCGAGTCGGGCCTCGCTCTTTTAGGGTTCCGTATATAATTATGAACAATATAATACATATTTTGGGTCTAAGAAACATTTAATTTTCGAGCTAGACATCGCAACAAACCGTGAAAGAAAAACCCGAAAAATGTTCGTTTTGGGTCACAGCTTATAAACTATTTTATGAATCGTTGTTTTCAGTATTTGTTGTTTACATAATATACTGAAATATCATATTCCTAACTACTTAGTTTAGTTTTTATGATACCTAGCCCCCGTCACAAAAATGGTCTAAAACTGACAGCTTTGATGGCCCCCCATTTCCTTATTTTTTGAGCAAAAAATTAAAAAAATATATACCTATTCTTACTCTACTCAATGAGCTCTAAACAATAATATCCCACAAGCTAGGGTAAGAGATTTTTTTTTCCGGCTGCTTTCTCATGTATATATTTAATATGTTTCAGGGGAGCCCCTCTGAAAAATAATTTAATTCAATTTCTAATTCAATATTTGATTTTGGGTCAACGTTCTACACAAAATACCAAAATTTCAGGTTTGTAACTCATTTCGTCTGCGAGCTAGAGAGCTGTGACCGGCGGACAGACAGACAGACAGACAGCAGAGTGACATTAATAGGGTTCTGTTTTGGGTGTTATAAGCTTGACGTGTCTGTCTCTGTGTGTGTGTGTGTGTGTGTCTGTCTGTTCCCCTGTAGCGCTCAAACGGGTGGACCGATTTGAATGTGTTCTTTTTGTTTGAAAGGTGAATTAGTCGAGAGTGTTGTTAGCTATGTTTGATGAAAATTGGTCCAACATGGCCGCCGCCACAAAATGGCGGCGGCCATAAATGGTAACAAGTATAAATTTTTAATTTATACTTGTTACCCTTTGGGTACGGAACCCTAAAAACGTGTAGTCTGTTTAGCAGATATTTAGGCTTTTAAAATTTCTTTATGCAATATTAAATACTGTGCATTTAACTAGACTTATTAAAGCTTTAAACGTTTAAACAAAGCTGTATGATCCAACAGATACATTTGGAACAATGCACTTCAATACCTACTATCATTAAGAATCATTAAACGATTTAATAAAGTTCTTTGCAAAAAAGAATATGAAAGTATTGTTGTCCCGTGCTCATCGTGTCGGTTTTATGCGACTTTATAATCGTTTTCATTAGTGCAACAAATGAACAAACATTTGAACTGGCAGCGATGTAAAAACCGCCATTCACTGCGGCGGTCGGATACGGGTTCCCGTCTCCCGATGGACTGGTGCGCGGCGGGGCTCGGGCGGGGGGCGCGGGGCGAGCGCGGCCGGGAGTGCATCGGGACGTTGACTGTCTGGCTCCTGACTGCGTTATCTGCAGTTGCCCTTTCGTACGATGCACCGTAACCCTCCCTCCACCCCCACGAGACGGGGACAGCAGACTAGCAAGCCCCTCAGCATTCTACAAATCGTTGTTGACCTGAAATAACACCGTGAACACAATTTTGGCAAAGTCATCGACTTTGCTCGAAATAACTTATCTACCTAAGTTTCTATGTATTCCAGTCGTCTATATTGATGGTCGTTTTCATTTGTTTGCAGCTACACAATATACTGCGAACAGCAGGTCGACCAAAGTTTTCAAACATGTTTGGTAGTATATTAAAGTACTAGCTGACCCCCGCGACTTCGTCCGCATGGATATACGTTTTTATATTATAGGATCGGATTGGATCCCATAATTCTTTTTTGTATCAAAACTAAATGTAGTCTAAGTTACTCCATATAACATCACTTATCTGCCATTGAAAGTTCCATCAAAATCGATCCAGCCGTTTCGGAAATTAACTGGAACAAATAGACAGATCGACAAACATAAATTTAATCGCACACCAGTTTAAAATAAGCAGTACGTCCAAAGATCCGGGTCCCAAGTTATTTATACCCAATAAATGTCTGTCATTTCTGAACTAAAAAACCTATGACCTTCAAATATTTACGGGACAATACTTAAAGTACTACCTTTCTAACAAAAAAAGAATGAGTTAAATCGAACTACGCGTTAATGAATTACAGCTAAATACACGTTTTAACTTTCTTCCCCTCTCCCAAGGGAACCGTGCTGAATTTCGGGATAAAAAGTATCCTATGTCCTACCTCGGAGTATAAACTCATATCGTACCAAGTTTCATTCGAATCCATTTAGTACTTTCGGCGTGATGCGCGGCCAAGATACAGACAGACAGACAGACAGACAGACAGACAGACAGACAGACAGACAGACAGACAGACAGACAGACAAAAATGAAAAAATTGCAGTTTTGGCTTCAGTATCGATTATAGAGTGCCCTCCAATAAAAATTTTCAAAATATCTTCAATGTACAGAATTGGATCTGTTACAGTTTTATTATATTATTATAGATCTTTATATACCGATGTATCTACGGGATTTTTAGGTTATATATAAGAAAAACAAAGATAATTTATTTTCCGTCTCCAAAATACAAGCTCTCTCTGTCGCTTCCTTTCATACCGATTAAGTATAATTTTTAAGTCCGATATTAAAACCAACACTCAATTAGACAAATAAAGAGGATCAGTAAATAGTCAATTAAAGTGGACAAACAAAGAGAATCGAAAATCATCATTCATTTAATGCAATTGCAATCATTGCAGCAACGGCAGAGCAGCATGGCGGGTCCTTAGCCAAGCCCTCCCTTCTATAAGAGAAGAAGGGTATGCCCAGCAGTAGGAGCTGTAGGACCTTAGGGTTGTAGTGTTGGTGATGGTGATTTATATCTATATATACATACATATAATAAAATCGTAGACTTGCCGTATCTGTACATTGAAGATTTTTGCAAAATAATAACTGGGAGATGTTAGGGATAAGTAATAGAACGTAAAAAACTATTTTTGAAATTTTTGTCTGTTTGTCTGTTTGTCTGTATGTTTGTGCGCACATCACGCAAAAACTACTGAATGGATTTAAATTAAACTTGGCATGATTTAAGTTCATACTACGGAGTAACATACAGGATACTTTTTGTCCCGAAATTCAGCACGGTTCCCTTGGGAGAGGGGATGAAATTCAAAATTTGTACTTAGCTGTAATTCATTAACGCGTGGTCCGATTTCATTCATTCTTTTTTTGTTAGAAAGAAAATACTTTAAAGATTACCGGGTAATCTCTGAAAGGCTGTATCGATTTTGATGGGACTTTCAGTGGCGGATGTTTACATTTTTATCTACCTAAACATCCACCAGTGAACTTTTAACAGTTTTTAGCAAAGTATGAGCTCAAAAGAGCTTAAGAAAAACAAAAAGTTCCCACGGGATTTTTAAAAACCGATATACACGCGAACGAAGTCGCGGGTATCCGCTCGTATTTACATAAAAATAGGCAAAAATTATATGAACTGTATGCGGAGCGACAATAGGTATAATAATACTAGTGATGAATTCAAGCAGCATGTTCAATTGTTTTCCAAAACTTTTAAGAGGGATTGCATTGTGGCCAAGTCTAAATATATAGGTAGGTACTTACAGGCTAAAATAAGTGGGTAATGTTGAGAATAATACGTAAAAGAAAAGTTTGTCGAAGCGATATGCAGATTTCAAGTAGTGGTACACGGACAAAGTCGCAGATACCTCCAAGTCTTCTTTACCTACTTATAATAAGGACATACGCGCAATGGACAATGTGTGGGTCATTGTTTCCTAGCCGTGGACTCGTGATAATGATAACATATAACTTATAGGCAGTTAAGCCTTGAACCCTAAGCAAGGGCGGATCCAGGGGGGGGGTCATGGGGGTCATGACCCCCCCCTGGGCTGCGTCCAGGACCTAGGTGGATCACTAATTAAAATTGTTAAATGTAATGTTTTTATATATTTTTGTCACAATATAGATTTTATGTAAGTTCCTTCAATATTAATCAATTTAATATTTTGTATGAGAATCAAATCGTGGCTAAGAGCTTCAATGATTGAATAACGTCTAATCGGACTGCCACTTCTCCACGTAGTTCATTGAAATGTTACATGAGCTTTGCATTTATTAGAGGACGCAATTTTATTTTTGGGATATGTGTGGGGGGTCAATAGAAGCTTAACCTCAAGTTTGTGGGGTCGCTACCCTTGTCCCCCGGCCGCCATCTTGGAAAACACTTTTTTCGCGATATCTCGGAAACTATGCGTCTTACAAAAAATTCGTAAAGACATAATTTGTAGCAAATTGTTTTGCCTACAAATATGTTCATAAAACTTTTTGCCCTAAATTAAAAATTAAAGTTAGAAGCAAAAAAGTGAGAAAATTTTTATAAAATCTTTTTTGCTCTGTAACTTTTTTTTATACATTTTACAAAAAAAATATCTCGGACCAATCAATTTTTTTTTATTTCATTCATGTAAAACGCTGTTACAGCGCTCCAAAGTTGACCGGGTTCGTCAATGCTCATGAGAATCCGGTCAAAACGAAATGTTTCAGCCACAGCCACAGCCTGGACCATCGAAGAAAAGTAGATTAGAGTAGCTAGCTAATAAGTGATTGAAGATATTATGATGTTGAAAATTACCTTATAAGCAAGATGTCCGTGGAGTAGGCCTACAAAACAGTACAAGATTGGTCTGAAGTTTTTTTTGTAAAATGTATAAAAAAAAGTTATAGAGCAAAATAGATTTTATAAAAATTTTCTCACTTTTTTGCTTCTAACTTTAATTTTTAATTTAGGGCAAAAAGTTTTATGAACATATTTGTAGGCAAAACAATTTGCTACAAATTATGTCTTTACGAATTTTTTGTAAGACGCATAGTTTCCGAGATATCGCGAAAAAAGTGTTTTCCAAGATGGCGGCCGGGGGACAAGGGTAGCGACCCCACAAACTTGAGGTTAAGCTTCTATTGACCCCCCACACATGTCCCAAAAATAAAATTGCGTCCTCTAATAAATGCAATATTCGGTTCTTAAATTGTAACATTTCAATGGATTAACGTCCATAAAAACGTACCCATTGCAGTAGATGAAGTAATAACGCGTTTCGGGAGAAGACGTAAAAGAAAAAATTATTTTGTTATTTAAATATAGGTATTTTTATGTACAGTAATTACCTACTTACATCTATACTATCTATACTAATATAATAAAGCGGAAGAGTTTGTTTGTTTGTTTGAACGCGCTAATCTCTTGAAAGTACCTGTTGGAGTTTAAAAATTCTTTTTTGAGTTTGGTAGTCCAATCAATGGGGAAAGTTATAGGCTATTTAATATCACTAAAATCTTCCCCTAAGGAGGTAAAATGGGGGTAGAAAGTTTGTATGAAAGTCCTATATTTTTAAAGTTACAGACCTGAAAATCGGCATTAAGATTATTAGTATTAAATAATAAAAACCTGTATATTTTATTCTGAAAAATCTACTTTTAAGGGTGGTAAAATAGGGGATGAAAGTTTTAATGGGAAGTTTTAATTATATTATTGTTATTATCAACTTGAAATTTGGAAAGTAGGTTCATTCCAAAAAAGACTTCACAAAAATCCTCCCCTAAGGGGGTAAAACGGGGGTAGGAAGGTTATGTGAAAGTTCTATGTTTCTGAAGTTACATATATGAAAATAGACATTTAGATCATAACTTTTAAATAATAAAAACCTGTATAAGTTATTCTGGAAAATCTCCCCTTAAGGGTGGTAAAATAGGGGATGAAAGTTTTTATGTGAAGTAATTATTGTTATTATTAACTTGAAATTTGGAAGGTATCTAGGTTCTTTCTATTGATATATTATTCTACTGATATTGATATATCAGCCTAGAAAATATCTTACGAAATTTCTCTTCTATGGGGGTAAAATGGGTGTAGGACGGTTACATGAAAGTTCTATGTTTTTGAAGTTTCAGATACGAAAATTGGCATGTACTTAAGTTATTAGTTTTAAATAATAAAAACCTATTTAAATTATTTTCGTAAATCTCTTCTTAAGGGTGGTAAAATAGGGGATGGAAGTTTGTACAGGGAAGTTTGAATTATTGTTATTATTAACTTAAAATTTGGAAGTTAGGTTCTTTCTAGGAGGTAGGCATCAGCTAAGAAAAATTTGACGAAAATCCACCCCAAAGGGGGTAAAACGGTTTACTTATATTTTACGACATCAGTTTATGAACCTAAATATAATAAAACAGAGATCCTGTAGGTACTAATTTTTATCGGACATAACTATTAACTACAGATTGACGTGATTTTTTCAGTTGCATTTTTTTAGTTGAGAACCTGGAGAGTTGACAGGCTACTATTTTTATTCGCGGAAAACAAAGGGTTCCCGTGGGACTTTTGAAATACTAATACCGCGGACGAAGTCGTGGGCAACAGCTACTAGTACATTAATAAAATACCTATGATTATAAAATTAAATTATAACTTCTTGTGACTTAACCACGACTATGTGACCCCCCCCTGGCACCAAAGCTGGATCCGCCCTTGACCCTAAGTGTAAAGACCTTCGCGTGCCGCCGCCATTGTTTTAATGAACCTCCTAACAAGCTTCGTAAATATAACTTTAGTTGTTATGTAAAGCTTTTCTCTTAAATTAAAAGTAATACAGGACTTACTTAGGATGTCTTGTTTCTTAAAATTGTTAAACTCATTTTATCGTTCGTTCGTTCGTTTCAACCAATGGACGTCCACTGCTGGACATAGGTCTCTTGCAAGGATCGCCACAGCACACGATCTTGTGCCGCCTGACTCCAGCGGCTGCCAGCGACTCGCTTGAGATCGTCTGTCCAACGAGTGGGGGGTCTACCTGCGCTTCGTTTACTGGTGCGAGGTCGCCATTCAAGCGCCTTGGGACCCCAACGTCCATCGGTTCTTCGAGCAATGTGCCCCGCCCATTGCCACTTCAGCTTCGCGACTCGATGAGCTATGTCGGTAACTCTGGTTCTCCTGCGGATCTCCTCATTTCTGATTTGATCCCGCAGGGATACTCCGAGCATAGCTCTCTCCATCGCCCGCTGAGTGACCCTGAGCCTTCTTATGAGGCCCATTGTCAGCGACCATGTCTCAGATCCGTAAGTCATCACTGGCAACACGCACTGTTCGAAGACTTTCGTCTTCAGACACTGAGGGATATTGGACGAAAAGACATCTCGAAGTTTCCCGAACGCTGCCCAGCCGAGTTGAATTCGGCGGTTGATCTCTTTCTCGAAATTGAACTCATTTTATAGACGAATTTAATTTAATAGGTTTTTTTTAATATTGGTAATGCAACAGGATTTGGCTTAAAATACTAGGTACTGGTGGTACTAGCTTTTGTTCTATCCGTGTGGATAGGTAGGTATATGTATACAAAGGAAAACTAAAAACCTGAAGGTATAAAAACTCCGAAAGAACCCTTTGTTTTCTCGTATATCGAAAGTATGTGTAATACATAGAATAAAATAGAATAGAAAAGTTTTTTATTCAAATAAACTTTTACAAGTACTTTTGAATCGTCAATTGAATCTACCACAGGTTCGGTTGTCATTTGCAAAGATATGAAAGAATTTTTTCAAAATATCCCTCTAGGCTCTAGCTACGAATCTTAGCTTAGTGCATCTACCACAGTAAAAGAAATATAATAATAGTACCTACTTAGGTATCTTAATATTAACAAGAAAGGTACCTTGATACGTTGACTTCGCACTTGGTTAAAAATATTTTAAACATTTAGTTGTTCAAATGGCGGTTAAGTACCGGAGTAATGAACATTATCATCACATTTTTTGAAGGTCAGTGGGTACCTGCCTGTGACATTCGCAAGGTCATTTCACTTTGGTTTCGATAAGATGTCAAAAAGGACAACCATTTCTTCGACCTCATGTACACAAATAGGCATGTGGTATGTGCATAATGTGTTCGTTATGTATGCCGCATACAATAATTATTCTAATGTATTTCTTTATTCTTGTTTCGACTGCTTTTATTTATTGTGTGTATTAATTATACTTACTTACTTACATAAATAAATCAATTAATATAAAGATTGCTTTTATATTCATTAAAATTATATTCATTTACCTACATAGAATTTTGACAGCAATATACAGCTATTTATTATATTTTTAAGAAGTTACATCTAGCATTGACTACAATCACACATGATGCAGCCTAAGGTGAGGATGCGTGTATTGCGTGAGTGTAAGGTGCGCTTGTCTAGAGGATATCTATTTACTTAAGATTTCAAGATACTAATATAATAAAAAAGTCGCCCAAGCGATGGACCGATTAAGTCAGTTGTGGGGCGGTCTTTGCATAAGTGCGCTAGGCTGCGATGCCAACAGAAAGAAGAATGATCACGAGGCGATCACATCTACTCTGAAAGACGTCACTTCATGACGGCTACAACGGCTCTCTCTGTCAAGAGCATTACGATGTTGAAGAATCGGAAAAATCGGAAGTAATTATGTATTCTGTGACGGAAGCCGGAAAGGCATTTCAGATTTATTTGCACGCTTTATTAATTCAGAGATGTTGTTTTTTAGAGGTTGACGAGTTTCGCTGGCATAAAAATAAAAATTGCCTAGGACCTAACAAGGCTACCACCTAGTTTCCTAGTTTCTGGAGCCTAGTTAGACACCGAGCGTGTTTTATTTTTAACCCCCAACGCAAAAACGACGGGGTGTTATAAGTTTGACGTGTCTGTGTGTGTGTGTGTGTGTGTGTCTGTTCCGCTGTGGCGCTCAAACGGGTGGACCGATTTGAATGCGGTTTTTTTGTCTGAAAGGATAATTAGTCGAGAGTGTTGTTAGCTATGTTTGATGAAATTCGGTCCAAGATGGCCGCCGCTACAAAATGGCGGATTACATATTTTTTCACAACTCCCTTAATATGGGTATCAAATGAAAGGGCTTGACTAGTAGAATAGCACTATTGCAAATTCAAGATGGCCGCCACCACAAAATGGCGAATGTCGGGGGTTTTTTAATTTTTAATTTATACTTGTTGTCATTTTGTCTCCTCAACAAATCGCAAAAACAATCACCCAGTGTTTACGTTTCAGTATATGTAGGTATAATCTAAGTAAGTACGTTTCAGTATTTGCCAGTCGGCCTTTACTCATGGTACCTATCCCGCGGCAAATGAAATTAGCGTACAATTGGAAGCCCCAGTTGCAGTCGGTTTCGCGAACCGAGTTACCGGGGGTGCGAGGGGCAAGGGGGCATGCTTCGAGGCCGCTGTCGTTGACACGGGCCGAGGACGCGACTCCAAGGTCGATCTGCCCAAAACTGTTCATCTCTTATGTCGTTAGGTACCTACCTCTTCTTAACGTTAGTAAGTATCTGAGTTCGCACCTATGAAAGTACTTAGTACAATTACAACTACAATTATTATTCATACAATTAACGTCAAAGTTTTACTTGTGGGTACCTATGAATAATAACTTTCGTGTAATGAAAAGCACTTGTCGCGGCCACATATTACGGAATATGCCATTGGGCATGCATTGGATGGCGGTAAATTTTGGCAGATCAAAGAGTTTCAATGGCAGATTTACGCATTAAAGCGGCTACACCTACGATTATCGCTAGGTTCAATGGCACATCCCGTATATTATGTGGCCGCTACATAAGACACTATGTACCTACTTAGCTAAGCTAAGCGCCGCAAAAAATAAGTTCAGCTACCTACTAGAATAGAATAGAATAGAAAAGTTTTTTATTCAAATAAACTTTTTCAAGTAAGTACTTTTGAATCGTCAAATTGAATCTACCACTTACTAAAATCCGACTACTGCACCCTATCAACGCACAGCTCAAACTACTGGACCGGTTGGACTGAAAGGCATGCAGCTATTATGACGTAGAGATCCGCTAAGAAAGGATTTTTGAAAATTTAACCCCTAATTGTATGAGATATAATATATGAATTCAAGCGGACGAAGTCGCGGGCATTAGCTCGTATTATTATTATAAATGCGAGAGTTTCATAACTTTTTACGGTTGAACCGCTGAAAGGATCTTCGACGAAAAACACAGAGAAAGCTTCCCGAAATCGGGAAAAAGAGAGCAATTTTATCGCCAGTCACTTATTTATACTGATTTGCATAATAACATATAGATATGTATTGTTTTTAGCAGTGATACATAATATGTATCACTGCTAAAAACAATACATATATATATCTATTATTATGTTCCATGAACAAGACAATGTATTTACTACCATTATGATAATGTATAATTATATTATATGATAACTAGCGGTCCGCCCTGGCTTCGCCCGTGGTATATAATATATAGCCTATAGCACTCAGGGATCACGTACATACATATCCAACAGTGAAAGAATTTTTGAAATCGGTCCAGTAGTTCCTGAGATTAGCGCGTTCAAACAAACAAACTCTTCAGCTTTATAATATTACTAGCTTTTGCCCGCGGCTTCGCCCGCGTGAATTTCGGTTTTTCACAAATCCTGAGGGATAAGTAGATTTCTGGTCCACCCGCACCCCGCCGCGCGGCGGCGTACCGCGGTACCACACGAGTAGATATTATACAGAGGAAAAGCTACCTAAGAACGTCCAAAATTTATACCTATTCTGATAGGGTTGTCACCTGTTGCATGTGAAAAATTATGGGTAAAAATAAAAATATTATATACTAGTATACATAATATAGCAAGATATGTAATAATGATTGGAAAAATATGTTTATTATATTACATTACTATACTATATATAAGTTATATATTATAGTTACTTAGGTAGGTAGTAGGTACTTACTAAAACTAAGTGTGATAGCACATGCATAGATATCCCTAGTGACAGAACTAGATACTTACTTACTTTAGTAAAATGAATGAATTGAGTACCTAGTTACTTAGGTAGGTAGTAGGTACCTACTAAAAGTCAGTGTAATAGAACATGCGTAGATGTCCCAGTAATAGTATTTAGATACTTACTTTAGTAAAATAAATGAATTAAATACCTAATTACTTAGGTAGGTAGTAGATTATAAAACCGTAGACATTTTTATGAACAGATACCTACTAAAAATAAGTGTGATAGCACATGCGTAGATATCCCTAGTGACAGTACCTAGAATCTAGATACTTACTTACTTTAGTAAATTGAATGAATTAAGTACCTAGTTACTTAGAATGACCCGTTAGCGCGGTTGGTAGTGACCCTGCCTTCCGCTCCAGGGTCGCGGGTTCGATTCCCGCTCCGAGTCTGGGTGTATTTATAATATGTATGTATAATGTATATATACCTTTATATAAAATATATATATGTATTTATATGTAAATACAATGTCTATCAGTCGGCTATTACCTATAACACAGGCATGAAGTTGCCTACTTTAGGAATAGACGTCCGTGTGCGTATGTGTGAGTATTTATTTATTTATTTAATTATTTATTTAGATAGGTACCTTAGATAGGCCCATCGCGATGGCCCATTGCATAGAGGATCTATAACACATTTTAACTTACAACCCGTTTACTAAAAGATAGGACCTCGCTGACAAGTTGCTTTGACTCGCTCGCTCGCAAGACAATACTAACACAGCATACCTGGGTATGCTGTGTTAGTATTGCACACCCTACCCATGCGTCGCAGTGGCGTTATCGACGCCAGCTCCAATCTTTTAGTAAACGGGTTGTACCTGGCAATGTTATTACTCAATTCTATTCAGTAGAATCTGCTTATATACATAGTATCATAAGTGGCACATACTATCCTACAATAAATAAATTCATGTCATTTCAATTAATTTCATTTCATTAATTTTATTGTATAGATATGTAAAGGTAGGTATACTTACTTCACTTGATCTCTAGGGTACTTACACAAAAAAAGAGATTGGAAAAGTGCGCACGACCCACAGCCCTGTCGTTTGTCTACCAACTGTCCTACCAGCGGAGCGTACGTGAACCGTTGGTGAGAGCTCGTGTGTGCGTGAGCGGCGCTATGTGTGCGTGTACCTACAGCGGGCCGCTTCTAGGTAGCTTTCTCTCTGTATAATATCTACTCGTGTGGCGGTACCGCGTACGGCGGGCGCAGGGCGCAGGAGCCCGCGGCGCGGCGCGGGGAGTTCCGTGCAGCGCGAGCGTCGGCCGTCGCGTCGTCGCGCCCAGTGAAAATACCTATCAGGGCGTTTTTTAACATAGGTACTTACCGATTTCAACACAACTCCTTTTTTGAAAGTCGGTTAAAAAAGTAGCCTATGTTACTCCTTGGTTAATCCTCTACTTGTCTGTGAAAGTCCCGTCAAAATCGGTTCAGCCGTTCCGAAGATTAGCCCGTTCAAACAGACAGACAGACAGACAAAAATTTTAAAAACGTGTGATTCGGTTATGGTATCGTTCAAATAACCATATGAGCTTAATATGTGGTAGTTATTTCGAAATTACAGACAGACACTTCAATTTTATTTATTAGTATAGTATAGATTAGTATAGATGTATGCATATATAATACCATGTGATAAACATAGAGGAGCAATACTAATAATTCAAAACTTTACTCATAATTTTACATCGTATTTATAAAAGAAAATCTGGTGTATTTAAGTAAGGCATTGCATTCATAATAATTGTTGTGGCTGCATTGAATGCTTAACAATGCGACTGTAGGCTGTTCGTGATAACATATTTACTCAGATGCATTTGAAAAGGCTGTTGGAATGAGTTGCGGAGGAGCGAAGAGGAGGCAGGGTGGAAGGGGGACGGCTGGCACCCAAAGTCCGACATTGAAATACCCTTGCAAGGGCATTCCACTGCTGCAGTCTTCAAGGCTTGTAGGGTCGAAACACTTGCGAACTATATTCTGAACTAAATTTTGCAGGTTACATGAATTCACTGAACTCAGAATTTAATGGATTCGGTAGATAGGTACTTACATGTCTTTGCGCTACTCTTTTATTTAAACTTTAAATTAACTGAGGTGAAAATGCATATCTGTACCTAAATTAAAAAAATTTATCCTAATATTTACTTTATCTTATGTAAAGTTTTTCAACTAAAATTCACGTGGTGTTGCACAAAATGGTATCAACACTTGCTTAATGAACTGTAGTTTATTAAATTAAATACCTACCTAATTTTTAGTCTAAAGTGCTATTTCTCTATTTTCTTCATCACTACATAGTATAAAATAAAGTCGCTTTCTCTGTCCCTATATCCCTATGTCCCTATGTATGCTTAAATCTTTAAAACTACGCAACGGATTTTGATGCGGTTTTTTTAATAGATAGAGTGATTCAAGAGGAAGGTTAATAAGTAGAAAAATTGGACCCGGTAGGTGGCGCTAATAGCGGGCAGGACGACGTCTGCCGGGTCCGCTAGTAAATACTAATTTGGACGCCAGAAGAGTTTTTGCTTAAAACTACTAACACTGATATTCATAAGGTATCTTTCTGTAATAAACTGATTCATTAGTAGGTAGATAATTATTATCATCTGTTCTTTCGTTTAACATAATATACCTTATTACGTTCAGTATTCGTGATATGATTTTATGAAATTTATGATTTATAAGCATTAAAGCAAATTTTAAAATCGACTTTAAAATTAATCGAAAAAAATCTTGCAAACAGAACATTACTAATCCATTTGTCTGGATACGCCCATAGGATACTTTTTATCAAGAGAAAATAAAAGATTCCTACAAGATGAAAAGGTCCTAAATACCTACACACGAACGAAATCGAGAGCAAAAGCAAATTGATTAATATTACTAAGAAAATTAATCGTTTTAATTATTTAATAACCTATCAAAATCATATGTTTCTAATTCGCAAGACAATTAAAATATATCAATTACTTTGAACGGGGTTACAAAACTCGTCTCGAAAATCGTCTGTATATATTCCAGTGTCCGTAGGGAGGAGAAATAATAGAGCTGTATAACTTTGTCGGTATTCCTTGTATCCAGGGGAAGAAATACACGTCTAGCCGGTGCATATTGATCGCTGGAGGTCGCGACGGCGGCCACTCTGGATGCAGTCACACCGACACTGCAGGATAATGATATTTGAGTATTCCTGCATTCTGGAGTTTCGTATTCTTTTGAATTGCGTCGGTCTGAGCAGACTCGATACGAAGCATCGGCTGTTGCATCTGCAGGCGAAGCAATGAATGTAAGTAGGTATGTGTGGTGAGATTTTTGGCGAAAGGTAAACGGGCACTTTGTATCATGTATGGAAACCATACACACGGGCCACGGCGCGGCGGACACAAACGAAATTACAGATAAAAGTATGAATTCAAATACGACAATGACATAGGTCGCATTGTTGTGGGCTAAGATAATGTAATGTTGTGAGCCTTGTCAATCTCGAAAAAATTGAAAAAGAAAAATTGAAAAATTGACAAAGATATGAAAATGCTTAGTAAACTAGACAGCGTTACATGCGATTTATGATCACGTAGCTCAACAGTGTGCTGTCTGCTGTATGCAAACTACTTTTTAAATATTTAATAACTTTTTTTTACATCGATTTCGAATTAAACATTCATATATATTGAAAGGTCTTTCATGTCTTTCATTTAAAACTATTTTCGGTTCATGTCCGAAACTTTTCGCAAAGCGCAAAGTTGAGGCAGCATCTTTACTTGAACTACGTGAGGCACTGTCATATTCCGCGGATATGGTCGCCGTGGTAGAAGCTTTTAGAAAATCAACCAGATTTCATGCAAAAAATTAGACAAATAGTTTCAGATAACAAATACCTATACTTACTAACTAACTGAAGGAATATTGAATGTAGCTGAAGGAATATATTACCAGAAATATAATATTAATCTCTTCTCTAAAATTTATAAACATCTAAACAACAACAAGTATAAAATATTAAAATTTAAAAAACCCCCGACATTCGCCATTTTGTGGCAGCGGCCATCTTGGATTTGCAATAGTGCTATTCTACTAGTCAAGCCCGTTCATTTGATACCCATATTAAGGGAGTTGTGAAAAAATATGTAATCCGCCATTTTGTAGCGGCGGCCATCTTGGACCGATTTTCTTCAAACATAGCTAACAAAACTCTCGACTAATTCACCTTTCAAACAAAAAAAAAACCGCATAGTGAATGCTAAGAGCATTCACCTGGTTTCGTGACAAGTTCAAAGTAACTATTATCGAGTTACTCGCTTAAATATTACACCACAATCGCGATATCATCTGACTAACTTTATTTCCTAAGCTACAATTGAATATTTGCTACCTACCTGTCAAAGGTCGGTTTCGTCGTTTCTTTTTATGCCCAACCGACTTCAACATAAATAAAAATATTTTTATTCATCGTAGTGGCGTTTGAAGGCAGTTTTTTTGAAAATAATTTTTATTTTAAGCTTTTTGTGCAAGTTTTTATCAATTTACTGTCGTCAGTTCCTTAATGCTTGCCACGGCTTACCGTTGGCTCTGTTAGTTTTCCTCCTCCTTTTTCGACAGTCAAAACCAGTACTGTCTGTATGTTTGTGCGCGCATCACGCAAAAACTACTGAATGGATTGAAATGAAACTTGGCATGATTTAAGTTCATACTACAGAGTAACATATAGGATACTTTTTATCCCGAAATCCAGTACGGTTCCCTTGGGAGAGGGGATGAAAGTTAAAATGTGTAATTCATTAACGCGTGGTCCGATGTCATTCGTTCTTTTTTTGTTAGAATGGATATGTATACTTTAAAGATTGCCGGCTAATCCCTGAAAGGCTAGATCGATTTTGATGGGACTTTCACTGGCGGATGTTTACATTTTGATGTACGTAAACATCCGCCAGTGAACTTTTAAAGTTTTTAGCAAGGTATGAGCTCAAAGGAAAGCTCAAAGGAAAGATGAGCTCAAGGTATGAGGTTTGGAAAAATAAAATTATTCCCACGGGATTTTTAAAAACCAATATCCACGCGAACGAAGATGCGGGTATCCGCTTGTATATAATAAGTATAAGAAATGCTTTTGTGAAATTTCAGCTGTATTCGGTGTGACACTAGCAAGCTTATGCATAAGCGTGCATGCGTTGCGCATGCGGGCTGCGTCGCGTCGGCGGGAGTCGGGACACCCTCCCCGGGACCGCGTGTCCTCGTGCCCTTCTCGGGACACCCGACTTTCACTGCCACCAACTAACTATACAACCTACCGACACGCAATGCGTACTGCCCCTGATATTTGATGATAATGTTACGGAAGTGCTCCAACTACGAGTGCGAATGAATATAATAGAATAGAATAGAATAGAAAAGTTTTTTATTCAAATAAACTTTTACAAGTGCTTTTGAATCGTCGATTGAGTCTACCACAGGTTCGGAATGCAGTTCCAGCCGAGAAGAACCTGTAAGAAACTCGGCGGTTGCTCTTTTTAAAAATAACATTATAACAATTATTATTATTAATGTACATGATTGAAATGCCGTCTCGCGCATTGCTGGAACGAGTTAAATCCAAGCTTTTTTATCGTTTATATAATCTTCAGTTGTATAATAAGCTTTTTTTATGAGCATACTTTTAAGAAAGTTCTTAAACTTGTGTAAAGGCAAGTCTAAGACATATTTTTTATTCGGATAAACTTTTACGAGTGCTTTTGAATCGACAAATGAATCTACCACTGGTTCGGAATGGTGCTTACAATTCTACACGTTAAAATCAGCTGTATAATAAAACATAATAAAACGATGTATCCTTGCTGATGCTAATCGGTAATTGCGTTGTAGGTTCGCTTCAAGAGATAACAATTCATGTAATAAATTTGCATTGTAGATATAACTAAGCGCGTATCTAAGCGGGAAGTGTCACGTCCTCGGGATCTTACTTACAAGGCTTAAATTTAGATTTATAAATGTAGGTATTTAGAATAGTAGAAAAGTTTTTTAATCCAATAAACTTTTGCAAGTGTTTTCGAATCGTCAAGTGAACCCGCAAGAAACTAAATGGTTGTTCTTTTACAAAATAAATAAATTCAAATAATGGCTAGGTAGGTATGTCGTGTACATACATAATTAAAGTGGCATCTCACGCATTGCTGGAGAAATCCATGCTTTTATTAACCGTCTTCAAAAAAAGGTATTCAACCCGTATGTATGTATATAATATGTATGTTCGTGATTATTTCAAAAACCAATAGAATAGAACAGAAAAGTTTTTAATTCAAATAAACTTTTACAAGTACTTTTGAATCGTCAATTGAATCTACCACAGGTTCGGAATGCAGTTCCAGCCGAGAAGAACCTGCAAGAAACTCGGCTGTTGCTCTTTTTTAAAAATAACATTATAACAATTATTATTATTAATGTACATGATTGAAATGCCGTCTCGCGCATTGCTGGAACGAGTTAAATTCAAACTTTTTTATCGTTTATATAATCTTCAATTGTATAAAAAGCTTTTTTTTATGAGCATACTTTTAATAGAGTTCTTAAACTTGTGTAAAGGCAAGTCTAAGACATATTTTTATTCAGATAAACTTTTACAAGTGCTTTTGAATCAACAAATGAATCTACCACTGGTTCCTTCATTCTTCAATGAACCGATTTTGATGATTTTTTCACTATCGTAATCTACATACTTTGAGGAAGGTATGAATATATAACACACCTAGTTATCATTCTTATACACGAAGTTACACGCATGAATGTATATTTAAGTCACTGATGTTTTTGATTGGTACCTACACCGATTTCTCTGAGACAGCTGGACCGAAGTCGGTTTAATTTTTCCTAAAAAATAGCTTGCAATTAAGAATTAATAACATCGGTATCTTTCAACAAACAGAAAATCGCAGATAGGTATGTAGAACTAACTGACTAGTATCTAATGCTGAAATAAAAGGAACGTGGCAACTTTGGAATCATTGAAACCTGTCGCCAAAATAGACGGGAACATCGGCGGCGGCCGTGAGCCGCCGGTGGCAGTGACCCGAGCGCACCCTGCCGCTGCACCACCCTTTTCCTCCCTTCGTTGCCCCCACCGCGTAACCCTCCCCGAACCCTATAGACGAAAAAATCCCGCTTAAGAATTTAGCCTACACGTTCACACCTTACGTGGGCGAGAATTGTTGAATCAATACCAGCTTCATATAAACAGTGGATACTGTATCCCTTCATCAAATTGTTAAGTAAAATAAAAGAAAATCTTCTGCATGATTCATTCTTCACTTGACATTCTGTTGATATCTACAAAGTATTAGGTACCTACCTCTCTTCACGCGCTTTTCCATACAAACGTATTACGCCTATTATTCTTAATATTTGTCGCAATAGGTCAAGTTAAAGTTAAGCCAGATATCAATTTATATCTCCATATATTTACGAAAACTATTTACGAAAAAAAAATGGAAATGGCGGCATTTCATTTGATCTGAAAGTTTGTGAAGTTTGCTCGTAAAGGGATTTAAGTTATTTACAACAATGTCAAGCACTTCATCAGATGATGAAAAAGGAGGAGAGCCTGATTTTTGTTTGCTTGAAGCAGAACAAATGATGCAAAACCTTTTGCCGGATAAGTCTATAATTAATTATAATAAGTAACCATTTTTTTCTATTTTTTCTCTAAATTTGCTAATTATTCTAATTAAAATTTCATTTTGCATTACCAATGTTTTATTTACCTCGCAAGAATGATATAAAGTAGAATGCTTACCTCGGTTGCAAGTAGCTATTACACCCTCGAACTATATTCACCCTCGCTCGCTGCGCTCGCTCGTGTGACTAAATATCTCGGGTGCACGCGATCCATTAGCGCCCTATGCGAGCTGCGCTCGCACTGGCGCCAAATTGGATCTCGTTCTGTAATAGCTTACTTACGTCCCTTGTGTAACAATCTACTATTATTTTGAAAGTTATGACGCTTGAAAAATCACTATTTTTGGGCAAATTTTGGGGCAACTTCGTGCGTAAATAAACTATATAAGAAACTAGAAAATTGAAAAAACGGCCGAAGTCTTATCATAGGTTACTTCATAATAATTACAAATGTCTTTAGTTCATGTAAAAAATTGCCAAATATTTGCTAAAATAGGCGAAATTCCAAACCTAGATTTGCATCTTTTTACTTTGCCGTTTTTCACTAAAAATCATGATATTATCTCAAGCAAAATTTATTTATTTAATTAATTTATTATTTATTTATGTATATATTTTTAGTACTCTTCTTTACTGAAGACGTCTCGCTCTCTAAATGCAGAAATCACTGTTTTAGACTCCACTCACCAACGATTTGTCGCTGCCATGGAGAGGGCTCTTAATAGGTAAATTTAACACACTGGTTAGAGGATCCACAGGGTCCACGGACCACTGCAGTTAACGCAGCTACCTTGGCTTTGCGTTGGCCAACAGTCTGGCGAGCAGCCGCACTATAGATATGAACCATGGCGTTTAGACGATCGCGATCGTGACGTGAATAATGATGAAGAACAAAATGGAAAATTTTACGCGTCATAAAACTTTCCTAACTAAGATTTCCATAAAACTTCAAAGAAATAATAGAAACCGGCCAAGTGCGAGTCGTACTCGCGCGTTGTGGGTTCGGACTACCACATACGATAAATTTTTGTAAATTAATTACAAGAGGAATTCCATTGAAATATATCTATCAATGCGATGAAATACAAGGCGCTAAAATAGTAGCGACTAGCGACTGACCAACAAGTCGGCAGTCGGAAACCTATGAGTACGGGACCCTTGTTTTTATTATTTACTAGCTGATGATGAACTCTATGATTTTGCGGGTAGCCTGTGTCCTTCTCCAAGGTCTAGTCTGTATCTCTCCCAAATTTAGTCAAAATCGGTAAGTTCAGCGGTTTAGGCGTGAAAGCTTAACATACAGACGGATAGAGTTACTTTCGCATTTATAATATTAAGCATGGATTGTTCTACTATGTATTACAATTTAACTAAAGAAACTTGTATGACCTATTTACAGTTCTTTCTTCTACATATAATATGCTTCTGCACAGTTGTGAATTGAGGCACAGATTAGGTATTAGGTAATGCGTAGATAATTTCAGGGCCGAATTAAAGGCCTAATATGAAACGTGTAAGAAACAGAAAGATAAAAAAATCGTGTACTATCATCTGTGAGTGTTAGTGATATGGATTCATTACAAGTATAGTTTAAGCACATAAGAGATACCTGGTATGGTTCGGTTGCTGTGCTATCTGCTAGATGGTTATCAGATTGTTATCACCAGAGAGCGTGTCCAAACGCAAATTGAGAATTGAACGCGTATCGTGTTCTTTACGGAAGTGATAGAGCCGCGCATCTCTTATCATGAATAATTAAGATCTTAAAAATTAAACTGAGTATTTTTTTAATGCCTTCACAGAACATGTTGTAATCATATTATTATCAAACTATTCTATGTCAATAAATCATCTCTGTCATCTATAACAAGCATATTATTGAGGAAAAAAAATCAGAAAACTCGACGGCGTAAAAATAAAACTTAGCTTATACGGGTTAGATGAAATGATAGATAGGATACCTCATTAATTAAAATATATTCAACCGTTCGGATTCTTCGAGAGTATAAAGAATCCCACAGACATATCCAGAAACATGAAAAACATACCCTCGACAGCAAAGATGCTGTCGCGTAATCGGAAAATCCGCGTTGGTCCCTGTAGATTGTAGGTATTCTGCGCTTTTAAATTATAAACTTCTAAATGAATATTTAATGCGTTTTTTAGCATCAATAATTAGTACTTAGAATATTTCGCAAAGAAGGTATTGTTTATTATGTACATATCTATCATTTTTTTCCAAAAAGTCGGAAGCAAAGCTAGTCTTCTTTCTATAAATCTGAAATAACTAAGTATTTCTCGAAAATCGAAATATAGGAAAATATTAAAGAAAGTTTAAAACGTGTGGAGCAGCCAAAGAGATTCGAATTTTCCGAAAGCTTTTCTAGAAAATATACAAATTCTGTACTCTCCTTCTTGGCAAAAGTTATATTTTCTTATACTTAGTGCGATTTAAGGATATAAAAATTAAGGAACTACCTACTTACATAATCTCAGTCGTGTAATATTATGCGTATTTTACAAGCTTGATTTATTGAACGTCAAACGCGGAAGGCAAGAATTGTGTGAAGGTTATGCATTAGTTTACGCATCAGGCATTAAGTATATTATATTGCTGATTACGTAGTAGGTACATGTTCGATATAATATCTACACTTAACATTGACAGGTTTTTATAATTATTATTCAAGATTATCAAGGCTTCAAAAATATGTCCTTGGTTGGCACTGAAGACTGAAGTAGGTAGAGTACTAACATAGTAACTATTTTTTTTATACACATAATTATAAATACTTAATATTAATTAACAATATCTTACTCTATTATTGTTGACTAGGTTTTTTAAGTTAATTTAGGAAAAACCTCAAAGAGAAATGAACTGAAACACAACCGAAGTGTACTGTCAGCTTGACCATTTTATAAATGGTTGTTCGAACACTTGTTAGAACGATCAGTCTTAAGAGTCTGTTTGTGGGTTTCAGGTTTTCTGTTTGTTTGTTTACCTATCAATTTTAAATGTGAAGAATAATTTGATGACCTCAGTTGCTTAAACAATTTAAAAGATAATACAGTTCTGGATGTATGCATAGCTCTAAGTTAACCAGTGCAAATAGCTGGGGAATTTTAATAAGGTATCCAAAGAGCATTGCACCGGAGTTGAGGTCAGGTATAAGGTTAAGGTCGGGCTGTTGCAGGCAGCGTGGTGTTGTCTGTTGAGCGTTGGGCGCGTTGGGCGCGTTGGGCGCGTTGGGCGGGCGGTGCAGGACACCTGAGGGCGCCGCGAGGCGAGGGCGCGCGGGGACGCTGCAGATTCACTTTCGTCCGTCCGCGCCCGCCGCCACGCCAGTGAGAGAAAGTTGGCCGCGGCGAGCGAACGAATCTCGCGAGTCGAGCGGCGCGCGCCGCACCGCACCACTGCACGCGCGATATCGCCCTTTTGTAAACATACACCGACATGCATGTGTAGATGCTCGATTTAAACATTTTTTTCGTGGACCTACATAACATTTGTGAAATTAAGTTGAAGTTTAGCGGAAAAGCGTAGACTTTTTATTATATTTTTAGAAACTATACAGTATTTTAAAAGGAACTAACTATGCAGTGCTATACGAAGTTGTCGCCGAAGCGCGAGCCTCCGGAGCATGGCTACGAAATAGAGATGATGGGTGGTGCCAGGAGACTGGAGCTGCCGGCGCCTCCGGGCAAGGAGTTCCGCGCGCCGTGCTTGCTGCCGGCGCCGGCGCCGCCGCCGCCGCCGACGCACTCGGTGATCCAGTGCATGCGACCACCACCGCCGCCGCCGCCGCCACCGCCTCGTCTCCACAAGCCGCCAATTTTCGAGGAACCTTCCAGCTCCATTCCAGATCTAGGTTAGTAAACTTTATTCCTGTAGCACACGCTGTAACTACACACTTTAGTACGAGTTTGCACATCTCGACAGTGTTGATAAATTTCGACTGTCGTAATACTATAATGGTATTAATTGATTATTTATTTACCTAATTAATTAGTAAGGGACTTTATCAGAGCTGTCAATTCAGTTTAGTTTTCAAGCGATTGTATTCAACAAATGAGCACTACTGTCAAAATTGTTTTATAGCTCGAGTTCATCCATACATTTACGATCAGCCAGCGCTACAAACTAAAGAAACCACGTACGACTTTAGGTTCGTTTCACTCTGACGTTATAACTTATAACGTCAAAAATACGTGTTCGAGTATAGAACTCGATATTTTTAACGTTGTCGAAATAGGTACGCAAAACTTGTACTAAGGGTAGATGAATGATGCTCATCTTCTAAGCATTTCACAGAATCCTAGGTATTTTTTTGATCTGCTTATTCGTATGTTATAAGCCACGCAGATTGCTATTGCGCTGGAATCTTATCACATTAACATCGGCGTGACGTCAGATGACACGAAAATGTACCGTCAGCAACAAACATTATCTATACATCTATACATATAATAAAATCGTAGAATTGCCGTATCTGTACATTGAAGATTTTTGCAAAATAATAACTGGGGGATGTTAGGGATAAGTAATAGAACGTAAAAAAGCTATTTTTGAAATTTTTGTCTGTTTGTCTGTATGTTTGTGCGCGCATCACGTAAAAACTACTAAATGGATTGAAATGAAACTCGGCATGATTTAAGTTCATACTATGGAGTAACATATAGGATACTTTTTATCCCGAAATTCAGCACGGTTCCCTTGGGAGAGGGGATGAAAGACAAAATGTGTACTTAGCTGTAATTCGTTAACGGGTTGTCCGATTTCATTCATTCTTTTTTTTGTTAGAAAGTAGATACTTTAAAGACGATTGACTAATCTCTGAAAGGCTGGACCGATTCTGATGGGACTTTCACTGGCGGATGTTTACATTTTGATGTACCTAAACATCCGCCAGTGAACTTATAACAGTTTTTAGCAAGGTATAAGCTCAAAGGAGCTTAGGAAAAGCAAAATGATTCCCACGGGATTATTAAAATCAATATCAACGCGAACGAAGTCGCGGGTATCCGCTCGTTTTTAAATAAATTAAACCAAATGAACAAATAATTTTCTGCTTTTTTATGTTGTAAATATTGAAATTATCCTAATTGTCCAATTTCGCTCATGTAAGTAATCACATTCTTGTATAGGTCTCACCAAACAAATATTCGCCTCTGAATATAACCGCAAGGCGCGTCGCAATAGCATATTTTAGGTATCAGTGGGCGGACAGAAAGGAACGGAGCTAGCGGGAACCAGTAGGGCTATTCTCTAAAATACCATCTCGATATCGAAGCTCACTCACGTGAGATAACTCGCTTTGAAAGCAAACTCACTTCACCTTGGTTTGATATTCTGTAAACATCTGCTACGCACTTGCGAAGTGAAGTGAGTTTGAGTGAGAAGACCTATACTATCGAGTTTTACAGAGTACAAATTAGCAAACTCATCTCGAATTCACTCTCTATAATTCGAAAATGGCTTTACAGAATAGCCCTGCTGCGCGAGTTCGCTCTCGCCCGAAGCTCAGAGACGAATATTTGTTTGACGAGACCTACTTATAATTTGGATTTGGATTTTTTTTTTTCATAATCTGTTGTGTCAGAATCACTATCATTTTCTGTGTTAATAATAAATAACTCATCAATTAATCTGTCTTTGCGCCAGTATTAAACAAAAATAGCAACAAAATGTGTGAATTTACAATATAATTATTCAAAACTCAATACGCTTAATCTGCCAACGGTACCGACATCTGTCTAGTGGTGACGTCACTAACATGGCGGCCAGGCGCAATACCAATTTGCGGGGCTTATACATTTATTTTAAAAGTAACCCTATTAAAATAATTGTTGCTATATACAATAATTGTTATTTCCACAAAAATGTAGAGACGTAAACATGACTTCTAATACTAGATTCTAGAACATTTACTTAAATAAACGCGAAGATATGTTACAATGCCACGATACCTAGGTTGCAATTTTTCTTCGCCTTGGCCATCGCAGATTTCTATGCTTCCTGCTTCGGAAAATTGTAACACGGCGTTTACAGTTACATAGCAATTTCCGGGTGACGACGGCGATTGACGAAGGTCACGTTCATTACAATTACGTATTATGTTCGCGATCCGCATTTATTACCTACATATCAATACAATGTAAACAAAGCAAAGTCGCGCATGTTCGCAGATTACAGATAGATAAAGACAATTCGAATGCGGAAAGAAAGATTTTCGCAATATTCAATGTAAATAATTGGAGCAGCGTGGTGGGTCTAAGCTCTAAATCCCTCTCTCTTATGAGAGAGGAGGCCTGTGCCCAGCTGTGGGACGTTAAAAGGCTGTAGTGGTGGTGGATTTGTAATACGAATAATAACGACTTCCCTGGCGCAGTGTTGAGCACTGTCATATAAATGGGAGGACCCTGGTTCGATTAGCGGCAGGGGTAATTTACGAAGTTATAATTTCTTAATTGTTACTAGTCTATTCTGGTGGGACGCTTCGGTCTTAGCTAGCCACCCAATCAATTAAGTGTTGTACGATACGTTCTATTACTTATCCCTAACATCCCCCAGTTATTATTTTGCAAAAATCTTTAATGTACAGATACGGCAAGTCTACGATTTTATTATATGTATAGATTATCATGACTGACCTGAGAAACCTAAGAAACCTAGAGAATTGGGAGAAAATATTACTTGAGTAAGTACCCTTGGGGTGCACTGTGGGGGGATTTTTTTCCCTCACAATGGAATGGTGGAAATTGTATGAAGTTACTTTTTATAACATTAAGTAATCAACACAGATGAAGTCCTGGCCAGTGTACACTAAACATGAAGATTATGCGTGCTCGTATTCGTTCTTCACAGCAAATTCACAGGAACTCTAACCATTCAGGACATTCTACATTTAGATAAAATTGATCTATCTGCATAGATCTAGGTGTCTTGAAGCTCAAGAATGTTGAAGGAATAAAGACTTTACTTCATTATCTTGGTCGAATATAACTTGTGAGTTGTGAGTTATTCATCTCACGATAGTGGTCATAATTTTGTTTTTATTTCCATGTATTCTATGTATGTATATGTAGAATTTTTCAGATTTTACAGTGAAGAGTTACGGAAGAGGAAATCCAAATCACGTAAAACTTCAGCACTCATTATTTCTTAAACAATATTTTTTTCGGTGGTTTATAAACATTACATTATTTCGTAGCATAGGTACGGATAGACAGGCGGACTGGACAAACCTATAAGGTTTCTTTGTTTTACTAGAGAACCCTAAAACACTTACATATTATTTGATTGAAGAATTTCGATTCCGATTGAAGCTCCGCTATGCGGATAGTCCAGTGCAAGTAACTTCCGTAATTACTTGCATCAGACTCTCTGAAACTTGCAGAAATTGACTTGCTGCGAGTGTTTACACAATGCAATTGACTTGCCAAAACTGCCACTTGGCATTAGATGTACTATAATCTATACTAATAAATAAAATTGAAGTGTCTGTCTGTAATATCGAAATAACTACCTCATATTAAGCTCATATGGTTATTTGAACGATACTATAACCGAATCACACGTTTTTAAAATTTTTGTCTGTCTGTCTGTCTGTCTGTCTGTCTGTCTGTCTGTCTGTCTGTCTGTCTGTCTGTCTGTCTGTTTGAACGGGCTAATCTTTGGAACGGCTGAACCGATTTTGACGGGACTTTCACATACAAGTAGAGAATTAACCAGGGAGTAACATAGGCTACTTTTTTAACCGACTTTCAAAAAAGGAGGAGTTGTGTTTTTCTACCTATGTACACCGATATCTCCGAGATTTCTGAACCGATTTGCGTAATTTTTTTTTTAGTCGATAGAGAAACATTGCGACACTGTCCTACAAAAAATTTGGATTCCAACTCCTCAATCCTGATGCTGTAGGGGATCTGATCCCCAAAACTAATGGGATTTAGGCACTGTCGGTTATTTAAATTGATATTGGGGATACCAATTAAAGACTTTATTGTTGAATGACCTCGAGTAGGTACATGTCCAACTCCTCAACCCTGATGCTGTAAGGAATTGCATTCCGAAATCGTAAGGATCCCACGGAATTTTTTCGTTTTGTGGACGGGTTACTACTTACTACAGATAGGCTACTTTTTGTTCTGGGAAATCAAAGTTCCCACGAGATTTTTACATACCTAAATACACACGGGCGAAGCCGTGGGCATCGTCTAGTCTTATAATATGATTAGATCGTGGATAGTTCATACAAAAATATTTTTTTGTATAATTATTGGAAAAATTGTCCCTTGTGTATGTATTTTTCATTATATTTGCTACATAAATAAATAAATTAGTTATATTAATTGATAAATAAAATGTAGACACAAGTGTCCATTGTATTATTTGTATTGTATTACTAGATGATTCCCACGGCTTCGCCCGTGTGGATTTAGGTTTTTAAAAATCCCGTGGGAACTTTTGATTTTCCAGAACAAAAAGTAGCTTATCTGTAGAAACCCGTCCCCAAAACAGAAAACTCCCATGGGATCCCCACGATTTCGGAATACAATTCCTTACAGCATCAGTGTTGAGGAGTTGGATATGTACCTACTCGAGTTCATTCAACGATAAAGTCTTTAATTGGTACCCCCAATATCAATTTAGGTAAATAACCGAAAGTTTCTAAAACCCATTAGTTTTGGGGATTAGGTCCCCTAGGCTTGGGGTTAGGACAGCATCAGGATTGAGGAGTTGGAATCCAAATTTTTTATAGAACAGGGTCGCAATGTTTCTCTATCGATTAAAAAAAAAATACGCAAATCGGTTCAGAAATCTCGGAGATATCGTTGTACATAGTTAGGTAGAAAAACACAACTCCTCCTTTTTTGAAAGTCGGTTAAAAAAGTAGCCTATGTTACTCCCTGGTTAATTCTCTACTTGTATGTGAAGGTCCCGTCAAAATCGGTTCAGCCGTTCCGAGACAGACAGACAAAAATTTTAAAAACGTGTGATTCGGTTATGGTAGCATTCAAATAACCATATGAGCTTAATATGAGGTAGTTATTTCGATATTACAGACAGACACTTCAATTTTATTTATTAGTATAGATAATATTATTTGTCGAAGGTAATGATAAAATTACGTAGCATTAAATATGCACTCGACTCGCGTTGGTATGTTAGTTGAGGGGGCAGGTACCTACTGAAAAAAATGTGTATGAAAAATCGCTTTGTAAACAATATTTTCGCGAACGGATGATTAAACAAATATCGCAAGGTCAGAGCGACGAACGCGTGGTGACGGCGCGTCATTCGGTGTCATTAAGGTCAGTGCGACATTGGTCCGATAGCAGTGACAAAATAATAATTGTCCGTATCTTATCACAATGTCAGGAGCGCGGGCGCAGGTGCGCGTGACCCCCGCACCCTCAGTGTTCCAGTACCTGATTTGGCAGTGGTTTATGCGCATTGAGTTGTAGCACATAGAGGCCTCATACGGCAATCGTCAAAAAAGCGCACCCATCTAATTTTAGGTAGCTATAAGCACAAAGACATGTGAAACTTATAAACAAAAAGTAACGTATATTATATTTTATCTCTAACACTTGGGAGTAAAAAAATCTCACCAGAGTGCGTTCGTAGATTGATGCAAACACAGTACTGATTTTTAACCCCTGACGCAAACGAAGGGGTATTATAAGTTTGACCGCTATGTGTGTCTGCGTGTGTCACACATCCTGGTGTGATTTATTTGCTGCCAAGACTTTTTATACTAGTTTTATAAAAAGAGTAAAGGAAATAAATAATAGAGTTCTTACGCTATTAACACCAGATTTCATAATATTATAATTATTGTATTGGACAGCTTATCTCTCTAAAGAAGAGATTTCTCTCAGAAGCCCTCGATTTTTCCGAATTAATCTTTAAGAGGAAAACCTACCTTTACCTCGAACATGCCACATAAGTACGAAATTTGATTAACAAAGGGAAGAATTGTCTTGAAAGTATCGTGTATGAAATTGTTACCATGTTGCTGTTTAACGATATCGCGTCAAAGAGCGAGAACAAAGAGATAAACCGAAAATGTGTATCGTGATTTTTGTCTTAGATCGTAGGTACGTATCATGTTTATGTCCACACGAATTAAAAATACATCTACCTAGAACAATTTTCTCATTTTGTAGTGGCATTTGAAGACCATGTTTTGAAAAGACACGAATTAAAAGGTTAGGTAAGTATATTTTACATATTTTTTTAAATCAATAACTTTTTGCCTATTTGGAATGCAAGGCACTGGGCAGCACTAATCATATAAAAAAAAATGAAATAATAAAAAAAAAATGTGGAATTCGTTCCTACTTATTTGTATTTTGGTAGGTACGAGAGAAACAGGTAATAAACGCCGAATAAATAAGGACATTTGAATTTCTGGATACTAGGTAGGTAGGCACCTACTGTAAAACTTTGAAGTTACATTAGAAAGCATTACTTTGAATATGATGATTAAAGCTTAGCTTTAGATGTGATGATTAGAGCATTCGTCTTCGGGATGTAAGCAATCTCGGTGCCAAAATTCATCAAGATTGGGTCAGCGCATAAGCCTTGGAAATGTATATTTATACCATTGTCCCTAATAGGTATCAATAGTTTTTATATTTTACGCAGTAACGCAAATATATGTATATGAGGTTTAAAAAATAGCCCTAGACTCCTTCATACCTAATCCTATATTTGCCTGTGAAAATGCCGTCAAAGGCGGCTCAGCCGTTCCGAAGACTAGATAAACAGACAGACAGACAGACAGGCATACTGGGATAAGCTATTGTTCAAATAAGCATGATATATGTATATGAGCTTAATTAGCGGCAGTTGTGTCGAAAAAATCACAAACAGACACTTTGTGTTTTATTTATTTTTATGGATCAAAAGTTATTAAAAATACAAACTGTATTGTTGTTGGCTTCAACGAGAACGATGGGTTCCTTATTGTCTTTTCTATATCTTCATGTACGTAGACGTACGTTATTTTGTTTCTATACAAATCTGATTTCGCAATAGTGTACCTACACTGCGGCTGTATGTAGATTAATCCCCTTACAAGGCAAGAGTCAACCGGTGGTATATACCTATAAATAATATATATGTTATTATTTTATCACCATAACCTTCTATAAGAGCAATAATAATTGCTTCCTACATGATATACGCTATCGCTACTAGTTTTGTACTCTTCTAATGGTGGATAGAATGTTTGCCAATTTTCTATGATGGACCAATAATATAATTCTTTACGCTTATGTCACTTTTGTCTGCTAAATGTTGCCAGGTGCTATTTTCAACAGACGCTTGCAGCTTGACGGTAAGTTAAGAGCCCTCTCCATGGCAGCGACAAATCGTTGGTGAGTGGAGTCTAAAACAGTGATTTCTGCATTTAGAGAGCGAGACGTCTTCAGTAAAGAAGAGTACTAAAAATATATACATAAATTATTAAAAAAATAATTAAATAAATAAATTTTGCTTGAGATATCATGATTTTTAGTGAAAAACGGCAAAGTAAAAAGATGCAAATCTAGGTTTGGAATTTCGCCTATTTTAGCAAATATTTGGCAATTTTTTACATGAACTAAAGACATTTGTAATTATTATGAAGTAACCTATGATAAGACTTCGGTCGTTTTTCAATTTTCTAGTTTCTTATATAGTTTATTTACGCACGAAGTTGCCCCAAAATTTGCCCAAAAATAGTGATTTTTCGAGCGTCATAACTTTCAAAATAAATATAATTTTACTAATATTTTATTTTATGGCATAGATAATGGAGATATAAATTTATATCTGGCTTAACTTTAGACCTATTGCGACAAATATTAGAATAATAGGCGTAATACGTTTGTATGGAGAAGCGCGTGAAGAGAGCGGCCTTAAAAGGGTCTGTCTATAGGACCTACGAGTGTCGTTAAGACCCATACAGGAATGGTCATAGTTGATGTATGATTAGACTATTTTTTTTTTATTTAAAATATTTATATTTAATGAAATTAGTATTTTGAACAGTTTGGTGTTATGAAATTATCTTGTTTGACTGCTTCTGACAATAACAAATTATTATAATTCGTAGCAAATAACTAACTATGTTTGCATAGCGTATGACAACGCACCAGTGTGCTTAGTCTAAAGCGGAGCACTCGAAAACGAACTCGAAAACTATTGATCGATTTCAGAGTAAAATAGACCTAAAACGGCTTGAATTAAGGTTTGAGTTCGCCAATACATTCAGCATTCGAACAATGCTGAATGTATTGGCGAACTCAAACCTTAATACAAGCCATTTTAGGTCTATTTTACTCTGAAATCGATCAATAGTTTTCGAGTTCGTTTTCGAGTGCTCCGCTTTAGACTAAGCACACAGTATAGCTACGTAATAAACGATAGAATACACAGGGAAGTGGCATGCAACCTTGCCGGAGGTCACCTCGCGTCACTCGCAACACTTGTAAATTGTAATACATTGCTCCATAGCGCAGATACATCGCATCGTATTAATTGTATCTACACTTTCAAAAGGTTAAATTATGATGTCTTTTTCGATTGCACTAACATCATGAGTGATTGATGCTCAATTATAGGTTATATTTATTATATTTAGTGTAAAATTTTGTTCGTCGTAATCTCCATTTATTTACTACAAGCGGATACCCGCGACTTCGTTCGCGTGGATATAGGTTTTCCATGGGAATCGTTTCGTTTTCCCTAAGCTCCTTTGAGCTCATACTTTGCTAAAACCTGTTAAAAGTTCACTGGTGGATGTTTAGGTAGATTAAAATGTAAACATCCACCAGTGAAAGTCCCATCAAAATCGATCCAGCCTTTCAGAGATTAGCCAATAATCTTTAAAGTATCTCCTTACTAACAAAAAAAGAATGAATGAAATCGGACCACGCGTTAATGAATTACAGCTAAGTAGGTACATATTTTGACTTTCATCCCCTCTCCCAAGGGAACCGTGCCGAATTTCGGGATACAAACTTAAAAGTATCCTATATGTTACTCCGTAGTATGAACCTAAATCATGCCAAGTTTCTGTTCAATCCATTTTTGTGTGATGCGCGCACTAACATAGTAGACAAGCAGACAAAATTTTCAAAAATAAAAATTCAAATTCAAATTTTCTCGTGAAAGGTTCTATAATATGATTTTAAAAACTTCATTGAATTGGGACTTACTATACTTTGTCTTATACTTACAGCGATCTTTAAAGAAAAGGAAGACAATATGTATCGGTACGGATAATAAGCGAATTACCTAACTGAGACGAGTGGAAAGTTGTTATGGTGCCACACCGCAGTTAAAAAATGTTAGAAAACATCTGTTAGTTAACATTTTGTCACAAATGTTAGCAAAAGTTTTCAAATGTTTTCATGTATATGCAACATTATTTAACAAATTGCAACAAAGTAGGTAACTATAACGAGGCATAACAAATTATAACAAGGAATGTAGGTCCGAACCAATATAAAATGTTATGCAACAATGTTAATAATGTGTTTTATCTTCTCTCATATCTTAAAATCCAGATTAAAAAATCAAAATGTGTCATATATTGGCCTACTTTATTCACATACTTCTATATTATTTAAAAAAAAATTCATTATAACACTATTTTGTTAGGAAAATATGGCAAAATAATGCTTTAAAATAATTTTTTCTACATTAAAGTACAGGTCACCCCGGGTCACGACTGGGTTCTGGATTTTGGAGCCATGGTGGGAAATTCGCGCATCGTCCTTGGCCGTTTACGTGAGACATATTGTATTGTCTATGGCTATTGTGTGCTATTGTCTATAATATATCAGTATTACCTATTGTAATTTTAGATATTGCTCAAATTAATATAATAATATTTCTTCCTGGATTTATATTTGGGTTATGGCCAACGCGACGACGACGCGGAGCGAGAGTGGCGCTACCATAATTGACCACAGACAATAAACATCACCTGACGCTGCAGTTTGCACGCACATGCGTAGTTAACAACTGAATTTTGGCGCCATACGCTGTATTATTTAACTTTTTAATTTATTGTTTTTGTTACTCAAAACTTTATAGTGGTTTTTATTGTGCGGAAAAATGTCTAGTAGTGATACTGAAGAGAATTTAACTCAACCTGACATTCTGGAAGTAGCAACGACCAACAATCTTTTGCCAACAAAATCAAGGAAAACTTACGACAAATATTACCAAGATTTTATGGTTTGGATTTTAAAATGTGAGTTTAGATAAAGTAGTGTATGAAACTCTACATAACTAGGTATTAAACACTCGTGTGATACTATTAAAAAACTCACCTGCGGCTCATTTTTAGGGTTCCGTACCCAAAGGGTAAAAACGGAGCCCTATTAATGTCACTCGGCTGTCTGTCTGTCTGTCTGTCTGTCTGTCTGTCTGTCTGTCCGTCTGTCCGCCGGTCACAGGTCTCTAGCTCGCAGACGAAATGAGTTACAAACCTGAAATTTTGGTATTTGGTGTAAAACGTTGACCCAAAATCAAATATTGAATTAAAAATTGAATTAAATTATTTTTCAGGGGGGCTCCCATACATGAGAAAGGAGCCGGAAAAAAAATTTTTTTTCTTACCCTAGCTTGTGGGGTATCATTGTTTAGAACTCATTGAGTAGAGTACGAATATATATATTTTTAATTTTTTGCTTAAAAAGTAAGGAAATGGGGGGTCATCAAAATTGTCAATTTTAGACCATTTTTGTGACGGGGGCTATCTAAAAAACTAAACTAGTTAGGAATATGATATTTCGGTATATTATGTACTATATGCTCTATTTGTACAACAAATACTGAAAACAACGATTCATAAAATAGTTCTATACTAATATAATAAAGCGGAAAAGTTTGTTTGTTTGAACGCGCTAATCTCAGGAATTACTGGACCGATTTCAAAAATTCTTTCACCGTTGGATATGTACGTGATCCCTGAGTGCTATAGGCTATAAATATTACGTACCACGGGCGAAGCCGGGGCGGACCGCTAGTAGTTTATAAGCTGTGACCAAAACAAACGAACTTATTTTGCGTTTTTCTTTCACGGTTTCTTGCGATGTCTAACTCGGAAATTAAATATTTCTTAGACCCAAAATATTATATTGTTCATAATTATGTACGGAACCCTGAAAGAGCGAGGCCCGACTCGCACTTGGCTGATTTTTTAAACTCACACTCATGTTTTAACAACCTCTAGCAACCGTTTCATAAACTAGGTAGGTACTATTATCAGACACATTGAAAACATTTAATAAATCATCACAAAATCTAACTTTTAGTAAATGTTATAATGTTAGCTAATGTTAAATAATGTTTATCTACACCCATGCTTTAAATCCTCTATAAAAGATTCTGAAACAGTTAGCTTATTGCCAACTTTAGAACACCCAATGTTGTAACAACCATTACATCATCCAAACGAGTGATGTAATGAAATTCGGTACAATATTACATCATCCGTTTTTAACCCCGACGCAAATACGACGGGGTGTTAAGTTTGACGTGTCTGTGTGTGTGTGTGTCTATTCCCCCGTAGCGCTTAAACAGGTGAACCGGTTTGAATGCGGAGGTGGGAATGGTGGTGTGGGCGTGGGCGTGGGCGTGGGTTGGGCGTGAGTTGGGTGTGGATGCGGTTGTGGGTGTGTGTGTGTGCGTGTGCGTGTGTTGTGTGTGTGTTGTGTGTGTGTCTGTCTGTTCCCCCGTAGCGCTCAAACGGGTGAACCGGTTTGAATGCGGGGGTGGGGATGGAGGTGTGGGTGTGGGTGTGTGAGTGTGTGTGTGTGTGTGTGTGTGTGTGTGTGTGTGTGTGTGTGTGTGTGTGTGTGTGTCTGTTCCACCGTAGTGCTCAAACGGGTAAACCGATTTGAATGCGTTTTTTTTTTGTTTGAAAGGTGAATTAGTCGGGAGTGTTCTTAGCTATGTTTCATGAAAATTGGACCGCCACAAAATGGCGAATTACATATTTTTTCACAACTCCCTCAATATGGGTATCAAATGAAAGGGCTTGACTAGTAGAATAGCACAATGCAAATTCAAGATGGCTTCAACACAAAATGGCGAATGTCGGGGGTTTAGCAGTAAGCTAACTGTTTTAGAATCTTATAGAGGATTGATATTATGGGTGTAGATAAAGTCTTGTATGCAACTGTTGATAATTAGGTATTAAAACACTCATGTGATACTATTATCACATTCGGCTTCGCCTCATGTGATAAACCCACATTCGTGTTTTAATACCCCTTATTACACAACAGTTGCATAAATAACTATTAATATAAAACATTTCTTAACACCAGTGTAGCAGCATTATTAGAAAATCAAATACATAATCATACTATTTAATCATATGGGAAAAAGCAGGAAAAAGGAATAAGATTTCCAATAAGTTGGTACATTTCAATGTATTTATATCGGTAACAAGTAACAAATGAATTCGAGTTAAATTCTCCCCACCGACCCTGCCACGTCGGCCTTCACTTTGATCCCTGCCACCCCTTATTAATTTGACCGAGCACAGGTCACGGTCATTTGTATTTAACGTGTAATGTGATTGACATTGAAAATTGAAGTAAAAGAACAAAGTATTTACAATATAAAATCGTACCAACCGAATGTTGTTACTGCGCAATAAATTTTGGTCGCTCAAAATGACCGATTTTAACGCCACGGGCCCAACGGAAGGATCCCATTATTTTGGCCATGATGTACCTACTTACCTACTTCCCCAATACCAATTCTAATTCATGGTATCTACACAGATTATGCTCTCGTCCATTGATAGATTTGATTGGTAGATTCACTTCACGATACAAATCACTTGTAAAAGTTTATTTAGTCAAAATATGATACTTTTTTATTCTATTCCAATATTATTGTTTTAAAGTTTCATGAAATGACGTTTATTGGAAATTATATTATAATATACTAGCTGATGCCCGCGACTTCGTCCGCGTGGGTTTAAAAAATGTAATAAATGAAAAACCGCTCGACCGATTTTGTGCAAACTTCACATAAACCATCTACCTCCATCTACTAAATAGTCCGAACAAACGGACAAAATGAACAAAGCCTAAACATTTGGTTTGGATAGGTGAGCCCGTTCTTGAGTTATAAAATTACAACGAAAAGTGGCATTGATTTATACTTATTGTATATTTATATATAGATGTATAATACTTAGCGCCCGCGGCCCGTTTCACCACCACCTTCTGATAAGTATCGGATAGCTATCAGGCCCTTAATATAATAAAAATATTAAAATGGCACAAAAATTTTTTGGGGCAAAAAGGTCCTAGGTAGGTAATGAATCGATACATAAAATATCAGAAACAAGAAAAGTCGCGATCAACTGTCTACTGTCTAGTAACAACATTCAAAATCATTATTTTTAGATTCGCACATCCGTCATCAGAGCGAATCGGTTGTTCTCATGGTCAATGCACACGAACTGAAAATACTGCCGGTGTTGGTCTATATAGGAAGCAAAATTAACCTATCATACGTCCCAGTGTACGACAAGGTCAAGGCCCGACCGTAACAAGTGGTAACAAGCAATTTTCTGTTGGTTAGGTACCTACTAACTTGAGTCGTCCAAAATTTAGCTTGAATTAAAACCACTTAAAACAGAGTAGGTTGAGGAAGGTAATAATTATAATATGGTGTGCTTATTTAGATATCCAACTAGTTAAATCTCGAATATTTATTATAGGCACTTGTATAGTAGATAGAGCGTTGATAGCCAAACATCAAATCATTAACCTCTCATGCCAGAAGTTGATATTGGCAAAGCTTTGATTATAAAAATTCCTAAAATTCCTAAAATCAATTTCTGCCATAGGTACCACTGCCGCTGTCATGTTTTTACGTAAAATTAAAATAAATAAACCGGTCAAGTGCGAGTCAGATTCGCGCACCGAGGGTTCCGTACTCCAGAAGTATAAGTACAATCTATTTTTCATTAGTTTTTCTTAAAAGGTAAGGTGCTAATTAAGCTAGACCTCTAAATTGTATGAGCACTCATACAACTCAGAGGTATCTTAATTGGCTCAACTATGTATGTATGGGGACAATTTCCCACCCTTTAATTTCCAACTTTTTTTTAGTTTTTGGAATTTTTCCTTTATTTATGCAGGTAAGACCTGGCTTTTTGCCAAATTTCGTAATTCTAGGTCAACTGGAACTACCATTTAGGTTTTCGACCAAAAAAATATAGGGTACTTCCGGTTGACCTAGATTTGTCAATTTTGTTCAAAAGTAAGGTCTTACAGATCAAGTAAAGGAAAAATTCCGAAAAATAAAAAAAGTTGAAAATTAAGGTAAATTTTGGTACTTACAAGTTTTCGTGAAAATCTAAATTTGTCCATATATTTTTATTGTGTGGACTCAGGACCTTAATTTTTATACACCTAATAGGGACCATAGACCTTAGTATCTGGTATAAATTTCAACTTGCTAGGCCCATCCGTTCCTGAGAAAATCGGTGGTGACACGGACAGACGGACAGACGGACAAGAAAGTGATCTTATAAGGGTTCCTTTTTTTACCTTTTGAGGTACGGAACCCTAATAAAAACAGCTAATCGAAATCCAATGCTCTCGTATGACACTTTCCACTAATGCTACTTGATACTTGACGCTATATAAATCACCAGACTTCTATCTCTGCACTAGTGAGAAAGTTTTTGAATTTTTTGTAGGTATATGTAAGTATATTGTACAAGATAAGATGTATGTATTATATTGTACAACTACGTAAGTAACTACTAAGTACTAAGTAACTGTAAGTTAACTACTAAAACTAATATAAAAACCAAATAGTACAGGTACGAACAAATAGGACAACCTTTACTTGTTTAGAACTTTTTTTTGAAAAATCAGCGTTAGCCTGACCTTGCCACCTTGTTATGGTATCTTATTCACAAGTTTGAATAAGTACCTACTTTACTACCTATCAATTTTATCGACGAGTGTTGAATGACCTCGAGTAGGTACATGTCCAACTCCTCAACCCTGATGCTGTAAGGAATTGCATTCCGAAATCGTAAGGATCCCACGGAATTTTTCCGTTTTGTGGACGGGTTACTACTTACTACAGATAGGCTACTTTTTGTTCTGGAAAATCAAAGTTCCCACGAGATTTTTACAAACCTAAATACACACGGGCGAAGCCGTGGGCATCATCTAGTTCAACAATAAAGTCTTTAATTGGTATCCCCAATATCAATTTAAATAACCGACAGTGCCTAAATCCCATTAGTGTTGGGGATCAGATCCCCTACAGCATCAGGATTGAGGAGTTGGAATCCAAATTTTTTGTAGGACAGTGTCGCAATGTTTCTCTATCGATTAAAAAAAAATTACGCAAATTGGTTCAGAAATCTCGGAGATATCGGTGTACATAGGTAGAAAAACACAACTCCTCCTTTTATGAAAGTCGGTTAAAAAAGTAGCCTATGTTACTCCCTGATTAATTCTCTACTTGTATGTGAAAGTCCCGTCAAAATCGGTTCAGCCGTTCCAAAGATTAGCCCGTTCAAACAGACAGACAGACAGACAGACAGACAGACAAAAATTTTAAAAACGTGTGATTCGGTTATAGTATCGTTCAAATAACCATATGAGCTTAATATGAGGTAGTTATTTCGATATTACAGACAGACACTTCAATTTTATTTATTAGTAAGTATAGATTGTTATGAGGAAACTGGTATTGTTAATTAATGTTTTTACCTACACGAACACAATATTGATATCATTCTAGATTATTCTCATCATTTATGTAACCTATTTAAAAAACGTTAAAACAAAATAGCTGTTTTCTTGCTTGTATTCTTTTTGTAGATATTCGAGCAAATAAAACTATCTTTAATATGTTCATCCATTTAAACAAAAAGACGGTAAAAACATAAGTATGTAGGTAACTCAGCAAATCACGCTTGTAATGTCACGTCTTAAAAATATTGTTTTTTTGCATCTGCGCTACTGCTGCTGCACTGAAGGTCACTGATAAGAAATCTCTTTATTGCAAACTGTATGCAGCTCTCTTACCTACCTACACAAGTTTTGCATAGACGTAAGTAAATAACTCAAATTGATTCAATACAAAAAACTTGAAATACGGGTGAAATAAATTAGAACTGCCAAGAATAGCAAAAATTTTAAGTTTTCATAAAAATATTCCATTCATCTACAGCTTCAATTTTGGTAATTATAGTGATTGCGTCATTTACGAGTATGTACTTGATAACATGGTACAGTGACGTTAAAGATTGAATTTTTAAGTAAAAACGCATACGGTGTTTTATCATAATATGTTTATGGGGGAGCACTGAACAATTAATATATACTTCCACTTTTGAGAGACCGTGGCCGGCGCCCAAACGAACAGTAGAGGTGTACGTTGTACCAGTGCCCTTGTGAAACACGGAGTGTCACTACAGTGATCTTGAGTTTTTTTTTGGTTACTAGTAAATCTTAATGATGGAGAGACTAAAGATAGACAAACTAAGGCGTCCTAATTTGTACTTAATGAGCAAAAGTACAAAATGATAGTCGTGTTTAGTATAAAAAAGCTACTACTAATTATATTATTAAGATCTTCACCAGTGTTCTGTGATCTTAAAAAGGTTTGAAAAATTATTACATCTACATAGTAGATTTACAGAGATCAGCCGGTTATTTTTATACCTCTAACATACCTCAATATCTACAACAATAGAATTTGTATAACAATATTGAACTTGACAATAGTACAAGAACATAATTCAATGCCATATGACTAAGAATTATGTGGGTTACTCCAAAGAACAATTTACCAGAATGATTCAAAGAATATACGTGTATTCTCGTATCTACGAGTAGTATAAAGATATACTAGGAAACAAGAATCGACCGCGCCACTTCTATTCGGTTTATTTTATACAAGCGGACACCCGCGACTTCGTTTGCGTATGTATTGGTTTTTAAAAATCCTGTGGGAATCATTTGGTTTTTCCTAAGCTCCTTTAATATGAGCAGGACCTTGTTAAAAACTGTTAAAAGTTCACTGGCGGAAGTTTAGGTAGATCAAAATGTAAACATCCGCCAGTGAAAGTCCCATCAAAATCGATCCAGCCTTTCAAAGATTACCGGGGAAATCTTTAAAGTATATCCTTTCTAACAAAAAAAGAATGAATGAAATCGGTCCACGCGTTAATGAATTAGTAGAAAAGTACACATTTGACTTTCATTCCTTTTCCCAAGGGAACCGTGCTGAATTTTCGGAAAAAATAAAAAGTATCTTATATGTTTTCCTTAGTATGAACTTAAATCATGCCAAGTTTCATTTCAATCCATTCAGTAGTTTTTACGTGACGCGCGCACAAACATACAGACAAACAGACAAAAATTTCAAAAATAACTTTTTTACGTTCATTACTTATCCCTAACATCCGCCAGTCATTATTTTGCAAAAATCTTTAATGTACAGATACAGCAAGTCTACGATTTTATTATATGTATAGATAGAATAGATATAATTATTTATATGTATGTATTTTTTTTTATTATATGTATAGATTGAATACATATAAAATAAACCGAATTTATTATTTTTTTATTATTTACTAGCGGTCCACCCTGGCTTCGCCCGTGGTACATAATATATGTATAGCCTATAGCACTCAAGGATCACTTAACTATTCAACGGTGAAAGAATTTTTGAAATCGGTCCAGTATAGTTCCGGAGATTAGCGCGTTCAAACAAACAAACTCTTCTGCTTTATTATATTAGTATAGATTTGTGATCTACGACTCTTTTTGAAATTTCTTGATATTGATATTATAAAGATCAAAATAAAACCTAGAACTCCTAAGAACCTAGACCTAAAACTCGTGTTGCAGCTTCGAAGCTCGAAACAGATTCTTTCTCATATCAATTCTCCAAAAAGTTGCTTGTGAGTGAATCTGAGGGCAAAAGTTAAAATCCAAATTACTCCAGCAACGACACAGAACTACAGACTAGAATGTGCTATCTATATAATATAACTAGTGTTGCGCTCGGTGCGCGAGCTGCAAGCAGCTCGCGTGCCTTGTAGTCTCTTCAATATTCGTAAAATAAAGAAATGGGAGGCCATACCAAATACCAGAATATTCTGGAGAGTCTCTTGAAAGATAGAAAGAAATATTGGTATCACGTTTCGTATCTTTTCTGAAAGGACACTAATCAGTTCTATGCATGCGTTTAGTGGAAAAAAAAGGATCTATACAAAAAATGTTCTGGAGAGCCACTTGAAAATTAAAAAGAAATTTTGTATGGACTCGAATTTTGTTTGTTCAGTAGCTATCTTTTTTGAACCGGTTCACCCAATGGCCCAAGGTTTTTAATAACATTTGTTTGGGACCATGTCTGTATGACTGGTAGTTTTGGAGGACCCATGAGGTACTCTGGTAAATTTTCCACATTCATGACGTTTCATAATTTTCCTGAAGGAAGACCCATAAGTTCTACGCACATAAATAGTGAAGGGAAAAAGTTCCATACAAAATTGTTCTGGAGAGCCTCTTGAAAAGAACCCAAAAAATTTGTATGGAGAAATTTTTTTTTGTTCGGCGACCATCTTTTTTTTACCGGTTCATCCAATGGCCCAAGGTCTTTAATAACATTTGTTTGGGACCATGTCTGTATGATTGGTAGTTTTGGAGGACCCATGGGGTACTCTGGTAAAATTTCCACATTCATGACGATTAATAATTTTCCTGAAGGAAGACCCATAAGTTCTACGCACATAAATAGTGAAAGGAAAAAAGTTCCATACAAAATTGTTCTGGAGAGCCTCTTGAAAAGAACCCAAAAAATTTGTATGGAGAAAATTTTTTTTTGTTCGGCGGCCATCTTTTTTTTACCGGTTCACCCAATGGCCCAAGGTCCTTAATAACATTTGTTTGGGACCATGTCTGTATGACTGGTAGTTTTGGAGGACCCATGAGGTACTCTGGTAAATATTCCACATTCATAACGTTTCGTATTTTTCCTGAAAGGACATTTATGAGCTCTATGCATGCGTTTAGTGAGGTAAAAAAAGTTCTATACAAAAATGTTCTGGAGAGCCTCTTGAAAATTAAAAAAAAATTTGTATGGACGCGAAAATTTTTTTTGTTCGGTGCCTATCTTTTTTTTACTGGCTCACCAAAGGGCCCAAGGTTTTGAACATTTTCAGTTTCAGGACCATGTCTCTATGACTGATAGTTTTTGAGAGCCTTTGGGGTACTCTGGTAAATTTTCCACATTCATGACGTTTCATATTTTTCCTGAAGGAAGACCCATAAGTTCTACGCATATAAATAGTGATAAGAAAAAAGTTCCATACAAAAATGTTCAGGAGAGCCTTTTGAAAATTCAAAAAAAAATTTTTGTTGGGCGGCCATCTTTTTTTTGCCGGTTCACCAAATTGCCCAAGGTCTTTAACAACATTTGTTTGGGACCATTCCTGTATAACTGGTAGTTTTAGAGGACCCATGAGGTACCCTGGTAATTTTTCCACATTCACTACGTTTTGTATTTTTTGTGAAAAAAAACCTTTAAGTTTTATGTATACGTGTAGTGGGGGGAAAAAGTTTCATACAAAAATGTCCAGGAGAGCCTCTTGAAAAGAACCCAAAAAATTTGTATGGAGAAAAATTTTTTTTGTTCGGCGGCCATCTTTTTTTTACCGGTTCACCCAATGGCCCAAGGTCCTTAATAACATTTGTTTGGGACCATGCCTGTATGACTGGTAGTTTTAGAGGACCCATGAGGTACCCTGATAAATTTTCCACATTCATGAAGTTTCATAATTTTCCTGAAGGAAGACCCATAAGTTCTACGTATATAAATAGTAAAAGGAAAAAGTTCAATACAAAAATGTTCTGGAGAGCCTTTTGAAAATTTAAAAAAAAATTTGTATGGACACGAAATTTTTTTTTGTTTGGTATCTATCTTTTTTTTACTGGCTCAACAAAGGGCCCAAGGTCTTGAACATTTTCAGTTTCAGAACCATGCCTCTATGATTGATAGTTTTTGAGAGCCGTTGGGGTACTCTGGTAAATTTTCCACGTTCATGACGTTTCATAATTTTCCTGAAGGAAGACCCATAAGTTCTACGCACATAAATAGTGAGGGGAAAAAAGTTCCATACAAAATTGTTCTGGAGAGCCTCTTGAAAATTAAGAAATTTTTGTATGGAGACGAAATTTTTTTTTGTTTGGTGCCCATATTTTTTTCACCGGTTCACCCAATTGCCCAAGGTGTTGAACATTTTTTGTTTGGGGATAGTACCTCTCCGACTGATAGTTTTCGAGATCCCTTAGGGTACTCTAGTCAGTTTTCCACGTCCAGCTCTCTCTATAATTTTGTAGACCTAAATTTTTTGAATTCTACACACACGGAAAGTATGGTGAAAAAGTCCCATACAAAATTGTTCAGGAGAGGTGATCAATACGTAACTTCAAGTAGCTTTATATATATAATAAAACTGTAACAGATCCAATTCTGTACATTGAAGATATTTTGAAAATTTTTATTGGAGGGCACTCTATAATCGATACTGAAGCCAAAACTGCAATTTGTTTCATTTTTGTCTGTCTGTCTGTCGGTCTGTCTGTCTGTCTGTCTATCTGTCTGTCTGTCTGTATCTTGGCCGCGCATCACGCCGAAACTACTGAATGGATTCGAATGAAACTTGGTACGATTTGAGTTTATACTCCAAGGTAGGTTATAGGATACTTTTTATCCCGAAATTCAGCACGGTTCCCTTGGGAGAGGGGAAGAAAGTTAAAACGTGTATTTAGCTGTAATTCATTAACGCGTAGTTCGATTTAACTCATTCTTTTTTTGTTAGAAAGGTAGTATTTTAAGTATTGTCCCGTAAATATTTCAAGGTCATAGGTATTTTGGTTTAGAAATGACAGACATTTATTGGGTTCAAATAACTTGGGACCCGGATCTTTGAACGTACGGCTTATTTAAACTGGTGTGCGTTTAAATTTATGTTTGTCGATCTGTCTATTTGTTCCAGCTAATTACCGAAACGGCTGGATCAATTTTGATGGAACTTTCAATGGCAGATAGGTGATGTTATAAGGAGTAACTTAGGCTACATTTAGTTTAGGTGCAAAAAAGGATTATGGAATCCAATCCGATCCTATATAAAACCTATATCCAGGCGGACGAAGTCGCGGGGGTCGGCTAGTTACCAATAAGTATTACACTCGTAGCTGGAAATCTCGAGTACCTCGCCCCTGACCCACGCACTCGGCGCGCGTTGCCATGGTCACGGTCGATCGATGCAGGGATGCACCCGGAAAGCGTCTGCTTAAGGCGTCCCGTCTCACGGTCGGAGGGGTTGCTCCTTCATAAAAATACCACTGGTATAGATAGAACTAAGGAATAGAGATACATTCGGAAGAAGGTATATATTATGGGTCAAAATTAATACCTACGTAATCTATTTAATTCAAAATCTACAGATTGAAGGTAATTTTTTTTTTCAGATAATATTTGTAGTAAATACGTGAAAAGTAAGTTAGTAAGGATTGATTTATTATACGCTTTCAGCCCTTAATGAAATGAGCAGCAGCAGACATTCCTTGAGTACCCTAGAGGTCCGGTGGACCTAAGATTTGAAATTTGAAGCAAATAATCATTCGCTTAGGAGAGCCAATGATTATTTGCTATATTTTTGCTATATTATAGCCAATGAGGTGCACTAATAAAATAAGAGATTTTTGAAATTCCATCCCTATTTAGGGGTGAAAAGGGGTAGTAAAGTTTGTATGAAGAAACATTTCTTTTAAATATAAATCCACGCGGGCGACCGGTGATGTCGTGGGCAGACCCACTCACACTGAGACATCACTGTAAGATATCATGCTTCTTGTGAGTTTTGCTAATAAGGAGCATATTACACTTGCTAAATTCTTTAGTCGAAATTTCAATTTTTCCCGTTGGATCTAAACTTGAATTGAAAGTCAATATCAATCTGTTTTTTTTTATTCAAGCAGTATTAAATACCATACATGTGTGTTTGTTATTCAATTGCTTTAACCGTGTATAAGAAAAAAATAGGAGCCAATAAATCGGGTAGGTTAACCATACGTGTTTACGTCCACGTGACGGTATTGACTGACGTATTGTGTGATTTGTAGCTCCCAAGGCGGTGTTTTCGAACACGCCATATTCAGGGTGCTCTGTATTTTTATCCGCGCGTCCGTTGACCCAGTCGCCCACGTTTCGTGTCACTTACAAAACATCGAGTATCGACTGAAATGTATTTCAGATATCGTGCTTTTACAATGCTCGAACCAAGCTTTCGAAACAAGATGTGTATAGGTGATGCTTGCGACTAAGAAAAATCTAACATATTTATAAAAGGAAAATATGACTGTCTGACTGATTGATCTATTAACACACAGCTCAGACAATTGCACGCATCGTGCTGAAATTTAGCATAGCTAATAAGTAGTAAGACGTAACCATACGCTACATCGAACATAACATGAGAGAAGCCGCGGGCAAAAGCTGGCTAAAGCTTATACTTAGTTGTTTTATTACATAGATGTTACTTATAAAATTTATTTATTTTTAATGACTACTGATCTGCTTATTTTATCTGGCAGTCGCAACACGTTCAATGACAAGAACAGAGGTTTAGAGATCCATCCGTACCTACTTATTATGTGAAAAAAAAATAATTAGGTATTTAAACTATTTAACTAAGGTAATTATATAATTTTGTATTTTACGGTCTAAAACATAAGTCACATTATGTTTAATTTGAGTGAAACATATACGTTTATGGAGTGAAACCAGTGTTTGAAAACGAACTTGCTCGACCTTCGAGTTGTGATAAAAAATAATAGAATGGCGTTACAAATATAAATAAATTACGTTTTGTCGTCGTTGTTGAAGGAATATTTTTATTTAATGGGACGGTTAGTAGGTACTTAGTTTTAAAAAATCGCGAACTGATTGGGCTATGGGTCTTTGTTATCCGGATAGGATTGCTAGGTGGTCGACCCGACATACCATTGTAAAGTGTCCATAGAGTCCCTGCTTCGGCATTCACACGTTTTCTACCACTGTGTTGCATGACACAAACTTTTAATTTTATTGAATTTTCGCAAAACGTATTTTTAAAGCAATATTATATCTATCGCAGTAATAATGGACAATATACCTAAGTGGGTATATGTTGTATTAAAGCTATCTAGATTATGAAACTGGATATATAAACGCATTATACTAGTTTCTTGGCGGATTCTACTCTTCGCTGCCTCATCTCTGTTGATGTAATAATTAACGAGATCAACAAACTTAGTTGCTAAAGGATTTAAGGTTCCAACTATTTTAGATCATGTGTAAATCTAAAGATCTAAAGGTCATTGTAAAAGTACCAAATCAGTTTGCAACGCAAAACGCAGGCGGGCGCAGCCTGCATTGCATTTATTTACCAGGCTCGCATAAAACGCAAGCAATGCGTATGCACGTTGCACATCATGCATGTTTTCTTTTATTACTTTATTATCAATCCTCGCTCAAAGTTCAAATGTAGGTTAAGTCTCTGTTTAAGGTAAGGTACTATCTTATATTTATTTATATTTGTAAATTTTGATGAATTTGTTTATCTTTTTAAAACAAATAACAGCTTTCGAACAGATGAGATGTTATTAATAACAATGACCGCTGAATCGTAATGAATGAAACTGCAACACACATGCAACCGAATTTTATTTAAATATCATAACACTGTCTGTTGAATATTTTTCTTTATCCGATTACAAACCTAACTGTGGTAACGTGCTTTATGTTTGTGGGAAAGCATTGGTATTTACCTACTTCGATCAAATTAATTGTTACTGTTGTTGCTAATCTGAAGTAGGTATAGAGAGCAAATAATTGTGGCATCGGACCGAAAGTAAATATTCCTCTCGCTTTTACTCGATCACTGCACGCAGCAGTGACGTGCGGCGTTTCTGCGTGTGGCAGATGATGTTGCTTTCTAAGCAGCGAAGGTGAGGTGCATCGTACACGCTCGTCGCCGCAGCCGCACTTGTAGTTCAAGTTTAACGCGGCGCGGGCGCGGCCTCGGCGATGCAATAGCCGACATCGTTGCACATCTAACGCTCTATGCAGGGGCAACGAACGCGCGCAGCTGCCCGGGAAATAGATCCCGTCCTGACTATTTCAGTTGCTTAGAGATACTAGTCCCTCCGCCGCCTCTCCTATCCCGCTCCGTAATATGAGAAGCAAAAAATACACGTAATGAATGATAACATAAACTGCGATATTTCTAGCTATAATATAAAAGCTATGACGTACCTTATATAGTACGCGTATCCGGTGGATGTCGATAGTTGCGATTAGTCCAGTTGTTTTATACGAATATCCAATCGAAGATTAATGGAATAGAAATATTTATTTTGTTGAAGCTGTGCGTTCTGTAACGTGCAACCCACTCGGTGAAGTTCATCGGGGCATTGCTCTTTAGATGTGCATCTAATGCGCCCGCGTCGAAAGTGATTCACGTTAGGCTTGGTTAGGCGGACTCTCTCCGCGCTGCGAGATATTAAAATATTTATTAAAAATATATAAATTACGAAAGTAGCTCGCTTAGTTAAAAATAATAATAATATTTTGTAATTTGTATCCGCAGAGAAAGGCTAAAAAAATCTAAGTTTATTTATGTAGGTATAATTAATTCTCTTAACTTTTGCTGCATGAAAAGAAGTCTGACTGACTCTATTTTGTAAATCTGAAAATATATACTTGTTCGTGGGTTTGATGCCGGTTTACGACTTTACTGCACATCAAATTTCACTGGAGTAATATTTTACAAGTTTGTATAACACATATTGTTATTAATTACTCGTATATAACTGCCTCGTTGGTCTAGCGGTTAGCACGTTCGACTGTGGATCACGAGGTCCTGGGTTCGATTCCCGGGTCGGGCCAAAAAAAAATGAGGTATTGGGTTTTTCTGTCAAGAAATTCTCAGTGCCAGCCCGGAGTTGGAAGTTGGCGGTGTTAGATACACCCCCGTGCCTCGGAGAGCACGTAAAGCCGTCGGTCCTGCGCCTAATCTCTCTCCGGTCGTGTCGCATTGGCGTCCCATCGGACTATGAGAGTGAGGGAATAGAGAGTGCACCTGTGTATGCGCACACACTTGTGCACTATAATTTCTCCTGCGCAGATGGCTAGTCTCTGCCTCGGTTGAGATTGGCCGCCGTGGCCGAAATTCGGTCAGGAGGACATTATTATTATTATTAATATATATATAGCTGCTCGTGCTGATTCATTCACTGACTGACTGACTGACTGACTGATTGATCACCTCTCCTGAACAATTTTGTATGAAATTTTTTTTTTTCAATAATGGTGTCGTAGAGAGGACAAAAATTCATTCGGAACAAAAATATGGAGAGAGCTGATGATTGAGGATTTCAGAGACGAGCGACGGGCACGCTTAAGGTATTGAAGATAGGTGGGGGGTGCTCGAGCAAATGTCACTCGAAACGTCATCCAATTGGCAGTCAGCTGAAAAAAAATTCAAAATGGCGAAAAAAAGATGGCCGCCATACAAATTTCGTCGGTCTCCATCTCGAAGGGTATACAAGATGGAAGAGTGGTTTCTTCGCAAAAGATGATCAGGATCCGTAGGTCTACTCGATGAATAGAAAAAAAATTCAAAATGGCGGAATTTAATTTTCCATAGAAAATGTATGGCGAATATTGAAAAGACTACAAGTTATGAATTATGCAAGGCTGTGATCCGGTTATTTGGAGAAATCTCAAAGAAAAATATGGGAAAACATGATGATTGAGGGTTTGGAAGACGGTTGAGCAGCCCGGGCAGGGTATTGTAGATAGGTGGGAGGTGCTCAAACAAAAATTACTCGAAACCTCATCCAATTGCCACTGAGCAGAAAAAACCCCAAAATGACGGATTCAAGATGGCGGCTATACAAATTTCGTCGGTGTCTATCTTACTAAGTATACAAGATGTAAGAGTGGTTTCTTGGAAAAAGATGATCAATACTTAAAGATCTACTTGATGAGCAGAATGATTCGAAGTAAATATATGGAGAATGATAATGATCGAGGATTAGGAATATGGGAGAGATAGGTGAGGCTGCTCAAACCAAAATACCCGAAAGCGAAACCTCGCGGTCCGCTTGCGGGCCGCGCACCCACGCGCCCTACTAGTTTATTATAAAGGCCATAGCCACGCGGACGACGTTGCGGGTAAAAGCTAGTAAAATTATGTCATGGTATAGCACAGCAATATTTCATGAGTGTAATACACATTTCACGTCGAAGGGTGGGGCATATAGTTCGAAGAACTTATATACGTTTGTGTCCCATGGTGCTATAATTGCTGTCTCATAATATCCTCGACATATATCGTCGTGGAAGTAGCTGAATATACTTACATACATACTTACAAGCGGTATGAGACCGCGGTGTGTGGAATTCCCTACAAGAGATGCATGTCCAGCAGTGGACGACGACAACGACAACTTGTCCTAGATTGTAGCATTTTTATCGATTACACCCTGATTACATCTATACTCTGTAGCATAGTAGAGCGGCCCACTTTGTGAAGTTCAGCAGGGCGTTGCCTTTTAGAGGCGCATCGCTGATGCGCGAGCGTCGAAAGTGATTCACATTCTGTCACAAACAAGTCACCAATTACACACATATAGCTGTCACTATCACTGGTAATCAAATGAGGAATCTTTATACCTCTAAATCTACGAGTATATACCTCTACCTACTTTACTTCCATTTATTTTATGGGAAAAACATTCACTACACGTACCTATAATACACGTATACAATTCACGTCGAATACCTATTTTTTAAATCGGTCAAGCGCGCTTTACTTAGCTGTGCTTTGCTTGATCACTGAACATGAGGTATTATTGCAGCCAAGCAAAAAAAAGGAATTTTATTTGTATGTATACCTAATGTATATGTATAAAAATAAAAGTTCCTTTGCCTGTTCGTCCTTTACTAAACCGCGTATCGTATATCCGATTGAGCTGAAACTTCGCACAGAGATAGATTAGATCGTGGTGATGGACATAGGATACCTTTCATGCCGAACAAAGAGTTCCCCGGGAACGAAGTCGCAGGCATCAGCTACTGTATTATGATAGACTCAAATCCTTGCTCTAACCGAAAAAAGGGATTTAATATATAAAGTTTTAGTGAATTTATTATAATTAAACCAACACTAAAATATTTGCGGCTCAGTTTAATACCCTAGTGGCTATCCGACACTTATCAGAAGGTTGTGAAACAACAACCTTCTGATAAGTGTCGGATAGCTTATTCACAACTTTTGTCTTTGTCACTTGACATAAGTAACAAAACTTACGTTAAAGGCTATCCGACACTTATCAGAAGGTGGTGAAACAGGCCCTAGTTGTACTAAACTAGTAGTAGGCCTAGTTGGTGAAGTTCAGGAGGTCGTTGCACCTTTGACGTGCATCTAATGCGCGCGCGTGGAAAGTGATCCGCACACAATCTACGAGTTTACTCTCTCTGCGCGACGAGATTTCATATCGCTTAATACCATTTAATGACTTGGAATTTACTGCTTGCTATGAAATGCTATGCTGTTAATAGTGAGGGTACCTACTGAACGTAAGCGTTGTGATTAGACGATAATAAAAAGGCTTTGGAAAACTTATCTAGTACCTATTTCTGAATTAGTCTTTTCAGTCGCATAGACAGACAGACAGGCAGACAAAAATTATAAAAATCAGTCACGTGCGACTCAGGCCACGTTCTATAGGGTTCTTCACTATACGACGGCCTAAAAAAATTTTCGTTTTGTTTTGGTCACAGCAAACTACATTATGAATGGTGAAACACGATGAAACACAAATTCCAAATTTCTTACGTAAAAGTATACTTTAATTTCATACTGTTTTATTGACTTGATTTTTAGGGTTCCGTACCCGAAGAGTAAAAACGGAGCCCTATTAATGTCACTCGGCTGTCTGTCTGTCTGTCTGTCTGTCTGTCCGTCTGTCCGCCGGTCACAGGTCTCTAGCTCGCAGACGAAATGAGTTACAAACCTGAAATTTTGGTATTTAGTGTAAAACGTTAACCCAAAATCAAATATTGAATTAGAAATTGAATTAAATTATTTTTCAGGGGGGCTCCCATACATGAAAAAGGAGCCGGAAAAAAAAATTTTCTTTACCCTAGCTTGTGGGGTATCATTGTTTAGAGCTCATTAAGTAGAGTACAAATATATATTTTTTTAATTTTTATCTCAAAAAATAAGGGAATGGGAGGCCATCAAAGTTGTCAGTTTTAGACCATTTTTGTGACGGGGGCTATCTCAAAAACTAAACTAGTTGGGAATATGATATTTCAGTATATTATGTACTATATGCTCTATTTAAACAACAAATACTGAAAACAACGATTTATTAAATAGTTTATAAGCTGTGACCAAAATAAACGAACATTTTTTTGGGTTTTTCTTTCACGGTTTGTTGCGATGTCTAGCTCGGAAATTAAATATTTCTTAGACCCAAAATATTATATTGTTCATAATTATGTACGGAACCCTGAAAGAGCGAGGCCCGACTCGCACTTGGCTGATTTTTATATTTGGGTCCTAATGCACATAATTTATATTATATTTGAGGCACTTACATGTTTATGGAAAATAAAAGTATCAGATTCAACCTTAACAAGCAACCCAAACGTAACAGACAGTTTTCTATTGTTCTTCAGTCACCAGTCACCACTCCTAAGTAATTTTAATAGAAAATTTTTATCGAAAGGATAAAATCGCAAACAAGTTGTAACCGTCGTCTCTCACGCCGTACATGGCTAGTTAACGTGCTCGGTACAAAAGCGGCATGAACCCAGTTGACTGGGCTGAGCCCGGGAATGCGGCGCTAGAAAAAAAACTGCAATGTTAGAAGTATCTAAGCAAGTTGAGTGCAGTGCCCCGCACCGCGCAGTGCCACTGACCTGCACAGAGAGCGTGCGCCGCGCGTAGAGGCGCTACGAGATGTCTACGATCTAGGCGAGGCAACGCTTACAACTATTGCATAAAAACCTTAAATTAATACTCTTGCGTTTTAAGAGGACGCGTTTCTGCTATAGAGTGCGAGTTAATACTAAGATTTAGTTTACAAAACCTTCCCTGATAAGATGCTCCGTTGAATTGTTCTGAACAAGAAAACGTAAATAAGCTGCCTGGTGCATTGTAGAATCTGATGAATCTAAAAGAGTCTAAGTAAGTAACTAAACTTTCTTAGATTACTAAAGATATTTTCTTTTAAAACTTAGCTGACCAAAGTTTTTACTGTTCACATCATAATAAGAGGGGAGATTCCTCTACTCAGTTATATGAGGGTGAAATCAGCAACCCTAAGAATTCATATGAAATCACAATGGCTCTCTTGGGTGAGACCATGACGTGTCTTCCAGATCAATATAGTTCCGGGAATCCCTCTTAAGTGTTCTGATGTTAAAGCGATGACTCATTGCCTGCGTTGTCGTCACACTATATCCCTATTCCCTATTCAAATAAAATAAATAAGATTAAATAATATTGCTCTATACCTCAACAGCTTTGCCTTGCTTAAGAAAATTGTCAGTGTTTGGGTCATTGTATGAGAAGATTTTTCTTTTAGGGGTACTCATGAATTTAAAAGTCACTAGATTTAATCTTTGTCTCATTAAAACTCAGAGTTTAAACATCCTAGTTTTTTGTATGATTTAGGGCATGTTTCGCCACCTTCTGATAAGTATCGGATAGTCTAAACGTAAGTTTTGTCACTTTCTTACTTTATGTCAAGTGACGAAGACAAAATATGTGAATAAGCTATCTGACACTTATCAGAAGGTGGTGAAACAGGCCGTTAAGGTTGTTTGTTAATAACAGGCTAATAAGCCAAAAGAAGTACTTGTTAAAGCAAGATACATATGCGTAGAAATAGATACTATAGGTATATCTGTACATAATATATGTAAGAGCAGTAGAGACCCTCGTAGCTTTAGTTTTAAGTACCTACTTACTTCTAAATATATAATGGTATGCTGGTAAATTGATTGACATTCAAAAACTGTTCCAATTTTTATGAAATAGGTAAATAACTTGATTTTGACTAAATGATATTATGCTCTGTACATAATATACCTATTATATATTTTTGTATATATTAGTGAAACTTCATTTGTAAGACCAGTTTATAAATTATGCATCAATGCATCAATTTAGCAAAGAATAAGTTTTTACCAGTATTTATTTTAATTTATTTTTTAAATTGTACGTGAACAAAAGTTACATTTACATAAATAGAACGTTGACACGACCTCGTGTGATGTTATGTAAAGTAACAAAGGTTTAAGTACTGCTTTTATGTTTACTTCGAAAACACATTTACATCGACTTCAACATGTAATGGAAATCCTTTACATTAACTCGCCACAGAGATAGTTTGAATGGAGGCGGTTCATGAATACTATTCACCGCGCAAATGAGTTCCATAGGAAGTCGCGGCATCAACTAGATTTTGAAAAATATTAAAATAGGGTATTAATACCTCTAAAATGTAAATCAATATTCACATATATCTACGAATATATATGTTAGGTTATGATCGAGTTCTCAATTTCTGCGTAACTACAGAATGTTTCATTCATCTAAATACCACAAGAAAAGCATATGTAAAATGTTGTACTTTTTGAATAGAATATACTTATTTTGAGTTAAAATAACTTTTATTACAAGTGTTTTACGTGTTTTTTCTCCGATCTATGTCTACTACAATGTACTAAATGTCAAAATATGTCCGTGAAAAACAAGTTTTCATCCACGATTGTGAACCTATTTTCAGTGAGTGTGAAAGTCAATTTGAACACGTTTCACGATGCCGGAGTGTGCTTTGAAATGTCGTAAGAAGAGAAGTGTATAAGATTTCAAGAAGTTTAAAGGATTTTTTAATTATATCTCGTAGGTGCGAATTTATTTTTCACACACAAAGTGTGCGTTTATATAGATTTTTTCAGGGTACTGCACATCATGTACATTATTGATCTGATTAAAGCTTTTCTCCAAGTAAAGTTCTTCTTTCCCATCTATAGTTAGGTTATAAAGACTTGATTCGGAAATGATAAGCCTTATCCCCTCAACTTCATCACAGTGTACCTTCCTCGAAGTGAAGTTTGGCGGTCATTTAAATAGCTCTCAAACGTTTCAAAATTTGGGTGGACCAAAGAAAAATTATTAGCTCGTAGGAGAACAAATCTATCGATTGATCGTGAGGTTGAAGAATGCCTTGCGATCGTCCAATGTCAAATGCTCTACGTGTTTTTGAAACATTCAACAAAAGTCGCATTTTAGCTACGTTAGATTTTCTTGAACATTGATTTAAATGGCAACGGATTGATGGCGGGCTATCACATTGAGCGAGAGCGGGCTGCGCGGGCAGTTTTTGCTGTCAGGCCGAGTTCGCATACGAAATTAGCGATGCGATACGACCGCCGCGACCCGGCCGACGACCCGCACGCGACGCGCGGCGTTGACCTCCGCTGCCTATAGCGTGTGCTGAAAGGCAAACCGTATCGAACATGTTGGTATGGCTTGGTTCACTAATATTTTCAACTACTTACTTAAACGACACTAATCACAAGTTCAAAATTTAATTAAAATAATGATTACCTCATTGTTTGGCATTGTCTTAGATACTTACTGTTAAATGAACTCTGCACAATTTATCATATAGGCATTTAACTAAACTAATTATTTATTTATTAACAAAGTTGGTTTGCTTATAGCAATCGACAAAAAATTAACGCCTTATTCTGTAAAGTTTCAGTTCAGCGAAATACTTTTCTTCAATACCACGAGAAGGATCGAAGTTACCATCAGGTAGTTAGGTATCATGTTAGTATGCGAATCGAAATCATGGTCGTTTATCCTTTTTCCGCTGATGAAGTGCAAGTGAGATGCCGAGCGAAATATCTCAGTATGTATGTAGGTACGTAGCGAGCTGCGAGACATTGTAACAGGGGCGCAGCACGGGCGAGAGTCGTCGGCCGCGGCCAAGGCCCGCGCGGTCAGGGACGCGCCCGCCGCGTCTAACTCGATTACGATTTACTATAGCAGAATCGTGTTAGAATATTATTATCATAGATAGGGAGTTGATGGAAGAAAAATTAAATCAGCTCGCGTGTCATAAGTTGATACTAGTGAAGCCTTGACTGTAAAAATGACTTAAAATCAATTTCTAGCATGCCACTGTCGCGCGTACAATTCGATTCTCTTTATTTGCATTAAACATGACAATATACTTACATTTTCACATAAGTATGACATCCAATTTACTTTTTAAGTTAAGAAAAAAAAAACAGCTGATTTTGACGTGATAAGGTCTTATAAATTGATGAACGCCGGCCGCACGCATGAAAAAGAGTGACTCATTGTCACGTAACGCGTGCAAGCGAGAGCGCGGAGCAAGCGATGGAGAGGCAATGTTTTCTTATGACGTTATCACGTAAAAGTATCGTCGTACTTTACCGACAACCAATTTTTTTTTAATCATTTGTTCGCGTCTGACATTTTTTCCACATATGCTCCTCGACAATATACTTCCATATATACTTAAATCACTTCGCCATACTTCTGGGGCATTAATACAATTTTTGAGTTTTTGATTTATTACAATTTCAAGGATTTGACATTTGGCAAATGGTTTTTTATTTAGATAATCACCTATTTAAACTAATATAACAGACACGAGCAAATCATTTAGGCCAGTTTTTAATTGTTTAAATATTCAAGCTCATTTTTTTTCCGACCTTAAACGCCCCTCGACCTTGCCGTCTTATTTACTTCTTCAAAACTCTTTTGTCTTTAAGCTCATCATATACGGAATCTAATCATATACGGAAACTGTCACCAACTCCTTAGCTATTTACCTACATAGTTCCATAGCTAGCTTACATTATACCTACTTACTTTTATAAACGTGGTATTTTGCAGCTATTAATTACACCTAAATCTTATTTGGTATTTATATTATATTATGTTGACTAGCCACAAGAGTGCTTGCCAGTGGGCAAAAATTTATAAAAAAATTTATTAGTTGTAATATTCATAATTGCTGATGTGACGTAAGTACATAATATATTATGTGATGTATAAAATTAAACACAAAAATAATAATCGAATATTGAATAACCTATTCAATTGATCGCGTAGTCTATTTAACTGCCACGACGATTTTCATGGCAATGGGTTAATAAAACGATGTACGGTTGTAATATAGTTACTGCTTTACTGTGTGCTTCATTGTGTTTTTGAAAGTATAACATTTTACAATTGAAAGAAAATTGTAACATTTTTATAAATTATTACGTTTAGGGCAAAGGTTTTTATGCATAAGAGAATTTAAAGCTACAGATAATAATAGGATACCGGTTTTTCCCTCCACTTGTATGCTCGGAAGTTGTATCCCTATCATTAAACCAGGAAACTGCCTTCTTTTAGAGGTGGTTCTTGTAAATTGTATACCATAAAACCCTTTAGAAGACCTTTTTTTATAGCACAGCCGTAGCCCGTAACAGCTAGGCATTGTGAGGCGTAATCACACGGCGTGTGTAATGCAAGTCTGTATGTATGTCGGTGCGGAACTGAGGTGCGTCAGGCTTCTCCCGTCTGGCCCCAAACCCTCGGCCACCCTGTCTGCATGCCCCCATCGCCCCCTTTGCACCCTGCCCCCTGTAATTCACTCTCACTAACCCACTGCAGCACAGTCAATCATGCATAACGCACAGTCTAATTCAAGGCGATGGTCATATCGGATGAGAAAAGATTAGGGAAAGATGATAGTAATGTTTAGCTTAACAGCTGTATAAGGCAATTAAAAAACTCTCTCAGAATTTTATCATAATTATCATAATTATATAATTGCCCGCGATTGGTTGCCTGTAATTTATGTATTTTTTACAATTTCACATATATGTTTTCCAGTGGGAATAAGATATTTTCCCGCATAATAGGTAGTAGACCAAGATCCCAGTGCGATCTGATTATTTTCTTATTTTTTTACTTAACTTATTTTCGGAAAGATGAAACCTTAGGCTCTCAGTAGTGTCTTGTGTCTGTCTTTGCTTTGAATAACTGCGTAATGTGGAGTTCATTCAAGTGTGAAAGGTAACTAAAAATAAGAGTAACTTAACTTACTTTCACATGGCTGATTTTTATACATAATATATTGTAGAATATCACTCCGAACCACTACCAACAGCATCAGACACTTTCCATGGGCCACAACTTTTATCAGACGCTTTAAAGTGTGTGTGTGTCTGTTACCCTGTAGCGCTCAAACGGGTGAACCGATTTGAATGCGGTTTTTTTTGTTTGAAAGGTAAATTAGTTGAGAGTGTTCTTAGCTATGTTTGATGAAAATCGATCCAAGATGGCTGCCGCTACAATATGGCGGATTACATATTTTTTCACAAATCCCTCAATATGGGTATCAAATGAAAGGGCTTGACTAGTAGAATAGCACTATGAAAATCCAAGATGGCCGCCGCCACAAAATGGCGAATGTCGGTGGTTTTTTAAATTTTTAATTCATACTTGTTAAATATGTAACTAACACAACTATCATAAAGTTACATATATTTCATCAGTCAGACAAATTGTAATGACCAAACATCCACTAATTCGGTTCACTTATAACCACCAGTACAAGATAAAAGCTGGAATTTTAAAGCAAATCCGCCCCAGTTGCAATGTTGATCTGTCTATATCGTAGTTTATACAGAAAAGGGGGAACTTGAGTTTAGCACGGGCTAGCTCGATCCAATCTCCAATAGCTGGGTCCAAACAGACTAAACGAGGTAGCCTCGTGAGTCTAGCTTCGTGTTGTGTTTGCACGGCTGTTATGATCACGCCTCAACCGAGGCAAGTGCGCATCGCTGGTTCGAGGCTGTGCGGCGCGGGCGTCTCGTCATACTGCCCGCGCTATGCCGGGCAAAGCTCGCGAGGCATTGAGTTCACCAGCGTTTATCCAGCTAAAAGTAGGCCTTTTACCAGCATTATGGTCTCGTTGTTTTTTTACTATTTAAATAATACTGTGTAAGTAGTAAGTAGCAAAAAACATCTATAAGCATAACTAAACGAACGTTTATATATAAAAAGCTTTAGTGCAATTTATAAAGTTACGACTAAGTGGTATCATAATGCACTAAAAAGAAAAAAGCTCCGTTCGTTTGTTTAGACGTCGTCGTCGTTCATGTTGAGTACCTACGAGAGAACTTTTTGTAATTATCGCTGAAACGGGGCTTCATTCTTCACGAGGGTTTTGTTCGTGTCACACACTACATAAGTTAAAAGCGTCGATGCATTCTGTTTTTATAATGTCTGCAAGTCGTCGGTGAAAGCGTGAGGGTGGCAGCGGGGGAGAGGCATGCGCGGGGCTTGAGGGAGGAGGGGGGGGGGGACAGGGGAAGTGCCCCCATGTCTAGACTGGGTCGGTAGTTTTCCGGGATTCAGCCAGCTTTAACTGCAGTCTGTTCACCCACTCACTGCACCATTATACATGTACGTGTACATACAACCGTCTGAGGACCCTCGTCGCATCAGACGCAGTTTTTGTATTACTTTTTTTTCTTTATGTAAGCGGCCAGCACATTCAGGGCGGAGCGATGAATGCTCTCGTCTGCGAGGGATCCTTGGGGCGGTGGGACAAAAAGGAGCCAAGTTGCTTGCTAATATTCGCTGTCTGTGCCGTGAAAGGGGAAAATATCCGGTGAATACAAAAGTAGCTACTTTCAGGAGGGCCTACGTACAGGTAGGTGCCTAATGCCAAATACTTATGTACGATTCTAGAATTACCAACATTCATTTGTTTCACAGATCATACAATATAATAATATAATTAATAGTTATTGCAATTTGCACTCCATCCTTACGTCATATCCCTCACTTTTGGGTAGTTGTGACTCCTTTCATTAATCATAGTTATCATAAATCCCGTAGGAACCCGGGATAAAAAGTAGTCTAGATACTAGAGACTTGCATAAAGGAGAGAGCACTTCCTGCCTGATGAAGACAAATAGACAGGCAAACAGACGAAATAAAAAAACGTGTGTTTATGTTATCCTATCGTTCTATTAATCACAATATGAGCTTTATCAGAGGCAGTAATAGCGAAATCACAGACGTGCACCTAGGCAAGCGCACCCCACCCTAAACTTCATCATTATTTTCCATCAGGCATGATCACCTTTCAAGCAATAAAAAACTATTAATTTGTATCGATATTAAAAAGATGTTACAATTTCCATTCTACAGAGGGTCTACATTGGTACCAGTGATACTATACTAGTGGGCATATGCGACCTTGTATTTAGCAGAGAAAACCCATAAATAAAATCGATTCAGGCAGAAAAGTTCCCCTTTGTGCGATTTGCGTGGCGTCCTAGTTTCAATAGCGCTTACAGAACGATTGTGTCACTTGAACAACTTTAAATCGTAGCCGTGTGCTACGAGAGGACGTAGGTATCTATTAAAAATTTAAAAAGTTTATATCTAAATCACTACATAGTATAAAACAAAGTCGCTTTCTCTGTCCCTATATCCCTATGTCCCCATGTCCCTATGTATGCTTAAATCTTTAAAACTACGCAACGGATTTTGATGCGGTTTTTTTTAATAGAGTGATTCAAGAGGAAGGTTTATAAGTAGAAAAATTGGACCCGGTAGGTGGCGCTAATAGCGGGCAGGACGACGTCTGCCGGGTTCGCTAGTACTAAATATAATAATTATGTATCGATTCTCCCTGCAGTCCGCGCGGCATAGTTGGGTATTTAATATACTTAGATCTATACTAGTTCCTTGATATAGATAGATATTGCTGTCTGAATCGGTCGTAATTATTTATTTTTCGTAATTCGGTGATTTTATAAAACTGTGTGGTAGATATCTAGATAAACTATTTATTTAATGTATTAATTGTAATATTCTCTATATCTGTGGATTTTCAGTATAGTTTTGATAAAAATGTACCCTACACTATAAAATTAACATTAGAGAGTACGTCGTCGTCTCCCTGACACTTTTGACCTTTACTACTTTTGGAACTGCCCACAAAATGTCTGGCTCTTTTCTGTATTAAATGTAGGTAGCCAGACGGCACGAGTTTTTTTTTTACCTGGCATAGTAACTGCGTCTTAATGTAATGCTTCACTACATAGTATAAAACAAAGTCGTTTTCTCTGTCCCTATATCCCTTTGTACGCTTAAATCTTTAAAACTACGCAACGGATTTTGATGCAGTTTTTTTTAATAGATAGAGTGATTCAAGAGGAAGGTTTATATGTATAATAACATCCATTAAATTGTGGAGAAATACTGTTATTTTTGAGGTTTCTAATGTGATGTCGTAAATAATTACATTTTTTCCGCTTACATTGCAAACGCAGGCTGAACCCTACGAGATTTATCAATATAATGTACTAAGTATTGTACACATTGAAAAGGTCTATAGAAAACTCCGCGATGGTATATGTCTATCTCTTATGGATATCCCACAATAACTTTTTTTGTCATTTACTTTTTTACGACAAATAATGGCTAATTTTAGAAGCGATTTTAACCAATACAGCATTAATCCTTATCTAATTAAATACCTTAAGTACATTGTTGATTTATTATAGATCTATATGGCCCTTTACAGCATATGATTTAAATGAATATTTTCGAAGATATTACAGATTTAAAAATTGCGGGACATAGCCTTTACGCGCGGCGCGCGGTTCCAGCCGGCCGGGGCCGGGCGGTGCGTAAAGTTTTCCCCATATAGCATTTTGAATTTAGCAGCGATCGGACGCGTATGCTATCGGAGCTCTCTAGCGAGGAAAATAACAATCACACTAATGTTATAAAGGCGTTATGAAGTTATTAAGTTTGTGTGTATGTTTGTTCCTCTTCTCCGCCGCAACTACAGAACCGATTTGGCTGAAATTTTGAATGGAGATAGCTTATGCCCTGACTTAACACATAAAGTAACTTTTTATCCCGGAAAAGTATTCCTGTAGGACTAAAATAGATATAGACCTCCAAAACGCCACAGAGGGCGCTGACTGTTCTTAGGTAAATCACGCTCACATAACCCATTATTGCAATACTTTGCTGTGTAGCATGCATTGGCAACACATAGGCTACTTTTTATCCTGGAAAAATGCACAGTTCCCTCGGGATTTTGAAAAACCCGAAATCTATATCTACAGCTATAGGTAGATTACTATAACGACCTTGCTTGATATTTTAAGTATAAAGGTAGGAAAAGGGAGCGGGAACGGGAACCGGAACTCCACGATTCCCTCGGGATTTGTTCAAAACCGAAATTCACGCGGGCGAAGCCGCGGGCAGAAGCTAGTATTATATAAAACTGTTAAATAGATATTTGTTTTTATTATAATTACTTAAGCTATTTACTGTAAAAGTCAGATCATACACTACGGAATTAATATTTATAAAATGGTAGGCACTTTCAATTTATCCATTTGATGTTTGTCAAGCTCTCCTGGCTTCTCATAATAATACTGCCCCTGGAATATATGCCACTAGAAACGTGGTTAGTTTCATAAACAGCGGTACAAGAGACTGCTTTCCACTAACTACGCCTACAAACTAAACACTATTCCATGAATTTTCAGTCACTGGAGTAATCGTCCGACATCGTATGTCTGCTTTATCGAAGTTTCTAGTTGCACGATAAACAATTCATTGCGGTTCATAAATAGAAAGGTCCCATGAACTAGTAACAATAGATCGTTTACTGTTAATAAGCCTTTGTCTTAACTCTATGAACTTATAACTGAAACCAAATTTGAAATCTTAGTGAATTCTAGAGATTCTATTTCTAAGGAATTCTAATACCCAGTTCCAACGTTCATCACCAGACATACCAAATGGTGTCTATTCATATTTATGAATATCTGTAGAAGATATGTAAACATATTTGCAAAAAATTCAGGTTAATCGGAGACAGAAATATTATCAAGGATATTAAATTATATCTCGTAGTTTTAGTTTTAAGTTTTCGTAATAAGTTATAATTTCGTTTTAATATAAGTAATTATGCCTGTTCTTAAATTGACGTTCAACCACAGGTACAGTGTACCAATTTTGAATAAAGTTTATTTGATTTGATTTGATTTAATTTATCTAATCTGTGATCGGATACCTACTGAAAAGGGATCGAAAAAAGTTGCCTTTTCGATGGAATTTTGATTATTATTATAATATATATAAAGATATCAAAAAAAATCCTGAAATTTGTTTTTTTTTTGGTATTAAAATCTAATAAATCGTTATAAACCATTCTTTTGAACATTATTGAATCGCGAATTTAATATTTTTTAACTTTTTAACGATTAGAACTTATAAAAGACGGAGGAATGTGAACAGATATTTGTGAATAGATATTTTTTTTTCAAACTTTAGGAATTTTTTCTCGGAAATGGCTAAGTAGTGCGCTCTAGGATTTGAGTCTAAGAATACACTCACTGAGTGCTAACTCGACGCGGAACCTCCGTTTGATTTGAGGACCCCACACCCTTGCCGTCTCCTTGTAAATAACAAAAGGTACACGTATGAGGTTGTGACGTAAGTGACGTAACTTTAGAAGTTACCTCTGATTTTTAATTCCGTGGAATTCTGACAGTTATCATTTTATAAATAGAATGAGTTATTTGTATGAAAAACAGGAAACCACCTGAAATTCGATTTTTGCCCAAGCTAAAGTACCTCAGGCTTTTGTCATATCTATATGCGGCAATAGATTTTTATTTATATAAAAACGCTACAATATAATATTGTTGTTATTTGTACTTGCTCATTTACTGCTTACATACCTACTTATATTTTACTTTATCGCATCGCCATTCCCTTGACAAAATCACTTAAAATACATCATCTCGTAAAGATTGACTTAAGCATGCTGCTCCATTTATAGATTAGAGAAGCTTGAGCATTCGCTTAATCTTCATGCCAACGTCGGGCGATTACAGTCTCAAAATAGTCAGGCTAATTGTGTTTCATAATAGCAGTCTGAACTGTAGTAGGAGGTATATTTAGAGAGCGAGGCGCTGGGGGGCACGAGAGGCGAGGGGGGCAGGGTGACGCGGAAGCGTAGGGCGGGCGGAGGGCGTTGACCGTGAACGTGGGGCGGCATCGATCGGGCGCCGGGCGGCCATACCCTCGCGCAACGGGAAAGTGTACCCGCACCGCCTCGCGTCTCGATGCGTCTTCTAACGTCACTATACTTACGGCGCCGCCGTCATCGTCATCAAAAATTGATGTCATTAATGATAATATGTTATTACGTTATTTTTAGGGTTGCGTACCTCAAAAGGTAAAAAGGGAACCCTTATAAGATCACTTTCTTGTCCGTCTGTCTGTCCATGTGTCACCATCGATTTTCTCAGGAATGGGTAGACCTAGCAAGTTGAAATTTATACCAGACTAGCTGACCCCCGCAACTTCGTTCGCGTGTTTATAGGTTTTATATAGAATCGGATCGGATCCCATAATTCTTTTATATACCTAAACTAAATGTAGCCTGTTACTCCTTATAACATTGAAAGTTCCATTAAAATCGATCCAGCCATATCGGAGATTAGCTGGAACAAATAGACAGAACGACAAACATAAATTTAAACGCACGCCAGTTTAAAATACGCCGTACGTACAAAGATCCGGGTCCCAAGTTATCGGAACCCAATAAATGCCTGTCATTTCTAAACTAAAAAACCTATGACCTTGAAATATTTACGGGACAATACTTAAAGCACTACCTTTCTAACAAAAAAAGAATGAGTGAAATCGAATAACGCGTTAATGAATTACAGCTAAATACACGTTTTAACTTTCATCCCCTCTCCCAAGGAAACCATGCTGGATTTCGGGATAAAAAGTATCCTATAACCTACCTCGGAGTATAAACTCAAATCGTACCAAGTTTCATTCGAATCCGTTCAATAGTTTCAGCGTGATGCGCGGCCAAGATACAGACAGACAGACAGACAGACAGACAGACAGACAGACAGACAGACAGACAGACAAAAATGAAAAAAATTACAGTTTTGGCTTCAGTATCGATTATAGAATGCCCTCCAATAAAAATTTTCAAAATATCTTCAATGTACAGAATTGGATCTGTTACAGTTTTATTATATTATAGATACTAAGGTCTATAGTCCCTATTAGCACAGCTATTAGGTGTATAAAAATCAAGGCCCTGAGTCAAGACGATCAAAAGATATGGGCAAATTTAGATTTTCGCGACTTTTAAGTACCAAAATTTACCTTAATTTTCAACTTTTTTTTATTTTTCAGAATTTTCCCTTTACTGGTGCTGATACAGCACAAATAAAGAAAAAATCCAAAAAATAAAAAAGTTGGAAATTAAAGGGTATAATATACATAGTTGATACCAATTAAGATAGAGTTGTATAGGCGCTCATACAATTTAGAGGCCTAGCTTAATTGGCACCAACCTCAAATAAGGTAAATAAATAAAATTGTGCTATTGGAAAGAGCAAAAGAAATTAAAAAGAGTCACAAGTACGCGTTTCTCCGAGATTTTGGCGATTTGTTTACCTTTTAAGACAACTTTTAAGGAAAAACAGATTGTACTTATACTTCCGGACTACGGAACTCTCGGTGCGCGAATCTGACTCGCACTTGTCGGGTTTTTAGGGTTCCGTACCCAAAGGGTAAAAACGGAACCCTATTAATGTCACTCGGCTGTCTGTCTATCTGTCCTGCGGTCACAGGTCTCTAGCTCGCAGACGAAATGAGTTACAAACCTGAAATTTTGGTATTTTATGTAGAACGTTGACCCAAAATTAAATATTGAATTAGAAATTGAATTAAATTAATTTTCAGGGGGGCTCCCATACATGAGAAAGGAGCCGGAAAAAAAAATTTTTTTTCTTACCCTAGCTTGTGGGGTATCATTGTTTAGAACTCATTGAGTAGAGTAAGAATATATATGTATTTTTTAATTTTGACGGGGGCTATCTCAAAAACTAAACTAGTTAGGAATATGATATTTCGGTATATTATGTACCATATTATGCTCTATTTAAACAACAAATACTGAAAACAACGATTCATAAAATAGTTTATAAGCTGTGACCCAAAACAAACGAAAAATTTTTGGGTTTTTCTTTCACGGTTTGTTGCCATGTCTAGCTCGGAAATGAAATATTTCTTAGACCCAAAATATTATATCCTACTAATATTATAAATGTTGGATGTTTGGATGTTTGTTACTCAATCACGCCGCAACTACTGAACCCATTTGGCTGAAATTTTTAATGAAGATAGATTATGCCCTGACTTAAAACATATTTGAATTGTACCATAAATTAATCACACGTTTTTTAAATTTTTGTCTGTCTGTCTGTCTGTATGTTTGAACGGGCTAATCTCCGGAACGGCTGAACCGATTTTGACGGGACTTTCACAGACAAGTAGAAGATTAACCAAGGAGTAACATAGGCTACTTTCTTAACCGATTTTCAAAAAGGGAGGAGTTGTGTTTTTCTACCTATGTACACCAATATCTTCGAGATTTCTGAACCGCTTTGCGTAATTTTTTTTTAATAGATAGAGAAACTTTGCGACACTGTTCCATAAAAAATTTGGTTTCCAACTCCTCAATCCTGATGCTGTAGGGGACCTGACCACCAAAACTAATGGGGTTTAGAAACTGTCGGTTATTTAAATTGATATTGGAGGTACCTACCTACCAAGTAAAAACTTTATCGTTGAATGAACTCGAGTACATATCCTGATGCTGAAAGGAATTGCATTTCTAGATCATGGGGATCCCACGGGATTTTTCCGTTTTGGGGACGGGTTACTACAGATAGGCTACATTTTGTCCTGGAAAATCAAAAATTCCCACGAGATGTTTCAAAACCTAAATCCACACGGGCGAAGCCGTGGGCATCATCTAGTTTAAAAATATGAAACTCAGCAAAAATTAATAATGAATAAGGGATGTTATAAATACGGCTAAAAATATTCGGCTGCATTTCGATACGCATGTTGTCTTGACTCGGAACCCTCTTGCCTTCCTTCCCTCAATGCTATAACGAAATTAAAGTTAGTAGGTAGGGTGTTTTGGTCAGGAGGGTAAATCGGAAATGTCTATCTACTATATAAAAATTAGTCGGGTTTTCCTTCCTGACGCTATAACTCCGGAACGCACGAACCGATTTCCACGGTTTTGCATTCGTTGGAAAGGTCTCGGGCTCCGTGAAGTTTATAGCAAAGAAAAACACGCGAACGAAGTCGCGGGGGTCAGCTAGTCTTCTACTATATAAAAATAAGTCGGGTTTTCCTTCCTGACGCTATAACTCCAGAACGCACGAACCGATTTCCACGGTTTTGCATTCGTTGGAAAGGTCTCGGGCTCCGTGAAGTTTATAGCAAAGAAAAACACGCGAACGAAGTCGCGGGGGTCAGCTAGTATGTCATACAATCGTATTCACTGTAATGATTCAATGTTTCCTATTATTATAATATCCTAGAAGTAACTGTTTGTAAAGGAATCTGAAATATTCAACTATATTCTGTAAAAGCAGTCTTAATAATTAATTAACATGCAATATTACTTACTTCATTTTATTCTAAAGAAAATATCGAATTGAATTATTTAAGCCAATGAATTTTTCTAGATTTATGAGTTAACACGAAAAGTTACACTCGGGCAATTAGGCTTAATACGAAATGTAGGTAATAGTAGGGGAGCCCAAGAGGGGATTTTTGGACTTACTCGAGCGCGTCAGATTAAGATATGGAAGGCATCTTGCATCCTGCTGAGTACCCTCTACCAAATAATAAGCCCTTTATATAGAGCCGCGCGCAAAAAAAAATGATGGACAGAAATACTCAGAAACGTCTGATTAAGATATGGTGGGTTAATTACAAGCTAAGAAAAGTAGGTACCTATATTTAGAAAATACTACCTATTTAGTTAGAACGTAACGTACGAGAGTGGCAGCGTTATTTATTTACGAAAAAAATCAAGAAGTGACCTTCGCGCGGCTTTCTAGATTATTAAATTAGTTTCGGTAATCACATAACAGATAGCGCCACTAGCTGCTTGTCCCGTGCTTTTGCACACTAAATTATTTAAATTATTAAGCGTAGTCGGGTTTTAGTTTACGAACTTTATACTTGTATTTTTATTACGCACGAGATTTTGTGTGTGGCTACGATAAGTGATTATAAAGTGGAAGCGGAACTTAGAACTCTCGAGCGCCAGTTGTGGGATTGACATATAATTTAATATTATGAAAAACAACACGAATAATTTTATTTAACTGTTACCAATTTATTCAGTGAGTGCGGGTGCGTAGTTCGCGCGAGATTATTCTTGCACTTGACCTCGCCGCACTTCGGTTTCTGTTCCGCATGGTTATTGCCAGACTGTGGCATTTAGATTTTCCTTGGATAATCAAACAATAAATAATACTTTTACCTAGGTACATTACGTAAATATACGTTTGCTACAAAAACTTATAAATGAAATGGATTTTTCAATATTTATAATGAAAAAAAAAATTAAGACGATTTCTAAACAGACAGACCCACAAAAATTTAAATATTGAATGTTTGTGTTTTTCATATGAGCTCAATAAATGGCCAGTTATTTCCAAAACACAAATAGCCACGTCAATTCTTTATTTGTATAGTATTGTAAAAATATATATACATGGACAAGTCCCTTTAAAAAAAGCTGTTGGTCAAAATAAATCTACAATAATACAAAAATAAAATTAAATGTCTGTCTGTGATTCGAAATAAATGCCTCTAATTGAGCTCACGTGATTATTTGAACGAAAGCCTACCCCAAACACCTACATGTTTATAAAATTTCTGTCTCTCTATTTGTACGGGCTAATCTTCGGAACAGCTGAACCGACTCTTTTTTCCGGGAAAATGTTGCTGTGTAATAAATAAAATGATCATTTTTATTTTCAACCGATTCGATCGGTATTCGATGTCGAAACGATCTTGACGACACGTGGCACAGAGATAGTTTGCAACCTTCACTGCAAATTCAAATTTCGTTTTCCGTCTGGACAAAGTCGTGGACATCACATAGTAAAAATAATTTCACGAGCCGCCAACACTCGAACCGCACCCAACACTCGTTGCGGAGATGTGTACTGTGTAGTGATAACGCATCAGGCGGGTGGCGCTGCGAGTGGGACGGGGAGTTGAATGTCGGGCAAGGGCGGCGTGAGTCACGGTCGATCAATACTGCAGCAGGAAGCTGGTGCGTGCGCCACCCTGCGCCCGCCGCCGCCCGCCCGCCGCCGGCCGCCCGCCTGCACTTTGACACTGCCTCTACTGCCCCTATGAGTTGATTTCGGCATAGCTATATACCCATCGAGCTGATGCATGTATTGAATCGCAAACGCTGTTTCGGAATTTACTGTCTGCTCCTTTTTATTTTAAACGATTCTCCACTTGTTCGAATACGCTGTCTTCTTAATATATTGCTATATCATAACAAAGTAACATATATATGTACATAAATGTGTTTATTGTTATAATATGTACCTAAATAAATGCATAATTGACTAGGTATATAGGTATAAACTGAATAAAATGTATTCACTCTTTGACATTTACCGCTTTCAAATAAAGGACGCGGCGCAAGCTGCTGCGGCTGGAGCTAACTTGTAGCCGTTAGTAGGTATTTACATACGAGTATGTGTTGTAACTTGTATGTAGCTGCCGTGCTACACTTCACATTATATGCGTAAAAACTCTGTCTACCCTGAATTTTTTTATAATATAGGTATATATCATGGCGAATGTCGGGGGTTTTTTAAATTTTCAATTTATACTTGTATACTATGTATGTAGAGAAGAGATAGAGAAGAGAAGAGATAGAGATTATAAATTAGCATACGCCTTTAAAGCTCACTGCGTCGTCTCTTTGGACCAGGTAAAATCACTCTTACCATACCCTATCCACCGAGACAAGTTAGCAGGCTTATCAGAGGCTCGTTTGTCAGTGTCTGTGTGTGGTCAGTGTGTGGTCAGTGATAAGCGTTAACGCAGTGTACAGAGTATGTGTATATTTTAGTATGATTGTGCTATCTGTGCTGTGCTGTGCAGACGCGTTCATTTATTCGTTGGTGCATAGTAGAGCCAAAATTGCATGCAGTAGAAAGGAATGTAGAAATAATCACTGACAACTTAATTAATTATAGTAACAAGTATAAATTAAAATTTTAAAAATCCCCGACATTCGCCCTTTCATTTGATACCCATATTAAGGGAGTTGTGAAAAAATATGTAATCCACCATTTTGTAGCGGCGGCCATCTTGGATCGATTTTCATCAAACAACACTCTCGACAAATTCACCTTTCAAACAAAAAAAAAACCGCATTCAAATCGATTTACTCGTTTGAGTTCTACAGGGGAACAGACAGACACACACACGCACACGCACACGCAGATACACACACATACACATAGACACGTCAAACTTATAACACCCCGTCGTTTTTGCGTCGGTGGTTAAAAATAAATGATGTAAATATTTTATTAATCTTGTTTTTTTTTCGTTACATTCATTATAGGTATTAAATTAATAAAACCCTAAAACTTTAATTTTTGCACTTTACTACTTTAATTAGCAGATATAATATAATTATTAGTAGCGCAGTATGTACGCGCACTCAAAATGGTGAACGCCCACTGACTTTTTTTGTCTCTGTCATTTGTATGGGATCACGGAACAGGGAGAGCGCTATACTAACTTGTCTCGATGGACAGGATATAACGCTTTGTATCGAATAACAAAGAAACAATGAGTAATAAATAAAATACCACTAAAATACCTATTAATAAAAAACAGCTGGACGCCATATCACATAGATAATAAAATTCATAAAGGTAGGTAAAAAAGAAGACAAAGAGTCACCGCTGCAAATATCACCGTGTACACCCATTTGATATTGAGAGGGTATCCTTTTTTATGCAATGACTTTTCCTTATCTACATATGTATCTAATCTACAATATTTACAGACAAGGTCACTGTCAAAATTGCTGATAACGTAAATAGCAATTCAAACAATGCAGATGTACGTTTTACTCATGTAATTTTGTTTTCTTGTTATAATCCGGGAGCATAAAACATTTTATAGGTAGGTACATATTATTAAAGGTTTTAGAAATTACTCAATTGATACTGTTTTGCAAATACATATAGATACATCTGTATTTGCAAAACAGTCTCAATCGAGTAAATCTATCTATATCTATACATAATATAATAAAATCGTAGACTTGCCGTATCTGTACATTAAAGATTTTTGCACAATAATAACTGCGGGATGTTAGGGGTAAGAAATAGAACGTAAAAAGGCTATTTTTGAAATTTTTGTCTGTTTGTCTGTATGTTTGTGCGCGCATCACGCAAAAACTACTGAATGGATTGAAATGAAACTTGGTATGATTTAAGTTCATAAAAATCGTAGACTTGCCGTATCTGTACATTACAGATTTTTGCACAATAATAACTGGGGGATGTCAGGGGTAAGAACGTAAAAACGCTATTTTAGAAATTTTTGTCTGTTTGTCTGTTTATCTGTTTGTCTGTATGTTTGTGCGCGCATCACGCAAAAACTACTGAATGGATTGAAATGAAACTTGGTATGATTTAAGTTCATACTACGGAGTAACATATAGGATACTTTTTAAAAATTACCGGCTAATCTCTGAAAGACTGGATCGATTTTGATGGGACTTTCACTGGCGGACATTTTGATCTACCTAAACACCCGCCAGTGAAATTTTAACAGTTTTTAGCAAGGTATGAGCTCAAAGGAGCTTAGGAAAAACAAAATGATTCCCACGGGATTTTTAAAATCAATATCCACGCGAACGAAGTCGCGGGTATCCGCTTGTTGTTAATAAAAGAAGATATCTACACTACTTATTTAAAAAAAAGTAGAAATAGCTGATTAAGGCATTAGGTACCCACAGGTGCACAGAAGAATAATCTATAGGTACATATAATAAAATCGTAGACTTGCCGTGTGTGTGTGTGTACATTAAATATTTTTCAAAAAATAACTGGGAGACATTAGGGATAAGTAATAGAACGTAAAAATGCAATTCTTGAAATTTTTGTCTGTTTGTTTGTATGTTTGTGAAACTAAAACTATCGATTGGATTGAAATGAAACTTGGCATGATTTAAGTTCATACTACGGAGTAACATATAGGATACTTTTTATCCCGAAATTCAGCACGGGTCCCTTGGGACTTGGGAGAGATAATGAAAGTCAAAATGTGTACCTACTTAGCTAACTTGCTTACTTAGCTACTTAGCTACTTAGCTATTCATTAACGCGTGGTCCGATTTCATTCATTCTTTTTTTGTAAGAAAGGAGATACTTCAAAAATTACCGGCTAATCTCCGAAAGGGTGGGTCGATTTTGATGGGACTTTCACTGCCGGATGCTTACATTTCTATTTTCGATGTACCTACCTAATCATCCGCCAGTGAACTTTTTACAGTTGTTAGCAAGGTATGAGCCACAAACCACTTAGCCTAAGAATATGGGCTTACCTGTGAAATGTAAGTCCTTGTCCTTGTAAGACTTGATGTTTTACTACATTTTCCGCACCATTTGACTGCACAGTAGGGCATCTTTGACAGAAAAACACCTGTTTAAGATAGCTCTTTACACAAAGACGTTCGCTCACGGAATGAGGTACCGATTGTGGGTGGCGCGGATACTTTGAGGTCCCAGAGCAAACTCTTGGTGAGTTCGGGTGTCCGGCTAATAGGCGTCTATGGGTTTATTGGTCTGTGGTATGAGCTCAAAGGAGCTTAGGAAAAGCATAGAATTCCCGCGGGATTTTTAAAAACCTAAATCCACATGGACAGAGTCTAGTTGATAATGATGTAAATATTTAAATACTTGTTGGTTATGACTGTAAATCAAATTAGATTAAATATACCTTTAACCTCAGATATTTTATTACAGTGTATTATGATTATGAACAAGTTCACTGTCAAGATTACTGGTAGATAATAATATAATGTAGTCAAAAACGTATTATTACCAATACCTATAACCTATGTACATACTACATACTTACCTACTCTATATTATACTGGTTTATTCTAAAAGTAAATCTTGCGGAAGTGATTGAGTTACTGTTGATCCACATAATAAGTATGTAATTATAATTCAGGAAAAAAAATCTATGCATAATTTTCAGCGAAACCAGTGAGATTGCTTTTCTAAAATTCTAGAATTCTGGGTTCGGTTGACACGTTTACGAAGTTTTAAACATGACACGACACTTCTGTCTAAGCACGTCTAAGTGCCGACACTTACTTACAATTAGAACATTCACCCTACTTTAGTTGGGGTAAAATCGAACCTCATCAGGTGGTAACCCTGTTTTTCATACTTGAACTAATTCTATTTTTAAATGATAACTGTCAGAATTCCACCGAATTAAAATCAGATTAAACTTACCTACATCTTATATATATAAAACAAAGTCGTGTTAGTTCGAACACTTACCCGTATAACTCGAGAACGGATGGACCTATTTTCATTGTTTTTGATTTGTTATATTTGGGACCGTCCCGAATAGCAGAATAACTATTAAAAACATTAAAAAATAGACGAAAACATAAAATAAAAGAAAAAACATTTTCCCATACAAAATGTTTACGGGTTTCGTAACTGTCAAACATCCCGTCGCGCGGATACGGTAAACTCTCTCACCCTCTCACCCGTATTTATACCTAGTTATAATTATTCTGTACGTGTGTTTGTCAACTAAGTAACTCCTCCTAAACGGCTGGACCGATTTGTATGAAATTTTGTGTGTATATTTCAATGGGTTCCTGGATGGTTTGAAAACACAATTACCGGGTAGGTACAGGTAACCTACCGGGTATCAGTAGGTGGCGCCGATGTCGGTATGTCACCGGGCAGGATGAAGTCTCCCGGGTCCACTAGTAATTAAATAAAAACAACAACATAAAAATAATCAAAGAACATAAACATAGGACCGGAAAATTGTTCGAAAATTAAAACAGTTGTACCTATAAGTAATTGACCAGCACTATGCCTTTATACCTACTTGTATGTTTAGTGGCATTGGAACTAATAATAATAATAGGTGAACTTGACATTGAGAGCAGAGGCTCGTCATCGTAACAACACTCGCCGTCTCTACCGCACGGACCGATTACGCGAAGGTTGGACAAAGACAGATAACGAATCTTTCTGTATACGCGTCTGTTTGTAGGTCAGTCGTGTATTTATTTGTTCCGGACGATAGTCAGAAAGTCAGCTGGAGGTTACAGCACATACTAATAAATTACATAGTTATTTATTTTTTCACTTTTCGATCTTTAGGTGTTACTGAAATGCATCATCCATTTGCATAATCCAATAAAAGACGTGTTTTCTTCTATTTATCGCTATCCCAACTCAATAATAAGCAATTATTTAATAACATCTATACCTTAATGTAGCTGATGTACCTAGTAGGTAAACAATGGCCTAATAATTTCCACTGATTTACTGAAAATAAATAATCACAACGCACGTAATAATTATTACCTTATTACCATATTTTTACAGTAGCATCTACCAAGTGTTATATCTAATTTAATTAACACTATTATTATTATTTAGGTATTTAAATATTGCTATAATATTGAAGATGAAAAGAATTGTTCCTACGTTAAAAAGAAATTGTTCAAGTTATTCTGTTGTTCTGAAATTCTCGAAACCTTGCTGAAACATTTGTTTGAAGCGTAATCTAGTGGCATTTTCGCGAATTTCTTGACAGCGACAGGGGGAGAGAGAGAGAGCACCAATGCCACGAAGCCTCTTGGTTCCGGAAAATGCCGCTAGATGGCGCCGTAAAGCCTTTAACTTGGAGCTTGTGTTAACTTAAACAAGATGGAGCTACTATCGCGAAGCATTTTTCAATTTTCAGAAAAATACCTAACACCATGCCTAACACCAAAGCAAGTTATGGTACCTACTGCATAATTTCTGATATTTAAGTATGTACTTATTTAAAAAATAATAGCCGCGTAGACATATTACGAATATAAACTTTAGAACTTAATAATGATGAATCATGATTGTTTTTTATATAATATTATTATGTAAGTAGGTACTAATTTAATTTTAATTTTATTTTAAGGAATACCTACCCGGAATAATTGTTGTATTAAATTATAAATTCATCGACTTTATTACTCGTTTAGCCATTGACAAACGCTTATGTAAAAGAGGTTCGGTTTTCACCCGCAGTGATGTTGATGACGCACTAGCACGCGGCGAGCGGTCGTCGCTCTCCTTACAGAAGAATGACGTTCTTGACTCACTTTGTTTATTGCATATTTACCCGCGTTTACGTCATGCGTATTTGTGTCCATTTACCTCTTTAATTCTAATTTAACGAATAAATAACAATGCATTGGGTGGGGGATATAAGAATAGTATATTAGATTAGATGTAGAGGCCTTCCACTACTTCAGTAATTTATTTGTCTGTTCTCTTCTCTAAAAAAATTTGTATTCATTAGTAGGTACCGATTTACCTACCTACCTAGATACCTACCTAATTTTGAAAACTTTAAAGCAAAGTTAAGGAGTGTCATATTATTTATGTCATAGTAGGCATATTTTGCTGTAGGTGGCCACCAAGATTCATATTGTTACGAATGAACCTTATTTCTAGAGCATTAAGGTTCATAATTGCTCGTCACCTAATAAATACCTAATCACCCATCGATGTAAACAACCCATAATGTAAACAACAACAACGCGGCTTTTCTAGAATAAACATCGATAGGGGTGGAACTTTCTAGAAAACGCTTAGTCACGCGGTAACGGGTATATAAAGGGACCGGCGAGCTGACGGAGGGCAGTTCAGTTCTGAGAGCCGAGCGAAATACACGCGAAGGAAGCGATCGGAAGTGAAGAGGATTGGAAGCGAACAAGCGAAGAGGAAGTCTACAAGAAGATCAGGAGTACCAAGTGGAATACGGAAGTGCGGAATAAAGTCTGATCAAGGGTCACCAGGTGTTTTATTCCAAATCTTCGAACCCCAGCACGTAACAATTGGTGACAGAAGTGCGATTTGGAAGCTATGCCATTGACTCTGAGAGACGACTTCGGCAGCGAGGGTGTCAAGACCAGGGCCCAGCGTGCAGCGGAATCTAGCCGAGCACCCGTGGAGGAGCACCTGGAGGAACCAGCACCTGGTGGGTCCCCCCAGCTGGCCCCGCCCACTGGCCCCACCCACCAGACCACGCCCCCTGAGACCACGCCCACCCAATCGGAGGCCACGCCCACCAGGCCACGCCCCTTGAGACCACGCCCACCCAATCGGAGGCCCCGCCCACTGGCCACACCCACCTGGCCACGCCCACTGAGCAAGCCACGCCCACCGTTGACTTGTCGAGTTTGATGCGGATAATGCAACAACAGTTTGCAGCGATACAGGAAAATCAAGATTGCAAATTTGCAGCGATACAGGAAAATCAAGATTGCAAATTTGCAGCGATACAGGAAAATCAAGATTGCAAATTGGAAGGGGTGCAGCGGACTGTTTTGTCGGCCGTTCACGAAGTCGGCGGCATGGTGGCTAAATTGCGAAAAGAGTTGGACCTCATGGACGAGCGAGTCACCTGCCTAGGAACGGACATAGATGGTGTGAAGACTGACCTCAACGAGCTACAGAAAAAGGTGATACGTCTTGAAACGACAAGACTAACGTCAAGTGGAGCGATGGGCGCAGTTCAGGGACCTAATGTTAAGGTACCCCCATACGACGGTAGCACCTCCTGGCCCGCGTACCGGCAACAGTTTCAGACTGTTGCTACTGCTAACGGATGGACGGACGAACAGTGCTTGACTGCCCTCACGGTCGCATTGAGAGGGCAGGCTCTAACTGTTCTGGAGGCCCTTCCCACTTCAGGATGTGGATACAAGGAACTGTTGGATGCACTCGAATCCAGGTATGGGGAGCGACATCTGGAGCATGTGTTCCGCGCCCAGCTGCGCGATAGAGTCCAGCGATCTGGAGAGGGTCTCCAGCAATGGGCGTTGGAAATAGATAAGCTTGTGCGGAAAGCTTATCCATCGGCCGACGATAAGATGGTAACCGCAAACACCGTGCAAGCTTTTGTCGACGGAATTAAAGACCTGGAGGTAAGAGCTGCCGTGAGGCTTCGTCACCATGCCTCATTAAAAGAAGCATTGGCGCATGCCTTAGAGGTCGAAGCAGTTCGACACGACATTCGGCAGACTCACAGACTACGTGAAGTTGTCGAGGAGGTGAAAGAGGTTAAGACCTCATTCAGGAAGAACTTTGGCGCTGTGTGCTATAGATGCGGTGAGAAAGGGCATTTGCAGCTGAATTGCCCACAGAAAGAGTCGCAGATGTCCCGACTAATGAAAATAGAGAAACGGTTGGAGGAGCTTGCGAAGAGAGGTGAGGATGCAAGGTCTCAAAATCAGGGAAACTAGTAACAGCCAGGACTAAGGGGCGAGTACTGGCTGGCACGGAGGGAGCCCCAGCAACGGTTATCTCACAGGTACGCGATGGGAACAATTTAGCAATGCCAAGCATGGGTAAATCAGGTTCTTGGAAGGATCCTACAGTCTATGAGCTTCTTAAAGACTGCAAAAGCAACCTGACTTATTCACAAAGCATCAAGGCAAAGAAGTTTCTATTACGCTACGCGGACATCTTTTCTAGTCAAGAAGGAAACCCAGGGAGAACATCGTTAGTGCAGCATAGAATCGATACCGGAAATGAGGGACCCATCCGTCAGCGGGCGAGACGGCTACCAATCGCGAAGGAAAAAGAAGTCGAGGATATGCTGAAAGAAATGGAAAGGAACAAAATAATAGAACCATCCGCAAGTCCCTGGTGCTCACCGGTTGTGCTTGTGAAGAAGAAAGATGGAAGCACACGGTTCTGCGTGGACTATAGGCGGCTCAATGACATCACAAAGAAGGATAGTTACCCGCTACCTAGAATCGATGACACTCTGGATACTTTGAGTGGCATGAAATGGTTTTCGACTCTAGACCTAAAATCAGGTTACTGGCAGGTAGAAATCCATCCAAAAGACAAGGAGAAGACAGCGTTTTCAACGGGAAAAGGATTATGGCAGTTTAATGTTATGCCTTTTGGATTGTGCAACGCACCTGCCACCTTCGAACGACTCATGGAATGTGTGCTAGCAGGGTTAGTAGGAGATGCCTGCTTGGTGTATCTAGATGACGTCGTTATCATGGGTCGAGACTTCGAGGACCATTTGCAAAACATGGAGCGAGTCTTCGCCAAAATACATGGGGCAAACTTAAAACTTAACCCGAAGAAGTGTCAGCTATTCAGGAAAGAAGTGAATTATCTCGGCCATGTCATCACAAGTGAGGGCATCCAGACTGACCCGGCGAAAATTGAAGTGGTTAAAAAATGGCCTACCCCTAAAGACAAGACAGAGGTAAGGGCATTTTTGGGTTTGTGCTCTTACTACAGGCGTTTCGTCAAGGGGTTTTCTGAGATCGCAAAACCGTTACATAGACTGACGGAAGAGAAAAGACCATTTTGTTGGGATGAAGCCTGTGAGGATTCCTTTTCAAAACTGAAGAAATACCTGTGTGAAACACCAATTTTGGGATACCCACAACCGGAAGGCCAGTTTATCGTCGATACCGACGCGAGCAACACCGCGATTGGAGGAGTGCTATCCCAAAAGCAGGGAGATAGAGAAGTCGTTATGGGGTATTTCAGCAAATCACTGTCAAGACCGGAACGGAACTACTGCGTGACACGGAGGGAACTTTTTGCCGTGGTAAAAACATTGCAACACTTCAGCAAGTACCTAATCGGCCGAAAGTTTTTACTACGTACGGATCATGCAGCATTGAAATGGCTACTGCAATTTAAGAATCCCGAAGGGCAAGTTGCTCGGTGGATTGAACAGCTCCAGGAATATGACTTCGAGACTCAACATCGCAGCGGGAAGTCACATGGAAATGCAGATGCACTTTCTCGGAGGCCATGCCCGGAAGAATGCAAACATTGCATCAAACAGGAGTCGACGGAGCTATCATTGAAACTTACCAGGACGGGTTCCTTAGGCCCCTGGGAGGATGATGCAATGAAGATGGCTCAAGAGGGTGATGAGGATCTACGGCACATCATCGTGTGGAAGAAAAGAGGAGACGCCAGACCAACATGGAGTGAGGTTGCACCTATGAGCGTTATCACTAAGGCATACTGGGCACAGTGGAGCAGTCTTACTCTACAAAATGGAATACTCTACCGAAAATGGGAAAAGACTAACGGCAGGGAGTTCCATCTTCAGGTAGTCGTTCCGAGAGCCAAGGTACCCGATGTCCTACGTGAAGTGCATGACGGAGTTTCGGGAGGTCATCTTGGCGTCAAGAAGACACTAACGAAAGTACGAGAGAGGTTCTACTGGCTCCATTGTCGGGAGGATGTGCAGGATTGGTGCCGTAAATGTACCATTTGCGCTGCCGTGAAGGGACCTCAGACAAGGAGTAGAGGTAACCTGCAGCTGTACAATGTTGGTGCACCCTGGGAACGTATAGCTGTTGATGTAGCCGGACCATTCCCTGTGACTGAATCAGGGAACAAATACTTCATGGTTGTTATGGACTACTTCACTAAGTGGCCGGAAGTATTCGCGATACCTAACCAGGAAGCTACAACTGTTGCAACTAAGCTCGCTGAGGAGGTTATATGTCGCTTTGGTGTACCACTGGAAATCCACTCAGACCAAGGAAGGAACTTTGAATCGCAAGTGTTTCAGGAAGTATGCAAAATTTTAGGTCTTCATAAGACACGCACAACTGCATACCACCCGCAGTCTGACGGAATGGTTGAAAGATTCAATCAGACGCTTGAAAGGCATTTGGCAAAGTTGGTTGACGCCCACCAAAGAGACTGGGACAGGTACATTCCACTGTTTCTCCTCGCCTACAGGACTGCAGAGCATGAGAGCACAAAGGCAACTCCGGCGTTAGTCAATTATGGCAGGGAACTACGGTTACCAGTAGACTTATTGATGGGAGGGTCACCGGATGAACCTTGCACCGTACAAGACTACGTCGCCAATCTGAGAGAGAAAATGCAAGAAATACATGCTACAGTTCGGGAAAACGGATTGCAATCGAGTGAGAACATGAAAACCAGATACGACCGGAAATCGAACACGAGCGGATTCGAGGAAGGTGCCTTAGTCTGGCTGCATAATCCGACTCGTCGAAAAGGGAAATCTCCAAAATTGCAAACCAGATGGGAGGGTCCATGCAAAGTGGTTACCCGTATTAACGACGTCACGTATAGGATTCAACGTCAACCAAGAGGAAAATTTAAGGTTGTGCACATCGACCGCTTGGCAAAACATTACGGAAGCAACAGTGATGCTCGGGACGAGCATCGCTAAGAGGGGGGCAGTGTTACGAATGAACCTTATTTCTAGAGCATTAAGGTTCATAATTGCTCGTCACCTAATAAATACCTAATCACCCATCGATGTAAACAACCCATAATGTAAACAACAACAACGCGGCTTTTCTAGAATAAACATCGATAGGGGTGGAACTTTCTAGAAAACGCTTAGTCACGCGGTAACGGGTATATAAAGGGACCGGCGAGCTGACGGAGGGCAGTTCAGTTCTGAGAGCCGAGCGAAATACACGCGAAGGAAGCGATCGGAAGTGAAGAGGATTGGAAGCGAACAAGCGAAGAGGAAGTCTACAAGAAGATCAGGAGTACCAAGTGGAATACGGAAGTGCGGAATAAAGTCTGATCAAGGGTCACCAGGTGTTTTATTCCAAATCTTCGAACCCCAGCACGTAACAATATGCTTTTTTATTAAGTTTGTAAATCTGTATCTATACATATTGTAAAATCGTAGACTTGCCGTATACATTAAAGATTTTTGAAAAATAAATAACTGGAAGACGTTAGGGTAGAAAGTAAAAAGCAATTTTTGACAATTGTCTGTTTCCGAAATGCTGGACTGATTTTGATGGGACTTTTATTGGGAGAACTTAAGTGATGGGAAAGAGCTATTAAATGAAGTCGGTTAAAAATTAATACTAATTACTGTAATACTGTTGTTTTTCCTAAGCTCAAAGGAACTTAGGAAAAACAAAGTTCCCGCGGAATTTTTAAAAACCGAAATCCACGCGGACGAAATCACGGGCAAACTCTAGTACAAAATAATTTTATTTATCTATACTAATAAATAAAATTGAAGTGTCTGTCTGTAATATCGAAATAACTACCTCATATTAAGCTCATATGGTTATTTTAACGCTACCATAACCGAATCACACGTTTTTAAAATTTTTGTCTGTCTGTCTGTCTGTCTGTCTGTCTGTCTGTCTGTCTGTCTGTTTGAACGGGCTAATCTTCGGAACGGCTGAACCGATTTTGACGGGACCTTCACATACAAGTAGAGAATTAACCAGGGAGTAACATAGGCTACTTTTTTAACCGACTTTCAAAAAAGGAGGAGTTGTGTTTTTCTACCTATGTACACCGATATCTCCGAGATTTCTGAACCGATTTGCGTAATTTTTTTTTTAATCGATAGAGAAACAATGCGACCTGTTCTGTAAAAAATTTGGATTCCAACTCCTCAATCCTGATGCTGTAGGGGACCTAATCCCCAAAACTAATGGGTTTGAGAAACTTTCGGTTATTTAAATTGATATTGGGGGTACCAATTAAAGACTTTATCGTTGAATGAACTCGAGTAGGTACATATCCAACTCCTCAACCCTGATGCTGTAAGGAATTGTATTCCGAAATCGTGGGGATCCCACAGGATTTTTCCGTTTTGAGGACGGGTTTCTACAGATAAGCTACTTTTTGTTCTGGAAAATCAAAAGTTCCCACGGGATTTTTAAAAACCTAAATCCACACGGGCGAAGCCGTGGGCATCTTCTAGTTCAGAAATAAAAATACGCCTTTGCTTTTAAGCGTGCAGTTGTGTTGATGTTACAGCTATTCGATAACAGATGGCGGTACATGTATATTTTTCATAAATGCTGAACAATGCTCATTATACGTTTTGCGTTCCAAAAACGATATTCTGAAATGCATTACTAGTAATATAATTGTGATCTACTTCTAGCTGCTGTAAATACTTTGAACGTGTGCCCAAGTTAAAAATACGTTGATCTATATTCGTTTGCTCGAAGCCATGTCTTGAGAAGTTGAGAATACCTGGCGTTTGCCTGACGCTTTGACGGTTGTTTTTGGTAGAGTTATTACCTACCTAGATATTTGTAACAGTTAGTTGATCTAGATCTATTATTTAATTAATCCTGCTATGATTTGTTTAAGTATTGAGCCTACCTGCTTTGACAAACTTAAGTTTCAGGAAGGTAAGGTGCCTACTTACAAGGCGTCGGATGTTTGTATGTCTATTCTATTATATTATAAGGTCGGTCCTAATTAACTACCTATTAGATAGATACGTAGGTTGGTTTATAAAAATAATCTTTACTGTTTGAAATCTTACTTTATTATTTAAAACAAGCGGATACCCGCGACTTCGTTCGCGTGGTTTTTAAAAAATCCCGTGGGAATCATTTTGTTTTTCCTAAAGCAAATTCCTTCTTCATAAATTAGGTAGTTTTTCATTTTTAAGCCTAGCTCAAGAATAAGAATAACGTTTACGGTTCAATCATCACGTCATCATTTATTGTAACGATCTGTCAATTACTTATCCAGCCTCAGAGTAAGCCTGTGAACTGTCGTGAAGTGTATTTAATCCACGAGACCTTCAGCACAATATCGATATGATAGCAATGTAATAAAATAAAACGGTATGCCGGAGAAGGGCGGGCGATATAGTAACTGTAGTTAACGATAGCGCTGCCAACCTTGCAAAGTTTGTTGATCCGGCCGCGGCGGTCGCGGCACACGAGTACACAAGTACAGAGGGGAAGCTTCTACAAACGGCCCGCTGTAGGTACACTCACACAAACACACTCACCAACGGTTCACGGACGCCCGCTCGGTCCACCAACCGGTACAGTTGGGTGACAAACGTGCATGTGTGAGTGTACCTACAGTGGGCCGCTTGTAAGAAGCTTCCTCTCTGTACGGATATCTACTCATGTGGTAGAGCCACACGAGTAGATAAGTACAGAGAGGAAGCTTCTACAAACGGCCCGCTGTAGGTACACTCACACAAACACACTCACCAACGGTTCACGGACGCCCGCTCGGTCCCCCAACCGGTACAGTTCGGTGACAAACGTGCATGTGTGAGTGTACCTACAGTGGGCCGCTTGTATGAAGCTTCCTCTCTGTACGGATATCTACTCATGTGGTAGAGCCACACGAGTAGATAAGTACAGAGAGGAAGCTTCATACAAACGGCCCGCTGTAGGTACACTCACACAAACACACTCACCAACGGTTCACGGACGCCCGCTCCACACGAGTATATAAGTACAGAGGGGAAGCTTCTACAAGCGGCCCGCTGTAGGTACACTCTCACATATGCGCACGTTGTGCGCACGTTTGTCACCAACTGTACCGGTTAGTGGAACGAGCGGACGTCCGTGAACCGTTGGTGAGTGTGTTTGTGTGAGTGTACCTACAGCGGGCCGCTTGTATGAAGCTTCCTCTCTGTACATATGTGTGAGTGTACCTACAGCGGGCCGCTTGTAGAAGCTTCCCCTCTGTACTTATCTACTCGTGTGCCTGCGCGGCGGGTGCGGGGCGGGGAGGGGGAGGTCTACCTCCAGTGACATGCTCCTGCGACACCGCTGACATACCACGATGCACTAATAACTATTGCCTATATCTCGTACAAACTATTAATAGGGATTAAAAGTCTGTATGAGATTTATATGAATCGTCGCGGGCATCAGCTCGTATACCAATAAATGTAGAAAGTTCCTTCGATTTCTCCAGGATCCTATCATCAATTCCTGGGAAAACCAAAAACCAAAAATTATTTTTTTTAAATTATTTTTTCTGTTTGTAATTTTTTTTCTATTCTAACAGATTCTATCCGAATAGTCTGCCAATCCGCACTTGGCCAGCGTGGTAGACTATGGTTAAAATCCTTCTCATTTTGAGAGAAGACCCGTGTTCATGATAATATTATATTTTATGTTTATGTTTCTATTGTAATAAAATACGAATATAAAAAAATATAAAAAGGAAAGAGAATTTTAATAAAAAAATATGAGTAGGTATAAAACGCCAAAATCACTTGTGCCTGTACACCCCACGCGGCATGTTTTGAAGTCACCGGCGGTGCCTTTGGCAAAACGCCGCGCGGCGGAGGCGGCGAGACACAAAGGTGACCGTAAGAAAACGAAAAGACTTTATATATAACCTTTCAAACAAAAGAAGAATTTTCCAAATCGGTCTAGGCGTCTTTGAGTAATCGGGGAACATACATAGAAAGATTCCAACGAATTGAAAACCTCCTCCTTATTTTTAAGTCGGTTAAAAATACTTTTAAGTACTGACTGACCTGACCTATTCCTAAATGCTAAACCACTGGAGTTAGAAACTTGTAATTTGACAGCTATGTTTCTTTTAAGACGTAGGCACTCACAAAGATAGGATTTTTGGAAATTCCACTTGTAAGAGGGTTAAATAGGGGATGAAAGTTTCTATGAAAATCCGTATTTTTTCCAATTATAACGAAGACAATTGGAACATCTACGCCAAGGAAGTCGTGGGCACCTAGTACTAGCTAGTGCAATATAAACCTAAACTAACTAAACTAAAGCCTAAACCCACACTTTCGAAAACCACTAGAAAAAGATTCAAAATCTATTTAAATATACTGTAATATTAAACTCCTTCGTCTTATATGATCTAGAAACCAAGCTCCAAGGCTCCAAGCTTTAAGGAAAATGTTGCTTAAAAAGGTTCTACTTCGTATATAAATATCCTGTTATACCAAGCTGTTTATAAAGGACAAAAATGTTATGCCTGGATTTACCTGCTGAAGCATTTCATTAAAGAAATACATTGTATTGCGTCACGAACTTTCCTACTTTATTATTTAACGTTTAAACATATTCTTGCTCTACCAGTAGGCAGTGTTGCCGTTTTAGCCACTTTGTGGCTAGATCTAGCGGATTTTCAACAGTTTTAGCTACAAAATAAATCCATCTAGCCACCAAAATAAATCTAGCAACTTCTAGCTACTTTATGTATTTTTAGTTTTGTATTTTCTAGCTTCTTTTTAATAGTTGAGCTCTCAGCTCTATATCTATTTATATTGTTAAGTAGGTAGGTATCTGTAGTGATTAAAAAGAAATCTATGGCTAGCAGTTAGCTTCATAGATTGAGTAGGCAAACTGACCTTAAAAGACTGGTATCTAGGGCCGTATAATAAAAACGCTGGCTCCACAAGTTGGTCCCAATGGTCGCCCCAATGTTGGTCGATATTGTCGTGAGGCGTTCACATGTTGACTATAATACTAGAGTTCTGTCGCGTCATAGCTAAAGTGAAGATTGTCCGATACAGAAATCGAAATTGCTGTCAGCGCTTTTACGTACTGTAAACACGTGAGTACATACATATTATTATTATAACTTGTATATATTAATGAAAATAAAAAGAAAAAACCACGTCAAAGAATCTGGTGAATGACGAGACGTCATATAACACGGAAAAAGACTGATGTTGGCACCAACGTATGGACGGTTCGTGAACGTTGGTGCAGTTATTCCTGTTTTGAAAAACCGACACAGAATGGCAAACTCCCAATGTTTGAGCGAGCGTTGGCCAATGCTAATGAACCAGTTGCCCAACCCACACGTTGGGCGAACAGTGTTGGGGCCAACGTCTGGAGCCGGAGTATAAAAACATTGAGTAGGCAACACCAGATCCACACCGATGTATCTGTGCGATGTATTAGTAATCACTAATCTCATATAGGGCCGAGGTTTATAATCACTTTTGATAAATAGGTACCTAGGTAAATTTTAAAAATTATTAAATTAGGTCATGATATTTAGCTACTTCTAGCCACTTTTTGAAGGTGATTTTTATTACAAAACTAGCGACTTTTTCATTTGAAGTAGCCACAAACTAGATTGTCCTAACGGCAACACTGTCCATAGTCATTAGTCAGCTCTCGTTAGAGAGTACCTATTTATGTTCTGTGCAGTGTTGCCGTTTTAGCCACTTTGTGGCTAGATCTAGCGGATTTTCAACAGTTTTAGCTACAAAATAAATCCATCTAGCCACCAAAATAAATCTAGCAACTTCTAGCTACTTTTTGTATTTTTAGTTTTGTATTTTCTAGCTTCTTTTTAATAGTTGAGCTCTCAAATCTATATCTATTTATATTGTTAAGTAGGTAGGTATCTGCAGTGATTAAAAAGAAATCTATGGTTAGCAGTTAGCTTCATAGTTTGAGTAGGCAAACTGACCTTAAAAGACTGGTATCTAGGGCCGTATAATAAAAACGCTGGCTCCACACGTTGGTCCCAATGGTCGCCCCAATGTTGGTCGATATTGTCGTGAGGCGTTCACATGTTGGCTATAATACTAGAGTTCTGTCGCGTCATAGCCAAAGTGAAGATTGTCCGATACAGAAATCGAAATTGCTGTCAGCGCTTTTACGTACTGTAAACACGTGAGTACATACATGATATTATTATTATAACTTGTATATATTAATGAAAATAAAAAGAAAAAATCAGCCAAGTGCGAGTCGGGCCTCGCTCTTTCAGGGTTCCGTACATAATTATGAACAATATAATATTTTGGGTCTAAGAAATATTTAATTTCCGAGCTAGACATCGCAACAAACCGTGAAAGAAAAACCCAAAAAAATGTTCGTTTATTTTGGTCACAGCTTATAAACTATTTAATAAATCGTTGTTTTCAGTATTTGTTGTTTAAATAAAGTATATGGTGCATAATATACCAAAATTTCATATTCCTAACTGGTTTAGTTTTTAAGATAGCCACCGTCACAAAAATGGTCTAATACTGACAATTTTGATGAAAATGTTTTAAGAAAAAAATAAAAAATATATAATATATTCGTAGTTTACTTGATGAGCTCTAAACAATGATACCCCCAAGCAAGCTAAGGTAAGAATTTTTTTTTTCGGCTCTTTTTTCATGTATGGCAGCCCCCTAAAAAATAATTTAATTCAATTTCTAATTCAATATTTGATTTTGGGTTAACGTTTTACACTAAATACCAAAATTTCAGGTTTGTAACTCATTTCGTCTGCGAGCAAGAGACCTGTGACCGGCGGACAGACGGACAGACAGACAGACAGACAGACAGACAGACAGACAGCCGAGTGACATTAATAGGGCTCCGTTTTTACCCTTCGGGTACGGAACCCTAAAAACCACGTCAAAGAATCTGGTGAATGACGAGACGTCATATAACACGGAAAAAGACTGATGTTGGCACCAACGTATGGACGGTTCGTGAACGTTGGTGCAGTTATTCCTTTTTTGAAAAACCGACACAGAATGGCAAACTCCCAATGTTCGAGCGAGCGTTGGCCAATGCTAATGTCCCGACCCACACGTTGGGCGAACAGTGTTGGGGCCAACGTCTGGAGCCGGAGTATAAAAAGTTAAAAACATTGAGTAGGCAACACCAGATCCACACCGATCAGGGGTATGACAGCTGTAGTTCCTTTTTCTGCGTTTTGGCGCTACAATCGTTCGCACACCACAGACGTAAACACAGAAAATAACAGGTCCACAGATTAATGATAGGTTTTCCACTAATTCATGATAAGTATCTAGTTATTTTCTGTGTTTAGCTCTGTGATTTAGGTTTCAGTGATAAGTCTGAGGTCTGTCATTGTCATGAAATTTTCGAAATTTCGGGAAATGTTCATTTTTCATTTCCACCACTTTTCTTTGCTTTTCGTTGTTCTCATCACAGGTTCTCAATTATCATCAGTGAGGTGATTATCATGGTGTTTTTTGTGATATTTCCCGACGACTTGGCTTTGTTAAATGGATTTTGGTGGCGATCATATTGACCTGTACTTTGTTTTGGACTACGGAAACTCTGTTTTACATTTGACTCCGGCTACGTTTTATGGACTACGATTTGCTATATTAGCAGCAGAAAAAAGCGTTGAATTTTGTGTAAGTATTTTGCTGATTTGCTGAGTTGAAATCCAAATTCTCTGCTGTTGTTTGATACAGGACAAACTGTGCTACTTTAGAGATCACGATACGAGTACGATACGATACGAATACGATATACGAATCGATCGTCATGGGACTAAGTGTTGTGTCGGTACTTGCTACTCAACATCTAAGACTTCTAAGTTTGCCGAAGAACGATAGTGTAAGGTGGATGTCCTACCTAGTACCTACCAACTCTCTCCCCATCGAACTGCTATGTGTGTGGATATGTCTGTCGCACTGTAGCTCTTAAACGGGTGAACCGATTTGAATGCGGGTTTTTTATAGTTAGATTTGTCTCGATGAATAGGTACTTGGTAGACACTTCATAGTAATAAAGGTTCTGATGGTTAGAGCAGGACGTTGGGATGTCATGATTCCCACAGGTTGGGGATTATTAAAATTTTGAATTTACAGTTATCTTGCATTTTTATACTGTTAAATACTTGCAATGTTTTTGGATTAGATAAACCCCTATCATGAAAAAATTACAAGTACCATCAACCTACGTACTTTACTCACCTACCTATATTTAATAATTTTCAGATAATTTTCACACTGGAAGCAGCAACATCAGTATGGAGACTACAGCAAGCAGGAAGATGAAGGGATGGAACATGCACAAGTCGGACCTTGTTTTCAATCACAATCTTATCTACTTCATAGGAATGAGAATGTCGCAAGTAGTTAAAATGCAATGCTCGGCATGTATGCGTTATGTTACATGTATTGCATGTATGTATGTTACATTGTATACATAGCCAGAATGCACCCATAGGATTCTGCTTATGTACACATTGTGGCCAATTCTGTTGTACACAATTCTCTAAACTAAACTGAATTGACAGGTTTAAAAATAGTGCTATCCTTTTCCGCAGGTATCACTGTAAAAGAGATAAGAATTTATTTAGTCCTGTCATTTTAGTTTAGTTTATGTTGGATTCATGTGTCTAACAAAAAAACCAATGTAAGAGTCGCATAAAGGCAAGCAGCTATATGGATGCTGATATTTATTCATTTAAAAAATATATAGAGACTATGAAATGATAAAAAATAATAATTTAGTATATTATCCTAATGAAAATTTTCTAATTACATACATACTATTGTATACAGGGATGCAAGCACTTTTATGTATTACCTTAATGAAAATGGTTATAAGACAAATATTGGTAGCAATTTAAACACTGTTTAAGGTTTTCTTGGTTTGAGTTTTTGAAAAAATTGTTTTTAATAATTAATAAATGTGTATGTATTTGAAAAATAAATAATTTAGATTAAGAAATAAAGATTTGAATAAATAAGTTTGAAATAAATTTATCTTGTTTGAATTTAATTATAAGGTCTCTTATTAACACGCCGTGAAAACTCACGTTTTGTATGGATATCCATACAAAACGTGAGTTTTCACGGCGTGTTAACAAGAGACCTTAATAAGAAAACCCTGTTATTTGGTTATCGATAAAACGAGTCCATCACTAGTATCGATAAAAAATCATCGACTCAGGCAAGCCCTAGCTGCAAAGCTACAGTGGCGCCAAAACGCATTAAATGGCGTAAATGGAAATAGCCCGAAGAAAAGTCACTGTCGCATCTGTTACGTAGTAACTAATACCTAATCTGTGACACCGATGTATTAGTAATCTCAGATAGGGCCGAGGTTTTTAATCACTTTTGATATTAAAATAGGTACCTAGGTAAATTTTAAAAATTATTAAATTAAGTCATGATATTTAGCTACTTCTAGCCACTTTTTGAAGGTGATTTTTATTACAAAACTAGCGACTTTTTCATTTGAAGTAGCCACAAACTAGATTGTCCTAACGGCAACACTGCCAGTAGGGTATATATATTACACTATATATTACACAGAGATCAAGCTTTGTCTTAAATCTTACTACTATGAGAATAATCTATCTATACCTACATATAATAAAATCGTAGACTTGCCGTATCTGTACATTAAAGATTTTAGCAAAATAATAACTGGCGGATGTTAAGGATAAGTACTTAATAGAACGTAAAAAAAGTTATTTTTGAAATTTTTGTCTGTTGGTCTGTATATCTATTCGCGTGTATCCGCTTGTAATTAATAAAATAAATGGACTTCAATTTGTTATATAGATCTACTCAATGTATCGGTGTATGCTATGTATCTGTTTACTAAATTATTACACTAGCGAGTTTCTGTTGTTCCATCCCTTATCTCAGAAATCTTCGTCAAGTCTTTTATATAAGTAACTTGAAGAATAAAAAATATCTTATAGAGTAGGTTTTGATTTTTTGGAGTTATGAGTTCCAACGTCGAAAAAAATACGCGTCGAATTGAAAACGTTCTCTTTTTTTGAAGTCGGTTTGCAAACAAAAATTTATTCAAACGACGAAAAGGATCTGGAAATTAGGATTCTGGCAAATAAACATCTGAGTGCTTAGTCTCAGTTTGGAGCGCTCCAAAACTTTATAGTATACTATAAGTATACTATTGATCGAATCACAATGACTTCAGAGTAAAATGGACCTAAAATAAGAGTCTTTGGGTTCATTTTGCTCTGAAGTCATTTGTGATTCGATCAATAGTATACTTTTATTATACTTTTAGTTTTGGAGCGCTTCAAACTGAGACTAAGCACTCTGGTTTCAAACTGAACGCGTTAGATTCGTGAGGCTTTGATGTGCTGGGCAGCGCGTTCATACCGGCCACGTCGCGACGCGTCGCCCGACGAGGCATGCACAATGCACAATGCACATTCGCCTCGGTCGACGCGAGTCCACAACTGCTGCGCAAAGCTAAGCTTGAAGCTTGAACATCGCAATTTAATTTCTTAAACTTTTGTATACAAGCTGAGGCAAGAAGATGTATTAATTGCTTAATTAAATATCGGCTCCTGCAGCATTATCTCTCAAAGAAGCGTGTTCCCTGCAAATTCATGGATAAACGCTTATCAGCTTGACTACATAATAATATAGCTATTAACAACAATCGAACATAGTTCGTACTTGATGAAGTTTATTGTTCCATTTGTAGGTTGTTTACTGCACTCGCATACGCGCTTATATGTATTTCTAGTCATCCAAACTTCATGTGCATCAAATGCCCGCACTCTACATCGTACAATTAGAAGTAAAAACACAACTGAAATATTTTGTGTGTACGATTGGATATAGTATTACTAGGTGTTTGAAAGTTGTTACTGCTTTACTACTTCTTACTAATTCACATTAACTCTTACACTAATTTTGTAAATGTGCAAATTTTTATTCTATACTAGCAGTTCCAGGCATGCGTAGTATGGTTCAGCAACGCATAGATGCCAGTTATACATCATTTTCTATATATTTTTTTTGTTCAAAGAACCTTCACGGACGTATGAAGAACAACTTTTCAACTTTCCAAAGTTTCATCATAATCGGATAAACAGTTTAGGAGTGCATAGAGGACAAAAAAACTTACATTGATACTGATGATGACTTACATTGATTGATGATTGCCTATAGAAAATCAATACTTAATCGTTCAATAATAATGTATGGTTTAATTTAAAGAAAAAAAAATTTAAATTACACAAAAAAATTAAACAAAAATTAATTAGCTTCTCGGTTTTAAGAACTGAAAAAGAAAGAATTATTTGGAGCAGTGTTTGGACCTTTTTCTCGAGATTATTATTTCAATTCGTTTTTCTATAGGTATCAAAGCGAATTGGGATTAAAAAACAAAAAAACATATTTAATTATGAAATTCATTGTCTTTATACTTTTCAAGTTACAGCTTACCAAAAATTGCATTTTGACATTTTATCTCGTTAAACGGTAGACATGATTTTGTCTATTGATGGGAACATTCTTAGAACAACAATCGTAGTGGTCTACGATTGCTACCTACATGTATATTTTACCTTCTATTTGTATCAGCTATTCCACAAAGTTGACACACATATGTCAGTTGTGCAACTTTTATCCCGTAGGACAGTTCGTTCACCTCTGTTTAACCCAATTCAACGCAATAGGTACTCGAATCGACAGAGAACTAACTATTCTTCGGGTAGACGTGATCTCTCGAAGCTTTTATCTTAATTTTCCTTGGATCGGTGGGACTCGGGACGTGTTGCCTTCAAAAATGAGGACATTATATTCCTTTGTTTCACCAAGATGATTTCTACCGCACTCGCTCGCTTGTTCATCCATCTACATGACCTATATACAAATACAATAGAATTATTCATAAGTTTTTCACTCTGGTTGTCTGAATTGACCGACAAGCGAGATAGAGTAGGTTTGCATGCACTTACTAAAAATACTCTTTATTTTGTTGTAAATTATATACTTAGGTATATCATCTATACTAATATAATAAAGCGAAAGAGTTTGTTTGTTTGATTGTTTGTTTGTTTGAAGCGCTAATCTCTGAAAGTTTGATTTGAAAAATTATTTTTGCATTTGATAGCCCAATTTTTGGCTATTTACCATCACTAAAATCCTCTCCTAAGGGGGTAAATGGGGGTTAGAAGGTTTATATGAAAGTCCTATGTTTTTAAAGTTACAGACATGAAAATCGGTATGTAGTATATAGATCTCCCCGTAAGGGTGGTAAAATAGGAAATTTTAAAGTGAAAGTTAAAGTTTTTATGAGAAGTTATAATTATTGTTGTTATTATTAACTTAAAATTTGGGAGGTACGTTCTTTCTAGGGCCTAGATATCAGCTTAAAAAATATTTCATGAAATTGCTCCCCTAAGGGGGTAAAATGGAGGACAGTTAGGTTATATGAAAGTCCTATGTTTTTGAAGTTACAAACATGAAAATCGGCATGTAGATTATTACTTTAAAATAATAAAAACCTGTATAAGTTATTCTAGAAAATATTCCCTTAAGAGTGGTAAAATAGGGATGAAAGTTTTTATGAAAAGTTTTATATGATTACTAGCTTCTGCTCGCGGCTTCGCCCGTGTGAATTTCGGTTTTTCACAAATCCCGAGGGAATGGTGGATTTCCGGTTCCCGTTCCCGGTCCCTTTCCAACCTTTATACCTACTTTCAAGGAAGTTTGCTATAGTAGTACCTACTATAGAAGTAATCTATCTATAGCTGTAACTATAGATTTCGGTTTTTTCAAAATCCCGTGGGAACTGTGAATTTTTCCAGGATAAAAAGTGCAAACGCATACAGATGCATGCAACTATTGTAATAATGTCCTACTGAGCGTGATTTACCTAAGAACAATCAGCGCCATTATATCGCGTTTTTGCAAGTCCCACAGGAATACTTTTCCGGGATAAAAAGTAGCCTATCTGTTAAGTCAGGATATAATTTATCTCTATTCAAAATTTCAGCCAAATCGGTTAAGTAGTTGCGGCGTTAAAGAGGAACAAACATACACACACACACACTTATAATATTAGTGTGATTATTATTTATATATATAACTTGAGAAGGTATGTTTTTTCTACGGCGTAGGTATCAGCCTAGAAAAGATTTTACGAAAATCTTCCCCTAAGGGGGTAAAATGGGAAAAGTTATATGAAAGTCCTATGTTTTTAAAGTTACAGAAATGAATTTTATTTTAACGGCATTTAGATTATTAGAAATTCTGTATAACGTATTCTGGAAAATCTCTCCTTAGGGGTGGTAAAATAGGAGATGATTAGAATGTCATAGGTTACTTTTTTATACCAGGAAAACAAAGGTTTCCCGCGTGACTTCTGAACAAGTGTAAATTGAAAATTTAAAAAACCCCCGACATTCGCCATTTAGTGGCGGCGGCCATCTTGAATTTGCAATAGTGCTATTCTACTAGTCAAGCCCTTTCATTTGATACCCATATCAAGGGAGTTGTGAAAAAATATATCATCCGCCATTTTGTAGCGGCGGCCATCTTGGACCGATTTTCATCAAACATAGCTAAGAACACTCTCGACTAATTCACCTTTCAAACAAAAAAAACCGCATTCAAATCGGTCCACCCGTTTGAGCGCCACAGGGGAACAGACAGACACACACACACACACACACACACACACACACACAGACACGTCAAACTTATAACACCCCGTCGTTTTTGCGTCGGGGGTTAAAAATGCAATACCGCGGACGAAGTTGCGGGCAACAGTTAATTATTAGTTATACATGTAGGTTTGTATTGTTGTAGATTTTTAACTTCTATAGAGTAGGTACTAGGTACCACGAGCTGATGAAGTGGTTGACGTGATGCTGGCAGTATGAGGCATTAGGCAACAGCATTTGGATCTCACGAGGGCGATAATTGCGAAGGTCGCGTCGCAGCTGGATCCAGCGTCACACGCCCAACTCCTCCGTGTGATATCAATATACACTGTGACGATATTACACTGGCCCTCAGCGCCGCACGCCAAAAACTCATCTAAAACGCGCGAGATAAGACTCAGTTCTGAGTAATGCTGGCTGCGGTCGGTGGCCTTACCTCATTTAAGTTCATGCACCCGCGCGAAACTGGGGCACGTACCTCGTGCGCCCCCTCCACCGGCGCTCGCTGCCCCCTCGCCGTCCCGTTACCTACCACTAGCTTTCATTGAAATGTTACTATTACTCGAATTTGTAATCTCGTACTACGATATTAAATACTAGAGCAATCTCATCTCGTTATGATAATAGATAAGTCGGTAGATTTATTGTTCACAAGTTTGATGTTTGACTTGATTCGTGAAGCTCTGCGGCTAAAGATGCGATGGTAAAATTAAACAAAGTTTTAGGTAGATATTTTTTATCGAGATCTCTATTCGGAAACATCTCGGTCGAAATTTCACTGATAACGTGCGTACCGATTAAGAAGCGAGTTCATTTAAAATAATATTTTTATTTTTGTACACAGTACGGCATGCATAACATTATTGATAATAATATTTCATATAAAAAAAGGTGGCTTCGAGGGAAATGCTGTCACCGACGGGTCCAATGAACCAGTATTGCGCTACGTCAGTTGCGCAAGCGCAAAGCGAGAAAGTGCGAGTAAAAGTTGACGCAACCAGCGTCACCACTCGGCTCCACGTCACACGCACACACGCCCGTGGTGCGTGTAACGTTAGGTATACCAATACATACACATGCATACCACTTAGACGTGTCATGCATTCGATGACACCCGATTATGTACATACAAACGAACATGTTATACAACCCCTTTAATCATAGAAGTCGTTAAGTAATGTAATGTCTCTGCACACACATATACAAACAAACATATAAAAAATGCTTTATATTTTTTATAAAAAGTAAATACTCGACAGTGCATTATATATGTATATTCTAAATATGTCGTAAATATAGCGGGTGTCGACCGCGATCCGCTGAAACGAACGCTTGAGGAAAATTGCATTTAACTTTAAAGCGTTTTGCAAGCACATGTGAATGTTATAAAAACAATATATATATTTTAATTTTCTTGCTATTTATTAAACAAAGAAAATAATGATTAAAATAATTCAACTAATACATCAGTCAGTTGTAATACGAGCGTTATAATAATGAGAAATTGTAATTTAGTGGGTTGAGTGAGATGAGATAATTTGGATTTTATATTATTTATTCACGTTGAATCACACAATGCAGGAAAATTAGAAGAGAACTCTGAATAAATAACTTTATGAAATCGTTAACTTTAAATAAGACAAAAATATAAAATTTCGGATTTCATAATACGGTCTATGGCCATAAATAACAAAGGTTACGCTTGGCTCTTGAGCCTTCAAGGTATTTACTGTGAGTTGTTTGCTGGCCTTCCTCGCTTCATACACATAGCGTCCAGTGCTCTTGCTGGCCTCATCTTCAACAATGCCCATGAACACGACGTATTTATCAATTACTGTCACTTTGCTCGTAAGCTCTACACTTTTTTCTGTTTTTAACTCCCTCGAGTTTTAGTATGACCTCAACTCCCAAATGATTTTTATTTGCGACTTATAGGCCATAATAAAATGTATTTAACCTTAGTTTTATTTTGCTCAGAAATATATTATTGTATTTGTTTACTAAGTAGTTTTCAATGTAAAATAAATAATACACTTTTAAGTTTAATTTTTATTACAGCAACTAATTAGTAATGTAGTGTGTGGACATCAAACGGGAAACAGAAACGCGAAGCGGTAAACAGTGACACATTTAACCACAAAACAGAAACAGATTTGAGAGTTCTTTGTTTGTTACTGGCAACTGTTACCTTGTGACCAATTTAATCTTAATTAGATACTAGCTTTTGCGTACGGCTTGGTTTGTTTTTATGTACAGCGGAACAGAAAGCTACAATTACAATTAAAATTCACGATTAGTATAGTAAATGCGGAGTCGATACAATCAATTTAAAATGCTTCGTAAAATTCAACTGTATTCTTTTTCTTTATTATTTGTTTATTGTAGTTTCCATTGGGCTAAATAAAGTACAGACAAAGGAATTGTTTCGTATTCGACCTTTCGACCTGAATTAAATAAATATAAAAAAGTGAAACTGTTTAACCCCAAAACTAATAAAATTAATACCTACGTACCTATACGATTGGTTGAATATTAACCTCATTATATATTTCTCTCATTTTCTAAGAAGTATTCTGGAGTTAGTAATTTCCAAAGTGGAGGGTTGAAGTGAGGGCGCCTGATGAGGGGCGGTGAGGTACACGGGGCGAGGGGATACGCTGTGGCGACAGAAATAGGGCGCGGAGGACAGAGCAAGGCTGCCCCGGTTGCCGTTCGTCGACCCGCGCCCGTACCTACGAGAACGCTACGGCCTACCGCCGCGCGACGCGCGTGTGTGCGTAACCGCTCTACGATAATATTGTTCGCGACTTCGCGCCATATGCCTCGCGTTTAAATATTATCTATTGTTGATGCATCAGACTAATTAATATTGTTTAGTTGAGATCGTTAATCATTTTTTTAGACATCGAAATCTGAACTATAATAATATATTTAAATTTTCTTTAAATCTACATTAGCCATTTTGAATCCAATAATGACATAATATCCCTATTGTTAACAGATCATCCCTAAACATATTATTTTATATTCTTAGTGTTTTTTACAAGTACTACGCCATCTATCGCAGAGTAGGCTCAACCAAAGTCAGTACAGCGAAACGCTTAGCAATGGCTGCGCCGTCCTCTCCGCCTCTCCCCGCGATAAGGGCACGAGTTCGTTGCCCCAATACAGGCTGACCTCAAAAACGAGGACACTGCAAAATTAGGACGATGACAACGTAACGACTCGAGCGCCACTGTGCTACAAACAAATTTAAGCTCTGACTTCATGATTATACGATTGATTGTTTCTCACAAAGGAAAATTGAACTACATATATTTGATCAATTAAGCAAATACGCTGACTCCGACAGCCGTGAGCTAGCTTCAAGTATTTCACTGTAGGGTAATAATAGGCTAGGATTGATTTAAAGTATTTGAATACCTATATAAAAAATTATTCAAACAACATTTAGTGCTACTATTACCTAGATAATAATCCAAAATGATAGAAAAGTGAATAAACATAAGAAAATTAATAGGATTGTTTTTGTTTCAGGTAAGAAATTGGAGCACAAGCGAAATTATCACGAAGGTATAGCTGCCGAGTCATTTTAAGAAACATCGTTCCACAAATGACTTTTTATATGGGCCAAGTAGGTAGGTATGGTTCATTAAGTTTTGGGGAGGTTCGGCCGAAATTTTCCGTGGGTCCTACTTTATAAAGTTACCGCAATCTCTTTTAACGCGTATTAGGTAGGTATTATTATATTTTTGGCGAGGAATCTTGATATAAAAATAGGGGTATATCTATATGTTACCGGAAATGTATGAAATCCGTCATTATATACAATTCCTAGGAAATGTATGTAATTCCTAAAATCGCACGGAAAAGTGTAAAATAAATTATATTAGACACATTTCCTAGGAAATCTATACATTTCTTAAACAGCAATCGGAAATGTAAAACATATTATAGATAGATCGACGGAGAGATCCATTGATGGAGATATCATTGGGTACGCGGGGATAGCGGGAAGAGGGGAGGGTATTGCATCGTCTGATAAGGCGATCGCGCTAGTGCCGCGTAAACTGTCAGTGCGCGGAAATCATATTTTTTTTTCAAAATTATTTCTTTTTTTCAGAAGTTAGGTTAGGTTAGAACATAGGTTCTATGCCGGCCGGGCACTTAGGTTCTATTGGGTCCTAGGAAGAATGTAGCAAAGGAAGCATTATTTTTATACATTTCCTAATACGATATAGGAATTATATAAAATTCCTAGGAATTGTACACATTTCCTAGGACATTTATATATTAAATAGTTTTTGAAACAATATTTTCTACATTTCCTAAATAGCTTCGGAATTGTATACATTTCCTAGGATTTGTATACAATTCCTAGATTTCATACATTTCCGGTAACATATACATATAAAATCGTAGACTTGCCGTATCTGTACATTAAAGATTTTTGCAAAATAAACTAGGGGATGTTAGGGATATAATAGAACGAAAAAAGCTATTTTTGAAATTTTTCAGATAAACATCTGTTTGTGCGCGCTACTGTAAAAAAAACTGAATGGATTGAAATGAAACTTGGCATGATTTAAGTTTATACTATGGAGTAACATATAGGATACTTTTTATCCCAAAATTCAGCACGGTTCTCTTGGGAGAGGGGATGAAAGTTAAAATGTGTACTTAGCTGTAATTCATTAAAGCGCGGTCCGTTTCATTAATTCTTTTTTTGTTAGAAAGGTAGGTTAGGTTTAAAGATTATTGGCTAATCTCTGAAAGGCTGGATCGATTTTGATGGGACTTTTACTGGCGGATGTTTACATTTTGATCTACCTAAACATCCATCAGTGAACTTTTAACAGTTTTTAGCAAGGTTCACCTTCTAAAGAGCTCAAAGGAGCTTAGGAAAACAAAATGATTCCCACGGGTTTGTCAAAAACCAACATCCACGCGAACGAAGTCGCAGGTTTCCGCTTGTAAAAAATATTACGAACATAAAATTATCCAAATTAATTATTATATAAATTAAAATAGGTAATTTGTTTAATTCGTGCTTTTCGTCATTGTTACAATATTAATTACGAAATCTAATACAATTTTTTAAAATTTACGTCTACGCAGGAATTTCAGTTGTATTTAATAATTTATGTGATCGAAAAATATCTAGCTACTTACAATATAGGTACATATATGAACAACATATTTATTTAAACGCTGGTTAAAATACATTTAAATGACAAAAATATTGATGGCGTCGCTTACGAGATGCAAGCGTTGAAAACACCTGAGCTAATAACAATTTAAATCACTTACGAAAAAACAATATTGTTTGTACAAAAGAAACGAAAAACAAGATGGCATTAAATAAACAACGATTGCGTCGGTTGAATAAATCCCGCCGATGTGTGACGGGCAAAAATAGGATCACGTGGCGTTTGGAATATCGTTAGACACGTGAAAGGAAATGAGGTTGAGGGGATTTTGAAATTCTGTTATGTGCGTGATAACGAATGCAGTGGCAATAGGTTGGATGCACCGAACTGGGAGCCCGGCTAAATATACCGAGTTCACCGCACCGCAAGTAGGTCGCTCCCTCGCGGTCGCCCGCCGCCACCCTCTTAACCGATATAGCTAACTATAATAATATGTATAACGACTTTTCAACTATCAAGAACATTGAGTTTAAGCTATGGAGCAGCAAACCCAAATACATCTGCGTCAATAAAGCGCCCCGCTCCCGCCAGTGACAAAGCCCGTCACACACGTAGCTGTACGCGTAGCCGTCACTTACGAATCACTATACATATTATATTATAAAACAGTCTCCCGCGGCGTCTGTCAGTCTGTCTGTTTGCGATAAACTCAAAAGTACTGAACGCATTTTCATGCAGTTTTCACCAACTGACAGAGTGATTCATGAGGAAGGTTTAAGTGATAAATATATAATTTATTAAAGTTTTGTGTAAATTGGTTGAAATATGACGATAATTGTTGAAAATGTAGGAAAAAGTTAAGCCGCCTGGGATCATTAATCGAAAACGCTGCTTAATTAATCCCTGAAATATTACAAAACAATTATGTATGGTTGGATAGTAAGGGTGATTACTACCCGTGCGAAGCCGGGGTGGATCGCTAGTATTAATGTAATTATAACTACGTGTGTGACGGTGCTTTACGGCTTAATACTGAAACGTATTTTATTATCTAAGAGCACTTAACATTAAATCCGTTCGAAATTTGTGTATTCAGCCGTTAAGTTTAAAAATAATATAGACAAGCGGACACCCGCGACTTCGTTCGCGTGGATATTGGTTTTTAAAAATCCCGTGAGAATCATTTTGTTTTTCCTAAGCTCCTTTGAGCTCATACCTTTCTAAAAACTGTTAAAAGTTCACTGCGGATGTTTAGGTAGATCAAAATGTAAACATCCGCCAGTAAAAGTCCCATTAAAATCGCTCCAGCCTTTCAGAGATAAGCCAGTAATCTTTAAAGTGTAAGTGCCGTCCATCATTTCTAACAAAAAAAGAATGAATGAAATCGGATCACCCGTTAACGAATTACAGCTAAGTACACATTTTGACTTTCATCCCCTCTCCCAAGGGAACCGTACTGAATTTCGGGATAAAAAGTATCCTATATGTTACTCCATAGTATGAACTTAAATCATGAATGAACTTAAATATGAACTTAAATGCCGTGTTTCATTTCAATCCATTCAGTAGTTTTTACGTGATGCGCGCACAAACATACAGACAAACAGACAAACAGATAAACAGACAAACAGAAAAACAGACAAAAATTTCAAAAATAGCTTTTTTACGTTCTATTACTTATCCCTAACATCCCCCAATTATTATTTTGCAAAAATCTTTAATGTACAGATACGGCAATTCTACGATTTTATTATATGTATAGATAGATAGATATAGAAGATAGATTTGTATGTAAAAACAACAATCTGTTTTATATTTGGTACATTACCGTAAGAGTTCAGATATGTAAGATAATGACATTGATGAAAGAAAAAGTAGGTTCAGCCTATTGATTATTGAATGACGAATATGAAAAGCACGAATGGTGAATTCGTATACCAGTCATAACGGAATTTGCTGCTCTAGAAAGATAATAACTCTACGATCGCAAATTGTTCCAGGGGATTTTCATGATGAAAATGTATGCCCGACGTGTAGACTTTAATTAATAATTTTTGTTCGTTTTTCTTTCTTTATAATGCATAGATAATGGGTAGGAAAAATTCAATTTCTTACTGCTATGGTGTGCGTAAACCATTTTGAGTTAAGATTAACTAGTTAATCCGTAGATTTACCTGGCCTGTCTGAATGGACTCAAGGGAGAATTATTTTTTGATTCTTAGATTAACTAGTTAATCTTCAGAATCGCTAGGTAATGAAAAATTATTCATTAAAGAGAGGAAAATAGGTTCTTTGCGGGAATAAAATAATCATTTTTTAATTGCATTTAAATAGGCCAATTGGCCAAGAACAAAATCTGATCACCCTGACTCCAAACAATCGTGTATTTCCTATTTGAAGCGAGTTTTCTGGCGTAGCCCATTCAAAAAACTTAACATCCTAGGGCCCCTGCTAAGAGAAGACTCGGGAATATTTTGTATAGGTAACTATCTTTTATTTTTAAATATGTATTAATAGGTATAATCAAAATGTGTCGTTTAGCGTTAGACGGTTTAGATCACGTTAATTTAATTAAAATTAACTATGTAAAGTTCAGAAATCTGCTGCTTATGCAAAAATTTTACTATCCGTCAATCTCAAGATTATTTGGTTGATGACGACAATGTGGCTAATTCTGTTGTACACAAATCTCTAAACTAAACTAAAATGATAGGTCTAAATCTATTGCTATCCTTTTCCGCAGTGAGCACTGTGAAAGAGATAGCAATAAATTTAGACCTGTCATTTTAGTTTAGCTTAGAGATTGTGTACAACAGAATTGGCCACAATAACGTACTATACTAGCAGTAACACTAATACACAAGTAGGTATTATATCAGTTTCGTAGCATGAACTAATAAGTTTAGCTAATTTAATAAAGTATGGATAATAACATTAATAACATAATAGTTATGAATCACTTAGTACTACTACATTTTTATTCATTTTTAAGAAGCTTAAAACAAATAGATATTTAAATGAATATGAAAAAGTAGGGTTACCAAATTTATTGAGAAGGAAACTGGGACTTTGTTGAACAAGGATTAATGAAACATTAACGACTTTAGTAGTACGAAGTACGGATAGACAGTGGAGTCCCAAAGTGCTGGAATGAAGACCTCGCACCAGAAAGTGCATTGTTAGCAGCTTCCCCAACTCCGCCTCCTATTAAAATAGCATCTCTTACAGCATGATTTGGTTACTGAAAGTACACAATAGCAATAGCGATATCTATGTGCTGATATTGTGGTTAGCTATGAAGTCAGCTTAATTTTTATAAGGGACGTGGGTGTTGTTGTTTTCCCCATGGTTAACTGATGTTGGCTGGAGGCTAGAGCGCGGGTGCGAGCGGCGCGGGGAGGTGTCGCAAGCCGGGGGCATGGCCGGCCGTCGGCACCGAGCGACCCTGACTGACTTTATCTTGCAAACGTGAGCCGCGCGCAAATTCGCATTCTAATGCTGGCGAATTTAACAACCCGATATTATTTACTGCTTCATTGCTACTTACATTTTTAATTCGTCAGCGGCCTCAGAAGTCCCGAATTCATCTCGAGTCCCAACCGCTCACTGAGCTCATGGACCGCATGATATCAGTTGCGGCGCCGGTACCTAATGACTTTGTCAAAATTAAATCACAAACAAATTTTATTAGTGCCATAGCGTACTGTGCAGCTGTGACATACCGCGGATTTTACTGTTAGACTCCGCAACGACGCCGCAAGAGCACCATATTGTGGAATACCACGGATATTTCTCTATAGGAATATAGGAATCCGGATCGGCACCGCAAAAGTGGCTAGCGACAACCTGTCGCTGTCGACAATCAATCAATTTGACAATCATCATAGTTCTGCCAATTTACATTATACGAGTACCTACCTTGATAAATGATAGGTCTACAGCTAAATCTCGCAGAATCAGGAAATCTATTGGAAAATCCCTACTGACCCTATAGTAGTTTCTGAGATAAGTTCGTACAGACAGATAGACAAATGCGGCTGAAGGCTTTTATTTTATACTAGCGGTTCGCCTCGGCTTCGCCCGTGGTACATAGTATATAGCCTATAGCACTCAGGGATCACGTACATATCCAACGGTGAAAGAGTTTTTGAAATCGGTCCAGTAGTTCCTGAGATTAGGGCGTTCAAACAAACAAACTCTTCAGCTTTATAATATTAAGTATAGAAGTATAGATGTAGTGATAGTAATATAGAAAAATAGCAATACCCATTTTCCTTAACTTCGGGTTACTATTAATGAAATAAACGTTGCACATAAACAAAAGAAAAAGAAAATGTTTGATGAAAAACGAAACGGTTTTTGCACCAAATCTTAACTGCTATCAATGATAAAGTCTGATATTTTTTGAGCCCTAAGCCTCAATGCGAGATCAACCATGCGATTTAATCGCGTTTATCACAAAAAAAGGTCCATTGATACTTTTGCTTTTAATATCATTATGACAAGTAGAACAAGCTATAATAATAATTTAAGAAAAATTAAACCGACTTCAGAGGGAAAAGTTTCCATATCTTGAAAACTATTGAATCGATTTTGATGAAACTTACACTGTTGAAAGACTAAGTTGAAGTAAATGTCAGCCAATAAATAAAAATGGTCACGACAGTTTCGGAGAAATGAGTGGACAAACATACCTATATGACACACAAAACATACGCCTACTATACGTACTATAAAATTTTGTACATATATTTGGTTGGAAGCCCTAATAGATTAACATGTGAATATATTGCGGTTCCATACATACGTGTCGAATACATAAACTCCTTTTTTTGAAGTCAGTTATAAAAATAAAGACAAAACTTTTGCTATCTAACTAAAACCGAAGTGTCACATTTACTTTCATTTCACAATTTCAAAATTAAATAAATAAATGAATCTTACTTGAATAGTAAATAATCTTAGGTTAGGCTCGCCGCAAACGGGCTACACGCGACAGTCACAAAACGCCGCCACCGACCTATTTCCTGTAGTTTTCATACATTTTATATGGACTCGCTGCACATGGTTGACTTTAGTGGTCGCCACAAGCCAAAAACGTCGCTGCTCGCGTCTTGTGGCCGGTGCCGGCCACGCGAGAAAGATCCAATAACGGCGGTATTTTCGACTTTTACGACGACGTTTTTTTATCAGCAGCAGCTCATTTACACCTCTTCGTCAGATTCCATTATGATACTGCAAACATGAGTTAAAAAGCAGCGACCACTGACCGCAAGTGTCTACCACTGACGACAAGTGGCTGTAGCGCATCAACCACCTTTGTGGCCGCTTCTAGATTGAGGTGGCGACGTTTGTGGCTGTCGCGTGTGGCTCGTATGGGGCCAGCCTTAAGGATAAATCTAGCGGGAAGAAAGAGCGTGGATTTTTTTTCTAAGTCTTTTCCGCTCTGATATGGCTCGCTCCCAACATTTCAATACGATACGTTTAAAAGGAATCCTGGAAGCACTTTTCAGCTCGAATTTCTCTGGCCTAAACAAAATATTCAAAACATAATAAACATAAACTTAGGACTATATGACGTAACCTTTATTGACAGATTTTTTGACGACTCATCGTTCATTATTAATTTGTAGTACGTAACTTTATCGTTTTTGTAATAATGCATATATAATGCTAATAAATAAAAAATGCAATCAAATAGGTATAGGTAGGTACCTTTAAGGCTGAAATACCTAATTGGCGTCGTGTTGCCATTTGAAATGGGCTTATTTCACCTTGATGTAATGAGTTACAGGTAGCCTTTAGGTAGTAAGAGGTAAGCCTAGGATCTCAAAAGCAGAGTGGCAGGGAGCGGCCGCGGCCGAGTCGGACTTTGTAATACGATCGGCCTAGTCAGCGTTCGTTGCCCCGCGCTCGAGGCCGCGCGCTCCACTGTGGACCTACACTAGGGTTAATACGACTTTGCACATTTCGACAATGTTGATAGTTTTCGAGAAACAGCACCTAACACTACGACCTCAAAGTAAAATGCACCTACGTTCTACACTGCCTTGTTTTAAGGCCCGAGTTCGTCAAAACATCTACAATCACAGCCTCAAGCTGAAATTTTGCAAAATAAAAATCGGGACTTCAGAATTGGGTTACTATAAAACAAGGATGTTTATTGTCTTATTTACTACGATGTTTTTGAGTTACTTGACTCTCGAAATCTATCAAATATGTCGACATGCGAAAACTCGTACTAAAGGCACTGAGCGCCGAACACGCCCGAATGCCAACGGAAATCGCAGATCGAAGTGTTGGCGCGGAATTCAAATTGGCTTGCACAATGCACAGGTTGCACTTGCTAGGGTTACCATCAAGTACAAGAGGCCCTAGCATAATTTCCTAGCATAATTTTATTAGTAGTTCTTAAAGTAAAGTAAAGGGTGAATTCCGAGTCGTCTGAACACTTCCGAGTCGCATTTCGACGTATAAAATTGTGTTTCAAGACATTGTTCTAGTTCTCCAATCATTCGTCCTTGTGTCGAACATGGCTTGAAAGTGGCACGGTTCCGGCTCGACTCGGTCTAACCTGAATCATCCCTAATGTGGCATGTACGTTGCCAGAATTCTGTCATGTAATATGGACGGGCAGTTGCTGTGATTTGACAACTAAATACTAATACTTACATCAGATTAACCAAACAAGTTAAGTTGTGATGTTAAGATGTTAAAGTTAAGATTAAGATGTTGTGTACAGGATGGAGAGCTTAACGCCCGTTTTGAACTTAATTTGCTTGTCAACATTTATGGCTGCAAAAAGATAGATTTGTTAAATAATTTGTTTGCATAAATTAAATTGGTGCACATACAAAACCAATACATAAAACATTTATATAAATTGATAATATCTACTTAGATTCCGTACATATACCTATTGTATAGATACTTAGAATAAGGCCATATAAAATAATAATTTATATATTCTGTCCTGCGCCTCAATATGGTAACCCTACTTACTCTAGCAACGATTAAGGCCTCGTGTGTTATCCGTTGCTTAATCGGGGAAGAGACAATTATAAAAACCATTTGGCAAGAAAATATTAATTTTCCGACTGTAATTTTCCTTAACATCATTAAACCTTTGCGTTCGTCAACGCACTTACCGACTCTATCATTGAATCTGCCTTCAGGAATAGGTACTTGATTAAAACATACAACACATACGCTGGTGCAGGGTGTTTATTAATACTCTTTAAGTAAATAAAAACGTAAGTGAATTACGTAACATCCGTCAGAATCAGAAAGCGGTCTCATGACACTAACCCAGTGTTGCGGATTCCGGAGGCGCAAGTGCGTCGTACCCGATTCGCGTTCATTAGTATGGAGACAGTGGCTCACCACTTTCACTCGCGCGAATAACAAGTGTTACGCAAGAGCACCGCTCCGACAACTCTCTACTTGCCACTCGCCCGCTATCTCCGAGACACTCCCACCACCCCACCACCGACGAGTCTCTAAACGAGGTGAGAATAAAGCTCTCGCGAGGATGGTGAAACTGTTGCAGTCGACGTAAGACGCATCCTCGTACCTAATGACGGGCTCAGAAACGAAAGTGTAGTGTTTCGGTTAGTTCATAGTGGGTCAGGGGAGTAGGGCACCCGGGGTCGACGGCCGCGCAGCCTCGCCAGGTGAAAGTGGCCCTCCTCCCCGCGCCCTCCCGCGCCCTCCAATGGCAGCAAAACGCGTCGGCGACTTGCGCACGCGCTGGCTTTTTGCAACTTGGCCATGGGGCCTATTACGATAGCTGCGAAACAGTGCCGCTGAAAATATGTAAACGCATGGCCCATATAAAAATTTTCAAAATAAATAAATATACACACATACACACACGGTCGGCTGTTCCTAAAGTAGGCAACTTAATGCCTGTGTTATAGGTAACGACCGACTGATATACATATTTACATATATTACACATATAAATATAAATATTTAATAAATGTATAAATACATAATACATACTTATATACTTATATACTTACATAAATACACCCAGACTCGGGACGGGAATCGAACCCGCGACCCAGGAGAGGTAGGCAGGGTCACTGCTAACCGCGCCAACGGGCCAGTCAAAACTGGCTCCTACGAACTTTTTTATTGTCATAGACTTCCTGTGCGTTAACTTTATTGCAGTCGTTTTTGATATTTTTTAAATACGGAAATTTTTATTCTACTTTTGATTAAATGTATTTTTATATAGGACTAAACTCCGAGCTTTTATTTTTTTATTGCTATTTATTTATTAACGCTATTTAGAGCGTTAATAAATATTATATTACAGTTAATAGAACTTACAAACCAATGTACATTATTAGTATGTATGTAAATAGCAAGAATACTGCATTATAATGCTACTTACTGCATTACCTATAGCGTATCTTCCACAATCGCTTGATTTTTGTGGGCTCTTCTGAAGCCATGGCGTGTTTGGAACCCTCATAGCTTTTAAGTTGTCTTAAATAATAATTATCACCAGAACATCATATCACACTTAAATAATGGTATCTACCTATAAATAATTGTAAAATTTTATTGACAAGTTCAAAAAATGTACAGTGAATAAAGAACTCTGACTATACCCTGATTTCTATTTCCGTGGAATTCTGACAGCTGTCATTGTCATTTACAAATGAGTTATTTGTATGGAGAACAGGGTTAACATCTACGAAGTACGATTTTACCCCAAACTACTTTAATTCCCTGTCATCATAAAAAGCCATATGCCGAATAAGAATATTAGTCGTTTCGCCCTAAATTAGAAAATACCAAGAGTGGAAACTAGAAAGTGCACACTAACGGTAATAGAAAACAAAAGAAGCACATTGAAAAAAATCATTCAAAAATGGAAGTCCAAATGACATTCTCACCATGAAGTGTCTGTTAGGCATTTGTCATATCTACATGCGGCAGTTGATTTTTATTTACATAAGTTTTGAATTTCTTATCTTTTTTGTGGGAATTGTTTTATCTGTGGTAACATTACGAAACGTCAGAATGCCACGGAATTAAAAATCAGGGTATAGACCTAAAACTCCCTAAAAAACCTCCTCCTCCTCCCTAAAACATTTTGGGTAATTTCAAGTTATACGAATTTAAACTAAATCACATAACGCGAAGCAGCAAGCTTTTTAAGCTTTTGTGCATACCACTAAATGAAAATCATTAGACACTCTTGAATTGTGCACTGTTTTTCTTCAAATTAAAAAGTTCCAATTTATATGACTGAAATTTTCACTATATTTGTCAAATTATAATATTAACTATATTTTTGTTAACCAAGTTAATTGCTTGTGTAGTGTTTGAACTGTGAAGGCTGGTCTCAAAGCTGATGTCATCAAGCAACGTTAACCGAGTACCAACACAACACATACTAAAAAGTGTGACATATTTATTGTTAAAGCAAGAATAGTGCGATACGTCGAGCAGTTTATATAACCGGTAGTAATAGTGATTGAATAGACTCATCTTACGTAAATATAACGTACTTACACACGTAATAAGTGCAGTGTATGTAATGTTTACGTATTTAAGACGTTTTTGTTACTCGCATTACGGTTTGCTTGATTTGCCGCTTCTTCGTTCATATCGAAAGTTACGACGCCTTATACATTTTAAACATATACGTTATTCTAATTGTACAATGTGGTTACAAGTTCGATGTCAAACACGTGCCTCAGTTTCGGCAATTTTGTATAGTTACAATTTTGTATAATGAACCATGTCGCGGCCAATTTCGATAATAGTATGGTTTGAATATTTAATTCATTTTGTATGAAATTTAAAAAGAACTTATACCGTACTAGCTGACCCCCGCGACTTCGTACGCGTGTTTTTCTTTGCTATAAACCTCACGGAGCCCGAGACCTGTCCAACGAATGCAAAACCGTGGAAATCGGTTCGTGCGTTCTGGAGTTATAGCGTCAGGAAGGAAAACCCGACTTATTTTTATATATTAGATTTAAATTCGACATTTTATTATTTTGACATTCAATTCACAATTGTGTGATAGCAAAGGGACATTGGAAGCATCAGCCTACGCGTGTCTTCGCGAGCAAACTCGTGAAGACTATAAGTGATGGAACTCCACTCTTTTTACCTTATGTAGTGGAGACAAAGATAACTTTGTATCGTGAAAAAAAACGTGTCACTTCGCTTTGACCCTGCCGCAATATACCTTGAGCCTTAGAACACAAGAACTTCCAGATTGTAATCTACCTGTCAGTCTTTGTAGGTTCCGTATCAAAACTTCAAAAAGTTTGATATTGAACTAAAGTTCCAACATCACAAAAGCTGAAACTACGGAGTATCAACAGTCATTCATCAGACTCTTCAACGTGCACAGGCCTTACCTGCGCGCGCATCAACCACGGACCACCCTCCTTTTTAACTTTCCTCTTCCAGCTTCGTCAATCCTAATCGCAACGACTGATGCAAGGGCACATGTGTGATAAAAATGGTACTATAGAATAAAGGCGTCATTCATATTCAATATTCATAATAGTTAAAATTGCATTCCAAATAATTCGAACAATGCAAAAATGGTAATGGTATTAGCCCTAACCGCGATTCGACGGTTCTAGAACATCGAGCAATTATAAAGCAGTAGGTCGACGTGAGAGATTATAATATTTACAGCGGCTACGACTTAGATGGGTGAACGCTTGATAAAGCGAGCCGAGGTTAAATTGTGAGCCTGTGTGTTGCGACAGCTTAAACAAAGAAAGCGGCTGCGGCCCGGCCTTGGGGAGTTCGATGGCCGACTTTTGCGCGTCGCAAGGTTTCGCCGGGCGGGCTTCTCGCAGTCCAGGATATTGCCAATTTGATCAAGCGCTCAAGGCTGCGCTGACCGGGGCAAGCCTCTTACTTTTCAAAAATTTCTAGGAGACATTCCTGTCACATATTGAGAAGTACCTAAATGCCTACACACTTATAGTAGAAACTAAAAAGCTTGACTGATTTTTTTTTTTAATAAAAATCATCTCCAACAAGCAGTGATCTAGAAAAAATCAAAACTCTTTGATAGTTATATAGTAGTTAAGTTATGCTCGTAATACCTACATTAAATCCTAGAATTCCTCCCACTTTGAAATATATTCATGACTAGGTTTTGTCCGCTACTTCGTTCGCGTGGATTTGGGTTTTTTTAAACCCTTGTTTTGCCGGTATAAAAAATAGTCTAGTCATCGTGCATAGTTTGTTAAAGAAAAAGTGACCATTGAAATAGAAAAAAATTAAAATTATTTTAACCGTTTCGAACACTAGCCTGGAGAAACAGAGAGAATAAGAAAAAAATAAAAAACGAGTAGGTGGTTGGTAAAACTTACGTTATAATACGAGTAGGTAAGTGCTATAATTATTTTCAACCCATGACGATCCTTACAACATATTATCTAAGATAATTATAAAACATATCCTCATTTCTCACATACAGTCCTTACAGTTTAAAAAGCAGTCAGCATGGCGCATGAGCTTAAAGAATTGGAACCTGGAATAGAACCTGACAAAATCAGATTAATCAATTATTTATAAAAGACCGAATACATAATATCATATATATATATTTCTTACATGCATTATTTGCCTTTAAATCAATTTGGTAAATCAATGTGGTAAACGTAGTATGTGCATTTATTAACTTGAAACTAGGTACACAAACTGAATTTTTAGCCCCCGACGCAAAAACGACGGGGTGTTATAAGTTTGACGTGTCTGTGTGTGTGTGTGTGTGTGTGTGTCACACACACACACACGTGTTTGAAAGGTGAATTAGTCGAGAGTGTTGATAGCTAGTGTTTGATGAAAATCGATCCAAGATGGCCGCCGCTACAAAATGGCGGATTAACAATTTTTTCACAACTCCCTTAATATGGGTATCAAATGAAAGGGCTTGACTAGTAGAATAGCATTATGCAAATCCAAGATGGCCGCCGCCACAAAAAGGCGAATGTCGGGGGTTTTTTAAATTTTCAATTTATACTTACTTGTGAAAATATTCTCTGATCTACCTGAACGTACGAAATCATATTCAACCATTTGAAAGGACTGAGGCAAAAAATCGTGTACGCGCGTCGTCGTCAGTGCCCTCAATACATTTTGACACACTTATACGTCTACATACATACATTTATGTATACCTACAAAATTACGCACTCGAAACCTAGATCCCGTCTAGCAACACGGTTAGCTTTATCTGACAATCGTTCTCGAAGGGTACTCAACTCTATTTACCCACATTTCACCCGCTTAACTTTCCCATTCGCCATAGTACACCTACATTGAATACCTAATCTAAGACTATCGATTAGCTATTTTCATAGACGTTTACTGATTAAAATACACACTACATATTATTATATGATATGTACCTAGGTTTTGCCCGCGGCTTCGCCTAAATAAAAATAAAAGCCTAAATAAAAAGTTATTTCCAGAAACTATAAAAATCTAAGGTTGAAAATATAGCATAAAAATGTTTGGCTAGAGTTAGCAAAACATTTTTCTTCAAAGCTTCGAGCTTTGCGATGTGCTGATAATTAAAATAAATGTGACAAACTATATGTATTTATACAGATCATGTAAAGCCCTTAATACTTTGCGATTGCTTATTTATAAAAATATATATGTCCCTACTAATAAAATGACTCAAGTTACAACATTTTTATATCTTTTCATTTGATATTGTCTGATAAATATACAATAAATACAATTTTCATGACACTATTTGTTTACCTACTCTTTAGAATATTGGGCGCAGGGTTTTTAATTTAAAAAACGAGAATGAAATTATAATGTATTATTATTTATTTGTAAAAGTCAAAATTTGAAAACAATGCAGTTCTATTTTTGTAGGGTTGCCACCAAAGCAAAAGAACACTTCTAAAAACAGGGAGGTTTTTTAATTTTTTGTCTGCAAAGTATAGAGCTTAAACCATCCATTTTAGAAAATTAGGTAACTAACTTGTTACTCTTATACCCGGAAAGCTATCTATCTTTCTGGGTTTCAAAAATGAATGAGTTTTAAAAGGTTAAAAAAGCTGTTAGACCGTTGGGATTTAATTCTGTTTTTCTTTTTGTAAAAAATAACCCTAAACAGCTTTTCACCGTACTAAATAATAGATTCGGCTTACTGCTAACAATAAAATCAATCAGCCTTATCGCTAAGATTATTATTGGACGCATTCGTCATACGTTACGTAAAGCAAAACCTGTCCAAGTCAATAAAGTTTCATGATGGACACGGTATATTGCCTGTTCGACCCTGAATGTTTAACAAAGAGCTGTTATTTACGAGCTGAATTACGAGTGAGTTTTTCAGTGAACACGTCCGAAATAGTTTGTAACCAAAACTTGTCCTAAATATGTATTATGTTCCAAAAACACGAGTAGATCAGCTTCCCTGAGACTATTTTTAAACCCACTACTGATTTGTATTATTTAAAAAAACTTTACTTGAATAGTCAGACTGGTTAGTGAATTAGTTACCCTATCCGTAAAGCTGTTGCTCCGAGTTCATTGAGTAGTGAGTACTGTATAAAGCGCTTAGGGGTTAATTAGAGATATAAGTTGGCATCAATATAACTTGTTATAACGAGGTTAGCGCCTATGACCTCTTTTAACTATGCTCCTAAAATTATTTATAAAGTAGTCGATGTTCGCTACTTTGATTTTTAAAATATTTAATTTCTCAAAGCAAAAATTAGCCCGTGTCCATCTCTGGGATGCAAGCTATCTCCGAACCAAATTTCATCAAAAATTAGTTTAGGGGTTAGGCTGTGAAAATGTATACCTACCTGTGAATTATTGTCTACTCTACGTATCTATGACTATCGTATATGTATATCGTATATGTATAGTCATACATATACGATAGTATATGTATGACTATACATATACTATCGTATATGTATGACTGTGAAAATTGTCTGTACTGAAAATTGGATGTACTGTGTGCATGTATGGCACTGAATATTGTCTCTGTTTTTCGATGTTTATGAAAGGTTTTTTTTACTTATGAACCCTAAATGTTCTGGGGATAAAACGAAACCCTTAATTACTCCCTGTTTAATCCTCTATGCCTGTGAAATTTCCATAAAAATTGGTAGAAACGTTCTGTAAATCAGCCCGTACAAACAGACATGACAAAATTTTTAAAGCAAGTAGTTTGGGTTAATGATATCGTTCAAATAATCATATGAGCTTAATAAGAGGCATTGCTTTTACACTTCACTTTTATTTATTTGTATAGATTACCATCAGAAAAGCTGCAAATACGAGTATTTGTCAAGCCTCACGTCACGTCAACTTATGGAACATTTAACTGAACTAAACAAACAATGCATGAAGTTTATTCTGTTTTTCACCTCATTTCCTTCGACACAATAATATGATCATAATAAATGTTAAAGTGATCGGTATAAAAAAAAACTTAATTTACATTGAATGCCGTTGCAATTGTTTATGGTGAGCGTTGCTTTTGGTCGACTATTAATCAATGTTATGTGTTGTATAAAATGACATCGTTTTTCCTGTTGCGTCATGTTACAGGAAGTTAAGTATATTAGACACAATTAGGACAGTAGTGGCAATTTTTTTAAGTGGATAAGAAGTAATGGTATTTAAAGGTATCGTAAATGAAATATGTGTTGAATTTTCCTTGTTATTCACGTGTTACTCGTTACTGCCTTTTAAAACCACCTACAACTATATTATAACCCTGGATACTTAAAATTAAAAAAACTCATAATTTTTATAGTTCCAAAAATACAAGGTTACTACTGTAAATTACATGATGAAAATGTTTAAAGAAAACACAAATGTATTTCGAAAATGACACCCATCGCCCCGTAACAATTTTCAAGGTGTGAAAACTATTCAAGATAGCAGACGAATAATGCAAACAACAAGATAATACTTACTAAATTATAAACATTACAACAGAAAATCTAGGCTACAAATTGTTACAACATAGCTTCTGAGTCACTTTGGACATATTTGGGCTACTTGTAGCTTAACCTACTTCAAAATGATTGCTATTTTAGGAATTTCAGCAGTTAACCTGTTTTTTAACCTAAAACTTAATAAAACCGTAGCACCACATTTGACGATTAAATCGATTAAATATTACTTTTTGATTGCACCTCATCACTTGCCCTCGATCGATTGTCCTACCCGATATCGATTGCCTTTCCCGACATCGATTGCCCTACGCCATTTACGATCTATGTATATTGTATATGGTACATATATATAAAAAGAAAAGTCAAGATACACTCACTTATTTACTAATCAGCCCTTGATCTAGAAAATTAAAATTCTGCTCAGAGGTTCCCTTTGTAATGTAGATTAGAAATAAGGGCGGATTTTTTTAAATTAAATTTTATATTAGACTAGAGGATGCCCGCGACTTCGTCGGCATGGATTTGGGTTTTAAAAAATCTCATGGGGGAACTCTTCGATTTTATAAAAGGGATAAAAACTTGCTTAAGCCAATTTCCGGGATGCAAGCTACCTCTGAACCAAATTTCATACAAATTGGTTAAACTGGAATCTATTTTAAAACATAGTGTTTATATTTATATAATTTTTTATTTAATTTATATAACGTTAATTAAGTAATATTCAAACATTTTTGCTGAATTTAAACGCAGAAGTGTGTGTGAACAAAAAGAACATTATACCTCTTACTGACATTCGGTTGGTAAAATTAACTTTAGTAAAATTATTTTCATATGTAATTTTATGAGGAAATTGCTCTAGATTTATGTACTCATTTATATAAGAAATGGTTCCAAACACACAACAAATGATATTTAATTTATCGATATAAGTTTCGATTTTAATAAGAACTAGTGGACCCGGCAGACTTCGTCCTGCCCGGTGACATAGCGACATCGGCGCCACCTACGTAACCTACCTAACCCGGTAGGTTACCTGTACCTACCCGGTAATTGTGTTTTCAAAGTCAAACCATCCAGGAACCCATTGAAATATACACACAAAATTTCATACAAATCGGTCCAGCCGTTTAGGAGGAGTTAGGTGACAAACACACGTACAGAATAATTAAAACTATAAATACGGGTGAGAGGGTGAGAGAGTTTACCGTATCCACGCGACGGGATGTTTGACAGTTACGAAACCCGTGAACATTTTGTATGGGAAAATATTTTTTCTTTTATTTTATGTTTTTGTCTATTTTTTAATGTTTTTAATAGTTATTCTGCTATTCGGGACGGTCCCAAATATTACAAATCAAAAACAATGAAAATCGGTCCAGCCGTTCTTGAGATATTATAAGTGTTCGAACTAACACGACTTTGTTTTATATACCTACATAGAAGATTTAGAAAGCATAATTTCATGGTTCCAAAAACATGTCGTATAATTATTTATGTAATTTATTATCACTTTGTACAAGTATTTTCTATCCAATTTCTTCATAACAAAAAGATTAAAAATTAACTTTCTTGGGAATACTATAAAGGTTTATTTATGTTTAATTGCGATATAAGTTAGATATCTTTAAGAATTTGTTTTGAATTATAAAACTAAACTTACCGTTTATGTAGTAAAGAAGCAATTATTTCTAAGATGTTGAAATGCAGTATATTTAAATATATTTTAGTTTTATTTGAAATCTATTACAATGCAACCTGAAAATGTTTCAAAACAAATAGTTACCTACTTTGTTTACAAATTCTGAAATTGAAAACAAGAACGTTGGGACCTTGGACCAAAACGTCCCTGTTTGGTAATATCTTTTATGAAAGTAGAGTAGATGACGTCCAATGAGCGTCAGTCAGACTGCATTTACAATGCAATTAGAAAGCGAATTGCACAAGTCCCAGCATGGCACTCGTATCAGAAGAAAGCGTACGACGTAAGAAAGTTGGATCGAGGAGGGTGGAGAGGGGCGTGCGCGCACGCAGTACCAAAAGTAGTACACTTTCGATCTCAACTCGCGTTGGTGAGAGTTGCGCGAAAATGAAAGTGGTGTGTCATTATGGTCCACTTTCCACGCTGGGGTCAAAAACCTCAGCCCCTGGTGCTCTAAGCGAGTTAATTGACAGTCACCAGATCACCTCGCGTTGCATAGAACTCACATTAAATGTGGTAATCGAGTAAAAGTTACGTATCCACTATCCATCCTATTATATTGGCACGTCAAAGAGTCGATTATGTTTGACGAATGATATTTTGCTTTATAATATTCTAACGACAAGGCTATTTTTGTAGGCGTGGCTATCTATCATGGATTTTCTTAAATTACTATAAACAGCCTATAGCTTCGTCCGTATGTTTTCACAAGGGTCACCCTATTAGTGAAATACCCCCACCCTACGCGTGAAAATAATAATTATTAACTCATCGAAAGTTTTACTTTAAACGTTGCGCAGTTTTTATGAAGGATCACAACTCATACTAAATAGTTTGATGTACATTTTTAATGTATATAATATATTATTTTACTTGTGTTATGAACGATTTTTGACTTAATGTTTGTATACTGTCAGCGCTACATAAAATTATTTGTACAAATTAGACTAGCTTACTATACGAGGAATTTGTTTGTATACAACTCAAATATTATATAATCACACTTAGGTATATTATAAAGGCGAAAGTTTGTGTGTGTGTGTGTGTGCTTGTTACTCTTTGACGCCGCAACTACTGAACCGATTTGGCTGAAATTTTGAATTGAGATAGATAATTATACCCTGACTTAACACATAGGCTAATTTTTATCCTGGAAAAATCCACAGTTCTCACGGGATTTAAAAAACCGAAATCTATAGCCGCAGCTATAGGTTTAGATTACTTGAAACAAACTTCCTTGAAAAGGTATAAAGGTTGGAAAAGGTAGCGGGAACGGAAACCAAAATCCAGGATCCCCCGGGATTTGTGAAAAACCGAAACTCACTCGGGCGAAGCCGCGGGCTAAATTTTTTCATATATAATATCACTACATAGTATAAAACAAAGTCGCTTTCTCTGTCCCTATATCCCTATGTCCAGCTATGTCCCTATGTCCCTATGTATGCTTAAATCTTTAAAACTACACAACGGATTTTGATGCGGTTTTTTTTAATAGATAGAGTGATTCAAGAGGAAGGTTTATAAGTAGAAAATATGGACCCGTTAGGTGGCGCTAATAGCGGGCAGGACGACGTCTGCCGGGTCCGCTAGTTATGTATAAAGCAATTTTGATACGATATAGGTGAAGCATCATTGCAGCATGAATATGGAACGAGGGTGCCGGGTGAAGGGGTGAAGGGGTGACGGGTCAACGAACTAAGATGACGTCAGCGTGACCTGATGCTGCCCGGTTCGAGCTTAACCCGAACTATGACCTGGATCAAAGCTCCATATTTACATATATATATAGATAATAATATTGGCCACTTTGTGTTATATTATTAAGTAATTTTTGTATTTCAATTTCAAACAATACTTACTTATTACTGATCAGTTCATAATATGTTTTAATTAGTACTAGTGGACCCGGCAGACTTCGTCCTGCCCGGTGACATACCGACATCGGCACCACCTACTGAGACCCGGTAGGTTACCTGTACTTACCCGGTAATTGCGTTTTCAAACCGTCCACGAATCCATTGAAAATTTCATACAAATCGGTCCAACCGTTTAGGAGGAGTTAGGTGACAAACATACGTACCGAAGAGTTATATAGGTACGGGTGAGAGAGTTTACCGTATCGACGCGACGGGTTGTTTGACAGTTACGAATCCCTTGAACATTTTGTATGGGAAATTGTTTTTCCTCTTATTTTATTTTTTCGTCAATTTTCTAATGTTTTTAATAGTTATTATACTATTCTGGACGGAGAAAAATACAACAAATCAAAAACCATGAAAATCGCTCCAGCTGTTCTCGAGTTGTAAGTGTTCGAACTAACACGATTTTGTTTTATATACTCGTATATAGATAGATTTAGTTTCGTCAAAACATAAACGACACGACAATGTACGAAAAAATTTCAATAGGTAGGTACACATTTTTTTTATTCTGAAAGAATTATCTTATAGTTTTTCTTAGTAATTATTGTATATTAATTGCTTTCGACAGAAGCAAACAGACGTAGATTAAGGTTTAAAAAAATATTTCTTCACAATACCGCTTTTCAACCCTTAAGCGCTAGTTCAGACACGGCGGGAACCGCGCGTTTACGAAGCGGTAACCGCGCGGTTATGTCTGAACGATTACTTATAACTCAAATAAATAAGACCTACGCGATTTCCATGCGATTCTATAATCGCGCGGTTCCCGCCGTGTCTGAACAAGCGCTAAGGGATGGAATATCAAAAACTGCCTTAGTGCATTTCTAGGATACCCAAGAAAATATAAATCTCCTCCAAAATTCAAATCTCTATGTCCACCAACCAGGCTTTGCGTTGTCTGTCAGTCCGTCAGTCACGGTAATAGGTACATAGGAAGAAAATAGAAGACAGATAGAAAAGATATTTAAGCCTGAGCATAGCGAAAGAAATGAGCAAAAGAAAATGTAAAGGTGGCGACTGACTTAAAATTGTATCGTCACGTAATATTCACGTGTTAGGTTGGCGTCTGCTAAAAATGTGTGTAACGTGCTCGTCGGGAACTCAGTGCTCACTGCTCAGCCGTGCTTCAATTTTATTCGTTGAGAAGATGTTCTGTATTAACTTGTAAGCACTTTTACCCCAGTAAAATAAAGCGATAAGGGCGTAATCTCAGAATTTCGAATGATAAGGTATATTTTTTCTTGTTTTGATATTCTATAAGACGTTAGCTCAAAAAATCACATGGATTTTTGAGCTTACTTATAGAATATCAAAAATCACGTGTCTCATAGACAAAGATAATGAAAGTTTTCTTTGTTTTAAATCACTTTCAAAAGTAAAGAAAAATTGTGGAATAAAAACCTATCAAACACTCGTAAAACAATCTTTACGTCAGGTACTATAGCAACCGGAATAGAACAGACGGACAGCCTTCGGTCCTATATAAAAACTTATTATTATTAGACTCACAGCAATAACTTTGAAGAATAAATATACAGCGATAACTAAGGTTAAGGGGACATATTATCGTCAATTTTATGCTTTCCTTATTATTATTAAATAAATACTTTTTGGGTCATTAATCTTTTTTTATTCGCTACTAGATGATGCCCACGGCTTCGCCCGTGTGGATTTAGGTTTTTAAAAATCCCGTGGGAACTTTTGATTTTCCAGAACAAAAAGTGGCCTATCTGTAGTAACCCGTCACCAAAATGGAAAAATGGGATCCCCACGATTTCGGAATGCAATTCCTTACAGCATCAGGGTTGAGGAGTTGAATATGTACCTACTCGAGTTCATTCAACGATAAAGTCTTTAATTGGTACCCCCAATATCTATTTAAATAGCCGACAGTTCCTAAATCCCATTAGTTTTGGGGATCAGTTCCCCTACAGCATCAAGATTGAGGAGTTGGAAATTGGAATCCAAGTTTTTTGTAGGACAGTGTCGCAATATTTCTCTATCGATAAAAAAAAAATTACGCAAATCGGTTCAGAAATCTCGGAGATATCGGTGTACATAGGTAGAAAAACACAACTCCTCCTTTTTTGAAAGTCGGTTAAAAAAGTAGCCTATGTTACTCCCTGGTTAATTCTCTACTTGTATGTGAAAGTCCCGTCAAAATTGGTTGAGCCGTTCCGAAGATTAGCCCGTTCAAACAGACAGACAGACAGACAGACAGACAGACAGACAGACAGACAGACAGACAGACAGACAAAAATTTTAAAAACGTGTGATTCGGTTATGGAACCGTTCAAATAACCATATGAGCTTAATATGAGGTAGTTATTTCGATATTACAGACAGACACTTCAATTTTATTTATTAGTATAGATGAAACAAAAAATTTAAACATACGGTCTATATTATTAAAAAAATTATTTTCAAACATAATGTTATAATTTTTTTGTTAATTATTATCATAGTTTATTCTATGGCAGATGTTCGATACTAGCCGCACAAGATCATGTCCTGTCAATCATTGTAAGACCCACACTCAGCAGTGGACTTCTTTCGGTTGAGACAACGACGACAACAATTTCCAAAATTTCCATGAAAATTATTTGTCGATCATTATCATACTTTATTCTTTGATCTTTTGTTCACTTTGCGACCTTCTGGCAATAATTACATCTGTCTCGGTACATTAAATTTTTGCTTAAAATCTGGATCCTTGTAGCCCCTTAAGCTTGACGCAAGAATGTCATCAAGAGAATGTGTTAGGAAGGTTTCATAGAATTATCGACGCTCATAAAAATGTTATGTTTACGGCAGGCGGCGGACTCTTAGCGGTAAATTAGTCGCCTTGGCCTATAAACAAGTCTCCGCTCAACAACCGATTCGCCAATTCTAGATTTAGGTTTTCAGTTCAGTGGGTTGTGTGGTTGTACTGGACGCTTCCGATTCGACAGCGATGTTCGGCTCACGCATTATTTCGAGCAGTTTATCTTCCATCGTTGAGATTAAAAAGAAGACGAGGGTCGTTTTATTTTGGTTTCGTTATTTAATTTACCTCTACAATGCGACGAGGTTTATGTTGTTTATTTGTAATAGTTTAATTATGCAACAATAATAAAAATAAAAATTATTTTTAGGTATGATAGACACATGAGAATGACTAAAAATAAATCTGATTTTATATTAGCTTATATCGTTCAAAACTGGTTCGATTGTTAGTACCTACTTGAACCGGCGCTGTAAGGTGCCGTTTCTTAGTTAGGTTTTATTTTATTAACAGCAAGGTTATTGCGTTAAATATAATAAAATATAATAAAACTGAGATCCAAAAGTTGAGATCTAAAAGTTGGATGGAAAATTTTATATTTATTTATTTATCACGTTAAGTAGGTTCGGGTAAATTGACTGCAATGTTTAACAAAGTATGTATCAAAAGCTTTAACCATAGCAAAAGCAATAAATCCATACATAGATTGGAAAACTGTAGATTTAAATATACAACAGATAAATGAAATATCCTGGTGCACAGCTGCTGGCGTGTATAGTGAATCAGTAAGGGGAGTTCGTAGGGGCGGGCGGCTCGTAGAGCGTCTACGCGCGCCCCTGTCGCGGCGGCGTAGCTAGCGGGCGCCATTCGCGTTAACGCCGTCGTCGGCCGCACGCGCTCTGTTGTGCGGCTCATGCGTCTCCCGCCAAAAATGACTGTGACCGAGTGCCGTCAGCACCAGACCCGTGACGTCGACCCTCCGCGTCCGCCGTCCAATGACTCCGACGTGCTCCTCGGCAGAGTCCTCGCAGGTGAGTCGGCTCAGCCTCCTGCCACGATCAGCTGATCCCCATTGTTTACAGCCCTTACGTTTACCCATCTTCGCATTTTTCATGTGACGTACATGTTTACATTTTTTTCAGCATTGTTAGCAATAAATGCATTGCATTGTTTACATTAAAAAGGCGATCGATCAGCCTTTTTAATTGGTACATACTTACATACTCGTTTGCATAATGCATAGCGTATCTTAGCTACGTTGTACGCCATGAAGTTTTTTCATGGGTTGTCTCGACACTTGCTGATGATGGAGAATAAAAATAGTTAAGGATGCCCAACGTCCTTTTCACTTTCCTGCGAGTGGAGACGTTGTGAGGGCGCGGGGCGGGCGCGGGGCGCGCGGGGCAGGCCGCGAATCTAGGTCAAGCGGAGTTCATTGCCCTCGGCCTTCCCGGCTATATTCGACGTCGCTCGCTAATCACCGCGCCGCCGCCTGTATCGCACTGTCCGCACGGCCGCTGCTGACTGCTAACGCGCGCTTCAGATCCATTCGTCGTCGTCGAGAACCATCACTCAGCGAGAACCATTTGGCGGTTCAGCATTCCTAGTTTCGATGTGAGACTGATGTAACCGATTTATCTTAGATGCGTCATGCGTCATAAGAATGGAACGCATTTTATGTTCATCTGTACGACCAGAAAATTATTCAAAGTAGGAGTACATAGGTACATGCCTAATCTTAAAAGGTGACCTAATTTTTATCAGATTCAAGGTCTTTAATATTCATGTAGACAGATAATCATCTTAATAAATATTATACCGCTCATACCCATGAATCTTATAGTTATATAAAAAACAATAGCACTTCACTATTATGTACAAAATAGCACCACTACAGAGGTGCTTGGTATGGGGGCGTGGGGCGAACGATCAGATTAGTCAATGTATAGTTGTTGCATTGCTCGTAAAGAGAGCGAGCCGACAATCGCCATCACGGTCGAGTCGGGTTTCGCAAGGAGAGCCGGAGAGCCGGAGAGCCCATCGCTGAATGCCATTTTATTTTGGAGGCCGCGCGAGCGCACGGAGGGCCCGCGGTCAACGGCCCCAACTAAGTATCTAGGTCGCTTCAGAATAACCTAGCGCCGATACTCTAATAATAATCTAAAGAGAGCCTTGGGACATACTGTTGTCCCACTCTCGCCCGTTCACACAAATAGCGACAATGCGCGTTTCGCAACACCTACCTACTTTACAGACAGCGGCTAACTAGGTTTCACTATCTCCTTCTCTCTTGAAAGCGAAGCTCACTTGACAGAACTAGTTGAGTAGGATTCTAGACCTCATCCCGATCTTAATAATCATAATATCGCACTTACATAATTTGTACCTGACTTGAGTAAGATTTAATGTACATAGGTACTTAATATGTACCTACATAACGCAAACGCATTTAATAATATGACCCAACTGCAGGGGAGAAGATAAGGTGTTTAAATTCCATATTTTAACCAAACTTAAACTTTTTGTAATATTAAGAAGATAGTTATTACAAAAAGTTTAAGTTTGATTGATTTTGATTGATTGATTGAACCATCAAACAAATCCTACTGTTAGAATTTAAATTACAATATACCTACACATGATAGGTATAGGCACACGATATGTTACAAAATATTAATAAAATTTAATTATATTATTATTCAACCAAATCCATTATGTAAAGAAAACTGCTAATAGGTAGGTTATCTGTATTACATATTTCAATTGAACTCTAATCTACTTAGCTAGGTACCTACGCTATTAATAAATATTCATAGCGCCGTAATTTTTCAACAAGTGTAAATTGAAAATTTAAAAAACCCCCGACATTCGCCATTTAGTCATAGTAGGCCATCTTGAATTTGCAATAGTGCTATTCTACTAGTCAAGCCCTTTCATTTGATACCCATATCAAGGGAGTTGTGAAAAAATATATCATCCGCCATTTTGTAGCGGCGGCCATCTTGGACCGATTTTCATCAAACATAGCTAAGAACACTCTCGACTAATTCACCTTTCAAACAAAAAAAACCGCATTCAAATCGGTCCACCCGTTTGAGCGCCACAGGGGAACAGACAGACACACACACACACACACACACACACACAGACACGTCAAACTTAAACACCCCGTCGTTTTTGCGTCGGGGGTTAAAAATAGTGAAACAATGTTCGCGGTGAATGACGTATGGCGTAGCGCACAAGGCGAGCGGGCGCGCGAGCGGGGCGCGGGCGAGCGGCTCACTGCTCGGTCACAGAATAACCAGAAGGGAAGCTACCTAAGAACGTCCAAAATTTATACCTATTCTGATAGGGTTGTCACCTGTTGCATGTGAAAAATTATGGGTAAAAATAAAAATATTATATACTAGTATATATGTATAGCAAGATATGTAGTAATGATTGGAATCAAATGTTTTTTATATTATACTAGCTTAGCTAGGTAGTACCACTTTGACTGCCTCGTTGGTCTAGCGGTTAGCACGTTCGACTGTGGATCACGAGGTCTTGAGCTCGATTCCCGGGTCGGGCCAAAAAAAATGAGGTATTGGGTTTTTCTGTCAAGAAATTCTCAGTGCCAGCCCGGAGCTGGAAGTTGACGGTGTTAGATACACCCCCGTGCCTCGGAGAGCACGTAAATCCGTCGGTCCTGCGCCTAATCTCTCTCCGGTCGTGTCGCATTGGCGTCCCATCGGACTATGAGAGTGAGGGAATAGAGAGTGCACCTGTGTATGCGCACACACTTGTGCACTATAATATCTCCTGCGCAGATGGCTAGTCTCTGCCTCGGTTGAGATTGGCTGCCGTGGCTGAAATTCGGTCAGGACATTAGTAGGTACCTACTAAAAGTCAGTGTGCACATGCGTAGGTATCCCTAGTGACAGTACCTAGATACTTACTTACTTTAGTAAATTGAATGAATTAAGTACCTAGTTGCTTAGATAGGTACCTTAGATAGGCCCATCGAAATGGTCCATTGTGTACAGGAGCTATTTTAACTTACCTGGCAATGTTTTACCTAATTCTATTGAGTAGAATCTGATTTCCGTACCAGTGGTAGAGTCTTGACATAATATCATAAGTGGCACATGCTATCCTACAATAAATAAATTCATTTCATTTCAATTAATTTCATTTCATTAATTTTTTGTGTAGATAATATAATATTATGTAAAGGTATACTTACTTGTATACTTACTTCACTTGATCTCTATAGGGTACAAAAAAAAAGAAATATCCTTATTTTTTATAGTGGAACTTAAACATACTGTACAATACTGAGGCATATTTGTCTAAACACAACAATTAATTTTTTATAAGTATAATTTACAATATTTTAAGTACACAGTTGTCTAAACTCTCGCCAATAACTCTCGCTAATAATTTAATGCGCACGCGACACGACCTCACGACAGCCTTGACGTTATTCAACTAATTGTTCACTAGCGGAGCGTCCGTGACAGCTCGTGTGTGCGTGAGCGGCGCTATGTGTGAGTGTACTTACTGCGGGACGCTTGTAGGTAGCTTCCTCTCTGTTCCTTTTCTACTCGTGTGGCTCGGTATTGCGATCAAGGCCTCGAGTTCGTTCACCCGCCAGCAATTGGGTCACGCTCGCCCTGCGCCCCGCACCGCCGCGCACCGCCCCGCACCCCACACAAATAACTGTTTTAAACTCGCACTAAATCTGTCCCTGTACTGTAATGTCACAACTCACAACTCACAGTATGCTAACAGCTTGCATAATTACCTTAATTACTCTGTGGTTTAATGAAACACGCTCGGCCGATCAATGACCCGGGGTTCGGAAAATCTAAATACGCGCTCTGCTCTAGTGATATTGAAAAGCGTTTTAAATAGACCTCATTATGTATAAAGTACCTACTTATTTGTACATTTTTTTTAAATACTATATCTTTTGTATACTCGTAGGTGTATACTTACGTACGAATTACAAGTACATAGAAATTTTAAGCCAAGTAATTTTATCTTTTAGTTATAGCTTACCTCATTTGTAATGAGGTTACTGAAATTCTTTTTCTTCTCAGCGATTTTATCTTAGCATATTACCTACAGTGTCACAAGACTCACAACTCATTTGATCAGTAGGTACATAAAACCATAGCTATTAGTTATTTATTTACATTATTGAATTGTTATTTTTATTATAATTAATATCTATCCTTATCCTACTAATATTATAAATGTGAAAGTGTGGATGTTTGGATGTTTGTTACTCAATCACGCAAAAACTACTTACTAGATGGATTTGGCTTAAATTTGGAATGGAAATAGATTATACCCTGGAATAACACACAGGCTACTTTTTATCCCGGAAAATCAAAGAGTTCCCACGGGATTTTAAAAAACCTATATCCACGCGGACGAAGTCGCGGGCATCAGCTAGTAATACATATAATTTTATAGCCAAAATTAGCCACATTTAAATCTTCCTTTGTATGGGGCGCGCTCAAGATAAGCAAAGTCAAATAAAATAAACTTTATTCAAAATTGGTACACTGAACACTTTTTGAACGTCAATTTAAGAACATTAATGGTGATAATTATTTACGAAAACTTAAAACTTAGACTAGCCAATGTCCAAACAAGCCCTGGTCCGAGAAGAGCCCACAACAAATTCAGCCGGGTTTTTTTATTATCACCATCTTACAGTATGGTTTAGCCTTATTAATGATTTGAACTGTTGGCTTTTAGAGCAATCTAAGTCCATGGTTTTTGGTCATAAAAAAAACTTGTACGCTATAATAGGATTTTTAAAACCAGCACGCGCGACACGAACTTCACGACAGTAGGTACATAGGTATGTGGCACAAAACGCGCGCGTACGCGTGTACTTTTTTTAATTTGTACATGTGACCGAGCATGAAACGCATCGGCAGCGCGTGAGTGAAGCCTGAATAAAGCGTTAGTGAAGAAAACGTTTTCAGAGAGTTCCATGTGTTTTCAAACAGTTCCATGTGTTTTTTAAATAGTTCCATGTGTTTTTAAATAGTTCCATGTGTTTTAAACACTTCCACTTCTTGAAACGTCGAACCGTCTACCGTCGAACCAAAGCCGTCGCGCTGTTGGTGTCGTCCGGACCTCCAATTCAGTCCGTTTTTATGATTGCAGCGGATCCCGTCGTTGAGCAATTGTGTCTTTAATTATCTTAACCCGGTCAAGAGTTTGACCCGCGTATTCATTCTATTGCATATGACGTGTCGACACTCGACATCAAACTTTTTGCAAAATATTTTTTCTCTCTTCTCTTATTCGACACAGTTACTTATTTACTTAGTTTACTTATATTGGCGGTAGGTAAGTATTGCCCCAATAAATACCTACTATGCATAACAGATTTTGTGTTTCAATCAGTAAAATGGATAAAATATATCTTTAAAGAAAACCTAGGGCAGCTAGATACTTAAATATTAAAAAAAAAACAGAAATACTTGAAACAATTCAGGTTAATATACCTATTTTAGGTTTTTCATTGATTTCATTTGAACACCAAACAACTCGTAGCGTTGCAGTTTTTCGGTAAAATCCAAAAATACATATTTTTCCTTACTTGTACGGTCTATTAATACAAATGTTTTAGTAAAAACCAACTATCTAAACGTGGGTAGATACCTAGCTCCTAAGCTCTTGAAAAACCTGAAAAAAGAAAATCACTACCTACGTAGTACCTACTTCTGTTACAGAGATGTGTTAATATTTGGGGTAGCAACTAACCAAAAATGGTAGGCACGGGTGAAGGGGCGCGGGTATCGCGCGGGGCGAGGGGCGAGGGCGGGAGGGCGGAGGGGGGGGGGGGGGACGGGGGGACAGCGAGGCTACAGCTCGGGTCGACGTCCGCGCCGCCCTGACCCCGATTCAATCGCTCGCGTCACACCGCGGAGCTCTCGTGTAGGCACACCGAGCGGAAAAAACCCATTGATATTGTTACGACACACCAGCCACTTCATGAAAGTGTTGCAGAAAAGTGAAATATCGATACATTTTGTTTGTCTTTCGTCTATTTTCAGACCGCGACCGATTTTTTTTTCCGCTATAATGTCCTGTACGTCATCATCACGACATCAGAATTTTTTTAATTAGAGTGGTTAGGTTCATGAGGAAAAATTTTGTATTAAATGTTTATATGTATGTAACATATTAGGGTTATGTTTTAATCCTATTTGTAGACTCGTCCGTTGTCGTTGTATGTACATAATATTATGTTTAAACAGTGGAGATCGATCAATTTTAGTGTTATGGCCATCAATTGTATTGACTCTATTGCAAATATTTATTTTATTTTTTGGTGTTCAGTACAGAGTATTTTCATTAGATATTCAATAATTTTATCAAGATTTAATTTAATTTTCAACAGGTTTAGTTTCTAAGCTAAGCCTTTAGTAATCTAAAGGCAGCTTAGAAACTAAACCTGCTTTTTAGTAGAATTTTTAGAAGAAATAGTGACCGGATTTATTTTCTTAACTTTTATTTATCTTCCTTGGGTATTATAGATACCTACATAGAAATACAATATAGAACCGCATGCTCTTACAACACTTTTTAAGAAACAGCATTACAAGGGGCATAAAATCTTTTTAATACCTACTGTTTATATAACTTAACTAGACAAAATTTTGAAAAATAAGGTATAATATTAAAAATATTGCGCATTTTATTCCGAAAACCGAACCCAGTGTGCCAAGGACCTTATCATGGAATAGGAGCCAACGCATATTTTATGCTTATTATTAATTTTGTAATGTTTTCCTCTTAACCCGTTAACCTGGACCCGTTTGGAAAAAATACTAGTGATGTTATTGAGAACAGTAAACAAAGTATTAGATACAGCGGATTTTTTCACTAAATTGTTTAATTATAACTTTATAATTTTTTTTATTGATTTTTCAAACTTACACAAAACAAAACTTTTACTAGTGCTTCCTCAAGTGAGTCCTGCCAATAGTTATTAAGGCAGATAAAAGTGTACCTATCATAATGATAATTCAGGATAAAGTATTGGGCTGCTAACATTTTATAAAGCCATAATAAATATATAGCCGTTTGTTAGATTAGGTATAATTACCTATCATAGAAATAGCCCTATTAAGCCTTAGGACATAATATGTGTGATTACATGTGTACCTAGGTATGAGTACGCAACTGTTACGCTTACGCTAAGCTGAAGTTGATGATTAAGTCCGCTTGAGTCAGCGTTGACCCAGATGTGGTGGGCCGGTGACGGTGAGCGGGAATCTACATGCTCTAAATACTCTCAGAGTAGGTTAGGGAGCGGGGTCAACGACCCCAGCCCGCCATGCCCTCCGCACGCTCCGGGCGACGTCGAATTTGACACAGAAATGAGAAGAATTTAGGTAGGTAATTGTTTTTATTGATGTTTACGACTGATTTAAAAATAATATTGAATATTTTACAGCAATTGAAGAAACAGTAGGTTTGTTTGGTCTCAATTTACCATAAGGCAGAAAACCCCCAAAACAAACATTCAGAGTTCATACATCAAACATAATCTCAAAATTCTGTATTATTTTCTGATAGCTCAAGCACAAAATACCTACGTAGACCGTATCTACTTAGACAAAAAAAAATTATTGTATTAATTAAATATTTTCTCCTAAAATGTTTTTTTAAATGTTTACTTTTGTTAAATTCAATGCAAATTTTTTCAGCTATCAGAAGAATAAAGTAAAATGTATATTTTTCCTGTGATCACAAACAAAATATCGTTTTCGAAAGAAACCTTATCGCATTAGCGCCATCTAGTGTCGAGTAGATTGATTGTGTAAAGGCCAATAGATGTCGCTGAGTGTCGGTAATCTTTGTAGAGCACGTATTATAATACATTGTGGAGCACTTTAATATTTTTTGAGTTCAATATTTTATTTAAAACATAATTATAATGTTGTATACTTATAATAAAAAAAATGTTAAAAGTTACAAGGGATTCGTCGTCTGACTTCAGAGACAATTTATTGCTATTGACGACAACTCAAAAATAATATATAATAATAATAATACGAAAATATCCCCCATACCTATAACTCAGAGCCCATTATAGGCAACTTAGGCAGGTACCTATCTTTCTCAATCGACAATTTTTTTTTCGTGTATGATAAAATATGTTACGCGATAGGTATTACCGATTATGATCAGATTCTAATGTTTATTTTTTATAGAATAGGCTATAATTTCGACGTGGGAAACACCTTCAAAAGGTGGAAAATTAATGCTGTTTATTGAATTTCAGGAGTTTGAAGTCCATTTTGAAAAAAAATTCTAATATCTATGTATGGCCAATTTAACTTACATTTAAATAACGTTACATTAAGTATTATTACCTACTATACTAGCGTATTGGTTTTAAAAATCCCGTGAGAACTCTTTGTTTTTCCTAAGCTCCTTTGAGCTCATACCTTGCGTAAAACTGCTAAAAGTTCACTGGTGGATGTTTAGGTATATCCAGCCTTTCAGGGATAAGCCGGTAATCTTTAAAGTATCACCTTTCTAACAAAAAAAGAATCAATGAAATCGGACCACGCGTTAATAAATTACAGCAAAGTACACATTTTGACTTTCATCCCCTCTCCCAAGGGAACCATGCTGAATTTTGGGATAAAAAGTATCCTATATGTTACTCCGTAGTATGAACTTAAATCATACCAAGTTTCATTTCAATCCATTCAGTAGTTTTTGCGTGATGCGCGCACAAACATACAGACAAACAGACAAAAATGTCAAAAATAGCTTTTTTACGTTCTATTGCTTATATCCCTAACATCCCCCAGTTATTAGGTATTTTGCAAAAATCTTTAATGTACAGATACGGCAAGTCTACGATTTTATTATATGTACAGATATATCATTTAAGAACTTAGAAGCAATTCAATGAGTTATTTTGACATCAAAGTAATCTTTTATCTTGTTAAGTATTATTTTTCAAGGATTTGCTGTTTATAAAAACATTACGTTTAATATTGACAGTAAAATCCCTTGATGCATTTCCCAGTTAGCTGAGAACTAAAAATAACTGGGTGGTAAACTCATGTCAGTAGAGTAGAGTGGTGCTGGGGGGAGTGGGGGACATTGAGGGGGTGAGGCGGCGCGGCCGTGAACTGCGCCGACCCCACCCGTACTACGCCTCCGCTTACATACATACCCACCTACCTACATTATCTGACATCACAATATATAATTCCTCATTTTTAACCCCCGACGCAAAAACGACAGGGTGTTATAAGTTTGACGTGTCTGTGTGTGTGTGTGTGTGTGTGTTGTGTGTGTGTGTGTGTGTGTGTGTGTGTGTGTGTGTGTGTGTGTGTGTGTGTGTGTGTGTGTGTTCCCCTGTGGCGCTCAAACAGGTGGACCGATTTGAATGCGGTTTTTTTTGTTTGAAAGGTGAATTAGTCGAGAGTGTTGTTAGCTATGTTTGATGAAAATTGATCCAATATGGCCGCCACTACTAAATGGTGGGTTACGTATTTTTTCACAACTCCCTTAATATGGGTATCAAATGAAAGGGCTTGACTAGTAGAATAGCATTATTGCAAATCCAAGATGGCCGCCACCACAAAATGGCGAATTTCGGGGGTTTATTAAATTTTTAATTTACACTTGTAGATTTATTATTAGTGAATATTACTAGTCATAAATTCATTTACTAAACGTATAATAGAATCACAGACCAGTCAAATAAAGACTGGTAATAGCAGGGCACCCGCACTCACCACACATATGCGCTGGAATCACCTATTTAAATGCGCCGCCCACATTCGGTACCTCATTCCGTGAGCGGACGTCATTGTGTAAAGAAGTCCCTAAACAGGTGTTTTTCTGTCAAAGATGCCCTACTGTGCAGTCAAATGGTGCGGAAAATGTCCAGTCTTAATAAAGACGGAATTACATTTCACAGGTAAGCCCATATTCTTCAATTTAAGGATAATTATAATAATTTAAAATAGTACAGCAAAACACAAAATGCGAAAGCACTCCCGTTGAAGTCTTTTATCGCCATCTCTTTTTTCTCATGTTTATCTGCATAAGTCATTCTCGCTCCATGCTTGTTAGAGATGGCGGTCTAATAAAAATATAATTTATCGATAAAATGCGAACATTGAAAGTTATCCCAATATTTTAATAATGATATTGACTGAATTCGACTGAACTCAACTGAACTCGACTGAACTCGACTGAACTCGACTTAACTCGACTTAACTCGACTGAACTAGACTTAACTCGACTTAACTCGACTGAACTCGACTTAACTCGACTGAACTCGACTGAACACGACTGAACTCGACTGAACTCGACTGAATTCGACTGAACTCGACTGAACTCGACTTAACTCGACTTAACTCGACTGAACTCGACTTAACTCGACTTAACTCGACTTAACTCGACTGAACTCGACTTAAGTCGACTGAAATCGACTGAACTCGACTTAACTCGACTGAACTCGACTTAACTCGACTTAACTCGACTTAACTCGACTGAACACGACTGAACTCGACTGAACACGACTGAACTCGACTGAACTCGACTGAATTCGACTGAATTCGACTGAACTCGACTGAACTCGACTGAACTCGACTTAACTCGACTTAACTCGACTGAACTCGACTGAACTCGACTTAACTCGACTCAACTCGACTGAACTCGACTTAACTCGACTTAACTCGACTTAACTCGACTGAACTCGACTGAACTCGACTTAAGTCGACTGAAATCGACTGAACTCGACTGAACTCGACTTAACTCGACTGAACAAGTCGAATTCAGTCGAGTTCAGTCGAATTCAGTCGAGTTCAGTCGAGTTAAGTCGAGTTCAGTCGAGTTAAGTCGAGTTCAGTCGAGTTCAGTCGAGTTAAGTCGAGTTCAGTCGAGTTAAGTTGAGTTCAGTCGAGTTCAGTCGAGTTCAGTCGAGTTAAGTCGAGTTAAGTCGACTTCAGTCGAGTTCAGTCGAGTTAAGTCAAGTTCAGTCAAGTTCAGTCGAGATAAGTCGAGTTCAGTTAAGTTAAGTCGAGTTCAGTCGAATTCAGTCGAGTTCAGTCGAGTTCAGTCGTGTTCAGTCGAGTTCAGTCGAGTTAAGTCGAGTTCAGTCGAGTTAAGTCGAGTTAAGTCGAGTTCAGTCGAGTTCAGTCGATTTCAGTCGACTTAAGTCGAGTTAAGTCGAGTTCAGTCGAGTTCAGTCGAGTTCAGTCGTGTTCAGTCGAGTTCAGTCGAGTTCAGTCGAGTTCAGTCGTGTTCAGTCGAGTTCAGTCGATTTCAGTCGATTTCAGTTGAGTTCAGTCGAGTTCAGTCGTGTTCAGTCGAGTTCAGTCGTGTTCAGTCGAGTTCAGTCGTGTTCAGTCGAGTTCAGTCGAGTTCAGTCGATTTCAGTTGAGTTCAGTCGAGTTCAGTCGAGTGCAGTCGAGTCCAGTCGAGTCGAGTCGAGTTGAGTTGTTGTAGAGAGTCGATAAATTATATTAGTATGCATTCGTTGCTCTGCATACTAATTGTAATTTGAACCATACCTACCTATTAAAATATCGATAAATATTTGATAAAATTCACAGACGAGAGCGCCTCATTATCCTAAAACGGGTTTCAAAAAATAGAGATAGAGATAATATTAAATATTTAAATTTTGAATTTTTGTTTTATTTTTATCATATTATCAACTGAAATCATGTCGATAATGATACGTCGATAAAAAACGGTCGACGTCCAATTCCCATCACTAGTTGATTTAACTTGATTTTATGACTTTCGAGTCAACCAATCACAACAACGCGTTCTCCCCTGTCCCCCGCCAACATTTTACGATTTCGTTTTAATACTATTTCGTGTTAATGCGGACTCTGGAGCTCCTTTCTCTGTGAATAGAATGTTAACATGTTTAAAACGGAACTTTCAAGTAGGTTGGTAATTTTCGGTTAATTAGATAATTTACCTGAGTAATAAACTGTGAAAGTATTTTTTTTCTATTGAAATAACGTACAATTATGGATGAAGTTAACTTGCATTTAGAGATATCATTACAGCTTTTGAGATTTTATAATAGAGTTGAGAGTTGAGACTAATCTAATAAAAAACTACTTTGACACTTAGCCTAATAAATAACTACTTACTTTAACCCTAAGACTCTCTTAGGGGTCCATTCAAACATAATTAAAATTCTCGGAAGAAAACATGTACCTACCTACCTCAGAACTCAGAACTCGATTAGAGGCGATTAAATTATGTAAAATTATGGAACTTAAATCCTGGTAAATCCAATGTAACTAATTCTTTGGTAACTAAGTATAAAACTATTACGACTTTCAATGTACGTACTAATGGTACTTTACTATTCTTTTACATTACTTTCAATGTAATAATGTAGGTAGGTACCTAAGTATCTTATAATTTAATTATACACTGGATTAAGTTGCAATTGAAAGTTGCCATATCTTGACATTTAATCGTCTCTCCTGTAAAATGTAAGTAGGTACTTTATGGAGATATTTTAGCTTCTGAGGTACAGGCAGTCAGGCACCTACCAAAATATTATCAGTGTGATGCTCTACTAAAAGAGGTTAAACTGTTTATTGTAGACCTGAAATGATTTTCAAAGGGGTACTTATAAAACAGAGATGGGGCCAATTATTAATTAAGGTTGGGGGTAGAAAGGGGGTTGAAATGACGTCTCGGGGCGCATGCGTGTTGCTCGCCCACGCGTTCGTGCCGCGTCCCGACTCCCGGCTCCGCTTTCGCGCCAAACTGCCGGTAGGTTGCGCGCCGCGCGCCTGTCATAACCTAAAAAGTCTGTTCGTCAACATGGAAGCTACGAGCAAGCGCGACAATAACATGTTGCCACCTGATCGAATAGCAGGTAAGATATTATAAGTGTATCTATTGCCTAATGTGCATTATAATTTAAGTTAATTTTGATCGCGGTCGTTCAACTTTGACCTTAATAGCAATAGCCCGCCGAAGCGCCAAATCGCCGGTAGAGACTTCGTAAAGATTATAATACCTATAATCTTAATCATAATACCAAAAATTGAATAAAATGTAAGTACCTAGTTTGTCAAAAATAAGATTAGTATTATACTTAAAAGTAATTACCTTTGTAATCATTATATTATGATCTTTCTTAATTAATAATAAACCTTGTTGACTGATATTCCTTTCATGACAATGTGTAAATTTGTTATGATTAAAAAAAAAATTAAAGAGTGTCTAGCATGACAGGTGGACACTTAGGTACCAAAATATTTTCTGAACTACTTTTTTAACCCCCGACGCAAAAACGACGGGGTGTTATAAGTTTGACGTGTCTGTGTGTGTGTGTGTGTGTGTGTGTGTGTGTGTGTGTCTGTCTGTTCCCCTGTGGCGCTCAAACGGGTGGACCGATTTGAATGCGGTTTTTTTTGTTTGAAAGGTGATTTAGTCGAGAGTGTTGTTAGCTATGTTTGATGAAAATCGATCCAAGATGGCCGCCGCTACAAAATGGCGGATTACATATTTTTTCACAACTCCCTTAATATGGGTATCAAATGAAAGGGCTTGACTAGTAGAATAGCACTATTGTAAATCCAAGATGGCCGCCACCACAAAATGGCGAATGTCGGGGGTTTTTTAAATTTTCAATTTACACTTGTTTATAATCGTTTTTACTTGTCGTTGTTAAAATCACGAGTATATTATACCTACTCGTAATTTTATTTTTTTTAAATACGCGCCGATTTGAGTTAAGTAGATATCTCTTTCTTTTTGAAAGTCGATCAAAAATTAATTTGATGAACGAGATAGATAGCCTTATTAGATTAAAAATCGATAAGCAAAAAATATAATTGACGCGAAAGTTAACTAACTACCTATGAAAAAAAATGAAAATTGAAGGTGAATCAAAAGCTAGGCGTCCGCGTGGCAACAATGCGATGGTCGCATTCAGACCGGAACCTGTTACCTCAGCGGCAGCGGGCGGCAGGCTGCGGGCAGCAGGCAGCAGGCACGGTCACCGCGCTCCATCGCACCCATGCATATTGCATCGTGCACATCCGTTCCACTTTCCTGCATATCCTCTCCGACCTGTAGGTAGTTAGCGAGCCTACATATTGTTATATTAGTTACTAGGTAGAGCTACTCAGCCCTCGCTTCGTGAGGGTGGGAAAAATCTTCTCTATATATAATATAAACTAAAACTTAGTCACATTTATTAGGAAAGTCTTATACATACTTATTACAAAACTTCCTAAATAAAAACAAAGATGACTTATGACTAAAATTAAAATGCATCTATTTATTATTATTTAAGATTTTGTCGTTTGGATTAAGATTTTTTTTGTCTTTGCTTTCTCGGGATAAAAAGCAGCCTCTATCACTCCTTGTATAAGTTCAGACGTTTCAAATATTGAACAAATAGACGGGCCGACATACAGACAGACAGACAATAATATAAAAACCGTGTGTTAGGGTTATGCTGTCGTTTAAATAATAATATTATAAGAGGCAGTTGTTTCTCACAGATACTTCAATTTTTTTTTTTTTACTTAAAGATTTATTTACAGATATTTTCCGAATTTCTAATCTTACCTAGGTATATATCTACCTGCTTTTTATGTAGGAGGTAATCTGTCTACACAACACGACAACTACTCGATACTTACTAATGAAATGATAAATATTCATACATTCAGTTTTTTACATCGATAAGTAGGTACCTACATTATATTCTATAAAATATTATTTATATTTTCGAACTCATGAGTTGCCTATAATATAATTATTGAGTCTTTATCAAAACCGTTATACGTATGTATGTAGGTAGGTATTTCCTTTGTAGGTATAGGTTATCATACTGAAGGAGTTGTTAAACTGTGTTAATAATATGCAAATCTTTGTTGATATTGTTTATTGAGCGTAGCGAACGTTAACCTTTAATTTTTGTTGAATTGCTTAACAATCTTTATTACAATTTACACGTCGTTGTAATTTTCGGTATTATTATACCTTTATGTTTGTGATAAAAAAAATTGGTAAATTTTACTTTTACCTATACCTACCACAGAACACTTAAAAGCCTATAGATACTACTTGGTCTTGGTGGCGACCTAAGCCTGAAAACTATTTTGGAACTTTATTAAAAAATATTTATCTAATAAAGTGGATGCTCCTAAGGCCGGCACCCCCCCCAAAAGTCGGCACTTTGTTCTATTTCTGTCGCTATTAGTGTTTTGGTGCCATTTCATCATCATCATCATCATGATCAACCCATTACCGGCTCACTACAGAGCACGACTCTCCTCTCAGAGTGAGAAGGGTTTTGGCCATAGTCTACCACGCTGGCCAAGCGGATTGGCAGACTTCACACACCTTTGAGAACGTTATGGAAAACTCTCAGGCATGCAGGTTTCCTCACGATGTTTTCCTTCACCGTTAAAGCAAGTGATATTTAAATACTTAAAACGCACATAACTCCGAAAAGTTAGAGGTGCGTGCCCGGGATCGAACCCACGACCTCCGATTAGAAGTCGGTCGTCCTAACCACTAGGTTATCACAGCTTCCCATTATTAAGATTGGTGCCATTTAGTAACAATTTTTTTATATGTATAGTATTGCTCCAGTGGGAAAATACATAGTTTTAAAATAAGGCAGCATTTTTTTGCAGCCCTTTCCCTCAATTTTCACTTAGAACGAGCGCGAGTGCGTAAATCGCTGAATTTCTTACAAAATTGCCAAGCGTCTTTTGACAAGAAATAAATTACGTACCTATTATAATGTTTAAGACTTGTTGTTGCAATTTAATTTGTTTTGCATAATATTTGACATCGTGTTATAGTGATTTAACTCAGTTATTTTGCGTATTTAAAGAAAAAACAGGGGTGCCCGACTAAGGAAAACCAGTAGTAAGAAGTACTTGAGGTCGGCAGTGGGTGCCGACATAAGAATTTGGGTTATTCCTAAGGTCGGCCCTATTGGATAAACTTAATATTATCTATATAAAAATTGTCTGATTGTTTGTCAAGGTTGTTAAAAAAATTCTCCTATATCTATTTCTTCAAAAATTTTATTAATTTCGTAAAAGGGTATATTTTTTTGGCGGGAAAATGAAATAAAAAAAAATGAGGAAAGAGTTCCTGTAAATATTTAAAAAAACATAAAGTGGACAAAGTCGGAGGTATAAGCTAATTTTCTTTCAGATACGTGAGGGCCGACTTTGAGAACACAAATGCCGGAGAAAGGGACAAAGGTGCCGAGCTTAGGCAAATTAGTTCTTTTTTTTAATAAATTAAAAAATACTTCTTTATACTAAAAGCAGGTAGTAACAGTTGACTTAAATAGTCAAAAGCATCAAGTATTACAAGAAAAAAACATTGTACTGAAATTGCTTCGTTTGATACGTGTACGAATTTTAAACATGACATGACCCTTAAAGTGCCTACTTACAGAGCATTCACCCTGTGTCTAGGATATCAAATAGAGCATTTCAAATTCTAAGTTATGAACTTAACTTTTCACTCTCTTATAATTTTTTGTTTGCTTAACTTATTTTATTCCATACATCACAAGGAGAGAGCCATGTCGGAGTGGGCGCAATGCAACGATCCCCATGAAAGCGATATCGTCCTATATCTTAATGACAACACGACTGTCTTTCAAGTGTAAATTTTCCTTAAACATAAAAGAGGGCGCATTTACACGGAACTGTTTCAATCTCCTCCAAGACGAGGAGGGCTCCTTTCAAGAAATTGTAAAGCGAGACTCGACGTCGCCCTACACAACCGTGGAGGAAAAAAAATAGGTGTGTGACCGAGTGTGCGTCTAGTGCTATGTACTCGCAGTGCATCGCTCCCGGCCGGGTGTCGTCGCACTGCATATAGGCCAGTGCACGCGCGCCCGCGCCCGCCCCGCGCGCCCCGGCCCCCCTGCGCTGCACCTCGCGATTTTCCATTTCCATCGTCCCGTTCGCTAATTTCAGTTCGTCGCGACGCGCGATGTCGTAATGCGGAGAAATTCCACAAACCTTTCTCTAAACGTGTCTTTCGCCTTTTGCTCTAGCCTCTAGGGCGTACGACGTCGGCTTTGATCGACAGGGAAATTGTAGTGTTGTAGGTTTTCTTATAGTTCTCTTATGAACGTACGTGTATGCCGAGGACTTTATTTCTCGTTCATGAATTACTTATAATTAGGTAGGAAGTTATTTGACAGTTTAGAACGAGTCACAATATTTACATTTACACCATTAGTTTAACGATTGTACGTACCTATGGCCGATACTTACACCATACTGCATACACCATGTTAAAGTTCCATGGAGAGAAATAGTATAAATTTCGTATTAAATCGTCTTTCAAAAGCGAAGTTATGCAGTATACTCGATCAGATTGTTCCAATTAAGTATTAATTATGAGGACGGGTTATCGATATCGCGAACGGCTGCCGGCTATAGGTTCAAAGCGCTCGGTAACAGCGGCGTGTCACAACGACGTATGAGCGTAATCGCAGTAACTGAAGTTACGCTGTTTTGCCTTTGTGCGAGCGTGCCACTCCGACACTCGTGTCAGTTAGGCCGTTCTGCCGATGAGTGCATGGATGTAGTTACAAGTTCCCGCGGTCGTTGGCCGCTCGATGCGTGCGCGACTCCCCTACATCGGCTAACTGTGGCGCGGAAACTAATTCCCGCGTCCCACAGTCCGCAGTCGCCACTCCGTCGTCTGCGATCCTCACACGCCGCATTCCTATTCCAATTTCCATATTCTTCATTCAGCCAAATTAAAGTCTTTAACGCAATTTCATTTTCGACAACAAGGTAGTACCTAGGTAACCTAGTACCCCTACCTCCTCGTTGTCAAAACTGTCTTCAACAGCTTATTGTTTTCTTTAAAGTAAAAGTTGTCAAAAATATATGAGTGAGTAATATAATAATGCGGAGCGAATGCGTGAACGCGGAAACGGTTAATGCCGTTAGGTAACTGTACAGGTCTAGTCTAGAACGATCCTGTGCGGGCCCGGCGATAGGATCGGACGACACGTCCTGAATTGATGAGCAGGTATTTTCGTAACAACGCTCTTAAAACCGATATAAAATCCATTTAACAGTATAATATTTATTCTAAGAAATGTCTCGGAGTAACAATATTCCGCTTGGATCGCTCACACTCTTCATTCCGATATCCTTTGGTGAAGATACTGCGGTTCACTAACACTAATTGACTGAGTTCCCATGTTGTACCTAGACCTACCTACTCACAAAAACTTATTTCTAGATCTAGTTAAAATAGCTCTGAGCGAATACACATTTTATTTTAAATATGTATACCTATCTACCTAACCTTTTTCATTCTTATATAAACAAATCACAATTCACCTAAAAACGCTAAAAAGCTTGACAAAACATCAACAAAATTTCTGAGTAGGCAGTTTATTATAAAAACGTACGCAATTGTAAACAAAATTAAACGAAGTCGCAAGCTATAGTCATAAGTCACCTATAAGGAAATATGCAAAGTATTCGCATACCTAGGCAAGGGATAGAGTGTAGAGGATCGGGGTGCAAGGTGAACGACCGTGCTTGTCGTATTGTGGTGCGGGCGTCGCGTCGCCGCCGCAAGTGACACTTCGCATCAGCTTTGCCCGCTGAATGCAAATTCCACATGACATCACAGACTTTCCATCATGTTGCTTAATCACTTATAAAACTATCCACTTACATATCTGCTTTGTTGTGACAACTCGTGTCTGCATTTTCAAATAAACATTATAATAATTACGTACAAATATGTACCTCTACTAAAGGTACCTACTTATTAATCAATGTAACAAAATTTCAGATCTGGGATAGTTAGGTATTTCCCTATGGATGAAGATTGAAATATGGGTAACCTACCAAGAAGATGGCACTTGAAAATTGAAACTTTAAACATCTCTTTATTTCGAGTTAAAAATATATTTAAACGGTAAACAAATATAATTTTAAACCTATTGTTGGGTTGGGACAAAAACAACTGAGTCATTTCTCACTTATCAATCTTTTCTCCATAGAATTCAAATACCTACTCATACAATACTCATAATACTGATTACTGACGTAAATGGTATCCTCGAGTTCAATAAAATAATCCAAGTTGGTAGTCTACGGTCACTCACCTCATTCATAATAATATTATGTTTAGCACTAGCAGTAATAATATTAATCAATGCTCGATATCTATGCAATAATTCTTTAACGTAGTTAAATATCACGACGTCATTACAACATAGACATACCCGAAGATTTCTAGTAAAAACATAGCGTAGGCAACAATTAATAAATGCGGCCAGGCAGGGGCGTTGCCCTTCCGTAAGTAAGAGGGTAGCCATCTCGATGTTATTCTTAACCGGACATAGATGCAAAGCAGAATTGATAAAATTAGTTGTTTCTTATAACCAAACACAGAGTAGGACCAATTTTAAATAGTTATCTTCAATTATTAAGTGACAGAATTTGCTTAATTTGAGAAAAATTAAAATAACAGTAATACACTGAATTATTTGGCTTAAATTTCAGAGTATTTTAATACGTACCAGTGTAAAATTTAACAGAACGCTTTAAAATTTGTATGTATTTAAAACTACCGTGGACGTGTCCTGCAAAAGTAGGTCAATTGGTGACCCTACAGTAACGAACTATCGTGTTATGACCATCGACTTCAATGTTTGGTTTACGTACGCTAATCTAAATTCATGCTTAAAATGGGACAATGGAAATACAAACAATAAATAGTTTAAGTAGAATTTTAGTTCTTATGTACTGGTATTAAATGAGTACTTAAACAGCTACTGACTGTTTAGTTTATATTACAAACAGTTCAGGTCATAACTACATATTATTATTTTTGTAATATGTAATATGTAAGTGTTTTTCTTACATATACCTTTATCTGTTTTGGGCAGTCGCAAGATACGGTAACACATATTATGTATACTTGCTTGAATTTTTGACCTTCAATTTGTAGATTTTGTATTAAATAGGTAACATAGGTAATTAGGACATTAATGTCGGCCGTTAATCTATCGTAACATAATATCGTCTCATTTACCGATTGTGTCGAAATAACTGGAACTATACAAGAAAGTTTCCGCTTTAAATATTAGGACATAATATTTAGATTTTCCTTATTAAGTTATTAGTGAAATGATGTGACCGGTATCAACAAGTTTTAGAAGAATTGATTAATTTTTAGAAGGATTACTCACTAAAGTTTACTAGAAACAATTTACTAGACCTCTCACATGTTCAAACATCATTAATTGGTCTACGTCCGCTTACGCATCAATGTCATTAGCGTAGATAACTATAAATGTAGCCGTGCGAGTATGAGACGTCTCAGAATCTAAGCGGCTACGTTATTCATCAAGATTTATATGTATGAATCTTGATGAATTACTAAGTTACTAACTGATGTCCACTACTTAGCCCGTGACCTTTTCAATTTTCCGGGGTTAAAAGTATCCTATATTCGACACCAGGATGCAAGCTATCTCAGCGCCTTTGGTCAAGATCGATTCAGCGGACATTTTATAATAGAATAGAATAGAATAGAATAGAATAGAATAGAATAGAAAAGTTTTTTATTCAAATAAACTTTTACAAGTGCTTTTGAATCGTCGATTGAGTCTACCACAGGTTCGGAATGCAGTTCCAGCCGAGAAGAACCTCCAAGAAACTCGGCGGTTGCTCTTTTTTAAAAAATAACATTATAACAATTATTATTATTAATGTACATGATTGAAATGCCGTCTCGCGCATTGCTGGAACGAGTTAAATCCAAGCTTTTTTATCGTTTAGCTTGGATTTAACTCGTTCCAGCGTTCGTTATATAGTAATATGTATTATAGTAGGTACCTATGGCTTTGATGTGATGATGTGTGAGTAACATTTGCCGAAATGCCGAAATCTCTTATTTAACTTAGAGATAAGGTTGAATTTTTGGTTATATGAAGGGCATAAATATGATAAAATTATATTGGCTACCGAGCGACGTCTCTGAACATAAATTAATTGCTATACCATCTACTGAAACTGATAAGTATAGGTACCTAATATTATACATCAGAATCGGGTATAGGTACAAATGCCTTAACGTTGTTCGGACGTATAAGAACTCCTTTGTTTAGTAATAACAACAAACGGTGAAGCGAGTGCATTATCAGTGGCATACATACTCGTAGCTCGTTCGATAGCGCGGCTCCGATAAGCCGAACAAAACATCGTTTCGGTACATTGACCCAGAATTATATAAAAAATCCTCGGTTGTGATAACGACGTGACAATGACATTTCGTGTTGACCACGCTTTCGTTGAATGGTACCTACAAAACAATAAAACTCTATTGTTATCAGATCACGCTTTCACGGTGTATTTTGTAATAAGGCCTTTCCTACACGCGTGGCCAAGATAATACATATAGGCAAAAACCCTATGTAGAGCGATGGTTGATCTATTTGTTTCATGTTCGCTTCATTTGACCAAAGGGCAATAAAGATGTCGGTATCCTTGCTAACCCTTGATTCATTTATTTTAAGGTGTGCGTGTGTGTATGTTTGTTACTCTTTAACGCCGCAACTACTGAACGGATTTGGCTGACATTTTGAATAGAGATAAATTATGCCCTGACTTAACACATAGGCTACTTTTTATCCTGGAAAAATCCACAGTTCCCACGGGATTTTGAAAAAATCGAAAGCTATAGCTACAGTTACAGGCAGATTACTAGATTACTATAGCAAACTTCCTTGAAACTAGGTATAAAGAAAAGGAAAAGGGAGCGGAAACGGGAACCGGAAATCCACGATTCCCTCGGGATTTGTGAAAAACCGAAATTCACGCGAGCAAAGCCGCTTGCAGAAGCTAGTCCGTAATACCACGATTATCGCACTGATGAAAACTCCTACAAAATGTAATAAACCGTTGTTTGATTGTTAAAGAGAATTGAGACCGTCGTTTCGGGGACACATGTCTTTTAGATCATCGTAGTAACACGTGGTTGTGTTAAACCGAGCGGTGCAGCGCGAGCGTCGGCGTCGGCGTCGAGCGGATACATGTCAACTTTCTCGCTGTTACGTAACGCCCGGCCCGCGGAGAGATGTACTAGAACGTTCGGAGTCATCGACCACGGAACTGCTTACGACATTCGTCGGCGTACACTCGGACGTTATTTCGAGAATTAAAAAAAAAATTAAATATTCCAATCCGAACTTTAACAACTGAAAGTTTTTTATATGGTTTTGATGATTTATAAAAATTATTGTTTCTTTTGTTTTTAGTAAACTTTCAGTTGGGCTCTTACCTGTACCTAAATCCAACAGTATGATTGATTCCTCCGCCTCGTTCTCTGGGCCACAATCTTTCGATCTAATTCCAAGTTATCATACATGATTCTAGAACGTGATCTGGTAATCTATTTCTCTGATCTAGTAACTTTGGCGTCATTATAGGTAGGGTAGATATAGTATGCGAGAAGGTGTCTGTCTCTACTCTTTATGCTGTCGACTATATTTCATGACACGATCAAATAACAAAATGTCGTGAAGGTAATAGAAGATAATACGTCCCATTTCTATCAATTGGAGTTTATGTGCGGTTTTTCTTTAACCATTAGTCGCTCTGATGCTCGACGATGGTGATAGTTGTAGACAAGAGGTTCTGGTACGTATAGACCACAGTTGAGATAGTGATATCCGCAGACGTTTAGCCCGTGGCCGTGGGTCGTCGATCGCGCGCGCAGGTCATCGCCGCGGCGCCGTCGACCGCCGCCACCAACACGTCCGATTAAATCACTACATGAAATAATACAATGACTTATTTAATACTAGCTTTTGCCCGCGGCTTCGCCCGCGTGAATTTCGGTTTTTCACAAATCCTGAGGGAATCGTGGATTTCTGGTTTCCCGCTCCCTTTTCCAACCTTTACTATACTTAATTACTTACTTTCAAGGTAGTTTGCTATAATGATCTATACCTATACTTAGCTGTAGCTGTAGATTTGGGTTTTTTCAAAATCTCGCGGGAACTGTGGATTTTTCCAGGATAAAAAGTAGCCTATGTGTTGAGTCAGGGCATTATCTATCTCCATTCAAAACAGCCAAATCTGTTCAGTAGTTGCGACGTTATAGAGTAACAAACATCCAAACATCCGCACTTTCACATCTATACTAATAAATAAAATTGAAGTGTCTGTCTGTAATTTCGAAATAACTACCTCATATTAAGCTCATACGGTTATTTGAACTGTACCATAACCGAATCAGACGTTTTTAAAATTTTTGTCTGTCTGTCTGTCTGTCTGTCTGTCTGTCTGTCTGTCTGTCTGTCTGTCTGTCTGTTTGAACGGGCTAATCTTCGGAACGGCTGAACCGATTTTGACGGGAGTTTCACATACAAGTAGAGAATTAACCAGGGAGTAACATAGGCTACTTTTTTAACCGACTTTCAAAAAAGGAGGAGTTGTGTTTTTCTACCTATGTACACCGATATCTCCGAGATTTCTGAACCGATATTAGTAATTCTTTTTTTAATCGATAGAAAAACTTTGCGACCCTGTTCTATAAAAAATTTGGATTCCAACTCTTCAATCCTGATGCTGTAGAGGACCTGATCCCCAAAACTAATGGGATTTAGAAACTTTCGGTTATTTAAATTGATATTGCGGTACCAATTAAAGACTTTATCGTTGAATGAACTCGAGTAGGTACATATCCAACTCCTCAACCCTGATGCTGTAAAGAATTGCATTCTGAAATCGTGGGGATCCCACGGGATTTTTCCGTTTTGGGGACGGGTTACTTAACAAATAAGCTACTTTTTATTCTGGAAAATCAAAAGTTCCGACGGGATTTTTAAAAACCTAAATCCACACGGGCAAAGCCGTGGGCATCATCTAGTTTATAATATTAGTAGGATATCATTCTGTTACACTAACCACAAGCTTAGTGTAACAGAATTGTACCTATATTCATGCTTCTAACTTTATTTTCCTTCCTTAGAACTTAGAAATGAATATAAGCGTGAGAATGAATCTATACTCTATACTAATAAATAAAATTGAAGTGTCTGTCTGTAATATCGAAATAACTACCTCATATTAAGCTCATATGGTTATTTGAACGCTACCATAACCGAATCACATGTTTTTAAAATTTTTGTCTGTCTGTCTGTCTGTCTGTCTGTCTGTCTGTCTGTCTGTCTGTCTGTCTGTCTGTCTGTCTGTCTGTTTGAACGGGCTAATCTTCGGAACGGCTGAACCGATTTTGACGGGACCTTCACATACAAGTAGAGAATTAACCAGGGAGTAACATAGGCTACTTTTTTAACCGACTTTCGAAAAAGGAGGAGTTGTGTTTTTCTACCTATGTACACCGATATCTCCGAGGTTTCTGAACCGATTTGCGTAATTTTTTTTTTAATCGATAGAGAAACATTGCGACCCTGTTCTATAAAAAATTTGGATTCCAACTCCTCAATCCTGATGCTGTAGGGGACCTAATCCCAAAACTAATGGGTTTTAGAAACTTTCGGTTATTTAAATTGATATTGGGGGTACCAATTAAAGACTTTATCGTTGAATGAACTCGAGTAGGTACATATCCAACTCCTCGACCCTGATGCTGTAAGGAATTGTATTCCGAAATCGTGGGGATCCCACGGGATTTTTCCGTTTTGGGGACGGGTTTCTAGATATAAGCTACTTTTTGTTCTGGAAAATCAAAAGTTCCCACGGGATTTTTAAAAACCTAAATCCACACGGGCGAAGCCGTGGGCATCATCTAGTATAATTATAAGAGTTATTTAAAATGGTAGTAAGAACATTGCTCCGTAAAGTTTCGTAGGTAGATAAAAAATGTTAACTTTTTAAAAGCTAAAACAGATTAGATACGTGTCACAATTTTTTTTTCACGTTTTGGGAAGCCGCGTAAAATTTTTAAAAACAACTGAAATTAACGTTTTATTATTAAAACTGTGTGTATATATATATACGCTCAATACCGCTATATTACGAACACATATCAAAAGGAATTACATTTTTTTTAAAGGACTGCATTGATATATTTTTCCCTGTAGTACCTAATAGATTATTGATATTAATAGGTTTCACATAATTATTAATAGATTTTAATATTATTAGTAAGTTGATATCGCAACACTATAAACAAAGTTAATAATAATATTATAATTATTGTAAATAGGTCAATATCAAAACAATGTTGTTGTTTGTTTTGGGCATGTTCCTTGTTTGTCTGAGTTCGTTTACTTTCTTCGATATCTGTTTTGTAGGTCAGTAGACAGGAGTGTTTATATCTACCTACTGTAAGTGATGTAAGTTATCCGTGTTTCATTGTTTAATAAGGAAATATTTAATTTAACCTCATAATCACAATGAACTGTTTGAAGATTAATTCGCTCTAGTTGATATTCCCTTTCTGACCTTTTGTTTTGATCGTAATATTAAGGGAGAGAGAAACCATAAAATAAGTAAAGTATTTTGTTTAATAAGGGAATATCTATAAACCTCATAATCATAATGAACTGTTTAAAGATTAATTCACTCTAGTTGATGTCCACTTTCTGAACTTTTGTTTTGATCGTAATATTAAAGGACAGATAAATCATAAAATAGGGATCGAATTTTTATCAAAACACTACAATTCAGTGTGGTGTTGAGTGTTGGCATAGGCTTATAGAGTATTGGTATAGAGTCACTATTCTGTTAAAAGTAACAATGTGGCTAATTCTGTTGTACACAATCTCTAAACCTAAACTTAAAATGACAGGGCTAACTATATTCACTCTTTCGCAGTGATGATACTTGCGGAAAAGGATAGCACTATTTTTAAATCTGTCAATTTAGTTTAGTTTTAGAGATTGTGTACAACAGAATTAGCCACAATCTCTATCTTAGCTTACCCCTCAAGTTGCCCAATAAAATAGACACTTTAATTGAAAGGTAGGAACCACACGAGTAGTAAATCTACAGAGAGGAAGCTTCCACAAGCGGCCCGCTGTAGGTATACTCACACAAACACACTCACCAACGGTTCACGGACGCCCGCTCGTTCCACTAACCGGTAGAGTTGGTGACACTGTGCGCATATGTGTGAGTGTACCTACAGCGGGCCGCTTGTAGAAGCTTCTCCTCTGTAGGTACTCTGTGGTAGGAACTACCACTACCTACAAGAATAATGGAGCAAACAGCGGACGCTGGATTAGGTAGGTACTTGCGTGGGCAGGGATCATTAGGATTAGCGGACAGCTCACAGAAGTGAAGGGGCGGAGGTACGCCGTGACACATCGGCAATTATAAGTGTGGAGGCGTCATTGAACCCGTGTTATTGAGAAACAACGGAAACCAGTCCAGTGCACCTCCCCCGCCGCGCCGCCGCCGACCCCTCCGCTCCTTGCGAGCTCCTCTACACCTGCTGCGAATTTTTAAAATCCTAGATTATAGTTGACATGCGTTCAGGTCCGATATGACGTGAGTGGCATGCCGACAAGATAGTTACATCACCCACCGCCGTAGACAACATAAGCATTCGTTTTGCAAAAAAAAAACTGTAGGAGCTACTCTTTTTATTAATAAAAAAACTATACTTAAAATTTTAAATCAACAACGCCAGTTCAAAATTTTAAGTGGTCCATAACTTGCGAGTCATAATAAATCAAAATCGATAGCAGAAGTCAGAACAAGTTGTATTGACACACTGATTAATAAACAAGTATAAATTAGAAATTTAAAAAACCCCCGACACTCGCCATTTTGTGGCAGCGGCCATCTTGGATTTGCAATAGTGCTATTCTACTAGTCAAGCCCATTCATTTGATACCCATATTAAGGGAGTTGTGAAAAAATATGTAATCCGCCATTTTGTAGCGGCGGCCATCTTGGACCGATTTTCATCAAACATAGCTAACAACACTCTCGACTAATTCACCTTTCAAACAAAAAAACGCATTCAAATCGGTCCACCCGTTTGAGCGCCACAGGGGAACAGACAGACACACACACACACACAGACACGTCAAACTTATAACACGTCATAAAATGATAAGTTTCTTACTATCGGTTTAAGTTTAGGGGTAAAGTATGAGCTTTGATACCTCGAGAGTACCTACAGCTCGATATAATTCGCGATAAGAGCGAGGAAAGCTATTTTAGCGCTAGAGTGTAAATAAATAATAAATTATGTCATAAGATGGTTATGCTGTCGTTACATCGGTTAGCGGCGACCTAAAAAGTGACGTGGCCGATAGTGGTATAGTCAGGGACAACGGCCGCGCCGCCTCATTCGCAGGAACTGCAGGTAGGCTAAGGGGTTAAAGAACTCCAGTGCACTATATCAAATACCATTGAACTCGCCCCGTCCCGCTCGCACGATGCACCCCGATGCATCGCGCGCACGCCTCGCCGCGACCGTGCGAAATGCGAATCCTGTCCGAATACGCGCAGCGCATGCGTATGACATGATCCATAGATAACTACGAGGCACGTTTACCACTGTGCGCTATACTTTTGAAACTAGCGATTGTTCGCGACATTCTACGCAAAATCTTAACATCCTTTACGGTTTTTTATCATTAAACAGCGTAACTGCACTTCACCAATTTAGAAAAGAGTTTAAAAATTCCATGTCTCCCTCCTCCCTGGCGCAGTGGTGAACGCTGTGGTCTTATAAAAGGGAGGTCCTGGGTTCGATTCCCGGCAGGGGCAATTTGAGATTTTATGTATAATTTCTAAATTGTCTCTGGTCTGGTCTGGTGGGAGGCTTAAGCCGTGGCTGGTTACCACCTTACCGGCAAAGCCATGCCCCCAAGCGATTTAGCGTTCCGGTACGATGCCGTGTAGAAACCGATAGGGGTATGCATACCTCTTCCAAGTTAGCCCGCTTCCATCTTAGACTGCATCATCACTTACCATCAGGTGAGATTGCAGTCAAGGGCTAACTTGTAGTAGAATAATAAAAAAAAATGTCTTAAGTCCGAACTAGCACATTCAAAATTGGTTTAGAATACGAATTACTAGGTTTTCTAGATGCGTATTGCGTGGTGGTGGTGGAAAGAGTCAATATTTGGTTTGCGTTTTTAGAAAATATGTGTGGCATATTCATAGATTTTCTTTATTCATCGTCGTTTTCCAATTACATATAGTGAAATTGGTAAGTGCGTTGACAAGAACTCAAGAAATTAAAAAAAAATGTAACTCTTGCTTTTCACCGACAACACATAATATAGGACACAAAATAGCAACAAGTTTATAAAGACACAAATACATCTATACTAATAAATAAAATTGAAGTGTCTGTCTGTAATATCGAAATAACTACCTCATATTAAGCTCATATGGTTATTTGAACGCTACCATAACCGAATCACACGTTTTTAAAATTTTTGTCTGTCTGTCTGTCTGTCTGTCTGTCTGTCTGTCTGTCTGTCTGTCTGTCTGTTTGAACGGGCTAATCTTCGGAACGGCTGGACCGATTTTGACGGGACCTTCACATACAAGTAGAGAATTAACCAGGGAGTAACATAGGCTACTTTTTTAACCGACTTTCAAAAAAGGAGGAGTTGTGTTTTTCTACCTATGTACACCGATATCTCTGAGATTTCTGAACCGATTTGCGTAATTTTTGATATTGGGGGTACCAATTAAAGACTTTATCGTTGAATGAACTCGAGTAGGTACATATCCAACTCCTCAACCCTGATGCTGTAAGGAATTGTATTCCGAAATCGTGGGGATCCCACGGGATTTTTCCGTTTTGGGGACGGGTTTCTACTTTCTACAGATAAGCTACTTTTTGTTCTGGAAAATCAAAAGTTCCCACGGGATTTTTAAAAACCTAAATCCACACGGGCGAAGCCGTGGGCATCATCTAGTTATACATATAGGGTTAGATACGTACGGTCGAGCGTAGTCTAAAGGCATCTGTTACGTAACCAGCGTAACTTAACGTAAGATTAGAAGCGTCGAGCAACCATATGTCAATAATCAAGTTTAACATGTGGAAAGTTCAAACGGGGCGTCGACACTGACGAGGGAGGCCGGCTCGCTTTGGCGCGCACTTGCCTAGAAAATCAAGTTAATTCGCACGACACTTGATTGCGCAGTGATGTCCAGTCAACTGGTTCAGGAAGAGATCATCCCGTCTAGAGTTTCATTAAACAATCTCTGAACGTTTTATTTTACCCATTAATATTATTATTAAAAAGTTAGACACAGTAATTATTTGATTGACTTGTCCAATATTAACAAAGGAAACAGCTGAATCGATATAATTTCCTAGAACTAAATTAGATTTTGATTTACGTAAGCATTGATAGGTGTTTGACTTTTAGGTCGCTACTCACTCATACCTTTACTGCACTGCTTGGTACTAGAATTTTTAAAATACTAGAATGTTTTCCTACTAGGTAACCCAAGTACCCACCATCCTCACACATACTCTCCAAGTGTCCAAACCAGCGAACTCGAGTAGATTTATTTTCTCCAGGTAGATATATTTGGGTCGGTCACCAGTTCTTTAATCTCATAATATTATTATTTATCGATATTAAAACAAAAAAGTTTTTGGAATTAGATTTATATCATCTTCAAGAACATAAGTCACACATGAACATTAAAAGCAGTCGCGATAACTCCCAAGGCAAAATGATAAAATGTTATTGAACTTGATAAAGAGAAATTTAATTGCACGTAGGCAAGAGTTGTGACAATGAGAAATGGAAATATTCCATTTGATTTTAACTTATTTATACGCAAAGGGTTTCCACTCTCAGCTAACCTTTTATATTTTACTAGCGGTCCGCCCCGGCTTCGCCCGTGGTACATTTGTAGCCTATAGCACTCACATACATATCCAACGGTGAAAGAATTTTTGAAATCGGTCCAGTAGTTCCTGAGATTAGCGCGTTCAAACAAGCAAACTCTTATGATGATACGTAAAAAGATTTATATGTGCATTCGATGATCCGATAAGAAATTCAGGATAATTGCAAATAATGCATTTATTTTCTGTGAAAAAAAAAAAACTAGCTTTTTCCAATTGATTTAAACCCAAATTTATTTTAATTAGGTTGAGTTGTGCTGTTTTATTAAGTTCAGACTTCGGAGTGTTCCGCTGACCAGTTTGTGGACTATTTCCCCAAATTACACGCTCGAGTTTCCCACAGACCTCGTAAGCTCGCTACGCTGCCCGACTTGTGCTACGAGTTTTCGTAACCCGTAACCCACGCGTAACCATGGGTCTACATAAGATCTACATTTTTTACCCACTAGCATTATGAGCGACTCGCCCTGTGAATTCTCTCATTCTCTCTCTGTGCCGCATTTCTCAGAGCTGAGGGTTGAGACCCTTTCCATTCAATACATAATGGCTTTTATTGGATAATAATGCTCTGTGATCCCAGAACACAACCTTCCGCATACGACTCGACTAAAAAATAAAAATTAAACATAAAGAAAATATAAATTATAGAAAACACTAGAGCGCTGTAATGTTACCTACTCCATAAAAGTTCAACAGGCTTCAGTGCAGTGTTAACAACAATCTCAATGTATGTACCTTCCTACTTAGTAAAATTTTAATTTATTATTGATATAGTATAAAAATGTATGAGCTGTTGTCCTGTTGTTTTCTTCTTAAAATAATTGCAAAAGTTGGCGGAATTTCTTTGAAGAAATGGCGTTAACACTGTTTTATCTGTGCCAAAATACACCATTCCTTGAAATATAAATACTCTACTTTGTACTACGTATAAATAATTCCAACTATAGTGAATACGTTATTATAAATTTTGACAGAGTTCGTGTTCATGTTTAGGCAATTCTGACCGATTTACAAGCGATATCGAACTTTCGATCTGTTCTAAATTCAAGGATACTTCCCGTGGATACTTCCGTATTCAGTTTTTAGCAGCTAGGTGGTTCTTATTTTATATCTATAATATAATAAAACTGTAACAGATCCAATTCTGTACATTGAAGTTATTTTGAAATTTTTTATTGGGGGGCACTTTAAAATCGATACTGAAGCCAAAACTGCAATTTTTTTCATTTTTGTCTGTCTGTCTGTCTGTCTGTCTGTCTGTCTGTCTGTCTGTCTGTCTGTATCTTGGCCGCGCATCACGCCGAAACTACTGAACGGATTCGAATGAAACTTGGTACGATATGAGTTTATACTCCGAGGTAGGACATAGGATACTTTTTATCCCGAAATTCAGCACGGTTCCCTTGGGAGAGGGGAAGAAAGTTAAAACGTGTATTTAGCTCTAATTCAATAACGGGTACTTCGATTTAACTCATTCTTTTTTTGTTAGAAAGGTAGTACTTTAAGTATTGTCCCGTAAATATTTCAAGGTCATAGGTTTTTTAGTTCAGAAATGACAGACATTACAACCCTGAGTATTGGGTTCAAATAACTTGGGACCCGGATCTTTGAACGTACGGCTTATTATAAACTGGTGTGCGTTTAAATTTATGTTTGTCGGTCTGTCTATTTGTTCCAGCTAATCTCCGAAACGGCTGGGTCGATTTTAATGGAACTTTCAATGTTATAAGGAGTAACTTAGGCTACATTTAGTTTAGGTACATAAAAGAATTATGCGATCCGATCCGATCCTATATAAAAACCTATATCTACGCGAACGAAGTTGCGGGGATCAGCTAGTGTAACATATAAGAGTAGAAAACCAAATTGCAGTATCTCTTGCCACGGATATATCTATTTTTGTAACATAATTTTAGTTTAGAGAAATACACATAAAAAAAAATATCTTAGCGATTTGTCTGAAAAAAAAAAAATCTTATTGTTATGCATTCGTATTTTTTAAAACTCTTTGTAGGAGATTTCCAGGAGGAGTTTCTGAAAATTATTTCTTTAAAAAGAGCAACCGCCGAGTTGATTTTGCTGGTTCTTGACCGACGAGTAACAGATTTAATTGACTATAAAAAAACTTAAAAAGTTTATTTTAATAATGAAAGTTTTTATTATATTATTAGTATACTTTTACCTAAGACTTAAATGCAAACTTGAAACGAGTTTTTCCTAAATATCAAACCCATAAAATAGTTTAAATGTAAACAGATAACTATAGTTCGAGTGTATCCTTTGATTACATTTTGCTATTTACCAAAAATACTTTTTCAGTTTGCAAGGTAACCACGTATAACCTTGTGTAAACTATAATACCTACATAGGAACTACGCATAGCATGTAGGATTGCCATTTTTCCTTTTTTTGCGGGATATTGCGACCTATTTAAAATACATCCGCAGGATGGATAACTTCTTGTTTACTTTGAATGACAGTAGTTGACACAGAAAATATCATAAGATACAAAAGAAAAGGTTGTCTAGGGATGTGATATTCATATTATAAAAAGAAAATATAAGTTAAAATATCTATATATGTACTTATTTTAACTTATATTATCTTGAATGAAAGTAAAAATAAGTTAATAGATAGCAAAATATTATGTTCATCAAGCAGAACAGACATAAACCAAATGCGGAATCTAGAATAAATAATTTTAAGTGACGTGCAATGAAATTCGTAGGTTCAGGATCATTAAGAGTGCTTAGTCTCAGTTTGGAGCGCTCCAAAACTTTATAGTATACTCACAGTATACTATTGATCGAATCACAATGACTTCAGAGTAAAATGGACCTAAAGTAAGAGACTTTGGGTTCATTTTGCTCTGAAGTCATTTGTGATTCGATCAATAGTATACTTATAGTATACTTTTAGTTTTGGAGCGCTTCAAACTGAGACTAAGCACTCAGAATTGAAATTATTAACAAGTCTTTATTTTAATTAAGGTATGAAATACAATTTAAAATAATATTAACGTGGTGACCCTAAAAATACAAGCTATGTGTCTAGATATGCCGCAGCTATCTACGTCGACACTTGTTTACCGCGTTCTGCGCAGACCTTGAGATTCGGCAGCGGTCAGTGCCCGGGCCTCGCTCAGTGCTCACTATATTATTATACATTTTTTATCAACAGCCCGACTATTTGCACTGCGAAGCTCAATTTAGAAATTCGGATAATCTACCTACTGCTTGCATAACTTGATAATATTGTTATTCTTGCTGAATAGACTGCAGTAGATTAATGTAAAATGCCTGCTGAATGCGTCTAGCTACCTTTCTTGCCATTGCCTTTAACTTTTTAAGCGTCATCATTAACGACAGTAAATTTTAATTGTTTTCATCAATTCTGTGGGTCTATCGAGTCTATAGAGGACCGAAGAGCTGGCTAACATGGGCAAAGAATTAGTTTTGACATCCGTCATGCAAAGGGCAATGCTGGCAGCATCTTGAGTGCCTAGTATTATACTTCGTTGCGCTGGAACTCATGAGATTTTAGATTACGATTTATTTATTGTTAGATTTAGTTATTTAGTCCGTAGATTAAGGTTCTAAAAAAAATTTTCTCAATACAAATTTTATTACCCCTCTTCACCCCTTTAGGGATGGAATTTCAGTCGGTGCACCTCTAGGTAGGTACTCAAGAAATATTGTCGTCACTCAGTCATTCAGTCACGGAGTCACGGTACAATTTTAAATGTAGAATATTATATAAATAATTTTATACTGATGTTCCCAATAAAGCTAAAGTTTAAAATCTCAACTGTCTGTTTTAAACTTGGAACGTTTTCCTCTGTGCCACGTGAATCAGGTTTCGTGTTTGTGTGTATGCGTCAATAAACACTTTTTACACCTTAATTCATAAGCTGTCTCGTGAAATGTGTGTATATGGTACAGTAAAGAGGGACACACAGACACAGTTCCGTGTTCGTGTTGGTGATTGCCGAATTTTGGTGGAAGTTTCAAGGACGACGAGCCCGGGTTCAGTAGCCACCTCCGACTGTGAACGACACCATTTCGAGCGTTGACCCTCTCATTTCCTGTGAGGCAAATAAAATTCTGTGTCGATAAGTCGAAACGGCTTCGGATATAATATATAAAAACCGGCCGTGTATTAAACGGCTTTGACTTAGAAACAATAAGACATTAGTATGCTAAGCGATGATAATAATATACGAGAGACTGAATTTACTGAATTGGATATTCGTTAAATCGTAACGATGTAAATTGAGGTATTCGTTTGCATAATATACCTGCCTGTAAGATGTGTCTATAATTCTAGAATTGTTATTCAATAAATTTAGTGCTAACAATTTAATTCTTTGTTCTAGGTAAGTGACGAACGTGGAAGCTTTCTCGCGGATCAGTAGGCACGCATTCGGTAAGATTTAGTTGGCAAGTTATGATTGCACGTATTGCGTTCTCGTTAGAGCACAATGCACCAGGCTGCAGTGGCGAAGTCAGTCACCCCGTGCTAACGGAGCTCGCCCTATGCCGCCCGCGCACCGCGAGCTGCTGCCGCCGTCACCGCGCCGCAATTGTCGTGCAATCGCTTACTAATGCAACTGCAAGTTGCAACTGTACTCCTAATGCATACGTAATATCTGCGGACGCACCGATAAATCTACCCGCCCTGCCGGCACCCGCCCCGGCACCTTGCCTCGTATTCATTCCCCATAAATCAAATAGCTAACGCCAACAAGAGCGATAATGATGTCCGAACTCTCCGGACGTCCCGCCGAGTTCCTTACAGTAAATGGACCACGAAAATAACCGCAATCGTTCATTGTTGTAGCAATAAACGCCTGCCCGTAAAAATCGGTACGGGACAATAACTACTACCACAGCCCACTGGACGCTCATTACTATTGTACCGCTTTAGCTCAACGACTTTTATTAACGACTGCTATATTTGACATTTGAATCGTTGTGAAAAAATTATTTACCAAAAAAATTGTAAAATTCTTAAAAAAATTACCAAATGATTTATTGTGAACTATTCATCAAACTTGTAAGTTTGCAATTAAAGTCATTTTCTGAGAGTATAACTCAAATATGATAATACACTGTTGTGAAAATATTCGAAGGTATCCCGCTGGTATTTTATCATTAACACTGATTTTTGAATGAGGTCTTCTGCGATATCCCAGCGACGACACGATGCATTTTATCTATCTGGGAATGTCAGTTACGTATCGCCTCAACAAAAGGAAGCATAAAAACCAATCTTTAAAAAGTTCAATCCCTCGTTTTTGTGCCAAAAAGGTTTCGATTAAACAATAATTTATTTTTTTCCAACTTCACAGAAGAGTTGAATATCGCGAATATCGTAGGCAGTAGGTACAAAGATTCACGGACAAAAACTTGGATGTTACCTGTTAGTGAAATCCGAGATGAAAGAAAGGGTAGGTCGATTCGCGCCGTGATTTTTTTATGTGAGGAATCTGTCTTCATCTTACCTGATTTTTTGCGATAAACCTTAAAAACTATTATCCTTAAAAATCGAAATTTAAAGGAAGTCGGCCAAGGGTTAAAAAATTTCTATTATTCTATTGTTCCCACAGCAGATGTTATAATTTCGCTCGTTGCTCTATGCCCCGACTATAATATTATGGGTCACAAATAATCATTTCGTATTCTTTTTATGAATATGCTTTTATAACGACTTACTATATTTCTCTACCTGACATGGCAAAGGTTCTACAGATAATCTTACTATAATTTGACCGTATCATGGTGTTCTCAGACCGATTATTTACAACACGAGATTCTAATAAACGTAGAGTGACGTAGATACTAAGTAGGTACATATTCAAATAAGAAGTATAAATTGAAAATTTCAAAAACCCCCGACATTCGCCACTTTGTGGTCGCGGCCATCTTGGATTTGCATAGTGCTATTCTACTAGTCAAAGCCCTTTCATTAGATACCCATATTAAGGGAGTTGTGAAAAAAAATATAATCTGCCATTTTGTAGCGGCGGCCATCTTGGATCGATTTTCATCAAACATAGCTAACAACACTCTCGACTAATTCACCTCTCAAACAAAAAAAAACCGCATTCAAATCGGTCCACCCGTTTGAGCGCTACAGGGGAACAGACAGACACACACACACACACAGACACGTCAAACTTATAACACCCCTCCTAAAACCTATAACACCACCCGATTTTGCGTCGGGGGTTAAAAAATGAATGTACTTAATAATTTACCGATGCGTATCATCTTTAGAGGTTCGAATAATTGTATTTAAGACTTGTAAATCGAAAGCCGCGGTTCAATGTTTTCTTTGGAGGCTGTAGAGAAAGGAATTTATGTAAGATGGACTAAATATTTAATCGACTTACAACAAAAGGTTCTCGTTTAAAAAATCCAATTCCAGTATGTTTATCGAGCGATGGCAAAGTGGTACAGTCTCGGTGGGAACCGTTACACGCACTCGCGGAGTTGAGTGCACGCGCGCGCGGTCGCCGACATCACTATTACCGTCCCCACTCTGCCAACCATAGAAAATTCTTTACCTCTAGCACCCGCTGCATTGCATAAGACAACAGTCAACAACTATTACGGAACAATTCTTCAAATATTGTTCGAGAAATGATTGTAGGGTTTAAATTTCCATCGGCCATGTGTTCGCTGTCTTTCGTGTAACGCCTCTTGTGACGTGGCACGCGACAACATGCTGTATTCATACACCGTGCATACGAAAATAATAGCCTCCGTTTTTACGACATTCAGTGCTATGAAAAAAATTAAAAAGCGATGTCTACCTTTCCACTTTTACTAATGACGAGACGTCGGGAGGCGGCCGCGTTTCCCGCCCGCGCCAGATGGGCAACGAGGAAGTGTGCACACAATACATACATATATACGCAAGCCGCGAACAATTACACCGATTGCCAAAAATCGAAACCGCCCGCGCCACAATACAACTATCGCTATAAGTAGATATACTTGTAAAACTTTACGCCGTATGTTCGCCAAACTGCCTTTAATTATATAAATTATTCGCGGTTGAACGACTCCTTTATTGTTAAACATTTTTTATCAGCCGAATGTTTACAATCCGCGATTTTATGCTTTCCATTCCCCTTACTAAGGATTAGATTAGAATAAGTTAATTTTTGACAGTTTAATTTTATTATAACGTTAATCTGATCCTACGCAAAATATTCGAAGGCTACAAGTTTGGTGAACCCGTAGATTTTAATCAAAAGTCAACTGTGACTATTATACCTATGTGCTTACTTTGTCTATAGTATATAACTTTATCATACTATAAAAATTATCTAGGTTTCTATAGCCGAATTAAGACTATAGAAAATATTTGTGTAACTATAAACGTTATTTTGTGTGTGTAATATTTTTGGGAATATTTAGGACTAGCGGTCCGCCCCGGCTTCGCCCGTGGTACATAATATATAGCCTATAGCACTCAGGGATTACGTACATATCCAACGGTGAAAGAATTTTTGAAATCGGTCCAGTAGTTCCTGAGATTAGCGCGTTCAAACGAACAAACTCTTCCGCTTTATTATATTAGTATAGATTCTCACGTAAATAAATAAGTACCTACTTCTGATATTATGGACTATAATAATTAAGTAATATAAAGGTATCCATAGTTAATAGACCTTTTCAGACCTAACCGCTAAACGAATCTTGATGAAATTTGACACAGAGATAGCTTGCATCCTGGAGACGGGCATAGACTAATTTTTACCCCGGAAATTAGAGTTCCCACGGGATTTCTGAAAAACAGGTATCAGATAGTAGATGAATAGTTTTTAAGGCACTTCACGAAACGAAACGTTGCATCAGAGGCGCGGGGGCGCCGCGAGGTTCAAAAAAGTGATTTAAACCGGTCTACGATGAAATGAAAGTCGGTTATAGCTAGGTAACGTATTACTTTCTCCACGCAATCTGCACTCAATGTTCATCTAATAAAAGAAATACTGAAAGTTTTTGATAAGTACTGAAAATTTGCATACACTTGAATATTAGTAGGTAGGTTCACTTGATGTCCAGACTAATCTTACCCCCTTCATAGCCCTTTCTGACTTTCCACTAGCTATTTAACTGGAAATGAAATGTTAAACATTATGCGACTAATGTAAATACGGTTTCATTTGAAAGACTAGGTAGGTAGGTAGGCATTGCGGCCATCGTCGCTAGATGCTATTGCCAAGTGCCAACATTGTCCAAGTCCAACCCAACAACAACATAAAAGTCGTCCACACAATTATTGTCTCTGTGCTCTCATTTCTTAGATCGTCTTCAATGAATCCCTGTTCAAAATTACCTACCTATCAGTTCTATCTATAACTAATATTTCTATTTATCGTCATAGTCAAACAATTCATGACATTTCGTGAACAAATAACGCATAATAAAATAGCTACCTTTTGCTACCTGTGTTAATACTAGAAAACGTATCAGGGGAGGTATAATAGGTGATTTAAATAAAGTCAAGGATCATTTGCGTCGCAAACATCGACGGGGTCAGTAGACTCTGCCGCCCGCGCCCGCCCGCCCCGCCCGCCCTCGCCCGCGCCGAAATTATCGCGGGCCGCGGCGTACACGCGCCGCGCGGTTAACGAACGCGCCAAGGCCATGGTGGCCCGCCTCGCCTGCGGAGTGCGGCCCTCCCTCGCCTCGCAGCTATCTCTCCACCAGACCATCGCCCCAGCATCTCGAACTGCGCACTTAACACATACCGCCATTGTAAATATCGCCTAGGAAAATTTTTGACGCGGAGCAACAATTCTATGGAATCATGAAAACAACATTTCTTATTATAACGTTGTTTATGAAACTTGTTACACCTACCTACACGCTACTATTGTTTTTTTGTATCGCTCTTTGCTAGAAAATACTTTTACAAAAAATACTTAGTGCTCGTGTTAAAATACTGTAATTTTGACAATAGTGTGACCGAAAGATCGACGGTTCAAATCCCATCAGTTGGATGTGATTTGAACCGTCGACCTTTCGGTCTTCAATCAACACTGTAGATCTTCGCGAATTGCGATATCGAAGCTCAAAGGATATAAAATAGAAAATATTAGGTTTCACATAATATAATATGTAGGTAAATTATTTCGTCGTAGGTCGTAGGTATGATCCAAAGGGTATGATCACGCCACACGCGCTGTGCGCTCGACAGCCGTAGCGTCAGCAAACTCGCAATAGTTCGCTTGTTAAATTATGTTAGTGTGGATTTTTATGTGCAAACATGGTAAGCAACGTATTTCGGCTCGGTAATGTGAGGCTTCAGGCAGGCAACTCGGCAGGTTTATCAGTTATCAACTTATCAGAGCGAGCGCGTTGAGCGCGGAAGGTGAGGCGGGAGAGCGCGGGGCGGGGAGCGGGACGCGCGGGCGGGCGGCAGGTGGTGGCGTCAACGCGCGGCCGTGAACTTTCTTCGGACACGTTTTCAGGATCGCATGCTGCGCAATTTTCCGCCACAGCCTGCCCCAGTCCTGTAGCCCCCTCCGCCGCGCCCACCCTCGCCCGCGCGCTTTCAATAATTCCTACCTATTCCCGAAACCGAGAAGCATTTATGAGCTCGCGAATCTAGTTCAATCGTAATCTTTGACTATAGAAGGTTTTAGAAAAATACTTTCGGGTGGAATTTTTCAACTTCATTATTTTTGTTTTTCTTGATAACGCTCATCAGAATGTATCTGGTTCGAGTTCAAGTGTATTGATGTGTTTGTTCGCGCATTATGTATGCGGATTGTGGACGCATATTGCGTCGTTTTCCAAAAAAAATCGGGACAAATCGGTATAATGTGGCGAAATGGCGGGAAACGTAGTTAAAGTAGGTACCTACCTGCTCATGAATGTATCAGTTTGAAATTCTGTAAATATCACCTATTACTGGAGGAGCATTCCGAAAACAAAAATTGTACTCTGTCTTATCTTCTTGTGTCTATTGTCTTATGTTAACACTTTTGGAATATACATGGAACAATAACTTATTTAGAACAGACAATATGGAGCGGTTAGCTACATACATATGTTATCTGTGTTAATGAGGCCAAGTTAATGTAACAGTAGGAAACACGATAAACTTCCTCATTCTCGCGCCTGTTGTGCAGCTGCAAGTAGGTAATGCAACGTAACATGCAGCTCGCGCCTCGTGCGGGGCTTACACAACCGCGCGCATCATCAACCGGGCTCGCCTCGCTCTGAATACGCACAACCACCTCACTTCTCTAACAATTACGAGCTTATCAAACAAACATTATGAAGGAATACCTATTATCATTGTCTCGTTTAACCCATAAAAACTCTAGATTTGTTCTTGCATAGTTTACTATTGGGTTGGATATTATAAATGAGCTTTTAGCCGCGGCTTCGCTCACGCTTCATACAAATAGCCTCAGTCGACGGTTCAACTTCAAACCCACCACTACCCACTCCTAGCACAAGTATTCACTTAATTGGAAATTAGTCATTTTCATCATGGCTAATAATCTTTAAAAAATGAACCTCTATTTTTCTCCCTTGGGTATTGAATTTTCAAAAATACTTTCTTAGCGCTTGCCTACGTCATGATAGCTATCTGTATGCGAAACAGCCCGATCCGTCCAGTGGTTTGAGCTGTGCGTTGATAGATCAGTCCGTCAGTCAGTTAGTCACCTTTTTCTTTTATATATTTAAATTACTAGAAGTTAAGAAGGCAAAAAGAACTACCGCGCAAGACCCTCTAACAAAACTCGAAATATTTGATAAAAGCTGAAAGTACGGTTCGTGTTCATCTGTTCCATAGAGAAAATAATAATAAATAGAGCTGGCATAATGTCCTATAGAAATTAGTGGATCGGAAAATAGCTCAAGCTTATCAAAATTTTCATAAGTGTGAAAGAGACAACATTACATTTTTGACATAATAATAAAACAGTTTGCGGCAGACTCGTGACTTAAGATGGCCTCCCTAAAATGTATACATGAACACTCACACACGCACAACTTGAGACATCACAATGAACACGCGCCATTTTAGGTTACAGTATTGTGCATGTATGATACCTAATCTAAGCGTGTGTGAGTGTATTTTTGGCACGTTTTTAAAGTAGGTATGGCTGCTCCATTAGTCTATCTCTATGATCTGTTCTCACTTCATTCGTGGTGGGTTCGCGAGTTGAGATTTTCGACTTTTATCATGCACTTACCCATAATTCCCAGCAAGCTCTCGGGCTCTAGCCACAGAGTACCTACAGAGGGGAAGCTTCTAATAAGCGGCCCGCTGTAGGTACACTCACACATATGCGCATGTTTGTCACCAACTGTACCGGTTAGTGGAACGAGCGCGCGTCCGTGAACCGTTGGTGAGTGTGTTTGTGTGAGTATACCTACAGCGGGCCGCTTGTGGAAGCTTCCCCTCTGTAGATTTACTACTCGTGTGCTCTAGCTATCTATAGACAACAATAAATACATATAAAATAACATGTAAAATCTATAACTAGCCGTTACTAAATAATTTATGTAGGTTTATTATGGGAAGGATAATTGTAATGGTGCAACGGTTTCATTCGTGTTTTCATTTAATTGATCGAATGTATGTCTCCTTCGGTACCTACTTCTTTTGATTTTGTCTCAGTAACATTGTACATACAACAGGTACACCTACAGATTTGCACAGCTTTTGCATATTGTTGCGTACGCAGTTGTCCTCTATAAGGAGCAGGAAGTCTCGCTTGAAGTAAATATCAAGGTAAGTAACGCAAAACAACGTGTGAGAGAAAGGAATTGCTTGTCTTTAAATTATCTAGTAGGTATTCTGGATACCTATATTATACTTACTTCCTCGAATGCAGATTCCTTTGCAGCCTTCAATATTACTTTAAACTTTAGTAGAAGTATACAAAGATGAGTAAATAATAAATATCATAGAGCGTAAGCGCAAAAATTGCTTATTTAATATTTTATACATAGAGATATTTGAATTATTAACATAGAAGTAAATGATGTAACACCACAGAATATAATAGTACCTTAAGGGCTCTTGTTCCATACAAAACGTGAGTTTTCACGGCGTGTTAGCAAGAGGACTTAGGTACGGTAACAGTTATTAATTTACCTCTAAATATTTAAATACTAAACACTAAAACTAAAACAAACAAAATGAAAGAGCTATATTAGGAACTTGTCACTAAGAGCCGACGCCATTAAGCTGTTTAATATGAACGCTTATAAGTTCAAAAAAGAAAACTCGATTACATCTATAACATTAGTCATTAATCATTATTCGTCATAAACCAACGATAAACCATAAATTATAGTAAATTTTAGAAATCTACATAGATTCTCGATAGATTTATCTCAATTTTCCTTTTTCTTGACGTAGTTTTATTTGTCATATCCGCCATATTGTGGTGGCGACCATCTTGGATTTGCATAGTGCTATTCTTACTAGTCAAGTCCTTTCATTTGATACCCATATTGAGGGAGTTGTGAAAAAATATGTAATCTGATATTTTGTGGCGGCGGCCATCTCGGACCGCTTTTCATCACTTTTCAAACAAAAAAAACCGCATCCGGTTGAGCGCTTCGATGACAGACAGACACACACACACACACATACACAGACACGTCAAACTTATAACACCCCGTTGTTTTTGTGTCGGCGTTAAAAAAATAAAACATTTATATTATGTACCTACCTACTCCATTCGCGATTCGCGTGTGACATTATTAAGTAGAGGTATGTAAGTAGGTAGTTTATGGGTTAGGTTAGATGTAGATTAGTGCGTCAACGTTTCCTCGTGTTAATATCGCCTTGACGCTACCGACATTGCGGTTAATTTGGTACTATTTGACATTGACACGTTCCTATATTTGTATCAGGAAATAGCACTGCGTACGTAAGACATACAAGTACAACCGAATTTCTGGTAATACAGGAACCTATTAGCAAACCGAATAGGTACCAACCATTTCCTGTGAGCAAAAGTTTTTTTGGAAAGCGAAATTTCGGAGGAACAACAAATATTTCATATCAATAGATCAGATTTAATTATGCATATTTTTATATTGCTTTGTTGGAAACAATATAGGTTGTCCTCGGAATGTCGTTACGGAAAATCCCTCGGCGTGAAGCCTCATGGCCATTAGATACGTACGAGTTAATACTTAATACATATTTCAATAACAAGCAACTGCCGACAGTTAGACGTGTCTTCCTATTCACACGATCAAAATTAAATAGGTAGGTATCTCGTTTTCTGCCAACTTCTGAAGGTTAGATTACGTTAGCATTCATATTTCGGTTGCCGTCTTGTCTGCTACTATTTGTCTTAATTATGACCATTCTGTCGACATTCGACAACCACGGTTGAAACCTTCTATTTTGTACGTCTGTGGTTGAAACCTACAATGTCATCGTCACCAAGTTTCACTCCCTGTCGCAATGTGTATACATAGTTTACCTATTAATTAATTATTAGTGCTCTAATTGTAAGATCCTACTATAATATGATATTATAAATGTGAAAGTGTAGATGTTTGGATGTTTGTTACTCTATAACGTCGCAACTACTGAACAGATTTGGCTGAAATTTTGAATGGAGATAGGTAATGCCCTGACTTAACACATAGGCTACTTTTTATCCTGGAAAATCCGAATTTCCTGCAGGATTTGGAAAAACCCAAATCTAATGCTATAGGTAGATCACTATAGCAAACTACCTTGAAAATAAGTATAACGGTTGGAAAAGGGAGCGGGAACAGTAACCAGAAATCCACGATTCCCTCAGGATTTGTAAAAATCGAAATTCACGCGGGCGAAGCCACGGGCAAAAGCTAGTATTCTATAAGTCCTAAAAATAAATAATATAGTCCTAAAACTGTTACACGTATGGAGATTTGCAATTTATTTAGATCAGAAAATCGGCGATGCTGTTAGTGATGTTACGCAGTAAATAGGTAAATATCGATACTTTGCAGGTGCCCCTAGTTGAAGTTTATTAGGTTTTATTAGAACTTAGCTCGGGGCCCCAATGGCCATTGTATGTAGCTATTAATTGAGCGCACCCGAGGCCCGAGCCGACGCGACGCGGTTGTGGCGACCTTGGCCTTGGCTCGGGTTGCCGAATCGCCGAGGTCGATACAGTTGAGCTCGTCCGGATCACACGGCTTGGATGTCATGCTTATTCATTCTAATAACGCTAGCACAATGGGCCTAATTCTGCACAATCTCTAAACTATACTAAATCGACAGGTCTATAGAATCTAGGTCTAGGAATAGTGATATCCTTTTCACAATGTTCCACAATGGATAGTTTAGAGGACAAAAGAATTAGCATCAATATCGCCACGAATTCAATTTACATTTCTGGACTATTGGGAGGCGCAAAGATTCAAAGGCTACACACGATAATTTGATGTAGTGTTCTGGATGACCTATTACTATTACATTTGTTTTGTCTTACAATTATTCATTGAATTATAATTTAAATAAAAATAACTAAATACGATGTAAATACGATTAAAAAGTTTTCATTTGCATTGAAACTTTCACACTTGCCTAAAAAAAACTTTTGCCTGCGTTTATAGGTCCGAAATGCCGTTATAATCACGTCCGTTTTTTAACCCCCGACGAAAAACGACGGGGTGTTATAAGTTTGACGTGTCTGTGTGTGTGTGTGTGTGTGTGTGTCTGTCTGTTCCCCTGTGGCGCTCAAACGAGTGGACCGATTTAAATGCGGTTTTTTTTGTTTGAAAGGTAAATTAGTCGAAAGTGTTGTTACTCTCCCTTAATATGGGTATCAAATGAAAGGGCTTGACTAGTAGAATAGAATTATGCAAATCCAAGATGGCTGCCTGCCACCACAAAATGGCGAATGTCGGGGGTTTTTTAAATTTTTAATTTATACCTACTTGTATAATAATTATTATTATTTAATAATACTCGTGGACCATTTTTTTATCCATTTCAGCGTCTATATTTCAAAATCTCGATTTTCACACCGATTGCACCTCTATTTCTCTGTAAAACCTCTGCGCAGTGCACTCCGATTTCGTCGTCAGTTTTTCCTTGTCATTGATTTATGTACATATAAGTTCCTCCTAAAAAGCGTTTAGTAAGAAACTTTAGAATACAAAACATGTATGGTGTGCCGTGTGATCGGTGCGCAAGCGCAGTGTCATCATCATCGTCGCAGGCCGGGGTAATGACTCGGGCTGACCTCGCGTTGCTTCGGGAAAACTCGACGACGCTCGGCGATTCTCGCCCATTCCCAAATGCTTGCACGTTCAATACCTACATTGAGTCTTTTTGAGGTTATTATGAGTTTTTTCCCTACAAAATTCATGAATTTTCTGGAAAAAAAAACACTCATTGCCATGAATACTGGCACTAACAAACTTCAAAAGTTCAAACTTTGACGACGTTGACCTAAAAACCGATTAAGCATATCGGTTTAGTAAAACTATTACTGTCATCTTGGAATGCATTGTATCTATAATTTGTAATAGACAGGAACCTTCTTTTCAGAAAACTAAGTGAGATCTCATATATTTACCGATCTATTTCCAATAAAGTGGATTATGCGCAAATAATTATAACCTTTCGTTAGTCTTCATGTAAACTAACCAGTAGATAAACTTGATCTTAGCAAAGTATAATACTTCATAGCTATTTGTTATGGAAAAGTTGGCCGCCCCATTTTACTCTATAAGGTTTCTGTCGAGTTTGGGAACGAAAATTTCGCAACAGCGCTTACAAAAATTTCAAGGAATTGCAAAATAACTTTATTTACATAACCTGTTGCAATTAACATTAGGAGTTTTCATTTTCACTATCACAAACGTAAGCATTTTTGATTAGTAAAACCTTTAGTACACGGGGGTCTACGATTGAAAATAAATAATATTAGGTTCAAAGTTTTATCGAAAACGATGTAGTAGTAGTATAGTAATACAGGTGTCAGGCACCTTAGAAATCGGCGTGATCGACGAGCGCTCCTCTTGCTAAATAATTTCGGCGTCAACATATTGCATTATTGTGATTTTATGTTCTTTAAAAAAGCGAACGAAACAAATACAATAACATCACCGGCTTCGTGTTTCGCTCATCGGATAACCATTATCCGCCCGTCAGCAAGACCTTGACCGAGCCCGGTCACAGGCGTCCGACTCCGCCGCGCCGGCCACGAGTCACCTCCACGTGACTTCTCGGAACTTTTCTGCGAATTTATTGCTGACAGCTTCCAATTACAATGTTGTAAGTACCTAAAGCTTACAGTGCCCTTATTTACAATTATTATTGCTGCGGTTCTTTGAACCCTGTTCATACCTAAGTTACAATTGTTTACATACTTACAAATATTAGAACATACATTATTATGGGCAACACGTCGTGTAGAGGTACCTACGTTGGTAATTGTATTTTTAACACGCTTTTATTAATTAGCTTCACCCTTTGTAACGTTGCAATTGTGCATTGTAGAGTCTACATCTCCTGAGGATGCTCCGGTGTCGGAGTGAAACGATCGTCGAGTTTGTTTTGGTGGTGTGGTCTTAGGTACATGGTGGTGGTGCTTGGGGTTCGCTTAGTTGCTTGTTTTCCTGCATATTTAACAGCAGGAGATAGCATATTTATGCTGACAGGGGATAGCACATGCTGCAAGTTGTACCATACTTGACTGTTTTCCTGCATATTTATGCTGACAGGGCATAGCACATGCTGCAAGTTGTACCATACTTGACTGTTTTCCTGCATATTTATGCTGACAGGGCATAGCACATGCTGCAAGTTGTACCATACTTGACTGTTTTCCTGCATATTTATGCTGACAGGGCATAGCACATGCTGCAAGTTGTACCATACTTGACTGTTTTCCTGCATATTTAATTATTTATGCTGACAGGGCATAGCACATGCTGCAAGTTGTACCATACTTGACTGTTTTCCTGCATATTTATGCTGACAGGGCATAGCACATGCTGCAAGTTGTACCATACTTGACTGTTTTGCGGATTATAGCAAATATTTTTTTTTTCATCATAGCTTCACCCTTGCTTCCTCTATAACTATGTAGTATGTACATAATTATGTAAACAAATATTGGAAGTCGAATATAAAAAGTTTTTTAAAACCTTAATACTATGGGAAGTTTAAAAAACTTTTCACAGTTCTATTAGGTATTTGTCAGATGAAGACAAATATCAACTCAACTTCAAATTGTCCTCTTTCAACTTGTCCTTGCCATTGAGGTTATAAAACGTCAGCGCAAAACGAAATAAAGTAAAACTAAACATGGGGGACATTCGTTATTATAGTTGGTGTCCGAGACCCGTTTGTCCGGTCACCGGTGCGGGCCGGGCGTGTCCGCACCCATTGTCCGTATGTCCTTGGTCCAGAACCGCCAGACGAGAAGGCCGTCCGCCCGGCCCTCGCTCGTTTGTTGCTGACTTTGAAAAGGACAACCATTTCCATTCGGGACACAGTCGTTATTATTCATATTTAACTAGTTTATGGTTTCACAATAATTATTATACCTATTCAAGTTTGAATATTAAACTCATTCCCCCAATTGGTTTCTACGCGGCATTGTATCTCTTAGCGGCAGGTCTTTGCTGGTTGGTGGTAACTGGTCCTGGCCTACGCCTCCCACTAGACTAGACCCGACCAGAATACCTAATTGAGAAATTATAAATTCCCAAATTGGCCCGTACGGAAATCCAACTCCCATTTAAAAGAATACCACCGCTGCGCCCGGGAGTTCATCAAAAACTAGTCTATATTGTTGTAAATTTTGATTTTGCTGAGTGGCAAGTAATTATGTATCTTGGCCGGGACGTTGGCAGACATACGACCATGTGTCTTGATGTAGGTCAGCAAAAGAAAAGCTTTGGTAGGTACGCTACATATTATTGTGAGTACCTTACCTATTATGTACCTACTTACTAACTTTTTAGGTTACTTTATACCTAAGGGTCCCGTATATCTTATTATTTATTCTTACCATATTGTGAGAATTATGCTGCAAAAGCAAAAATGTATTTTTTAAATTGACCTTTTTAGTTTTCATTTCGAAATAAAAGTGTAATATTAATCATGCCTTATTAATTGTCACACGAGGAAGGTTTTCAGTTTAAATCCGGATATAGAAAAAACGGAAGCCATAAATTGCAAACAATATGGTAGTCGGCTTACGTTTTTATTTATTTGCAAAAAACGAGTCCGATCTATCGAGATCGATAAAAGTGAATCGGCCCCGCCGTGCAGCGCTGCGGTCACAACGAACAATGCCTAATACATGTGGCTACCGACTGACACCAGGCGAACTTTTTATATGGACCCTATGATACAATGTATTATGAGCTCTACCCTCATAATATTAAAGCTTCAATTTCTAATTCGAAAATTCCCTGTGCAATCTACCATGTAATTTGATATTCGCGTCCCCATATTAAAAAGTGAGGGCAGCGGAAGGAAGTAAAAAAATTGGGCACCCATTTCACTTTCACGAACTTTTCGAAGTGCTCATATGGCATTGTTGTTACATTGTTTGTTTTTCGCTTTAAGTGCATCCTAAAAGCCGTGATAAGTCAAATGGTGTGCTATCAACTGCTATCTATACATACACATAAATAAAATTGAAATGTGTGTCTGTAATTTATAAGTGTGTGTGTTTGAACTTTGAACGATCTAATCTTCGGAATCACTGAACTGATTTTGTGTTGCGTGCCAAACATCAATATGATTTCAGTAATTTGGGTTATGCCATTGTTAAAATAATTATCATATTATTATGAGTTTAGAGAGGAAGTTGAAACGTGAAATAAAAACAATAAAATTTCTAGTAAGTATTTATTTTGCGTTGCGTGCTTTTGTTCGTAAGGCCTAAATCATGGAGACAGGGAAGTCTTAAGCCGAAACTATACAAGTATAAATTTAAAATTAAAAAAAACCCCCGACATTCGCCATTTTGTGGCGGCGGCCATCTTGGATTTGCATAGTGCTATTCTACTAGTCAAGCCCTTTCATTTGATACCCATATTAAGGGAGTTGTGAAAAAATATATAATCCGCCATTTTGTAGCGGCGGCCATCTTGGACCGATTTTCATCAAACATAGCTAACAACACTCTCGACTAATTCAACTTTCAAACAAAAAAAACCGCATTCAAATCGGTCCACCCGTTTGCGCGCTACAGGGGAACAGACACACACACACACACACACACACACACACACACACACACAGACACGTCAAACTTATAACACCCCGTCGTTTTTGCGTCGGGGGTTAAAAATTGAAAAGATACATTTTTTGTGGCATCAAAAAAGGACCAAAAAAAATGGTTTCCTTTTTACCTATCTAAAAGCGTCCATGATGTGGGAGGATATTTGCGAAACCTCTAAAAACGTTCCCTTTGTGCAACTTTTGAAGGAAAAAGTATTGAAGCGAAATAATTTCGGCAAAAAGTGTAAACAAAATCCGCCGGTACGGCCACCTTTCCATCAGATGTCGGTATGTGCAACCCTTTTAAATGCATTGTGGATTTTGGATTCATTTGCCACATTTTTCTAATTTCCTATGTTTTTTCATGAACAATTCATAATACCTATTTACAAATAAATAAAATTGAAATTTTCGATGTGATTTCGAAAAAATTGCTCTTATTTAGTTGATAATATAGGCATAACACCTGATTTCCTCATACCTACATGGAAAAGGGCTGAAAATATTTTTTTGTGACTATGGTAAGTGGAGTGTTATTGCCTAAAGCAGTAAAGCTCACTGAGTAAAATACAGAATAGAATACAATGTAATTAGTTCATAGGTATTCTTTCAAGGGTTGTTGCGATTTCTGGCTCGGAAGCTAATATTTGGTAAATGTACGAATTGGTCATATTGACTACGGCCTAAAACCCTTCTCATTCTGAGAGGAGACCCGTGGCCTGTAGTGGTGTGGATTAGGTTGATCATGATGGTGACGGATCTCTAATAAAGCAAGGTACCTAGGACTCGCAGTTGGCCGATATTTTATTAAACTTTTGTCTTTTATAAAAAAAAATATGGCATGGTTTTAATTAGCCAAAAATAACTCTTCACATAGGTACGTACGTATATTATGTAATTACTTTAGAAATCATTATCCATTATCTTCAAAGTTGTAATATTAAGTAGGTAGTATTAGTAATACCTAGTTAGTACCTAACTACCTACCTAGTAGTTTATTTTAATGTTTAAAAATTGAAACTCCAGCTCGAGGTCATCGAAATTTTAGTGCTTTCCCGAATTTTCCGCCGGTATTGCAAATCTATTCTGGTTAATGGTTATATTAGCGTGGCTACGAGTATGAATATTACCCAGATTGCTGCCCGATGGAAAATGGTCTTCAATTGGGGAAGCGAATGTTATCAGTGTACCTAGAATCCTTCCTGTCACAGAAAGGATTCCCGGTACACAGGATTAGGAATCCTGTGGAAGAAGCGGAACTGGGCGGATTGCCCAGTCACCAGGCGATACGTCCCAGACCACGGTCGCTTGAGTCCTGTCGTTGAGAAAGTCCTACATAACCTCCGCGGCCCGCGCCTCCCCGGCTGTATTGGTATGACGGAATTTGCCACGAAAGTAAAAGGGTAGCCGTATAGCCAGAATAGAATTTGGGAATAGTTTATCAAAATGTTTCAATAAAAAAAAATGTTGTAACTTAGCCATTATTGTTAAAAATGTTTACTTTAGGTAACTACCTACCTACCTACTTATACATTTTCTTTTGGATTTAATCTCTTTTGTAATTTATAAAACTGTAACGCGGTGAAATTGAAATAAATTTTCAAATTGTGAATTCGAGTGTTCATTTCTGTGTATCGCAAAGCGCCTGTGCGGGAGGTGGCCTTGACCGGCCTGCGCCAAAATTTCCAGGTCGTTCAACCGCTCCGCCGCCCACGGCCGCTCGTCTTTATCTCACATAAATAACTCTTGCTGTTGAGCCGATTGCGGTATTATCTTTCTAGTAACATGGTCCAAATCACATTGACACGCATTAGTGGGGATGTTATATAAAATTATATAAATCATTTATGGTTATAGAAACTTGTTTATCAATAAGCTCATACGTGCTAAGCTGACGTCATTGTTTTTGTTTCATTTGGTTCTTTAATTTTAACGAACTTTAAAAAAAAATTATGGTTATTTTTACCTGAGTACGTCTCACAGTCAATGAGTGGTGAGAACTCCTACACGATATTGAAAACTGAAATTTATTTGATTCGAACTCTACATAACTTCCTAGTCCCATCCCAACCTATCTGGGTACCTATGTGGTGGTTGTTTACTATGGGTCTATTTGTTAATAGCATCAAATATCTCAGTCCTCCTTATCTGTTGTAGAGGAATTAGGAAGCTATCGTTACATTCACATGAGAAAGTTTAGAGGCGCTCCCGGAAGTGCAGCGTGGAGTGCGAGTGCTGGCCAAAGGGAAGCAGGCAAGCGGGCCGAGGCGGCAGCGGGTCACTCCGTCACGCGGCGACCTACACAGCACTCGCCATCCATTAGCTCGATTTCGTGTTCAAGTTCACTCGCGTTCCATCACCAAAAATATTTTAGTAGTGTGACGCAACCGCCACGGCCGCAGCTGTGTCCCACTCGAACGTTCAGCTGAGCTCTCAGTCCGCACCGCTCTCGCGCGACCTTGGCCGCGGAGCGCCCGCAAGGTTCAGGTCTTCGAACCCGAGCGCGCGGAGCGGTCTGCGGGACGCGGGGCCTCGAGTCCTCCAATGGCTCGCCGCGCACGTCTGCGCGCGCTCGCGATTGGTCCGTCGACAACGCGGCAATGACCTCGGAGACCGGAGTTCGAAGCGCGCCGAGGCTCGCTCGCTGACAGGCTTCGTGTACCGATAGAGGCGAGATTCGCTCGTCGGAGTCCGGCACTCGGTCGAAGCGATTGTATCGCACGGAGCGTTGATCATTTTGCAGACTTTCACTCTTAAGGGGCGACGCGCGCTACTACGAAGAGAAGTGCGCGCGACCCGAGCTCAGTTCGTCTTTCGAGCTCGAGCGAGACGCACGCGACACGTGCAGCGGCAGTTCTGTGAGAAGAGCGACCTTCGTCCTTGCGAAGTGCCGACCGCGCGTTTCGGCTCATGCACTCCTGTCCTATATTCCTCGATACTGTGCCCAGGACATATGTTTGAGGAGTCGTGAGTCTCAAATGTGGCTAACGTGTAGTGTAGTGTGAAGGGAACTTCTATTATTATTGTTTAGTTTTAACCATATGACTCAGTGATGTCTCCGGACAGCAGCTATGCGCGCTATGATGCGCCGACTGCAGCCGACACCGTGATGAGTTCGGCCCACAAGGAACGGGAGCCAGAGCTGAATATAGGTAGTATTCTTGTTGTTTTGATTGCCTAAGTCTTGTTTGTTTACATGATGATACATTTGATATGTTATTAATATTAATTTACGATTTAGCGAGGAAACTAGATTTTATAGTAATTACTAATTATCTATTTTTTTTTAATTACCTTCCTATTCGTTTATATTTTTACAAGAGTATAATAATATAAGAATAATATTATTTTACAATTTAACAATTTCAACCATTTTTTAAAAGTTATCAATAAATGATCGGAAAAACTTTCAAAATAATTAAACAAATACAATTTCAATTTGTTATTACTTACTATATATTGGCTATTGATAACTAGGTCCTTCTATGTACAAGGCTTAAAAAAATTATATAATGCTACGAAACAAATAATAAATACCTACTAAGATACCGATCTACCTACTTAGGTAATACCTAGGTTAGCAATTAGCATATAATAATATCAATATAAAATATGTTATAAAATATCTAAATTTTTAATATTCTTGTGTAGGTTTAATGTCTAGGTAATATTTACCTTTACAGTTTTCGCACATCTAAAGTTCATTGATAAGCGGTTAATGACATTATGTTTCCATTCTCATTGTCATCTGCTCATTAACAAAGATAAAATTGGTTGCCAAGTAGGTATTTACGCACATATAAATGCACAATTATAAGCCTAAAATATACATTTTAAGTCTGACTAAAACGTTTAAATCCTTACCAAACATGATAACTTACGAGGTACAAATCCAGATCCTTATTAGGTACCTAGGTATCTGGGCTTCAATGTAGATACCAAGGTAAGGACATTGCTCCTTTGCGAAAGGAAAACATTGCGAATAATCTACTTATCCTACAAGAAATTCTGGAAAACCGAAAATATGTATTATGTCTCCCTATTAGAAACCTAGAAAGGAGGCTTTATATTATTTACCATACAGCAATCACATACCCAACTGGAATTCTTTGTACCCAACCTTATGTGGTCGCTGTTACCATACCACATAAATTACATAAAAAAAACATTAGTTCTTAAGTAAACCGTTAATTTTTATGTAATTTCACACTTGAATAAATATAATTTTTAACGTTTCTCTTTTGATTAATAGTGTCAACTGAAAGGGTGAAAAACTATTAGCACTTTGTAAGCATTGAAGCGAACTTGTAGAACGAAAGTTTGATGGATTGATTGTTGAACATTACTGTCGAGGGCTTGACGAAAAGAATTAAAATTTCATTGTGCAAATCGTACGGCACTTGAGAATAACGTCCTTTCACCCCCCATGTGCGAATCGATGGGGTTCGATACTTCAGCAGGAATTACAAAGATCGAATTCCGTAGGGCGCCTATAGATTTGAGTTCGATTCCTAATGATGTTATCGTTTACTATTGATTTCGTTTCATTCGAAATAATCGTAAACAACAAAAGAGTTAACGGTTACGTGTGGGAATACGAGAATAACCCCCTTCCATTATCAGTCCGTGAAATATTTTTGTTAATGATGTTCATGAGGATTGTAGCGAGAAGTAATATTTGTATAGGATCCGTATTTGTAATATTTGTATGGGACTGCATCATTTGCAATTTACTTTTTGCCGACCGTGGAGCAAAGGGGTAAATGTAATTAATTGCCAAACCACGAGAGACCCAGATTTATTTCCAGGTTTTTGATCAGATCGCTTTCAATTCCTCGTCCTGAAAGGCACTCATATAAGAACTTTGATTTTTAGTTGTGATATGACAACCTACAACAGAAACACTAGAGTATAATTTTCAATCAACTTTTCAACAGCTATCAATTCATTGAGTTGGATTGGTATTTGGTAGGAACATACGTCAATTTTGTAGAGTTGGCAAATTATTGAATCAATTGTTCTTTCTTACAATAGTACCTAATTTTAACATTATACATATATATAAGAAAACCTAGTTATCGATCTATTATTCAACTTTTGAAACTATCCAAAAAAATACTTGCATGTTGCTTGTATTACCTAGGTACCTCTCTCTACCTACTCATTATTTTATACGTGTGAAAAGGTCGAAAACGGACAGTGAAAAGGTCGTGAACTCAGCATAAGCACAGGCATAAGCGCATGCTGCCAGTCCGCGCCTGTTGACTGTTAATTGTTTTTAACCCCCGACGCAAAAACGACGGGGTGTTATAAGTTTGACGTGTCTGTGTGTGTGTGTGTGTGTGTGTGTGTGTCTGTCTGTCTGTTCCCCTGTGGCGCTCAAACGGGTGGACCGATTTGAATGCGGTTTTTTTTGTTTGAAAGGTGAATTAGTCGAGAGTGTTCTTAGCTATGTTTGATGAAAATCGGTCCAAGATGGCCGCCGCTACAAAATGGCGGATGATATATTTTTTCACAACTCCCTTGATATGGGTATCAAATGAAAGGGCTTGACTAGTAGAATAGCACTATTGCAAATTCAAGATGGCCGCCGCCACTAAATGGCGAATGTCGGGGGTTTTTTAAATTTTCAATTTACACTTGTATATATAATGCTAGCAGAAGTAGGTAAATAACCAACATTTTACGTTTAATTTCTCCAACCAGACTTTCTACGCATAATATTATGAGTATTACTAAAATAATAATATTATCACACAAAAGTCATTACTGCGGGTTCAGTGTAACCTCGGCTTCCGCCTCACTGTGGCCACCACTTTTACTTTTCTCTCGATTCTCGTTTCACTAGTTCATTCCACTTTGCTATTATGACTGTTGTTTATCTCAGATATTATGACGAGATGAGGTAGGTAGGTAGGTACCTACCTAACTATTAATTAATATTATTTTGAACAGTTTTACTTTTATGACTTTCAATGTCCTATGTAGGTAATCGGTTGTAATGTTACAAAATGCTTTAGTTTGTAGAGTTCGGAGCAGGTAGGTATTTGACCTAGTTTTTAATAAAGAAAATGTGCAGAGTGTCTGCTATTTAACACCTTATTAATATCAACTATACCTATGTGAATTAACTAAGTAAGTAAGTAACCCTGTACCTTATAGGTACAGGAGTTACTTACTTACTTAGTTACGTAGGTACTTACTTATACTTTACCTAGGTACCTACCTAGTCCATGAAAGAAAAATAAACACTACAGCCGTAACGACTCAACCTAATTATTGTAAACTAGATGATGCCCACGGCTTCGCCCGTGTGGATTTAGGTTTTTAAAAATCCCGTGGGAACTTTTGATTTTCCAGAACAAAAAGGAGCTTATCTGTAGAAACCCGTCCCCAAAACGGAAAAATCCCGTAGGATCCTCACGATTTCGGAAAACAATTCCTTACAGCATCAGGGTTGAGGAGTTGGATATATGTACCTACTCGAGTTCATTCAGCGATAAAGTCTTTAATTGGTACCCCCAATATCAATTTAAATAACCGAAAGTTTCTAAAACCCATTAGTTTTGGGGATCAGGTCCCCTACAGCATCAGAATTGAGGAGTTGGAATCCAAATTTTTTTTATAGAACAGGGTCGCAATGTTTCTCTATCGATTAAAAAAAAAAATACGCAAATCGGTTCAGAAATCTCGGAGATATCGGTGTGCATAGGTAGAAAAACACAACTCCTCCTTTTTTGAAAGTCGGTTAAAAAAGCCTATGTTACTCCCTGGTTAATTCTCTACTTGTATGTGAAGGTCCCGTCAAAATCGGTTCAGCCGTTCCGAAGATTAGCCCGTTCAAACAGACAGACAGACAGACAGACAGATAAAAATTTTAAAAACGTGTGATTCGGTTATGGTAGCGTACTAATAACCATATGAGCTTAATATGAGGTAGTTATTTCGATATTACAGACAGACACTTCAATTTTATTTATTAGTATAGATAATAACTAAACACATTTTAAAGAAAACGTGCTGAAACAATAAAAGCGTAGTAATTTTACCTTCACACAAACAAGCAGTTAACTAGGAACTGAATACATCAAACGTGCTGCCCGTGTAGGGAAGTTGGCACGTACGCGTGCTGATGATTTGATGATGACGATGGATGTTTTGGTGGTCTAATTATTTACAAACACCGCCCTGACACAGATCGCCTGTCTCCGCGCCGCGCGGCACGCTCGGCCGCCTTCGCCTAGCGCGTTACGTGGAGCCAACACTTTCTAGTGCACTTTCCTCGCCTCTTTAATTGACGTAACGAGCGAGCGACTCTCACACGCGCTCCGCAGAAAAACACTCGGGTTGCATCACACGAAGAGAAATTAATGCACATCGATTCGCTCGCAATGCGCTACGTAGGTATAATCTGCCTAGTGACTACACACCTACCTCTTCTACTGCATCTTTCATAGTTTTCTCCACATTATCGTCATTGCACAATACATATTATAGCCGTAAACGCTAAAGATGAGACTCAAATTAAGTATTGCGTCGAGAGCAGCCGTTCACTGCTACTAAAAAAAGAAAGTAACACCATAGAAAGCGACCGTGCCGAACATCGACCCGAGGCAAGTGGTCGACGCCAGAAATAGAAAGTTCCTTCCTAAAGACCGGCTCGCTCCCTTAACAAATAAACAAACGTAGTAAAGGGAAAGTGAGAGCAGTCGGGGGCGCCAAACGAACCTGTTTCCCGATCGGGGTCCCGCGCCGCTTCATCCTGCTCCCGACCGACGACCGACGACCGACGACCGACGACCGACGACCGACGACCGACCTGCTGCCACAGCTGCTACGTCACGTCGTGTTCGAATAGTTCGACGCGTTCATCCGCCATTATCTATTATACTGCTGCCCCAATAACAAATCGAATAGGTCATTAAACATTGACTGCTCTTAATCTATTTTTTAATCATCCATTGAAGAGTAATGTTTTTCTCGATCCAATATTTAGATAAAACTACCGGTTATCCTAGGCATAATACCTATACCAGATTAATCAAATTTAAACAGACACAAAATGAACAGGTGAGGCCAGGTAGAATGTGAATGTAGCCGCACTGAAAGGGTCAACGACTCCCCTCAAGTGCAGTGGAGAGTTAGCGCTTTCTAAAATAACTATTCAGTGTCACCAAAGCACGCAACATGATGCGCTTGCGTCACTTGCTTTATTAGCGGCAGAAATGTATGGAGGCTTGCGTAACATGGCTCGAGTTTGAGATACATAAATATTCTAACGAAATTAACAATAACGTCTAACCTCACAATAGTTTGATCAATGAAACAAATGACAGAGTTTTTCAATAACGAAGTTATGATGTTAATAACCTAGATCCAACAGTGACCTGTATAAACCTATGTAGTTAGGTAGGTACTAGCTTAAGCCAATTTAGTCCAGCAAAATTGTGATAAACACTTGTGTAACGTAAAAATTGAAGGTGAGACAAAGTCACCTTACCGCAGGTCATACGCGAATGTTTGTTTGAAATACCTACCACCTCAACATCAGGATGTGAGGCGTTCGCTAATTATAATATATTGCACCGTCTGAATATCGTTTTAAATACATAAATCACAAATATTAGGTACATACTTCACAGCTTTATTTGATTAGCTCTAGGTTCACGTTTTTGTTTATTAGTTTTTACTTATATGTATAGATAATTTTGTTTGTTTTAATGTAACGCAATAACAAAGAAATTTTTATTTTCATTATTTCTCATTGTGTTCTCGCTTGTTTCAGAATTCGATGGTACCACGGTGCTGTGCCGCGTCTGCGGCGACAAGGCGAGTGGCTTCCATTACGGAGTGCACTCTTGTGAGGGCTGCAAGGTAATGAATTTCTTCATATATACGATATCTAAGATTAATTAATTATCATAGAGCCGTCGTATACCAGTATGCTCACCAACACGCCACTAGGTACAAAAAACGCCATGCCACCTACTGTAACAAAAAAAATCCGTGTTTAAAATTAGAAGCCAGGTTATGAAAATAAAACTGCCGCGCATTCTCTCTGTATTGAACGAAACATTTACTTGAATGCTTGAAGTTTGCTTTATATTTTACGATCGTTGAATAGGTATGTACCTACTAACGTCATCACTACTACTTTTAAAGTCTGACGTCTTTACGTAGGTCATAGTGTTATTTAAACGACTTAGACTTAAATTATTATCGATAATCTAAAATTAGTGGTAGGTATCGGCTATCGATATAACCTTCTTGTGGTATCGATTATAATATTATGAGTTATGACATAAACCTCTTCACGGATTTATCAAAAGAGCAAAACCCACAGGTGTATAAAAAAATCTCATTGTATCAGAAAGTGATCAGAGTGGCTAGCGTGTGACACACTAGAAAATTATCTCTACACTTTATCTCGTGTGTGTCAGCCACGCAGATGGTCGCGTCGCGTCAGCAAGAGCAAATTCGGCGCCCTAGGCAAAAGGTAGTGACTGGTAAGACGCCCTTGAGACAAAAATTTCGCAACAAAATAAAACAGTCATTTTGATCTATGGGTATTAAACGCGATCGAGGGTTGATTAAAACGTTTCTAGCTAGTAGTAGCGCCCTAGGGAGTAGGGTACTTCCTACAGGAACGAGCCAGACCTGTTCAATAATAGTAATTGATATGATTTATTAAATCGTTAAAATCGATAAACTCGCTCCCACTTTTAGAGGTAAATATGAAAGAATTAATTTTCATTCACATTACAATCATGTATTTATTTATAAGCGTCAGCTGGAAGTGTTTCAACGTCCTAGAGTTTGAACGGCAAGGCCGCGACACGCGGAAGACAATCTCTATAGACACAGATCACAGAGCTGGCCGTGGTATTTTTGAACTATAAACATTCGAATTCTTTGCGCGTTCGTTTTTGTCATCTGCACTGATAGCCTACAATTAATCAGCTCATTAACAAGAGCTGCATCATCGCCACTTTGAAAACGTAAAATAACTGAAAGCAAAGCGGGTAAAAGTTAGAAACTAATTGCCTGCAGGATGCAGCAGTTAGACAGAATGCATAAACCTTAGGCATTTCCACAGTCGGTAAAATAAAATATATTTTTCTCGCCTAATTTCGTATTCATTCCGAATTCCGATGCACTCTAATATTAAATTAAACATATATGAAATGTATTAAAAAATATTGTTTAAATCAATAAATATTGTGAGCTAATTTAATAATAAATATCGTACTAAATACCTGCCGATGCTAGGAATTTATAGCATAGGAAACACTTATGTTTCCAATGTTTGTTTAACATCGTTTAGGGGTCGTTGGGTCGCTATAGGTAGGTGGGCTGGTACCTGTCGCCGTCGGCTCGGCGGTCAGTCCCTTCGCCCTAATTCTATAAATTTCATTTTTGATACCTGCCCGGAACAATCACACGGGAACGGGCCGTCCTTTAAGAATGTTTCGTTGTAGACGGGTCTTTTTGTATTTTTTTTCCATGGGGTCGAGGTCAGACCCAATGATGATAAGGTTAACCGGCGCCTTTTATATTTGTTAATAGAAAACATCTTCACTTATAACTCACTATAATTGCACGGGTGGGTTTACCTGTTAAAGGCTAGTGAAATGTGAATACGCTTTACAATTACAATTTTACAATTACAATTTTAAGTTTAATTTAATTTGTAAAATTTCAATTTTCATGTATTGGATATTAATATCCGTAGCAATAAAGATTATTATTTTTATTTTACATACAAACCTTATCGTGAAATGTTCTAAATTGGCATTGTTCTTATGATGGCGATATAAATGTTATAATTAAATACCTAAGTATAATAATTACATATTATCAACGAATCGTTTCCGTGATGCAAACTTTGCCAAGTTTCAGCTCTTTGGATGATCGATACGCGAACGCGGAGGAGGGAACAGACAAACATAAATAAATATTTTTTTATGATAGAAATACCTACACAGAAAAATGCGGATTACAGCTTTGTTTTATCCGTATCCGTATTTTTATATTTATAGTATTTAGAGAAGAGAAAAAGTCAGTTAAAAATTGTTTAGAAACAAAATTAAAATTATATTATATCTACGGCTAATACTTAGGTACCTACTTAGATCACAGAATGCGTATAATCTTAAATACAGTAGTAGGTACTTTGTATTTTAAGACGTTATACAAGTGTGCGAATAAAAAATTAAAACTATGTTATACGGCTTTGTCCTACTTTACTACCTTAGTAAGCCGTCTTAAAAAGTGTTTCGATAAAAAATTAAAATTATGTTATACGAAAATATAACTATTTACCTATACGGGATAGTTTCGTACTTGGTAGGTAATAATTTAAGGGCCAACAGATGCCCGCATACAATCTTTCCCACTTGATCTCCTGTCTGAGAGCAGAACACTTCCTGTATTACTTTTATTAAGAGCTCTTATAGCGTCTGGATATAAGAATGGATGGATGGTGAAGTTAAATTTTTGTATCAAATAAATAATTAAGCAATATGTCACTTTTATTATTATACTTAGGTAACATATATTTAGATGCCTAATTATCAGTTTAAATAATATAAAAATATATATGATCACTGATCCTAATAAGTAGTTATACAGTGTGGATAATTCTGTTGTACACAATCTCTAAACTTAAACTAAATTGACAGGTTTAAAAATAGTGCTATCCTTTTCTGCAGGGAGCATTGTGAAAAAGATAGGAATATATTTAGACCTGCTACCTATTTTAGTTTAGATTTAGAGATTGTGTACAACAGAATTAGCCACAAGCTTATTTGTGTTTTAGGGACAAAAAGCTTTCTACCGGTAGGTAAGTATCTACTTCGCCTTGACACATTAATAATTCCTTTCAAAGCATTAAAAATGTAGAGCCAATTTGCGTCATGTTACTCGATCGTTACTCGTTAGTATGACGATTGCTGCTCGACCAGTTAAAGGTCATACAATGGTCGTATAAGATACGTAACACGAGCGTGAAAGCGGTGCAAGGAAGACGAGAATAGAAGTGCAAGTGTACGATAACCGGTTCTGAGACCAAGTTTGGTCGGCGGTCGGCGCGTCCTGCCGCGGGACAATGCGTGTCCTTCGGCCCGCAGCGTCTGGACCATTGTGATACTCAGATATAATAAGTCCGAATTAAGAGACAGACATACTTATAGTTCAACATAATAATATTTTCTCTTGTCTTAAATTTCAGGATTTTGGTATAAAAATAGTTTTAAAGATAAAGATTTAAATAAAAATAAAAGATAAGTTAAAATTTTTAACTTTTTTTTTGTGTAAGTAGGCGATCGTACACTTATTGCAAAAATTAAAAGTAAACTTTAAAGTTGGCGTACTTATCATAACCAAACCTAAGCTACATTCCCACAAGCCCACAACGATGGCCTCAAGGTGCCTTCTAATTTATATATTTTTTTATTACTGCTGACTTTAATAAATAGGCGGGTAAATCTGTTTTATAAAACGTTTTAATTTATCTAACGTGATTTTAAATTAAAAAAAAAACGTAAAATGCTACGAAAATTCTGTGCGAAAATTATTATACAACTTGCCAGAATGTGAATACGTAGACCACTAGCGCCAACTAACGACACCGGTAAAAAAAACTCAAACCATAGTTCGCCTACTCGCCACGAGATGGCGCTATGTGCAAGAGGCAGCGCGCCTTCGAACGAAAATCGTGAATGAATGGTTTTTACGGTCTACTACGAGCGGGGCGCGTGTCCGTAGTCCGTACGCACCGATGTCAACGAACTTAGGTTTTATTACTACATACATTTATAATTTGATAATTTATTTAACCGAGATTACAGACTAACTAATAGCTTAATGTAACTACCTCTATAATTATCGTTACCTAGTGTCAATCTGAATAGCGAATGGCTTTACATGTAGTTTAAAAACATTAAATTAACATTGCCGTGTAGGTACAATATTAGATTGCATTAAAACAATTTTATTTTACCAATTCACTTCAAATAGGTGGGTACGTATATACTTATAAATTAATAAATATTAATAGGGTATTGACCATGATTGAAAATAGATAACTATTCAACATCACCATGAGTAATTTTTCATTTTATTATTTTCTCGACCAGGTTTAGCTTTTAAATAAAAAAAAATTAAAACCTACTCCATTAATTAATCAAGCTTGTACATAAGACCAACACTACTAGTCCACTGATCCAGAGCAAGTAAATTAGCTTTAGAAAACGGAATAAAACTTTAAAGGTTGGTAGAAAACTAGAAAAGTTTCTATTATATAGTGCGACCATTCTATCTGTGAACTGAGGGAGGTCGCTAGTATCGCCTTAGTATTGCCATACAATCGTTTATTCGACAAATTTACGAAAATCCCATAACAGTACGTACTATGAGGTACGAGAAGTCGCCCGCGACTAGTAATCCTAATCTGGGATTCACTACGACTCATCGCATCACATGCACTCCCGCCAAGACGCATTAATATATTATCGTTACTTTAATGTGTATATTTTTACATATTACGTAAGTATACTGATGATAAATTTAGTCTGTTTTTAAATGGGTTTTAAAAGCTCTCAAACCGGTTGCACTTGATAATACTGTACCAGCAGATACTCGCTTGTATTTATTCGATTTTATTATGAAATAATCGGAGCCTGATTCTGCAAAAAATGTCTTTATTTTCAGAATTCTATTCCAGACATCACTTTTAATAGCTTTTGGCATCATTAATGCTAAGAAATAATTACGGATTCTATATTAATTTCCGAAAAGATTTTTCTTATTATAATTAATTAGGTAGGTATTTTATGTTTAAGGAACGGACAACACTAACCTGTAGTCAAATTGTATGAAATTCTAAGATGACAGCCGTAGTTGCATTTTTTGCCATTTCACAGAAAATGTGGTCTATCTATACTAATGCCCATCATAATTTTGACATAGGTACTTAGTAAAAGATTAATTAATAACGATTTCCTTAGTCCTTTTATATAGTAACAAGTATAAATTAAAAATTTAAAAAACCCCGACATTCGCCATTTTGTGGCGGCGGCCATCTTGGATTTGCAGAATGCTATTCTACTAATCAAGCCCTTGCATTTGATACCCATATTAAGGGAGTTGTTAAAAAATATGTAATCCGCCATCTTGGATCGATTTTCATCAAACACAGCTAACAACACTCTCGACTAATTCACCTTTCAAACAAAAAAAAAACCGCATTCAAATCGGTCCACCCGTTTGAGCGTCACAGGGGAACAGACAGACACACACACACACAGACACGTCAAACTTATAACACCCCGTCGTTTTGCGTCGGGGATTAAAAAGAGAAGGTGTAAAGTAAGTTGTCCCATTGTTTCAACGTCCCGTGTTCGGTGTAGTATGTAACGAGGAGCGCGACGGCTAAGCGCGTTCTTTGTTCGCACGGTGACCGACATTCCTCTCGTTGTGGGTCGGTTGTTTTTCGGCACCGATCCGCAGCGCGCGGCGGCGGTCGACGACCCGCGGCCCGCGCTCCCTGCAGCCTCTCCTTGCCGTAACAACTTTTACGGTCAACGAATGTATGTACGCAACGTGAACGTAACCCACATTATTTTTGAACTGTCAGCTTAAAAGTTCGTTGATCTCGCCGCGTTCATTTTTAATAAGAGCATCCCACGGTATATTTTCGTGTAACAAATGAGTTTAAGAATGCGATGGCCTTTAATGTTTATTGATCGTTTCCTTACAGTTTAAATAAATTATGACGCTTATTATTTTTGTAGGAAATAGACCGTAAAGTAACGTGTCTTCTTAGTCTAGAATGTAGGTACCTATTGAAATCAATCTAATTCTTTTAAAGACTTAGTACCTAGGTAGTAAGAAATCTTACTTAGTGAGAATTTATTACAATTCTCTGGAACGAGTGTTAAAAATAAACTAACTATCAGCATTTAACTACAATAGTCCTTACCAGTAATAATAATTAGGTTTAGAACATTTAATTTAGGAAAACATTATATTGTAGTACATTTTATGGAACGATTCAGTAAATTTTAATACTTCGAAAAAGTGAGGAAAAACCTGTAGATTACTACCTACGGTCAGTTCTTCCTTTGTCAATACCCATGTCAATTTTGGGTGGCAATTTTATAATTAGGTATATACCTAACTACTTTAGTCCGTTTCAATAGAGTTGAACTAAAGTGTAAACCAACACACCTTTTTGCTAAAAAACTACAGAATGGATTGAAATGAAACTTGGCACGATTTAAGTTTAACTTAACACACACTTTAGTTTAACTTTAGTTTACAATTTAGTTTAACTCTTTTGAAACGGACTATATATGATAACAATGTTGATAGAGTGCCTACGCAATATAAATTAATTTCATCCGACATTCCGATTATTAAGTATTGACAGTACACAGCCGTCAAATATAGATTTGCGATATATACCTACGCGAACGGGAAATGAATCACAAGTGATATATGATTCATAGTGTTATCGGGTAAACATCTGTGCACCGGTCACCGGCAGGCACGTAGTGGACTGTTAGTCGCGCAAGTGGAGGTCGGTCATCGGTCGCCGCTTCCTCGGAAAGCCCATGCGTCAGCCGCTTCGAGCTTTCGGCAGTCATTGTCCGCGACACCGTTAGCCGTTCAGTTTTACGCTCTCGAGTCTCGCCTATGAAGGGACAGCCGCGAATTCGTCCAACACTCTCTTATCATAACAGTCGTTAGATAGTCTAGAAAGAACAGAAACTTTTTAGTTTCTAATGTCTAAATAAGATACACGGCCGTATGTCGAGCCAAGTTCGAATAACAAAAATTAGAAGCTTTTACAAAGCGCCCTGAAATAAGTCGACTACTTCACGGCGTCAGAATGTGTGAAATATTAATACGATTAAAAAATGCTGTTTTTATTCATTCTTATTTTTCTTACAAAAGTAAAGTTGTATACATTCATATTATATATATCGTAATTCTCTATTAATAACGATAACAGCTTCTTAATATCTCAAACGTCTAGTCCATTTAGAGAGAGAATAAATATAATGGAATTTAAAATAAAAATATCTTTCTATGTTTTTAACATACTAAGTTGATGCTTACTTATAATAATTATTACTTATCTATGAATTTAGGTTTCTTACATAATGAAAAAAAAAAAGTGTCAGTATAACGTTCAATCATATTACAATAAAAAAATATGGTCCGCTTCTCGCGCGTAGCCACCTACCTACACCGCGTAGCAACGTAGCAATCGTAAATTCTAGATAGGGGCCGCGGTTGACCTACAATCGACTGAAACATTCATTTCTATTGTCTATATTTACTGTTTTCCTTTTTCGTAGCAGGCACAACTCGTAACTGTTCGAATTCACTGACTAATTAAGGCTATTTTAAAACAGATGCACGTAAAACATTTTAACCAAGGAAACAATAATTTATGTTCTTTTCGTTCCTTACTGCACTTCTTAAGAATAAATATATTTATACTTGTTTTCACGGTGGTAAAAATTTCACCTTTCTACAGTTGTTTTGCCTAAAATGAAATAAGTGCAAAAGTAATACAAATTATTTATGTTTACAAAATAAGTAGCTACTTAGTCATTTAAAATACTAAACGATGTCACCGTGTTATTGTGTAGCGGTCATTGACATATCAAGAGGAATATTCTATTTTATAATAAATACGTTTCTAGCACAACGTCCTCAAAGTCGAACACTCAAATGTTTAGTCATCTAAATCGCACAAATCGATACTATATAATAACATTCCGTAACAATAAGCGCCTACCTAATTTGTAATAAATAGTATGATGCATAAATTAATATAAAAAAAAATATAGAATGCTACGCAGTTCCGTCGTAGTCATACACGCTACGCTATGTAGTTGTCGGGTGTTCGGAAAAGGTTTTGTTTTCGTGGCGCCGGGTCAACGGCCGCGCGGCCGGTCAGTGCCCGCGTTGCGACCAATTATGGGCCACTCGCCCAGCGCACAATGGATCGATGGCAGCGCGAAATTGGGCCAGCGAACCGAGCGCTCGCCACTCAGCAGCCGTAGCCTCTACCACCCCACCACGATTCGTATCGCTACTAATTTGACCTCGTAAACCACTTTTACAGTACATTATACTATTTTTAATTTATACCATACCATTTAATTTCCTTGTAGAATTACCAATGCATAATAACACTATCGTTAAGGTACTATTCGATCATTTCGACTGTAGTCGTGCATTTGAAAACAATTACTTACACGGTTACGATAAATAAATCTATTTCATTGATGTACCTACCTACCTGCTACATTATCCAACAAATAAATTAGATCAATGCACCCCCAGCGGGAAGCGCGCGCGCATTGAGGTAGGCCGTGACGCATGGGCGACGTCACCGGGCGTAGAGCCGGTCGTCGCTCCGAGCGCCCGTGTCCTAGCTCCCGGGCGCGGGGAGCGCGCGCGGGGCGCAGAGGGGCGCAGGGGAGCGCAGCGTGGCCGTTGTGCAATCGAGCGGTCGTCGACCCGGGGTGAACGGCCTCGCGCCGCGACGCCCGCCGGGATGCGCCCGGCCTATATCCGGCGCACCGGTGCAGCGGCAGCGACGCATTCTAGAGCGGCGCGGACCGTTAGGAGCGCGCGCGGGGCGCGGCGGCGCGCGGGGCCCGGGGCACTCTCACTTTCTCGGTTGGGTCGGCGGCCGGCAAGTAGGTCGCGGCGCGCGCGGGTAGCTGCGCCGAGCGCGCCGCGGGCCGCAGCGCCCGCACAGTCCGCCGTCGGCCACCATCCGTGCCGGTGCAGTACTCGCAGTGAACTCGCAGCGACTCGTAGCTCGTAGTGTGTCAGTGAGTGGCGTAGGCACGTAGGCGTGCTGGTGAATGGGTGTGGGCATGGCGTGTGGCGCGGAACTGCGCGAGCGGCACGCGGTGCTGGTGAGCATGCTGGAGGCGCGCCGCGAGTCCAGCGACTCGGGCTGCTCCAGCGACGAGAGCTCCGGCCCCGAGCGCGACGCTAACTGTAGCTGTGATCCGCAGGGCTTCTTCCGCCGCTCCATCCAGCAGAAGATCCAGTACCGGCCCTGCACCAAGAACCAGCAGTGCTCCATCTTAAGAATTAATAGAAATCGGTGCCAGTACTGCCGATTGAAGAAATGCATCGCCGTCGGAATGAGCAGAGATGGTGAGTTCCCAAACAATATTTCTAAACTAGTATAATAATTATGTTTATAATGGAACAAATATTTTTAACTTAACAAAATATATGGAATAGTAAATAACATAACTTTACTGATTTTACCAAAACTTGTAGTGTTAACTTAGTAACAGGAAAATAATAATATTGACGGGTCCTACTATGAAAAATTGGAACAAGCTTACTCCTAAATAATGACCTAAATTGTTGTTAAAAACTGTTTAGCAAATTAATTGATATTTGACGGTTATTTTTAAAGAAATATGTCAAATAATAGTACGTTTGTTTAAATTTTTGTGGTAAAACTTTAAAAGTTTTTGTTCCATTATTTTTATTTAAATATTAAAAATTAAATATTTGTGGCATGAAATAGTATAGTCGTCATCATTATTAAATAAGGTTAAATGGATGAGGTAAAATTCATATTTGGAAAGTCTACTTTAATGGGTTAACGCATAGGTATTTCATTTGTTGCACTCCATATACGCAACGCAACTGTGAGTAAGGTCGATCGCGCAATCGCGCAGTTGCTCAGTGATCTCGACGCGCCAAGTGGGACAGCAGTCAGCACTCGCGAGGCGCGAGGTGGCGCGAGCGCTCAGTGAGTCAGTGAGCTTGTGCCACTCCGCGAGCAGTCAGAGCAGATCCTATTTCGCGGACCGCGAGCGACACGAGCGCGCGCGGGTGGAGGGGCGCGGAACGCAGCGCGGTGTGGGAGGTCGGTTATGCAAGCGCGGGTGAGCGCACGCTAAGCGGGTCGACGCCCGACGCCCGCTGCCCGCTCCGCTCCGCTCGTTGCGACATTCGCTTCGCTTGCGCTTGTCGCTTCGAACACAATCGCGTGCGGTGAAAGCGGAGAAAGGTGCATTTCGTAAGCGTGAAAGTGAAATTTCTGTTTTCACTTTCGTAATGCGGTTCATTGCCCTCGGCCAAGACAACAATACGTAACCGTACATGATAATTAAAATTATAAAAACACTGTAGTGAACTGATGAAAAATGAAAATAGTAATAAATAACTATAGCAATTCCAATATTAATCTATTATTATTATTTATCTCAATTAGATTACTGTCTACATAATATAGGCTCTTACTTGAAGTGTTATTTTGTAATCGATAATCTTATTGAAAGGTTTTATTTATTTATATAGTCCGATTAATTTAGGTAAATTAGGTTTGAGTCAATTGTTGATTTAAGATTAAGAGCACCTAACAAATTAGCAAGTAAAATAGGATTGCAAAAAATATTTTGTGTTGAATTAAATCCAATAGATTTATAATAATATTAAAAATATACCTATTTGTATTTCTAATACATAAATGATCGTTTCAAAAAGCAATCTTACACGTACAAGAAATCATAAAAAAATTAATTACTTTAAAAAAATATATACGGTAAACGCACGAGTGCGTACGTAATTAATATAGTTTGGATAAATAAATTACTAAAAATAATTTAAAATGTAAGCTAAAAGATATTTTAAAACTCCTCTGGAATGATCCCATAACTTGAAAAGAACCTTAATTTTTTTTTGTAGTGGTATCTAGTTCTGCCGCTCAGTAATAGATGGCGCTAAATGTATTGTGTGTAGAAGGTCGACGGAGGGCGCCTATCGTTAGCATACTTATTCATTGCTAAGCTTATTAAATCATTTTTGATTAAACATTTGAATTATGCATAAAAAAATACTTTAATCTAGTTACATCTTTTGTCTAAATAAGTAAATAGGCACATTACATAAAAATGACATTCTTCAAAATTTTATCATTAAAAAGAAGGTATAATAAATTATAGAGAACAAACACTGAATGCGGTAGAGTTACAAGCCAAGTTCAATATGATAAAAATATTTTTACAAACTAAAAATTTGAAAAGTGAACTTATAATAATTATCTACTTTTACGTTTTACTGGGATTTTATCTTGATTATATTTATTTTGATATTTTAAATTTTTTGGCTCGACTTTATTTGACTGTTTTGACTTATTTCTTTGTATACCTATTGTATACTTAGCAGTAGGCATCATTAATGTTAAAATTAAATTATGTTGTTATATGTATATTATTTATATATAATATAATTATTTATTATATTACACGTATATTTGTTTGAAAATATAATTTATTCAAACGAAGTTTTGCTTAAATTACTGCAGTAATGCATTACGGGAAAGGTGATTATATGGTAAACTAGGTGATTATAGGAATATTATAGTTAGGTAGGCAAGTATCGTATTATTAATTTATAATAAATTCATAATATTTGAATATACAACATTAGTTCAGTGCAAAGTAAAACTAACGTTGTACCTATGTATCTGTGAATACCAAAGAATTCCAGAATTCTTTGGTATTCACAGATATTAAATTCCATTTTAAAATTCCAAATTTAGAATTCCAGAATTCTTTGGTGATTACAAAATATATCCTACATTTTATTAGACGATTCCTGTGTAGAAAACTCATAATTATCAATCAATTTAGGAATTGTCTAGTCTTACCAATGGGTACTTTGGGTACTGTGGGTACTGTGAGCACTGCGGGTACTGTGGGTACTGTGGGTGTCGTGGTTGTAGTTAGCGCCATGCCGGGGCAGGGAGGACGCGCGAGAGGCATCCGCGGGGGCAGGGGCCTGCGCGGAGTTTATTGACGGCGCCCCCCTCTCGCCCGGCCGCCTCCACCGCGCGCCCTCCCTCCTCAAGTTCAAGGTTGGCGCGGCGCGCGCCGCGGCGCAGTGCGAGGGAGTCCGGCCCGCGCATCGGTCGTCAGCCCTCTTGTATCGCTATGTCAGTGCGTCGCTCCGCAGTTCGCCACGAGAACTCGAGGCTCGCTCACAGTGATCGCTCAGCTGCAAACCGTTGACTACATCGTGCTGCGTGAATAATAACAAACAAACAAACATTGGATTACCGCCGCACTTTCGGATTTCAGTGCTTGTGCTTCTTCAATAATCGTGATATGTGACACTTGTTTTAAATTAGTTTTATTATAGTTACCAAACTTATTTATCAGTGGCCCTTGGCTGTGAATAATCTAGTTAATAGTGAAAAACAATTACAATGGTCTCAGATATGGGTGAAGATTTACCGATCCTTAAAGGAATCTTAAATGGAGTCGTGAAATATCACAATGCCCGTACGTATTTATTATTTTTATACTTAAAAAAAAACTTTAAAAATTTTTTTACTAGGTTATTATTTTAATAAAAGAAGTTAGATTAATTTATGGATTTATATGAGAACTTATTAAGATGATATTTTATTTATTTACTTATTCTATTATTTTAATGTTGTTATAAACAATCACAAAATTATTAAATTAAATATTTGTATTTTATAGTGAAATTCAAATCAAGACAACTGTAGCAATGAGTTAAAAACTTTGTCTCATCATAAAATATGTTTCAGGAATAATTTTTCTGTAATAATTGTTTCATTAATAATAATTAATTATTAAAATATATTATCCTGAATTAATCATGCCTACCTACATAGGTATAAATCAATTAAATATCACTATCATTAGTGCACTTATTCAAGTCACTTTGAAAAAGTACCTAACTACATTTGCATCGAATATTGCGAACAATAGGTCATGCATCTGGCGTGGCATACTTAGCGCAGGGAAAGTCGGGAGAAATGGCGAGCGGGCGCTCTCCGCTTTCGTTTTCAATCGTGCGCCGAGCGCGCAAACACTTTCACCGGCGCGCGGGCACGAAGGCCATAAGCGGCGCGCCCGCCCCCGACGCATACTACCTTTCGATCCGCAGCGTGCCTAGCGCGAGAAAGTCGTAACACTTTTTAGCGCGACCTCGCAGATCGCGTATTGTCATTCTGTTTTCGAACTAGTTCACTCGACCGTCGATGCGTTCCGCACCCCGCATTTCGCGTTGACGACCGCCGGGCATTATAACAACGGGCGATGAACTTTACCCCCTGTCGTCAGCTGCGCGTGCACATGGCTCGCGCACCCGCATGTACGCGCCCTCGCCGACAGCTGCACTCCGACTGTACGCGACCTTGCACAATGATCCCGTTGTTAACTGCGATATAGAGACTGTATTACCATAGTATAAACTATAAAGGTACCGCTTTGCATTTGCTGAACTTTCTTTCTTTTTGTTGCAGCTGTACGATTTGGGCGCGTACCGAAACGCGAAAAGGCCCGAATTTTAGCGGCGATGCAACAGTCGTCGTCGTCCCGGGCGCAAGAGCAAGCGGCGGCGGCGGAGTTGGACGACGCGCCGAGATTGCTGGCGCGGGTCGTACGCGCTCATCTCGACACCTGCGAGTTCACCCGCGAGCGCGTGGCCGCCATGCGGGCCCGCGCTCGCGACTGTCCCACCTACTCTCAGCCTACTTTGGTGAGTTGCGTTCTTCTCCTATTACTAAAGACGACTAGTGACACAAATGGAATAAAATAATCTCTACTGACTACCTACCATATTTAAAAAAAATGTTAACATGTTATTTCTTTTGTCGTAGGCTTGTCCGCTGAATCCGGCGCCGGAGTTACAGTCCGAGAAGGAGTTTTCCCAGCGCTTCGCCCACGTCATCCGCGGCGTGATCGACTTCGCCGGCCTGATCCCTGGATTCCAGCTACTTACGCAAGATGACAAATTCACATTGTTAAAAAGTGGACTTTTCGATGCTCTATTCGTGCGTCTCATTTGTATGTTCGACGCTCCTCTTAATAGTATAATATGCCTCAACGGACAGCTGATGAAGAGAGACTCTATCCAGAGTGGGGCGAATGCACGTTTCCTCGTTGATTCTACGTTCAAGTTTGCCGAGCGCATGAACTCCATGAATTTGACAGACGCTGAAATAGGCCTCTTCTGCGCCATAGTTCTGATCACACCAGACCGACCGGGCCTTCGGAATGTCGAATTAGTAGAAAGAATGCACGCGAGACTGAAAGCGTGTCTCCAGACCGTCATTTCGCAGAACAGACCTGACCGACCCGGCTTCCTTCGGGAACTGATGGATACTCTTCCAGACCTCCGTACATTGAGTACGCTCCATACAGAGAAGCTGGTCGTGTTCCGCACGGAACATAAGGAGTTATTGCGACAACAAATGTGGGGAGATGAAGAAGGATGCTCATGGGCAGATTCCGTTGTCGATGAATCAGCCCGCAGTCCGATCGGCTCAGTTTCTAGTAGTGAATCCGGCGAAGCGATGGGTGATTGCGGCACGCCTTTACTGGCGGCGACTCTCGCAGGACGTCGGAGGCTCGATTCCCGGGGTTCCGTCGATGAAGAAGCGCTCGGTGTAGCTCATCTAGCTCACAACGGTCTCACGGTCACACCTGTGCGCCCTCCGCCGCGGTACCGCAAACTGGACTCGCCGACCGACTCCGGCATCGAGTCCGGCAACGAGAAACACGAAAGAATCATCGGCCCCGGTTCGGGCTGCTCGAGCCCGCGCTCCTCTCTAGAGGAACACATGGAGGACAGACGGCCGACTGCGCCCGCGGACGATATGCCCGTCTTGAAACGCGTCCTGGAAGCGCCGCCGTTGTTCGACACCCCCCTGCTCATGGACGAAGCGTACAAGAGACACAAAAAGTTCCGCGCCATGCGACGCGACACGGGCGAGGCCGAGGGGCGGCCCGTGCAGCTGACGCCGTCGCCGCAGCCGCCGCAGCACCCGCACCCGGCGAGCCCCGCGCACCCGGCGCACTCGCCGCGGCCGCTGCGCGCGCCGCTGTCCTCCACGCACTCGGTGCTGGCCAAGAGCCTGATGGAGGGGCCGCGCATGACGCCCGAGCAGCTGAAGCGCACGGACATCATCCAGCAGTACATGCGGCGCGGGGAGCTGGCGGCGGGCGAGGGCTGTCCGCTGCGCGCGGGCGGGCTGCTGGCGTGCTACCGCAGCGCGTCGCCCGCGGCGCCGGAGCCCGCACTGCAACTGCAGGTGGACGTGGCGGACGCGCCGCTCAACCTGTCCAAGAAGTCGCCGTCGCCGCCGCGCTCCTACATGCCCCGCATGCTGGAGGCGTGAGGCCGGCCCGCGGAGCCGTACGTCTCCGCTTCCCCACCCCGACCTACGTTAAATTGAATAAACTATTTAGTTAATAATCGTTCGCAAATTGGTTTAATATATTATATGTGATAATTCGTTTAAGACGCGTGCGTGAGGGGCCGGTGCCGGACGAGGAGAGCGCAATAGACTGAAAAATAATTTAAGACTATATAAGTATAATTTATAATGCAATGCAGCGCCGGTCGCGGTGTGTTTGTGTGTGTATTGTATGTGCGTATGTGAGCGTGCTCAGTCATTTGTTTGTTAATATAATGACAGGTTGTCTAATTAAAATAAAACAAACGTGTAAAAATTACTTCTCGAATTTTATTTAATCATTTTAGACATCCCACCGACACTAGTAATAATAAAAATAATATAAATCATGGAAAGAAAACATTTTTCTAGCCTTGACAGGAAATTTATTTTATGAAAGCTCTTTGAAATGCTAGGACTAGAAATGAAGACGACAGCACTTACAGTATATTTACTAATTCAATAAATCAAGCAACTACCGAGTACATTCAAGGCTTGAAAAGAATAGTATTTATTAATGAACCACAATATTATTATATTATGTAGGCAAAACAGAAACTTAGTAAAAAGTTGTAAACAGAAAGCAACAAAGGTACAAAGAGATTAGCGCCGTCGGGTCGCCGGCCGGCCTCGGCCGCGGTCGTCGCTGTTCCGTTACCAACTCCGTGACCCTACGCCGAGCTTCCTTCTTCCGCGCGCAGAGCTGACGTCGTTTCCTCGTTCACAAGCCGGACATTATAAATTTAAGTTTATGACATTGAGAATCATTATTGTCAAGGTTTAAAAGTAACGACAAAATCAGTCGTAACAATAATCAAACTTGAATCTTGATCCTTATCAACCATTTTCTGAATAATTAGGACAAAAATAATTAAAATCATATTTTAATATATGTACACAGGTATTATAATATGATTTCAATTATTATCATAATAATTCATGGATAATTGTACTAGTTCTCCGATCTTAAAATAGACTAAAGAAATCGATTATGCTTTACGAGCATTTTACGAGACATTCAGACCTCAGTGCCAAATTAGGAGACAATGAGAATGGTGAAAAATAAGGGCCTGTGCAGAATTCCTTGTCTGCACAGGTCCTAAGACACTGAAAAACTGAAATAAAAACTAGTAACAACCGTAATAATGACACCTAGAACTGAACTTGGTGCTGTGCACGTCAGTGTACCCAATATTTTGGAAGCAAAACTAATTTCCTAGGAAACGATTTATTGTTGGGTGGAGGTCAAAATTCATTTTATCAATAATTTATTGTTAACACGATACTAAAGTAGTAACCTTGTAGTAAAATTACGATGCCTAATCTGATAATGCTCATTTGGTATTAACTATGTGACTGCAGCAATGATATACCTACCTAGTTAATTACCTACTTCGAAATATTTTTATTATAAGTAGCTACCTACAGGCTACATTAATTAATATCATTGGAATTTGGACTAACTACGTTATAATTTAGAGGTATGATTTTGTCTTTACAATTGCACCACTTTACATAAGGAATGAAATTGAGGTCTATTGATCTTCATTATTCACTGCATTACCTAAAAATATTTTAGGCATAGTTAGCACGAGCAAAATTTAATAGATAGATAGTCTCAGAGAACGTATATATCTACCTACATTATACTATCTCAACTGTATATAATATAACGAGGGTAAGTTAACACTACCTAACTAATAAAACATGCCAAACATTGGTATAGATTAGAACCTTTTTACACCTTACCACGAAGCTAGTCGAAATTTTGTGAAACGGTAGTGTTTGATGCCGACAACACTGACAAAGAGGCACTTCGGTTGCCTAATGAAAACTCCGATACGAGAGGAGGGAATACCTATCGCGCAAAAATTCTACATAAAATATACCCCATATTTTATGTAGAATATTTCGATCAGGTAGGTAAGTACCTAAAAAAAACCTTCGTGGCATGTCAATTCTGCCAGATGGTTCGCCTGCGCCATGCCAATCCTAGATAAATAAACCGCGGCTATTGACCGGTCGCTGAGCGCAGTCGCCGCGCCGCGCGCCGGGCGCGTGCATCGGCGCAGTGGCCGTGCACTTGACTCGCAGGCGGCAGGGCGCAGGCCTTGCGGCGGGTGCACGGGTGCATCGCCCGCCCGCGCCACCCGCGCCACCCGCTCCCACTGCTCAGTGCTCACCTGCTCACCCCGCCGGCCGCGGCCGGCAGCGCCCGCGGGTGACAGCCTCCGCACTACCCACATAGCCTAATCCTTTAGAAAGGTCATCTCGCTCGAAAGTCACGCAACTATTATAGATATAATATTACCTCTTAAATGCTAATTAATTGGATGACCTTAGGCGGCTCTTGCTAATTTCACTTACGATAGTTTTTAATGAAATCTAGAATGATGAGAGTTGAGACCTAATTTCGGACTACAGAACAACACCAACCTGCAACATTTTTTAAAAATAGAAACCTTTTCTTAATTAGATAGATAGTAGGGGAGCCCAAGAGGGGATTTTTGGATTTAATCGAGCGCGTCAGATTAAGATATGGAAGACATCTTGCATCCTGCTGAGTACCCTCTACCAAATAATAAGCCCTTTATATAGAGCCGCGCGCTAAATTAAAAAAAAATGATGGACAAAAATACTCATAAATGTCAAATTAAGATATGGTGGGTTAATTACGAGCTAATGGTGGGAGATCCCGTCGTAGAAAAACATACCCTCATCTGTTATTTAATGCTGATAGAGATTATATGCTAGATAATTCATAGATTGATACATTGCACATTGGTTGCCTGGCTAAATTTGGTGCCTATGATGTTAAACACAAAAAAATTTAATCAATTGTTTTCGATCTGCTTCCTCATCTGTTATTTAAACTAATTATATATCAAATGAAAGATTATTTTATTCCCAATCGAACCGTATTTGGTTGCCTGATCAAAAATGGTGCTAAATCATGGTTGTCTCGATTTTAACATATAAAATTTTCTGAGCGAGTGTTGAAAGTGACAGAAAAGTGTTGCGCGCGCAATTCCATTTGACTGACAAAGATGCAGTGAGGCAGGCGTGCACTCGGCAGATGCTTAGTCTATACATAGATTAAAACCTATGTATAGACTAAGCATAGACTTGCTGTGCCTGTCCATTAAAGATATTTAAAAAAAAAGTGAGAGACCCCTTAAGGATAAGTAATAAAACGTAAAAAGCTGTTTTTGAAAATTTTGTCTGTTTGTCTATATGTTTGTGCATGTATTACGCAAAAACTACTGAATGGATTGAAATTAAACTTGGCATGATTTAAGTTCATACTACGTAATAGCACATAGGATACTTTTATCCCGAAATTCAGCACAGTTCCCTTGGGAGAGAGGATGAAAGTCAAAATGTGTACTTAGCCGTAATTCATTATCGCGTAGTCTGATTTCATTCATTTTTAGAGTTCCGTATCAAAAGGGTAAAAACGGAGCCCTATTAATGTCACTCGTCTGTCTGTCCATCTGTCAGCCGGTCACAGGTCTCTAGATCGCAGACGAAATGAGTTACAAACCTGAAATTTTGGTATTTGGTGTAAAACGTTGACCCAAAATCAAATATTGAATTAGTTTTTCTTTTTAATTATTTCGTAATTTCTGAACTACAAAATTGATGACTTTGAAATATTTACGGAACAATTTTTAAAGTATCTCCTTTCTAACAAAAAAAAATTAATGAAATCGGACCACGCGTTAATGTATTACAGCTAAGTACACATTTTGACTTTCATCTCCTCTCCCAAGGGAACTGTGCTGAATTTCGGGATAAAAAGTATCCTATATGCTATTCCGTAATATGAACTTAAATCATGTCAAGTTCAATTTCAATCCATTCAGTAGTTTTTGCGTAATACATGCACAAACATACAGACAAAGAGACAAAATTATCAAAAACAGCTTTTTTACGTTTTATTACTTATCCCTTATGTCTCTCACTTATTTTTTTGCAAATATCTTTAATGGACAGGCACAGCAAGTCTATGGTTTTAATCTATGTATAGACTAAGCACCTACCGAGTGCACGCCTGCCTCACTGCATCTTTGTCTGTCAAATGGAATTGCGCGCGCAACACTTTTCTGTCACTTTCAACACTCGCACAGAAAATTTTATATCTTAAAGTCCAGACAACCATGATTTAGCACCATTTTTGATCAGGCAACCAAATACGGTTCGATTGGGAATAAAGAAATCTTTCAATTGACATACAATTCGTTTAAATAACAGATGAGGGAAGCAGATCGAAAAAAAAATTGATTAAATTTTTTTGTGTTTAACATCATAGGCACCAAATTTAGCCAGGCAACCAATGTGCAATGTATCAATCTATGAATTATCTAGCATATAATCTCTATCAGCATTAAATAACAGATGAGGGTATGTTTTTCTAAGACGGGATCTTAGACCATAAGAAAAGTATCTACCTATACCTATTTAGAAAATTAGACTTTGAACGTAGCGTAAGAGAATGGGAGCGTTACAAAGCTGCAAAAAGAAAAACGTTATCTTGACCTTCTCGAATCTCGAGGGTGGTTGAATTTTTTTCTATTTTGAAGGAAATGATGCAAAAATAACAAAAAAATATAATCAGCCGATTTTCACAAGCCGAAGTTATAAAAATCGTCTATTGAAGATGAGAGCGTGCAGCTAGAAGCTTTCCCCATCATTGAAATGGAAAACCCAAAAAACCTTATAATATAAATATAATAAATTATTAATAACCTTTTATTCTTCCTATCAACTAATCTACAAAATGTAATACCTAGGTCCCGACGACTCTCGAGTAAATCCACATTTAAGCATCCTATGTGTCCTAGGCTCCCCTACCAAGATAGGCAGGATTTCAAAAAGGTACCTGTAACCCAACTATATGTTTTGGGCTGAATTTTACCGAAGGTTTATTTTCGTTCGGATTCTCAATAAGTGATGCAACCTCTGCGTGATGTTCACTCAATCTGCGTATTCGGTTTGAAGTCTACCAAAAGATGCACCGAGAAGAGACTAGAGAGCATTAATACATATATAGGTAGACCAGAATGAAAATCTCATGGAAAATAGGAAAATTAAATTTTGTAGTAAGCAACACTAGGTTAACTTGGCTGCCCTAGTGATAAACAAAGTAATTAAATTCAGAACACCTTACATGGGATCGTTTGACGAAACGAAAAATCAAGCAACTGCATTTTAAATACAAAAAAAAGTAATCAACATCCAATTAAGTACTTTGTTTTTGTGTTGTGCTTGTTGTTTATTTGGTTTTTGCATTTATATTCCGGGTTAGTGTGTTCAGCTTTGGTGTTCAGTTACTTTGTTTGGGCAATTCAAATTTCAGTTAACGGTTCAAGTTATTTAAAATATTAAACTGTGGTAAAAAACTACTCGACATAAAACTTTTGTTAATGCAAAAAAGTCAATTTCACAAAAAATGTCAGTTACTTTGTTTATCGCTAGGGCAGCCGCAGTGTTGCTAACTTTGGAAGTTCATTTCCGTATTTTTCATGAGATTCTGCTCGACCTATACCTACCTACTTAAAATATTGTATACTCCATGTAGGTAGGTAAGTACCTATGCCTATTTACGTCTTACTTTTACCATCGAAAGACTTTTACAATGAATAAGTAAGTAGGTATATACCTAGGTATCGAATTATCCTTTTATGTCAATCAATGACGACCTGAAATGTCAACCTTTGTTCATGTAACGGCCACACAATAAAAGCTGTAAATAGTCAATGTTGAGACCTTCAGGCGACATCGACACACGGAAAACCCCGAATGGCTGCCCGCGACCTTGAGCGGCGAGGCCACGCTCCCCCTCTCGCCCCCTCGCCCCCTCGCCCGGCTCACGCGGAACAGGATAGCTTATTAAAGTTATTAGGTAGGTACTAGGTACGTACCTATAATATTAAAAGTTATTATTTTAGCCATATGATTAAATAGCTGACACGTCTGACTTGACCTGAAACACGAGTTTTATCACTACCTAATATTAGGTAGGTAGATACCTACTTAAAAAAACAAATTTCTCCACCGAGTCTGTCTGTCTGTCTGTTCGCGATAAACTCAAAACTACTGAACAGATTTTTTCATGCGCTTGTCACCTAAACAGTGATTCATGGTCACGAGGTAGGTTTAGGTTTATTAATTTGTTAAGTTTTTATGTAAATTGGTTAAATATAGCCATAATAAAATTGTACCCACATGTCGCAAAAAATCTAGCCGCCTCCCACACAGAATAGGTACATAACAATGATGTGCAACTTTAGTCTAACCTTAACCTAACCTGCGCTTTTTGTGCGACACACCGCGTGTAACATTCCTTATTTCGCTTTTTTCGCTGTGCGCTTATTTCACTGTGAGTTTTTTTCGCGACACCAGTTACTCAGACTCTTCACTCTACCATCCTAAAAGTACTAATATTGTCCAGTGTTCTCCTAAATAAGAAATCTCCTAAATTATAATAAAAAAAGGATCTGAATGAGAATTTATTCTACAAAGTAAGTAGGTATATGCAATGCTATGCGAACTTACTTACCCACCTATGCAGCTTTCTTTCATGAAAGGCAACGCATCATACAGATATGTAGGTAGTTATATATTTTAAGGAATGACAAGTATAAATTAAAAATTTAAAAAACCGCCGCCACAAAATGGCGAATGTCGGGATTCGCCATTTTGTGGCGGCGGCCATCTTGGATTTGCAATAGTACTATTCTACTAGTCAAGCACTTTCATTTGATACCCACAGTGGTGTAACTATAAGGTTTGAGGCCCGTGGCAAATTAATCGGATGGGGCCTCTCCAGCCCAATATTTAAAGAAGCTCGGCCGTTAAAGTTTATATTTTCGGATCGGGGGCCCCTTCCGGCTGGGGGCCCGTGGCATTCTGCCGAAATGCCACCCTATAGTTACGCCACTGGATACCCATAATATTAAGGGAGTTGTGAAAAAATATGTAATCCGCCATTTTGTAGCGGCGGCCATCTTGGACCGATTTTCATCAAATATAGCTAACAACACTGTCGACTAATTCACCTTTCAAACAAAAAAAACCGCATTCAAATCGGTCCTCCCGTTTGAGCGCCACAGGGGAACAGACAGACACACACACACACACAGATACGTCAAACTTATAACACCCCGTCGTTTTTGCGTCGGCGGTTAAAAATGGGAACAAACAATCTTTGACCGATCGCTAAGCCGCGCCGTAGCCGCGGCCGTAAGCGGGTGATCGTGCCAGTTATCGTCATTTTCATGTAGCAACAGGTGGATGCACTGCAAGGACACGGACAACGCCCTTTTTGTTGCTCTTTGTTGCCGATACAAGGTTTGGGTTCACAAATTGTTTTGTTCGGGTACCGTCACTGACCTTCGCAGCTTTAAAGTTTAAGGATTTGAATAACAAACGAGTTTTTTTTATTTACTTTTAGTAGGTAGGTATAAAATTTATTTCAAGCTACAGTCCTCAGGGTTCTGTTAGACCCTTACCTAAAAACTTGAAGTGTTTCATTTTTTGAGGCATTCTGCAGTTAGGTACCTATACCCGTATTACTAATTCCCTGGAATTCTGACGTTTCGTAATGTTACCAGAGATAAAACAATTCCCACAAAAGAGATAAAAAATTCAAAACTTATGCAAATACAAATCAACTGCCGCATGTAGATATGACAAATGCCTGGCAGACACTTCATGGTGATAATGTCATTCGACATCCATCTATGTTACTAATAAATAAAATTGAAGTGTCTGTCTGTAATATCGAAATAACTACCTCATATTAAGCTCATATGGTTATTTGAACGATACTATAACCGAATCACACGTTTTTAAAATTTTTGTCTGTCTGTCTGTCTGTCTGTCTGTCTGTTTGAACGGGCTAATCTTTGGAACGGCTGAACCGATTTTGACGGGACTTTCACATACAAGTAGATAATTAACCAGGGAGTAACATAGGCTACTTTTTTAACCGACTTTCAAAAAAGGAGGAGTTGTGTTTTCTACCTATGTACACCGATATCTCCGAGATTTCTGAACCGATTTGCGTAATTTTTTTTTTAATCGATAGAGAAACATTGCGACACTGTCTTACAAAAAATTTGGATTCCAACTCCTCAATCCTGATGCTGTAGGGGATCTGATCCCCAAAACTAATGGGATTTAGGCACTGTCTTGATTCATTTGACTATTCAAAAGTACTTGTAAAAGTTTATTTGAATAAAAAACTTTTCTATTCTATTTCTATTCTATTCTATTCTAGTTACTTTGTTTGGGCAATTTAAATTTCAGTAAACGGTTCAAGTTATTTGAAATATTAAACTGTGGTAGTTAAAAAACTACTCGACATAAAACTTTTGTTAATGCAAAAAGTCAATTTCACAAAAAATGTCAGTTGCTTTGTTTATCGCTAGGGCGGCCGTAGTGTTGCTAACCTTGGAATTTCATTTCCCTATTTTTCATGAGATTCTGGTCGATCTATACCTACCTAGGTAGGTACATAAATGAAATATGCAATTTCTACAGTTGCTACTGCAAAAAGGATCTCTGAATTCAAAATATAGTACCTAAAAGCACAGAGTACCTACAGAGGGGAAGCTTCTAGTAAGCGGCCCGCTGTAGGTACACTCACACATATGCGCATGTTTGTCACCAACTGTACCGGTTAGTGGAACGAGCGCGCGTCCGTGAACCGTTGGTGAGTGTGTTTGTGTGAGTATACCTACAGCGGGCCGCTTGTGGAAGCTTCCCCTCTGTAGATTTACTACTCGTGTGCTAAAAGTACCTATTTTTCGGGTTTTATACCTACGCGTGTAAGAACATAATAAGTAAGTACCTAGTACCTACCGTGTTGAAATATAAGTAAAAATAATATTGCGTTTATTCGAGATTCCAGAGATAAATAAATCATAGATAGGTAAGTTAATCTCTGCAGTATAATCATACAACACCTTAAGGTGCTGATAGACTTGAGCATTCACTTGCTTGTAATGAGCATTCGTGCGAATGTTACATCACAGAAAAATACGAGAACATTTTAGCGAGCATTCTATCGAGCGTTCTGGTGAGCATTCTAGCGAGCAGATTTGACCGTTCATGAAGCTCTTTGACGAGCGTTCGCTAGAATTTTTTATTTTTTTTTTATTGTATAAATAGGCTTACGGTTGACGACAATCATGCCTGAAAAGCCATGATGAGGTCTAAGCTGGAACGCGCTTGCCTAGGGCATTGGCATGAATTCTTGAATGGGCATGAATTCTTAGGGCCGGCCCTTAAGATGTTCGTAGCAATATTTGGCTCTATGATTGGCTCGGCTCGTTGTTCAGTTCGACAAAAACAAAAACGGCGAATGCTCGATGTTCTGTTACAAGTGAATGCTCAAGTCTATCAGCACCTATGCCTGACGCTAAACAAAAAAAAAAGGACCAAGTGCGTATCGGGCCACGCTCAGTGTAGGGTTCCGCAGTTGCACGTCTAATCACAAATCATACAATACAAGGTATAAATAACTAACAACTTAATCTAACAATTTTCAACGAAAATGGTGCGACATTTTGCTTTTCCAAGTACATAATATTTGGTATACCTAGTTAAGTTGGTAAGAGCTTTCTAAATTGTAAGTATAATCCCAAACAAAAACATTTCATGTGAATAATAAGGGCAAGTTCCTATCAAAAAGTTTCGGCCATTAAAAGTACTGATATCAAAAATTATGCCCAAGTCCTTTACTAGGCTCGATAAATGGAACCATACAGTTTTAGAAGGTGTATATTCGGCCACCTTCAAGCTGTTATCGCATTCCTAGGGATCCTGTTAAAATATCTTTAAATAATTAATTTATGTCTTAATAATAACACCGCAATTTTTGAAGCTCATTTGGGATTGTCAATAGTTTTCTTGTTTTCAGCTTGACATCATTTTTTACTTCTTTTGTTTAATTTAAAAAAGTTGAAAACAAGAAAACTATTGACAATCCCAAATGAGCTTCAAAAATTGCGGTGTTATTATTAAGACATAAATTAATTATTTAAAGATATTTTAACAGGATCCCTAGGAATGCGATAACAGCTTGAAGGTGGCCGAATATACACCTTCTAAAACTGTATGGTTCCATTTATCGAGCCTAGTAAAGGACTTGGGCATAATTTTTGATATCAGTACTTTTAATGGCCGAAACTTTTTGATAGGAACTTGCCCTTATTATTCACATGAAATGTTTTTGTTTGGGATCTCACTCCTTTTTTCAAGTAATTAAGTTAAATCAATAAGTATAATGATGAGGTGACGGCCTCGTGGCTCGAAAGTCGGCCTTCTTGTCGGGAGGCCGGAGGTTCGATACCGGATACGCATCTCTAACTTTTCGGGAGTCATGTGCGTTTTAAGGGATTATTTGGTGTATGCCCCGTTGACCAACCGGCTTGACCCATCAGTATATCCAAGGGGAATTCATATTTCCAGTAGACCCAGTGTGGTAGGGTAAGAATTAAATGTCGTACCTTCTTTTTGTTTGAAGTTGGTTAAAAATGAGAAAGTGTGTTTACCTGTCTGTCTGATTGTTACATTTTCACAGTCCATCAGTTTAACCAATGAAATATGCAAGTAATATATGGGTAACGTAATAGATGATGCCCGCGACTTCGTCCGCGTGGATTTAGATTTTTTTTAAATTACACGGGAACTCTTTGCTTTTCCGGGATAAAAAGTACCCTTTGTTCGCTTCCGGGATATAAGCTAACTCTGTACCTTTCAACCAAATCGGTTAAACTGTTGAGCCGTAAAAAGCTAATAGACAGACAGACACACTTTCTCATTTATAATATTAGTATGGAAGTATGGATATAATATCGTGTTAGGTATATCGCCTACCTCTTGCGTATTATTACCTACTTTACTTACCTACCTACTTTAATTATTAGAACTTAAGACCAGTAAGATTGACCCCTTGCTAGAAAACTTAAAAAGTCACATCTCCCTAAATAGTGCACCAATTTCGATGAAACAAGAACTAAATATAGCTTCAAATAAAGTGAAATACATTTATTAAAACAAAATGAAAATTTGTTCAGTATTTTTTGTGTGATGTGGGAACAGACAGATTTTTATATATCTTTGAATTGGTCAGTGTGTGATGCAACTTTTGGACATTGTTCGATTTTTTCCTTCATATACACACTACTCTAGCGGCACGCTATGATGGCCGGTTTGACGTTTGTCCGCTCATGAAGTTCCGTATTAATTGATAACGACTTTGAAGGAAATAATTGTATTACTTTATTGACGATAGTGATGTGCAGAGATTCATAAATTTTATCGAATGTAGTTTTAGGTTTAGGACTCAAAATTTATTTATTAAATTGATTTCTTAAATGTATACAAGTGTAGAAAAATCAGTTTGCACCATTTAAGGGGTGAATGTACTTGTGAATATGAACAATTTTCACTATGTGGACAAACCTCTGAAATCGCAAAAAAATATCAATAAATTTTTAAAAATGGAATCTAATACGATCGTCACATAGGATCGTTGGCTAGCACAACTACTACCTCCGGCAAACTCGCGTCAATGCTCAATGCAAAACAAAGCAGTTTCGAATTGACGTTGCTTCGAAAAGTATAAACTGTCAGTGCAATGCGATTGTGATATAGTTTTGACCTGGCTTTGGATTTCAAATATTGATACTGCATTACTGTTGACCCTTGCTCGTTAATTTGGACTCTGTTCAAGCCCTTTGTTGTGGATTTCGTCGATATGACCGAACGTACGCAGAGAACTGTTCTAAATAGTCAGACACGTGAGTTCGTAATACGCCTTCGTAACTATTTCGATCGTGAAGCTCAAAATGGAGGGCCAATTTTACCTATAACGTCAGTGGTTGAACGCGTAGCTGATGCGCTTAATATTGGACAACGAACTGTTAGACGGATAACTAAAAAAAAATATGGCGAGACTGGCACAGAAGAAAATAAACTTCACACACCAAAAAAGAGAAAACGAGCAAAACCAGTCGTAGGCATCGATAGCTTTGATGCCGATGCTATCCGAAGACATGTTTACGGCTACTATTTACAGAAGGAGTATCCAACAAGAAAAAAGTTGGTGCATTCACTGAAGGAAGCTGGATTATTCTTCGGTGGGGAAAGTTCTTTAACGAAGATTTTGAAGACCATTGGATTTCGATACAAAAAATGTAACAAACGCAAAATATTGATGGAAAGATTTGATATAGCGATGGCAAGGTATACTTTTTTACGGCAAGTGAAAGAAATCAAAAATTGGCAAAATGTTGTGTTCTTGGATGAAACATGGCTTAATGCTAACCATACTGTAGGCCGTTCTTGGAACGATGACACAGCAGCATCTACTTCCAAAGTTCCTGTAGGAAAAGGATCGCGACTTATAATTTGTCACGCCGGAACCATCAACGGGTTTGTCGAAGGTTCTCTCATGGCTTTTGCGTCAAAAACCACTGGAGACTATCATGAAGACATGAATGGAGAAAAGTTTACTGAATGGTTTACCTCAATGTTGTGTAGCCTCCCTGAACCATCTATTATAATTATGGACAACGCCCCATACCACTCGATGCAAATTGACAAGCCACCTGCCCAATCCCAAAAGAAAGCTGATATCGTCGCATGGCTTCGTAAAAATGGCGTAGATGCAAACATGAATATGTTAAAAGCGGAATTAGTACGTCTTTTAAAAGAAAACAAACCAACCAAGATCCGATACGTCATTGACGAAATAGCATTAGAACATGGGCACAGAGTTATACGGTTACCGCCTTACCATTGTGAGTATAATGCGATTGAGTTGGTGTGGGCTCAAATTAAGGGATATGCTGCAAGACACAATACAGAACCCCCATTTACCACAAAAAAAATGCTAAAATTATTAGAAGAAGCTTGTGAACATGTGACTAAAGGAGACTGGGAAAAGGTTGTGAATAGAACTGTTAAATTAATAAGGGAAGATTATGAAAGAGATGTGAAAATAGATAATATTATAGAAAACGAACATATAATTATTAATGTATGTGATGATAGCAGTGACGACAGTGAAAATAGTAGTATGGACGAATCTGATTAATTATGGCCTTTTGTGGCACCTTTTTTGGTATCTTTTGTATTCATATGTTTCTTGTGTGCATATAAAGTATGTATATTCATTTTCGTTCAAATATTCAGTTCGTTCAAATAAATTAAATAAACATATACATTTTTGTTTTATTAAACCTATTTAATCAGGTACAAAAACAAAACTTAATTGTTTTTTGTTCGAGAATAAATTGACATTCCACATCACTATTGTAATGTGTCAAACCGGCCATCATAGCGTGCCGCTAGTTTAAGACTCATCTTCTTACCAAATTTCAACATTCCACATACACGGGAAGTGCGTCATAATTTTGATGAGTCAGTGAGTAGGTCTTGTTTTATGCGATTTTCAAACCTCTGTATCTCAGAAACGGTTCAACTTAAAAATTTGAAACTTTCAATTTATTATCACATCCACGAGTTTAACTTATATTTCAATATTCGTAAGATTACTACCCCGCGAACCAGAGTTATGAGGGGGGTCAAAACAGCTCGAAATGGTTCGTGTAAATAACACACTGCATGCGTCACGGCCGGAACTTGCCCTTGACGCGCTGCCGCGCGTCTAGATATAATGAAATTAAAAGGAAAACGATATCAGCTAAGTAGGTACTTAGCTGATATCGTTTTCCTTTTAATTTCATTATCTATACTAATAAATAAAATTGAAGTGTCTGTCTGTAATATCCAAATAACTACCTCATATTAAGCTCATATGTTTATTTGAACGATACTATAACCGAATCACACGTTTTTAAAATTTTTGTCTGTCTGTCTGTCTGTCTGTCTGTCTGTCTGTCTGTTTGAACGGGCTAATCTTTGGAACGGCTGAACCGATTTTGACGGGACTTTCACATACAAGTAGATAATTAACCAGGGAGTAACATAGGCTACTTTATTAACCGACTTTCAAAAAAGGAGGAGTTGTGTTTTTCTACCTATGTACACCGATATCTCCGAGATTTCTGAACTGATTTGCATAATTTTTTTTTAATCGATAGAGAAACATTGCGACACTGTCCTACAAAAAATTTGGATTCCAACTCAATCCTGATGCTGTAGGGGATCTGATCCCCAAAACTAATGGGATTTAGGCACTGTCGGTTATTTAAATTGATATTGGGGATACCAATTAAAGACTTTATTGTTGAAATGAATGACCTCGAGTAGGTACATGTCCAACTCCTCAACCCTGATGGTGTAAGGAATTGCATTCCGAAATCGTAAGGATCCCACGGAATTTTTCCATTTTGTGGACGGGTTACTACTTACTACAGATAGGCTACTTTTTGTTCTGGAAAATCAAAGTTCCCACGAGATTTTTACAAACCTAAATACACACGGGCGAAGCCGTGGGCATCATCTAGTACATAATATATATTATACGAATGATGTGAATTTTTTCAAGTATCTAAGTATAAACAACCATTTAACTGGCAGAGGGGGGGGGGACACTTAACTCTAACAAAACTTAATTTAAAACCTAATAAGTATTTCACAAACCAATTCCTGTCTCAAAAAATGAGGTCACACCCATAATATTTTTGAAAGATCTAGTGGATCTATCTAACGCAGTGGTTCCCAACCTTTTCTTGATCAGGGCCCACTTTGGCTTCTTTGTTGTTTGCAGTGACCACGATGTACAAGAAAAATAAACTGAATCAATCCGAAAATAAACTTTACTCAAAAATTCAATGTAACTTGTAGTAACGATGTTATTTTAATAAAAAACAAATATTATTAGATAGCGCAAGGCGATTTCTCAACTTTTGGTGTAAGAAATTGCTTTTTTACACCAAAATTTCTCAAGTGAATTAGAGTCAAATGCTTCCTTACAGTTTCTATATTTTCTAAATTCAGTGAAATCTTCCTAGATTTCTTCGGTAACTTCACCAGCTTTTGTGCTAAAAGGGTTGTGAATCAGTTTTTGATCAAAAGCTTATTTCAGAATTTTCGGGAAGTAAAGATTGAATTCATCAATCAACATTAATTATTTATAGATAACTCTTAATATTTTGTTGTAATATGTTTGCCCTATTGACGACATATGTACTTTTAGTCCTCCACAATTACTTTTAATGTCGGGAGCGCACAATAGTTGTTCTCCCTAATATTGCCTAACCATAACTGAAGCTTGCAAATAAAAATGCGAAGTTAAAAATTTACAAAGATTCAAAGATAAACATTTGCAACGCCTTCTAGCTGAACTGCAATTTTAAATTCAATTATTTAAGTGTGTATAAAATATCAACAAAATAAGCCAAACTCATCTGAAATGTCGGATCAGAAAACTGCTTCAGCAACTAATTTTCTTGTCAGATAGAAAAATCTTAACCTCTGCCCTGAGTTCGTACAATCTTCCCAACATAATAATACCTTTCAATAAGAGTTGTTTGAAAGAGAAGTCCATTTTTGTAGCATAATTTAAAAAAAGGCGTGTATGTTAAGGCCCTGCTTTTGATAACATTAACCACGTTTATGGTTGATTGCATTGATTTTTTAATAGACTGGTAAACAACTTCGAAAACTTGAAAAATAGAGTTAAAGGTCCTAAAAATATGAGCGATAGCTCAATTGATTCGGAATCACTTCTAGAAAAATGTTTTTAATAACTAATGTAAATCATATGATTCACATGATTATTACGATTTTTCAATAGTTATAAAAAATCATAATTAACAAATTAATAAACTTTTACGAAAATTTATCACAGGATCCTATGAATTATATATATCAGAAGGGCTCCACGAAGTTTAAAATTTTTAGGCCAATTATTTATACCTTTTATCACATTGTTTATGCTAACGGAAATTGGGAACAAATTTGTTAGTTTACAATTGAATAACTTATTGAAAAATGGTGATTAAACTTTTTTTATTCAGGGCTTCGATGCTTTCAAGTGTTAAAAAGATACTATAATTTTTTAAAATTTTTAAAATCACATTTTATGTTATAAAATAATTATTTTCATTGCTGAAGGCTCGCGCGCGCTTGGCGTAAACGCCACGCGGAGCCCCATTTTCAACGTCAAATTAAAGTTATAAATAATGGAGATAGAGTTTCAGAAGTTGAGACTTTTTTATTGTAAATTTCCTCCTTTTTAACGAACTTTTTTCAAAATTGCTAAAATATAAATATTTTTTGAGGTATTAACATAAAACGAAATATCATTTTTTTTCATCTTATTTTGTTAATAACAGTTACAATTTTTTACCTGCACCAAAATCCTTCAAAACATTTTTCTAGAGGTGATTCCGAATCGAATGAGCTATCGCTCATATTTTTAGGACCTTTATCTCTATTTTTCAAGTTTACGAACTTGTTTACCAGTCTATAAGGCATTCTCTCCTCCGGTGGCATTTGCATCTCCTGCGCCATCCGCACTCTGCGACCGCCACTGGCGACGCGCGATGATGTATCATCCGCGAAATTTGAAATCGCTCGCGGACCATAATTTGACTCCCACGGACCACTGGTGGTCCGCGGACCACTGGTTGGGAACCAGTGATCTAACGACATGCCTGCCACGCTATGGGATAGAAGAGCAAAAAATTCTTCCCCACTTTACATAATTATCTAGGGACTTAGGAGTACCCTAAAAATTTTTTTTTATTAAACATATTATTGTACCACTTGGAGGCGTATTGAATATACTAGGTATATATACCTAGTAGGTATATACCCATACCAAAAAGCTTTCTAGTACTAATAGTCTCTGAGCTAAACCGCGGATAGACAGACGGACAGACGGACATGGCCAAACCACACGAGTAGATATTACTTATCTACTCGTGTGGCTAAACTATGTTTAAGGGTTTCTTTTTGACTACGGAACCCTAAAAAGGAAAGTGCGGGATTCCGAGGGTGAGGTCAATATTTTAATCTTTCATCATTATAATTAACAGCCACTATGGTATTAAAGAAACTGCACTCAGTCTTATTGCATCTTATCTCAGTGATCGTATACAGAGAGTATGTATCAATGATGTTAAGTCGTCCGGATCAGCCTCAGTAATGGGTGTTCCCCAAGGCTCTATTCTGGGTCCATTCATGTTTCTGGTTTATATTAATGATTTACCACATTTTGTCAAAAATGCTTGCGATATTGTACTATTTGCTGACGATACGTCTTTGATTTTTAAAGTCGATAGGACTAAGGACAATTTTGACGATGTAAATAATACATTATCTCAAGTTTCACACTGGTTTACTACAAACAATCTACTTTTGAATGCAAAAAAAACCAAGTGTGTCGAGTTTCTATTGCCCAATACAAGGGTTACTAGCAAAAATTTAAAGATAAGTGGTGAGCCATTGAAAACTGAGGACACAACTATGTTCTTGAGAATAACCCTAGATGCAAAGCTTCAATGGGGCACCCATATAGCAACACTTGCTGGCAAGCTCAGCTCTGCTGCTTACGCTGTTAGGAAGATTCGACAGATAACAGATATAGAAACTGCAAAAATTGTTTATTTTGCATATTTCCATAGTATTATGTCGTATGGACTCATACTATGGGGTAAAGCGGCTGATATTGAAAAAATTTTCGTTTTACAAAAAAGGGCAATTCGCGCAATTTATAATTTAAAACCGCGGGATTCCCTTCGAGAGAAATTTAAAGAAATAGGTATTCTTACGGTAGCTTCTCAATATATCTATAACAATATAATTTTTGTTAGGCAAAACATTCACAGTTACATTAAAAAGTGCGAATTACACGACAGGCAATTAAGAAATAGAAATAGGCTCGTGATTCCTCAGTTACGCCTCAAGAGGGTCCAAAAGTCATTTGTGGGAATGGGCGTAATGTTCTATAATAAAATTCCACAAGCAATCTTAGACTTGCCTTTACACAAGTTTAAGAACTCTATTAAAAATATGCTCATAAAAAAAGCATATTATACAATTGAAGATTATATAAATGATAAAAAAGCATGGAGCAATTTCTCAATGACAGGTTGCTTGGAAACAATCTAAGAAAATTTAACTCATGTCTTAAAATGAGTATTTGATTATTGGTGTTCAATTCGATGCTTTGATCATGGGTAGCCTAAGTATGTCACGCTCTCTTTAAACATTTCTGTGGTGGTGTCGTGTGGTGCGGGTTGTTACGTTCCCTCGAATATGGTTGAGCGAAGCAATGGCTGGATCATGCGTCATGCTCGTGAACGGGTGCCACCGTCGGAAATGGGGCTACTTTTGTCTGCCCTTCTTCACATGTGTAGAATTGTAAGCACCATTCCGAACCTGTGGTAGATTCATTTGTCGATTCGTAAACGCTTGTGAAAGTTTATCTGAATAAAATTATGATTACTTATATAAATGATAAAAAGGCGTGGATTTGACTCGTTCCAGCAATGCGCGAGACGGCAATTCAATCATGTACTTAACATAAAATTGTTATATTGATATTGTAAATTTGGAAAAGAGCAACCGCCGAGTTTCTTGCTGGTTCTTCTCGGTTGGAATGGCATTCCGAACCAGTGGTAGATTCATCTGACTATTCAAAAGCACTTGTAAAAGTTTATTTGAATAAAAAACGTTTCTATTCTATTCTATTCTAATTCAATACCTCATTTTAGGGTTCCGTACCTCAAAAGGTAAAAAAAGGAACCCTTATAAGGCTTCTTATTTTTTGATCGAAGTTATAAGATCACTTTCTTGTCCGTCTGTCCGTGTGTCACCATCGATTTTCTCAGAAACGGGTGGACAACGGGTAGCAAGTTGAAATTTATACCAGATACTAAGGTCTATGGTCCCTATTAGGTGTATAAAAATTAAGGTCCTGAGTCCACACAATAAAAAGATATGGGCAAATTTAGATTTTCACGAAAACTTGTAAGTACCAAAAACCTTAATTTTCAACTTGTTTTATTTTTCGGAATTTTTCCTTTACTTGATCTGTAAGACCTTGCTTTTGACCAAAATTGACAAATTTAGGTCAACCGGAAGTACCCTATAGGTTTTGGGTCGAAAACCTAAATTTATGGTAGTTCCAGTTGACTTCGAATTACGAAATTAAGCAAAAAGCCAGGTCTTACAGCACAAATAAAGGAAAAATTCTAAAAACTAAAAAAAGTTGGAAATTAAAGGGTGTCCCCATACATACATAGTTGAGCCACAGAATATACATATAATAGTACTACGTAGTTGAGCCAATTAAGATAAACCTCTGAGTTGTATGAGCGCTTATACAATTCAGAGGCCTTAATTGGCACCTTACCTTTTAAGACAAGCTAATGAAAAACAGATTGTACTTATACTTCTGGAGTACGGAACCGTCGGTGCGCGAGTCTGACTCGCACTTGACCGGTTTATTCTTAGTAGGTTAGGTAGGTAGCAAACCATTTCAAAAATGTTTTGGTAGGTAGGTAAGTAGGTACCTTCCTACTGTTATGCTACTGTTCTCCGATATCTTCGAATTATATCGGCAGGCGAAGTATACCTAACCAATATAGGTTAATACCTAGGTACTTGGAAGGATATTAAATTTTGCACAAGGTGGTAGGCGCAATGGAGGCACGGAGGCGAAGGCGTAGGCAGGGGTGAGTGGATGTGTGGGCGGGGGTGAGTTTGCGGGTGAGCGGTGGCGGGCGGTGGCGGGGTGCGCGGCGCGCGGGGCGCGGATGCTCGGCTCCAAGGTCGCAGAGTCACAGCCGGGCAAGGTCGCCATGCCCGCGCGTGCCCGCTCGTCCCGCGCCTCATCCCTCACACCCGATCACACCCTACATTTGCGTGGGACGCGACCTTTATCCACGCTCCAGAGAAGTAATTGTATACACACATAAATACTTAATATTTTTTCAGGCTTACGTAACGCAAGTCAGGTCTGTGGTCAGGTTATCGGATCGGTTTCTGGAAAAAATTTAAATAGGTAGTACTTAGTACCTACTTAGTTACTTACTTACAGGTATCAAATTAGTAGGTAAGTACATACTTACAACCTACCTAAGTACATAATCTCCATATTATGACTCCATAATACCTATCTAAAAATCAAATCAACTGTCCAAACGTAGTCTAATAAACTGTAGTTAGGTAGGTAGTAGGTAAGTATTAGGTACCAAGTACCAACTTGGCACTAACCTTATTAGCTATTTTACATTTGGATTGGGATTTGGGACCGCGTCCTAGAACGTACCTAGTTGGGGTAAGTAAGTACCTGCCTACTTACTTAAAAGAAAATGTTTATCAAAGAAAAGAAAATGTGTTAGGTACCTACCTACTACAATAAAAACTCTAAAATAAAAAGTGATTATTAAAACATTTTATTAAGTCACGTATCTTAGTTGTACCTACCGTACCCAAAATAACATTAATTAGGTAGGTATAATACCATTTAGCGTTACAATACAAATGATTTATCGGTTCGCTACCAAGGTTAACAAATTTTTGCTAATAAGGTTATTTGAATGTTATCCACTTGAGAGATAACTTATTTAAAATTTTCATACGGAGCTTAGGTTTATGAAAAAATATATTATATACCTACATGTAATTATAACTGCTTTTATTAAATTAAAATAATGTACATAAATCTTTATCATCTACACCTAAAAGTAGAAAGGAACGACTGAAATCGTTACAGCTCGAATCGCTGGGTTAGACCGTGTTCCCAAACTTTTTTTTCTCATAGACCACTTTCAAAATTTAGCTAGTTCCGGTGGACCCCCTGTAGCTACATTTCTACTATAATTATTCCCAAAACTCGAGAAAAAATGTGAAGATTAGATCTTACTATGGAAATTTGCGTTGCAGCTGAGTTCCAACCACGAATCAATTTTCGAAAAAAAAAACTGAAATTTGATTGGTTAATTGATTGTGCTGTAAGTGGATGTAAAAGTAAAGTTCTGTAAAGTTAAGTTAAGTACCGAATATGAAATATGAAGTAACAGTCGCTGAGCTTCTTAAAATATTATCTGCCTACATTGTTAGGTGAAGTCAAGCCAATATATATTTAGTTCTTTAAATCGAAAGCAGATAAATTTTCGTGGACCGCCGCTTACGAATTGTGAACCCCCATTTTTTGTCACGCCAACGTAGAGACCCCTATCGAATCTCCCGTGGACCCTTGCCACTTTGGGAACTACTGCTCTAGACCGTATCGATGGTCTCTAAGTAGACACTTCTTTCTGCATATTGATAGTGAAGACCTTGTGAAGACCGTTAGTAAAATAGGATTTTCAGAATTTTACAATAAAACTTACTCACTTTACAATAAAACCACTTTTTTGTGTATTATATAGGAAATCCTACGAATAATTTTGAATTGAGGGTAGGCGTACGTCGATAGATGTCCATCATCTTGTGCCGTTTGTATCCAGCTCCCTGCGACTTGTTCGATGTTGTCTCGTCCACGAACACTGGGCGTACCGGTGCGGAGTCGCCGTATCAGCACCTCAACACCTCAACATCTCTCCGTTCTTCGAACTCATCGATACCTATTTATTCTAAGTTCGAACTATTATAACATGTGATCGCTTCCACTTCGCAATTCGTTGAGCTGTGTCGGTTACTTCGGTTCTTGTACCGATATCATTGATCAATCCAATCGTATATTGTCGCATTAATCACTCTACTGTTTAAGGAATTAAAATAAAATCAGTTTAAGAACATTCAGTGAAAAAGAGATCTGATTCATGTTTCTACTTTCTAGAGATTTTCAATCACACATTCTGACGCGTCAAACTTTTTGGCAATCGCGCGAGCGCGGCGCTTGATAATAATGTTAAGTACTAAATTGGCGTCAGATGCATTCGTCTGTCAGATGATAATTTTAATTACGCATACATATGATAGCCTAGTGGTTAGGACGACCTACTTCTAATCGGAGGTCGTGGGTTCGATCCCGGGCACGCACCTCTAACTTTTCGGAGTTATCTGCATTTTAAGTAAAAATTAAAAAAAAATCTGCATTTTAAGTATTTAAATATCACTTGCTTTAACGGTGAAGGAAAACATCGTGAGGAAACCTGCATGCCTGAGAGTTCTCCATAACGTTCTCAAAGGTGTGTGAAGTCTGCCAATCCGCTTGGCCAGCGTGGTAGACTATGGCCAAAACCCTTCTCACTCTGAGAGGAGACCCGTGCTCTGTAGTTAGCCGTTAATGGGTTTATCATGATGATGATGATGATACATATTGTTACAAATATCTAAATTACGTACATCCTACATAGGTAACATTGGTACCTTTTGTTTGCTAAAATAGTACTACTACAAAATACTACTTCAAAATTGATTGTGACTATTTAAAGCAAAGATAATCTACTAATGTCCCACATCTGAACAAAGCCTCCAGGTTCCAAAATTCATTGGCCGAGAGAACTCATACTTCAAATAATTCTACCCGAGATAAGTACCCATCTTCTACTTTAGGATTACCTACTTCGACTACCTAAGGTAATCAGTGCTAGCACTTTCTGCTTATTCCTCACAAGGTAAAACGTGGTAAAAGTAAAACATTTCGGCGACATTCGAGATTTTGTTTAGCGGACACTTTTTTGCGACCAACGCCGCTTCTGCTGGCAACTTTGCTCATCTGGAGGTGTTTTGTCGTTCCTATCTTCACGTTTATGGCTGACGTCACAGAACTTTCATATTCGAGACCTAGATACAAATCTTATGAACTACTTCTGAGACAAAATAATGTGCAAGTTTTCTCACGCTGATAGACGAACGTAGAAGTTATGCCCATTAGATTTCATAGATATCAAACCCGTTACAAGAAGAAGATGGTAAGGAATGTTCCGTGGTAAGAAGTCTAATTGCATTTATTTTTAAAGAAAAGAGCCACCTGTGGCTCCGGACTCCGGAGAAGTTTGCGACAGGCAGAGAATCTTACTTTCAGGTGCTAGGAAGAGGGGGTATAATTTCTCTTAGTTCAGGTGGCAGACAATATTATTTTTCCATCGATTTCATAAACTGTATTTAAAGAGCCTGAAAGAGGTCAAGCGCAAAGTTTGTTCATGATAAATAAAAAAGTTAAATGACATTTCATACTTTTAAATTATTTATGAGCAATTGAACTGTGTGAACACTCGTAAGTCGTAACCATAAGGCAGATTTTTAATTATTATTTTTATGATAAAAACTGGGTCGGGAGTTCCTGTCACGTTGCCGCTTACGTAGGATAGCCGCTTACCATTTCCTGGCCTTCAGAAGCCCGATATCAAGCTTTAATATTTAAACCACACTAAAAAACCTTCTTTTTTAACCGACTTCCTACCCACCTGAAATCGCAGGGCATTGAAAAAGTTCTCATGCCATTTTTTTTTTAAACGAAGGAATTGTAAAAGGGAGTAGAATGAAAAAGGCTTCTTTGAACGTCCGAATTGTTTTTCCTTATTCCTCGTGGCTACAGTAATTACGCTTATCTGTTATATGTATCAACATATATTATATATGCTTATCAGTACGTAGCGTTCGCGGATGTTTTGTCCTCGACCTCCAAGATGTCGTATGTATGTACATACTTATCACATATATAAGTAGTAAGTACCTCTAATGAATGTTGCGCGTGTCACTAATGATTGCGCAATGTAACATTGTAACAACGTTGTATAATATGTATGTGCTAATTTAAATTATATGTAAGTATTATCATAATCATTTCAATTCTTAATTTGTGAAAAATAAAGATTCGTAAAAAATCATGTTCCCATCTCACCAAAACGTATCAATTCTCTTTAATAATAATAAAAGTATTTTTAGAAGATTTTCACCTGTTGAATATGAATTTTTGTTTACGCGCTACAACTACCAACATACGAAAAAATAACTTTTTGACTCAATTCAATTAAATTTCCTATTCATGACCAAGGACTTTATGTGTCGCTGGAATACCTTTCTTTTTAATTTAAAAATACAAAGAAAGGAATTTTAACTTAAAGTAACAACTCAAAAATTAAACTTAAGCTTAAACATTTATTCAAGGAACCTATGTACAACCTAGCTTTATTTAATATACTAGCCTAAATCTGTAGCAGATCTTTACCCAACGAGAAAAGTCCTTGACATCAATTTGGGGTATATATTATGAGCCTGGATATAAAGTGTCCTTAGCGTACCCTGTCTGGCCTTCATGACAGGCATTTCGAGGCAGAATCTAGGTTATTTGCGCGGAGGGATCGAGGCCAAACAAAATTAAGGAGGAGAATGGATTGGCCCAGATATAGGCTTCGTGAATTATTTATGGCGAACAAATTCTATCTCGAGTATTCGTAAATGGTAAAACTGTGACTTGTAATATCTATAACCGTATCTATTTTATGTTGTTACTAGATGATGCCCACGGCTTCGCCCGTGTGGATTTAGGTTTTTAAAAATCCCGTGGGAACTTTTGATTTTCCAGAACAAAAAGTAGCTTAAATCTGTAGAAACCCGTCCCCAAAACGGAAAAATCCCGTGGGATCCCCACGATTTTGGAATTCAATTCCTTACAGCATCAGGGTTGAGGAGTTGGATATGTACCTACTCGAGTTCATTCAACGATAAAGTTTATTGTTACCCCCAATATCAATTTAAATAACCGAAAGTTTCTAAAACACATTAGTTTTGGGGATTAGGTCCCCTACAGCATCAGGATTGAGGAATTGGAATCCAATTTTTTTATAGAACAGGGTCGCAATGTTTCTCTATCGGTTAAAGAAAAAATTACGCAAATCGGTTCAGAAATCTCGGAGATATCGGTGTACATAGGTAGAAAAACACAACTCCTCCTTTTTGGAAAGTCGGTTAAAAAAGTAGCCTATGTTACTCCCTGGTTAATTCTCTACTTGTATGTGAAAGTCCCGTCAAAATCGGTTCAGCCGTTCCGAAGATTAGCCCGTTCAAACAGACAGACAGACAGACAGACAAAAATTTTAAAAACGTGTGATTCGGTTATGGTAGCGTTCAAATAACCATACGAGCTTAATATGAGGTAGTTATTTCGATATTACAGACAGACACTTCAATTTTATTTATTAGTAAGTATAGAAGTATAGATTATACTTTTTACCCGATTAATTTGCGCGAAGTAAAGGAGTGGTGATGCGTTTATCAGTTATGTATGTATGTTACATGTTTGTTCTTTTGTGGCACTCTAGATACCAAACGCGTGGCCCGATTTTGATAAGTGGCACGTCATTAGAGCCATGCCAGCGCGAGTGTCAACGAAAACATGAAAATTTGAAAAATTCAAAATTGCGGATTTTGGACGCCATAATGTGGGGTTCAATTCAAAAATGATTTTTCTTGAAATCCTATTGAATGGGGTATCAAATTAAAGGGTTTGAAAAGGTGATTACGAAAATATATTTATTAGTTCGCTTTTTACGCAGTCGGGTTTTTATTTTACTTTTCAATATTATGCTTGTTAATGTTCCGTATTATTTAATTTAAGTATCCCTCAGGCCGTATCTAATCAAGAATCTGAGTGTCGGAATGAGAAATTTAAGTAGGCTGAGGCGAATTGGAAAGGAAATTCGCTTAGGAGCCCTCTGGATCTTGATGGTTGCATAACTCATTCCGAGTCCTGAGGCCGGGGGGCGGGGGGCGGGGTGGGAGCGTAGAGCGTGGAGCGTGGAGCGTGGAGCACGGACGTGGGAGGAAGGTCGCGGCAAGGACGCGGGGTCACGGCATCGACCGCTATCTTGTAGGAACACCTTCTAATTGAACCCCGCCATTTACGGACCACCTAACAATACCTTTTAGTTTCATTATTCGTGGAATATAAATTAGTACCTAGGTACGTACTGTTGGGATTAATTAATACAATGTATATCAAACGATTGAAGGATAAAGAAAATAAAAGGAAAATTAAAATGAATTTTAGAAGACGCTCCTAAATTATCGCCAGTTCAATCCCCGATACACTGCAGGTATATTATGCTGAAGGATTTAGTTAAAAAGTGAAATTTTCCTTTTACGTACTACAATTACTAAAATACTAGCTTACTTTCAAATGCAGGTGCATTTGAAAAATAATCACCACCTGTAGCTGTACCACAGAATACTTTTCTACTGTACGTTCAAACTTCAATCCGTGACCTTGCACCGGAAAGCGCAGTTAAGCAGACCCCTCGCTAGGTGATGACATCAAACGAGTGGATTCAAGGACGCGGCGTGTGAAAGTCCTTACAAGAGATGTCCACTGTCCAGCAATGGACATCTATTTTACCGGTTGACGAAGAATGATAATTGTACATCTATACTAATTTAATAAATTTAATAAAGCGGAAGAGTTTGTTTGTTAGAACGCGCTAATCTCTGGAAGTACCTACCTGTCGGATTTGAAAAATTATTTTTGCATTTGGTAGTCCAATTTTTGGTGAAGGGCTATTTAATATCCCTAAAATCCTCCCCTAAGGGGGTAAAATGGGGATAGAAAGTTTGTATGAAAATCCTATGTTTTTAAAGTTACAGACCTGAAAATCGGCATTTAGATTATTAGTTTTAAATAATAAAAACCTGTATATTTTATTCTGGAAAATCTTCCCTTAAGGTTGGTAAAATAGGGGATGAAAGTTTTTATGGGAAGTTTTAATTATATTATTGTTATTATCAACTTGAAATTTGGAATGAAGGTTCATTCTAGGGCTTAGATCTGCTTAGAAAAGATTTTACGAAAACCCTCCCCTAAGGGGGTAAAATGTGGGTAGGAAAGGTTATATGAATGTTCTATGTTTTTGAAGTTATAGATATGGAAATAGGCATTTAGATTATAAATTTTAAATAATAAAAACCTGAATAGGTTATTCTGGAAAATGACCCAAGGGCCGGCATACCTTGAGCGCGTAGTCAAAACTAGGCATATAACGCTACACACAGAGCCACCGTCGGCGCACGCACACATAGATACATTCAGCAGTGGTACTACGGGTGCGCGCACTCGATTCACGGCAGGCGATGTGCGAGCGAGTTCCTCACCTAGACATACTTAGCTATCTCATTATAGAGATGTTTGTCGATATTATACCTACCGTGTAGTAAAATAACAGCTACTACTACTTTACTGAGTTATTAATATTATTTTTTATGTATCTTACTCTCACGTCCGTGTACGAAATATTAATATTATTATTATTAACCTATTTATTTCTAACCTATCTATTTTTTCTATGGGTTTAGGTATTAGGTAAATAGGTATTTCTTTAGGCCATTTAGGTATGGTTTAGTAAATGAAATTCAGATCTTTATTTATTTTTAAAGTGGAAATTTTATAGGTAGCCTTTGCCTTTTATGAGTACTAGCTTCTTCGACACTGCATCATAATTCCACGTATTTAAAGATTGAGTATCAAGTACTTTCAAGCAACATGGGGTTGTGGATCATAGTTTTGGAGATAAAAGCTTTCAAAAATAATGGTTGATAATGATAACGACTGACCACGCGATCATACAGACATCACGAAAATAAAAAGATTGAGTACCAACAACATGCGGCTGCACCCTATAATTTCGGATATGTAAGGTTTTAAAAATCTGACCACGTGAGCACATAGATATCGCGAAAATAAGAAGTTTGAGTACCAACAACATGGGTCTGCACCCTATAGTTTCGGAGATATAAGCTTTTAAAAATCTGACTACGTGAGCACATAGATATTGCGAAAATAAGAAGTTTGAGTACCAACAACATGGGTCTGCACCCTATAGTTTCGGAGATATAAGCTTTTAAAATCTGACTACGTGAGCACATAGATATTGCGAAAATAAGAAGTTTGAGTACCAACAACATGGGGCTGCACCTTATAGTTTCGGAGATATAAGCTTTTAAAAATCTGACCACGTGAGCACATAGATATCGCGAAAATAAGAAGTTTGAGTACCAACAACATGGGTCTGCACCCTATAGTTTCGGAGATATAAGCTTTTAAAAATCTGACTACGTGAGCACATAGATATTGCGAAAATAAGAAGTTTGAGTACCAACAACATGGGGCTGCACCCTATAGTTTCGGAGATATAAGCTTTTAAAATTCTGACGTGAGCACACAGACATCGTGAAAATAAGAAGTTTGAGTACCAACAACATGGGGCTGCACCCTACAGTTTCGGAGATATAAGCTTTTAAAATATGACCAATTTAAATGTGACAAATTTAAAATCTGACCATGTGAGCATATAGACATCCTGAAAATAAGAAGTTTGAGTACCAACAACATGGGGCTGCACCCTATAGTTTCGGAGATATAAGCCTTTAAAAATCTAACCATGTGAGCAATATAGACATCACGAAAAAAAGAAGGTTGAGTAACATTAAGGGACCTATAGACCATTGTTTCGGAAGTAAAAGCTTTCAAAAATCTGACCACGCGATCATACAAACATCACAAAAAAAAATTGGTTGTCTGAAAAATCGGTTTTCGGAAGATAATTTTACGTGACAACATAATGAGAAAACATTGATGAAACCAAACACTTAGGAAGATCATGCCTCTCTATCGCTTGTTCCGCGCTCTCGCTTGCATGCTCGGCTCAAGTGTCATGCTTTTTCGTACGTGCAGCCGGCGTTCATCGATTTATAAGAGTTTATCACGTCAAAAAGAAATTTTAACACCAACACCATCGGGCTATGAGTCATAGTTTCGGCGATAAAAGCTTTCAAAAATAATGGTTGATGAAATGATGACGACTGACTAAATAATTTAAATACAGATATAACGAAAGTTAGAGTTCAAAAATTATGGGGTTGACAGGAAAAAAAAAAGATTTTTTTTTATTATTTTGGAATTTCACATACACATAGTGCAAGAATTTGGCATATTTTATATTTTTTTAATTTTATCATTTACTGAAGTTAACTAAATAAAGATTTAAAAAAATCCTAATTTATAGAAAAATATTATAATCTCGCGCGAACTACGTAGGTAGCAGCCCCTCACAGCGGAGCTCTTGTATGAAGCTTCTCGTCATGGTAGGTATTTAGTCACGTGCTTTTGTCCAATGGTACCGCTCCAGTGAGTTTTTGTGTTTGTACACGAGCAGAGATCGCGACAGGATTTTTGAAGCGACGAGCGCACCTTCCACCTTGACAGCCCGCGGGCGATTGAAACGCAAGCTTCGCGTTCCGGGAATATATAGGTTGAATTTTGCAGCGGTGCGCGCCATAGTAATTTGTATGAAGAAATCGTGGATAAAAATGTGGTATGTTTGCTACCCAATTGCAAAAAAACTTAAAGTTGTATTGAAAAACAAATTTATTTATCGTGTTCCTTGGTCTTTTACCATTAATTTAAGACAATTTTTGTTGTTTTTATGTCTCAAACTAATTCAGGAGACTTCAAATGCGGCAACGCTATTTTAAAGTTTTCTATGCATTTCTCGATTTTTTTTCTATTATAAATATAAGACTTTATGACTATTTTTTTTAATGATCTTATACTTCATTTTATAGAGTAGTGCATAGTATTTATTATTTTTAGAAATTTAAATATTTACTATTGTAAAAACTTAAAATGCTGGACCTTGTTTAACCCGATTTAGGTGTGCCGGTCCTTAAGGGTGGTAAAATAGGGGATGATAGTTTTTATGTGAAGTTTTAATTATTGTTATCATTAACTTGAAATTTGGAAGGTAGGTTCTTTTTAGGGCGTAGATATCAGCCTACAAAATATTTCACGAAATTCCTCCCCTATGGGGGTAAAATGGGGGTAGGACGGTTATATGAAAGTTCTATGTTTTTGAAGTACAGATACGAAAATCGGCATGTAAGTTATTAGATTTAAATAATAAAAACCTATTTAAATTATTTTGGTAAATCTCTTCTTAAGGGTTATAAAATAGGGGATGGAAGTTTGTACAGGGAAGTTTGAATTATTGTTATTATTAACTTAAAATTTGGAAGTTAGGTTCTTTCTCGGGAATAGGCATCAGCTGAGAAGACAAAAATCCACCCCAAAGGGGGTAAAATGATTTACTTATATTACGACATCAGTTTATGAACTTAAATATTATAATAAGACTGGGATCCTGTACTAATTATTATATTATCGGACATAACTACAGATTGACGTGATTTTTTGCAGTGGCATTTTTCTAGTTGAGGACCTGGAGAGTGACAGGCTACTATTTTATCCCGGGAAAACAAAGGGTTCCCGTGGGACTTTTGAAAAATCTAATACCGCGCACGAAATCGCGGGCAACAGATATATATATAACAGATATACTAGAATAATTGCCTACAAATGTAGGTAATTTTAACCGACTTCATTATTTTAATAAATAATTAAAACAGTTACACGTTAATGATTCACTGTTCTTGTTTGCTAAGTATTGTAAACTATAATAAAATATTACCTCTTATCTCTTACTCACTTGTGAATAAGTAACGTTTTTCTATGAAACAGCCTGAAATTTCGAATGATAAGTAGATAATACATAGCGAAGCCAACACACTTTGAATAATACGATCAAGAGATCACGTAGACATGTGATGACACCTTGGTTTCAACATAGAAATTTTCAAAATCAAAATAAAATTGTCAAGACTACTTTCATAATAATAACAAGTGGACACGCGCGACTTCGTTCGCGTGGATATTGGTTTTTAAAAATCCCGTGAGAATCATTATGTTTTTCCTAAGCTTCTTTGAACTCATACCTTGCTAAAAAACTGTTAAAAGTTCACTGGCGGATGTTTAGGTAGATCAAAATCCGCCAGTGAAAGTCCCATCAAAATCGGTCCAGCCTTTCAGAGGATAGCCAGTAATCTTTAAAGTATTTCTTTTCTAACAAAAAAAGAATGAATGAAATCGGACCACCCGTTAATGAATTACAGCTAAATACACATTTTGGCTTTCATCCCCTCTCCCAAGGGAACCGTGCTGAAATTCGGGATAAAAAGTATCCTATATGTTACTCCATAGTATGAACTTAAATCATGCCGAGTTTCATTTCTATCCATTCAGTAGTTTTTACGTGATGCGCGCACAAACATACAGACAAACAGACAAACAGATAAACAGACAAACGGACAAACAATCAAAAATTTCAAAAATAGCTTTTTTACGTTCTATTAATTATCCCTAACATCCCCCAGTTATTATTTTGCAAAAATCTTCAATGTCGATACGGCAATTCTACGATTTTATTATATTACAAGCGGAAACCCGCGACTTCGTTCGCGTGGATATTGGTTTTTAAACATCCTGTGGGAATCATTTTGTCTTTCCTAAGCTCCTTTGAGCTCATACTTACCTTGCTAAAAACTGTCAAAAGTTCACTGGCGGATGTTTAGGTAGATCAAAATGTAAACATCCGCCAGTGAAAGTCCCATCAAAATCGATCCAGCCTTTGAGAGATTAGCCAGTAATCCTTAAAGTATTTCCTTTCTAACAAAAAAAGAATGAATGAAATCGGACCACGCGTTAATGAATTACAGCTAAGTACACATTTTGACTTTCATCCCCTCTCCGGGAACCGGAGGGAACCGTGCTGAATTTCGGGATAAAAAGTATCCTTTATGTTACTCCGTAGTATGAACTTAAATCATACCAAGTTTCATTTCAATCCATTCAGTAGTTTTTGCGTGATGCGCGCACAAACATACAGACAAACAGACAAACAGATAAACAGACAAACAGATAAACAGACAAACAGACAAAAATTTCAAAAATAGCTTTTTTACGTTCTATTACTTATCTCTAACATCCCCCAGTTATTATTTTGCAAAAATCTTCAATGTACAGATACGGCAAGTCTACGATTTTATTATATTACTAGACTAGACTAGACTAGACTAGACTAGATTACTAGACTAGACTAGATGATGCCCACGGCTTCGCCCGTGTGTATTTAGGTTTGTAAAAATCTCGTGGGAACTTTGATTTTCCAGAACAAAAAGTAGCCTATCTGTAGTAAGTAGTAACCCGTCCACAAAACGGAAAAATTCCGTGGGATCCTTACGATTTCGGAATGCAATTCCTTACAGCATCAGGGTTGAGGAGTTGGACATGTACCTACTCGAGGTCATTCAACAATAAAGTCTTTAATTGGTATCCCCAATATCAATTTAAATAACCGACAGTGCATAAAACCCATTAGTTTTGGGGATCAGATCCCCTACAGCATCAGGATTGAGAAGTTGGAATCCAAATTTTTTGTAGAACAGTGTCGCAATGTTTCTCTATCGATTAAAAAAAAATTACGCAAATCGGTTCAGAAATCTCGGAGATATCGGTGTACATAAGTAGAAAAACACAACTCCTCCTTTTTTGAAAGTCGGTTAAAAAAGTAGCCTATGTTACTCCCTGGTTAATTCTCTACTTGTATGTGAAAGTCCCGTCAAAATCGGTTCAGCCGTTCCAAAGATTAGCCCGTTCAAACAGACAGACAGACAGACAGACAGACAGACAGACAGACAAAAATTTTAAAAACGTGTGATTCGGTTATAGTATCGTTCAAATAACCGTATGAGCTTAATATGAGGTAGTTATTTCGATATTACAGACAGACACTTCAATTTTATTTATTAGTATAGATATAGATGTATAGAAGAAGATATAGATGTATAGATAGATTGTATGCCTAACATTATAGGCCTCCGATTGTCTAAGAGCTGCATAATCGCATTTTAACAAATCAGCAGAGATTATTACGATGAACGATCACTTAATTAGACAAAATATCGGTAGAAACCAGAAAGCAATGATTGATGCAGATGCCAGACAATTGGGCGGGAGTAGGTAACTTAGATATACACTAGATGACGCCCACGGTTTCGCCCGTGTGGTTTGTAAAAATCTCGTGGGAACTTTGATTTTCCAGAACAAAAAGTAGCCTATCTGTAGTAAGTAGTAACCCGTCCACAAAACGGAAAAATTCCGTGGGATCCTTATGATTTCGGAATGCAATTCCTTACAGCATCAGGGTTGAGGAGTTGGACATGTACCTACTCGAGGTCATTCAGCAATAAATTCTTTAATTGGTATCCCCAATATCAATTTAAATAACCGACAGTGCCTAAATCCCATTAGTGTTGAGGATCAGATCCCCTACAGCGTCAGGATTGAGGAGTTGGAATCCAAATTTTTTGTAGGACAGTGTCGCAATGTTTCTCTATCGATTAAAAAAAATTACGCAAATCGGTTCAGAAATCTCGGAGATATCGGTGTACATAGGTAGAAAAACACAACTCCTCCTTTTTTGAAAGTCGGTTAAAAAAGTAGCCTATGTTACTCCCTGGTTAATTATCTACTTGTATGTGAAAGTCCCGTCAAAATCGGTTCAGCCGTTCCGAAGATTAGCCCGTTCAAACAGACAGACAGACAGACAGACAGACAGACAGACAGACAGACAGACAGACAGACAGACAGACAAAAATTTTAAAAACGTGTGATTCGGTTATGGTATCGTTCAAATAACCATATGAGCTTAATATGAGGTAGTTATTTCGATATTACAGACAGACACTTCAATTTTATTTATTAGTATAGATATACATATATTACAATATCTTAGAAGTAACTATAGTTTGAGTTTTAATTCGGTGGAATTCTGGCAGTTATCATTTAAAAATAGAATGAGTTATTTGTATGAAAAATAGGGTTAACAACTGAAGTTCGACTTTACCCCAAACTAAAGTACCTACCTGAAGTAGGTATCTGTCAGGCATTTGTCATATCTACATGAGGCAATTGATTTTTATTTATATGTACTTAAATTCTGAATTTATTATTTATCTTTTTTGTGGGAACTGAACTCTGGTAACATTAAGAAACATCAGAATTCCACTGAATTAAAAATCAGAGTATACCTACTATTCACAGAAGAAAGAGAGAATACAACAACTTTGCTATTATTTTGCTATTATTTGCTTACCACAAACTATTCATTATTTTGTGCCTGCTAAATGCAAAAACCGCAGTTGAAGAGATGTCCAACGCTTGATTGATGTGCCTGACGCCTGTCTAATGGAATGTAACGGGATGACGGATTATATTTTTTGTAAGGGCGCATCGGCAATTAGGTCAATGATACTATGCACCCTTGACCTACGGCAAGCTCGCGCCTTTCACAATACCCTGGCCCGAATACAACGGGTGCCAAGACAAGGGCACCCCCGTTAAGAACTCTATTCAATTTAAATCATTTGTATAATATGTTAATTCATCTTCAAGTACGTGTCTGTACATTGTATAACAATATGCGACGTTTAAAGATTTAATTAATATATATATAGCTGTTCGTTCTGATTCACTGACTCATTCATCGCCTCTCCTGTAAAATTTTGTATGAAAAATTTTTTTTTCACAAATGGTTTCGTATAGAGGACAAAAATTCATTAAGAGGAAAAATATGGAGAGAGCTGATGATTGAGGATTTCAGAGACGAGCGACAGGCACGCTTAAGGTATTGAAGATAGGTGGGGGGTGCTCGAGCAAATGTCACTTGAAACGTCATCCAATTGGCAGTCAGCTGAAAAAAAATTCAAAATGGCGAAAAAAAGATGGCCGCCATACAAATTTCGTCGGTCTCCATCTCGGAGGGTATAAAAGATGGAAGAGTGGTTTCTTCGCAAAAGATGATGAGGATCCAAAGGTCTACTTGATGAATTGAAAAAAAATTCAAAATGGCGGAATTTATTTTTCCATAGAAAATGTATGGCGAATATTGAAGAGACTACAAGTTGTGAACTATGCAAGGCTTTAATGCGGTTTTTTTGAGAACTCTCAAAGAACAATATGGGAAGACATGATGATTGAGGGTTTGGAAGTTGGTTGAGGAGCCCGGGCAGGGTATTGAAGATAGGTAGGAGGTGCTCAAACAAAAAATACTCGAAACATCATCCAATTGGCAGTGAGCTGAAAAAAAGTCCAAATGGTGGCCATACAAACATCGGTGTCTATCTCACCAAGTATAAAAGATGGAAGAGTGGTTTTTGCCAAAAGATGATTAAGACCTTAAGTTCTACTTGATGAGCAGAATGATTCGAAGAAAAAATATGGAGAGTGATAATGATCGAGGATTAGGAATAGGGGAGAGATAGATGGAGGCTGCTCAAACCAAAATACCCGAAAGCGAAACCTCGCGGTCCGCTTGCGGGCCGCGCACCCACGCGCCCTACTAGTCTAGTATGTAACTAGATTTTGCATACGGTTTCACTTGTGTGGACTATGGACCCACATATAGTTGCGATACATTTTGTAATATTTAGTAGGTATTATAAATATTATGTATTATACCTATACTGTTACTAAGTTACTATGCATAAATTACAATGCTCGCGAAAAATACATTTTTTTTCTTCGAAATATAAACACCCATTATTTAAGTAGGTACATTGTTTTAGAGTTAATTTGATCAGTTATTATTAGAGTTAATTTGATCAGATAATGTAAGTACCTAATCTAACTAGATTAGGTACTTACATTATCTAGGGGGGAAAATGCGGCACTATACATTTTCGCAAGTTTATTTTTTTGTACCTATAGGTATGTAACGTAGAAAAATAATAATAGCATGAACGACTGATCAAAATGATATTTTCATCATCGATGAATATTGTACCCGGTTGTAAGTCAAGTAAGGTTATATCAATATGCGACCGTGAAGAAGGAAGAGAATACGAACACGCTAGAAATAGCGTCGCGACTTTACCATGACCTTGCGCAAAAACAGCGATCGACATCTCGTACCTACGCAGCGTACAAAGGAAAATCGCGTTTTCGCGAATTATTCCGGGAAGTACTGATAGAGGCGAGTAACGGGTTGGCTCACTGCGATTATTTAGATATCATGCGCACACCGACGCGACTCCGCAGGGTTGCCGCACCTACAGAGATAACCTCGTACCTAATACTTTTCCGGTTTCTCTGATTTCCTGACGGGTAAGAAATTGTAAATTTTAGAAATGTTTTACGGCTACCGGCAAACTCGGCATCAAGCAGCATCTAATTCCTGTATTGTACGAACGTATATATAATGTCTCTCTCTGATTGTGATGATATTTCCCATTCTGAAATGTATACACTAAGCGAGACCGCGGTTCTTCCTCATTGCTCAGGGTCGTGACTTCTTTAATGGTAAGGTAAACACACACAAAGGTTTTCTTGGTATATATACGGTGGGCTCTCAGATCCTTCCGTCTAATGAGTAGACTCACATAGTTAATACAATAATAATTATATTTGCTGAATAAAATGTGTTAACCCTATGGGCTACGGTACATGTCTATTATCTAGAGATAGGTATTTATTTGCGAATGGCGCCTGTGTGCGTGCGTGTGACATTGAACTTCACTCTTCACGCGGCGCGGCGCGGCGCACGAGTTGCGTTGCGTAACCAACGCCACGTTCGCGTTGCTCCGGAGTTCGGAGTCGGGCCGCGGGCGTATCTACGGCGCGGCGTAGCATCTACACATACTACGAATTCGCTAAAGAATTTCGCGTAGCAATAACAATTATTAGGCTCAATTTAGACCGCGGCGGAATGGAATGGAAGCGACTTTTTGCAACGAAATTGTACATAGCTAAATGAACTTTATGTCAATTGCATAACATACAAATTAAATAGGAGCCAGAAAAGGTCGCGCGTCTTCCGGGGAATTCTCGCGCATTCTCGAGAATTCCCCTATAGCTACTATTTTGTATGTTATACAATTGACATAAAGTTCACAATGTTTAGTACAAAAAATTCACTTCCATTCCATTCCGCGGTGGTATAAATTGGGCCATAGTAACAAAAACCAATGTCATAATGATTTCGTCATGTCACTAAATGATATAATAAAGTCGATCGATCATTCTTGCCAAAATGCTAGAGGACTAGATTCTAGATTCGCATGTTTCATGGTAGGTATTTCATAATTTCATTTTGTTTATCCTTAATTTTTAGCGATGTTTTCCTGGCGCCATTTTCCTCATAAGATTAGATTTAAGTCAGTAACAGTTGAATCATTAAATTCACGTTAAGGACCTACCTACCTATCATAATTTTAATGTGACGTTGTTGTTTCCTAATAATTCTTAATAGATGCATTTCTACTAAACGCAATGCGAGAATTATTTATTTTTAAATGTTTTTATGTATGTTTAATCTCATACTGATTATAATCAGTATGATTAAACATAGGTACAAATAGTTTTATTAGTAGTAGTAGTGTACACTTAGACAAATCATAAATTCATTTAATTTACCATTCAAAAATAAATAATTATACTTATGTAAAGACCGTTTTATAAGAAACTGCTCTGTACTATCCCAAGAGAAAGTTATTAATAATATAATTTTAACTACTAACATGGTTTTTATTTTCTATCTATTTCCTTAATTTCCCACATTGTTAAATAATATCCTCGACCTCGGGAAGAGTAGTCCGTTGTAAGACACACGTGTCGACATCAATGACACACGTGACACGTCAGCGAGTGAGGCGGTCACGTGTATCATTTGACAGTGACATTGACATTGAATACATCGGAGCATTGCTCACAACAACACACCTTGCGCACCTTGTATACATACATATCACTACATAGTATAAAACAAAGTCGCTTTCTCTGTCCCTATATCTTTATGTCCCAATGTCCCTATGTATGCTTAAATCTTTAAAACTACGCAACGGATTTTGATGCGGTTTTTTTAATAGATAGAGTGATTCAAGAGGAAGGTTTATAAGTAAAAAAATTGGACCCGGTAGGTGGCGCTAATAGCGGGCAGGACGACGTCTGCCAGGTTCGCTAGTACATAATATATGCAATACCTCGGCAGCTACGCCCAAACATCTTTCCACCTTCACACCTAATTTACAGCGGTCTACTAAAAATCAAAATTAGATCTCGAATTTTTATTGCGATCGCGATTCGCGACGTCTAGCGGCTAAATGCAGAAAAGCGCAGTCGAAATTTAAAAAAAATCTGGTACTAAATTAAATAATTTTAAGTATAATCTTAACGTATGTGTGAGCAAAACAAGGTGTCTTTTGATTATATTATGTTAATATTTAAGTTAGTTATAAGTAATGTCCATAAGCTGTGATAGCCTAGTGGTTAAGACGACCGACTTCTAATCGGAGGTCGTGGGTTCGATCCCGGGCACGCACCTCTAACTTTTCGGAGTTATGTGCGTTTTAAGTATTTAAATATCACTTGCTTTAACGGTGAAGGAAAACATCGTGAGGAAACCTGCATGCCTGCAGAGAGTTCTCTATAACGTTCTCAAAGGTGTGTGAAGTCTGCCAATCCGCTTGGCCAGCATGGTAGACTATGGCCAAAACCCTTCTCACTCTGAGAGGAGACCCGTGCTCTGTAGTGAGCCGGTAATGGGTTGATCATGATGATGATGAATGTACATGGTACCTATGCAGCCCATTAACTTATTCTATGATGCAGCCAAGTGTCATATAGTTTTATTGTTTTCCAATAAATCATTCATAAAAAATTCTAATCTACGTGACATAATGTCACGTCAATAAATTTTTATTTCCTTATAAAAATACCTACTCGTTATAAGGAATAGCTGCAGTAAGGTGATAATATATCAACATCATTGGCCCCAAGACTTCCGTATGCTTTTATGGTTTACAACAATAAAATCAAATATACATAATAGGTTAGTATATTATTATCTAACATCAGGTTTTTAAATAAAAACTACCTACTAATTTTTTTATTTAAGTAGATTTTAATTTTTAACATTCATATGCGCATAAATCATGTTTTCATCTTAAATTTTATTTTATCAAGGTTATATACGGCGTTGTAAAATAGTTATTACAATACAAATTCGTCACGCTTTATTGTAGTGTACATGTGGTATTTGTCTACTCCAGTTCGTCCTTGGTCAGCGCTAATTTGCAAAGCAGCACTTCCGCGAGCGAGCAGCGAGCGAGGCCAGCCTGTGTAATAACAATATTTGTCGACTTGACGCGGCTCGGCTCGTTTGCGTCCACGAACATGCCTGCCTGCCTCCATCGCTTTTCGTTTCCGCGAATAAGTCACGTTTTTAGGATTCCGCAGTACAAACAATTAAGGAACCCTTATAATTTTGTACAGTTCAGACGGACAAACGTTCGTCTGTGCTGGACAAAACACAAAATACAGCCTTTTATTTATTTAGAAACTATTAAATCCGTAAAGTTGTTTGGCACAGTTAATAGAAACTTGTTAAAGCTATTGCCGCTACAGAGATATGTAGTGTGTACTGACCACAGAAATCTTAATAATATGAGGTATTAGAAGTGCCGTGTACCATTCAAAATATACAGAACGCATGTCGTCGCTTACTAGTTATTATATGTACAGTTCTAAGCAATTACGCAAATACGTTTACGGTCAATGTTGTGCAGACATAATTAAGCCGTAGGATTAACGCCCTAGGTTGCAAATGCGTTGCACCGTTTGCTTACTGCGTTGCGATGCGTTGCACTGGCGACGTACGCGTCTTCAGAACGGCGACAAGGTCACGCGTACACCGCCTTTCAGTTTCTAGTGCCTTATATTATTAAGATTTCTATGGTACTGACTGTTACAAAACTTATATTATGTATTAACATAGGAGCGCTACACTAGCGGCACGCTATGATGGCCGGTTTGACACATTACAATAGTGATGTGGAATGTCAATTTATTCTCGAACAAAAAACAATTAAGTTTTGTTTTTGTACCTGATTAAATAGGTTTAATAAAACAAAAATGTATATGTTTATTTAATTTATTTGAACGAACTGAATATTTGAACGAAAATGAATATACATACTTTATATGCACACAAGAAACATATGAATACAAAAGATACCAAAAAAGGTGCCACAAAAGGCCATAATTAATCAGATTCGTCCATACTACTATTTTCACTGTCGTCACTGCTATCATCACATACATTAATAATTATATGTTCGTTTTCTATAATATTATCTATTTTCACATCTCTTTCATAATCTTCCCTTATTAATTTAACAGTTCTATTCACAACCTTTTCCCAGTCTCCTTTAGTCACATGTTCACAAGCTTCTTCTAATAATTTTAGCATTTTTTTTGTGGTAAATGGGGGTTCTGTATTGTGTCTTGCAGCATATCCCTTAATTTGAGCCCACACCAACTCAATCGCATTATACTCACAATGGTAAGGCGGTAACCGTATAACTCTGTGCCCATGTTCTAATGCTATTTCGTCAATGACGTATCGGATCTTGGTTGGTTTGTTTTCTTTTAAAAGACGTACTAATTCCGCTTTTAACATATTCATGTTTGCATCTACGCCATTTTTACGAAGCCATGCGACGATATCAGCTTTCTTTTGGGATTGGGCAGGTGGCTTGTCAATTTGCATCGAGTGGTATGGGGCGTTGTCCATAATTATAATAGATGGTTCAGGGAGGCTACACAACATTGAGGTAAACCATTCAGTAAACTTTTCTCCATTCATGTCTTCATGATAGTCTCCAGTGGTTTTTGACGCAAAAGCCATGAGAGAACCTTCGACAAACCCGTTGATGGTTCCGGCGTGACAAATTATAAGTCGCGATCCTTTTCCTACAGGAACTTTGGAAGTAGATGCTGCTGTGTCATCGTTCCAAGAACGGCCTACAGTATGGTTAGCATTAAGCCATGTTTCATCCAAGAACACAACATTTTGCCAATTTTTGATTTCTTTCACTTGCCGTAAAAAAGTATACCTTGCCATCGCTATATCAAATCTTTCCATCAATATTTTGCGTTTGTTACATTTTTTGTATCGAAATCCAATGGTCTTCAAAATCTTCGTTAAAGAACTTTCCCCACCGAAGAATAATCCAGCTTCCTTCAGTGAATGCACCAACTTTTTTCTTGTTGGATACTCCTTCTGTAAATAGTAGCCGTAAACATGTCTTCGGATAGCATCGGCATCAAAGCTATCGATGCCTACGACTGGTTTTGCTCGTTTTCTCTTTTTTGGTGTGTGAAGTTTATTTTCTTCTGTGCCAGTCTCGCCATATTTTTTTTTAGTTATCCGTCTAACAGTTCGTTGTCCAATATTAAGCGCATCAGCTACGCGTTCAACCACTGACGTTATAGATAAAATTGGCCCTCCATTTTGAGCTTCACGATCGAAATAGTTACGAAGGCGTATTACGAACTCACGTGTCTGACTATTTAGAACAGTTCTCTGCGTACGTTCGGTCATATCGACGAAATCCACAACAAAGGGCTTGAACAGAGTCCAAATTAACGAGCAAGGGTCAACAGTAATGCAGTATCAATATTTGAAATCCAAAGCCAGGTCAAAACTATATCACAATCGCATTGCACTGACAGTTTATACTTTTCGAAGCAACGTCAATTCGAAACTGCTTTGTTTTGCATTGAGCATTGACGCGAGTTTGCCGGAGGTAGTAGTTGTGCTAGCCAGCGATCCTATGTGACGATCGTATTAGATTCCATTTTTAAAAATTTATTGATATTTTTTTGCGATTTCAGAGGTTTGTCCACATAGTGAAAATTGTTCATATTCACAAGTACATTCACCCCTTAAATGGTGCAAACTGATTTTTCTACACTTGTATACATTTAAGAAATCAATCTATAATATAATAAAACTGTAACAGATCCAATTCTGTACATTGAAGATATTTTGAAATTTTTTATTGGAGGGCACTCTATAATCGCTTCTGAAACCAAAACTGCAATTTTTTTCATTTTTGTCTGTCTGTCTGTCTGTCTGTCTGTCTGTCTGTCTGTCTGTCTGTCTGTCTGTATCTTGGCCGCGCATCACGCCGAAACTACTGAATGGATTCGAATGAAACTTGGTACGATTTGAGTTTATACTCCGAGGTAGGACATAGGATACTTTTTATCCCGAAATTGAGCACGGTTCCCTTGGGAGAGGGGATGAAAGTTAAAACGGGTATTTAGCTGTAATTCATTAACGCGTTGTTCGATTTCACTCATTCTTTTTTTGTTAGAAAGGTAGTACTTTGTATATTGTCCCGTAAATATTTCAAGGTCATAGGTTTTTTAGTTCAGAAATGACACACATTTATTGGGTTCAAATAACTTGGGACCCGGATCTTTGAACGTACTTATTACGGCTTATTTTAAACTGGTGTGCGTTTATATTTTATGTTTGTCGGTCTATCTATTTGTTCCAGCTAATCTCCGAAACGGCTGGATTGATTTTAATGGAACTTTTAATGTTATAAGGAGTAACTTAAGCTACATTTAGTTAGTAGTACATAAAAGAATTATGGGATCCGATCCTATATAAAAACCTATATCTACGCGAACGAAGTTGCGGGGGTCAGCTAGTTTAATAAATAAATTTTGAGTCCTAAACCTAAAACTACATTCGATAAAATTTATGAATCTCTGCACATCACTATCTATACTAATAAATAAAATTGAAGTGTCTGTCTGTAATATCGAAATAACTACCTCATATTAAGCTCATATGGTTATTTTAACGCTACCATAACCGAATCACACGTTTTTAAAATTTTTGTCTGTCTGTCTGTCTGTCTGTCTGTCTGTCTGTCTGTCTGTTTGAACGGGCTAATCTTCGGAACGGCTGAACCGATTTTGACGGGACCTTCACATACAAGTAGAGAATTAACCAGGGAGTAACATAGGCTACTTTTTTAACCAACTTTCAAAAAAGGAGGAGTTGTGTTTTTCTACCTATGTACACCGATATCTCCGAGATTTCTGAACCGATTTGCGTAATTTTTTTTTTTAATCGATAGAGAAACAATGCGACCCTGTTCTGTAAAAAATTTGGATTCCAACTCCTCAATCCTGATGCTGTAGGGGACCTAATCCCCAAAACTAATGGGTTTGAGAAACTTTCGGTTATTTAAATTGATATTGGGGGTACCAATTAAAGACTTTATCGTTGAATGAACTCGAGTAGGTACATATCCAACTCCTCAACCCTGATGCTGTAAGGAATTGTATTCCGAAATCGTGGGGATCCCACAGGATTTTTCCGTTTTGGGGACGGGTTTCTACAGATAAGCTACTTTTTGTTCTGGAAAATCAAAAGTTGCCACGGGATTTTTAAAAACCTAAATCCACACGGGCGAAGCCGTGGGCATCTTCTAGTCGTCAATAAAGTAATACAATTATTTCCTTCAAAGTCGTTATCAATTAATACGGAACTTCATGAGCGGACAAACGTCAAACCGGCCATCATAGCGTGCCGCTAGAGTAGCAATTATTATCGTCTGCATTAATTAAGCTTTTGTTAAAAAAAAAAATTTCTTCAAGCAAGATATTGATGTGCCGCATCTCGTTAAGATCGGTTCTACGGACGGTAAGGTACGGTGAGCCGTGAGATGTATGATATTGTCCGTAAATCAACGGTTTTAATTTTTTACAGGACAAAACCTGACATTCTCAGGACAGGAAGTAAACAAGATCACTCCCTGTATACCTAATCCTCTACCTGACTATGAAAGTCCCGACAAAATCGGCTCAGCAGTTCCGAGGATTAGTCCATAAAACAGACAGAAAATACATAGAAAAAATTTAAAAAATACCTGTGCTAACGTTAATATTATGAGCTTAATAAGCAGTACTTTCGATAACACAGCCAATTTAGTTTTATTAATTTGTACCTACTTATCTAAGATTAATTATTATTATTAATGAAAAGTCCCAATTCGCATGACGCAATATTCAGCAATAGGGAAGAGCGCAATTAAAACCATGTGCTGTAAACATGTGAGCTGTTCAAATAATATGTAGATGATAAGACGGCAAGTCCGGGTGACGCGCCGCGCGCTGGCGGGCGGCTGTGTTCACACTTCACCTATCCGACTGTACAAATAGCAGTGACCTTGATATTCGGCGCTCGCGACAAGGTCACCGCGCAAATCGTTATCAGAATGACGTCAGTGTGTGACCTCCGCGAGACCTTCGCCGAGGTGCCCGCGCGATAAGGCAGCGACCGATGCCGACCGATAGCGCGCACTTCGCGCTGGCCGCGTACGCCACGCGCGCTTGCCTTCGCGCCTAACCACATACATATTATGTACATAATTATATATACAATCTGCGAATTGCGACGCTTCCGCCTACGGTTATTTGTCTGGCGATTACATCTGTGACGCTGGTGCACCCAACAAGAGCCAGTACGGACCTGTTAATAAGCCATACCATACTAGGTACCTATTAAAGTTCTGGAGCCGTACCATAAAGAACAATAAAATTATATCAAATCTATAAAATTAAAATGTCTGTCTGTGTATTACGCTCTCATTATAATTGTTTATTTGAAGGACAGGATATAACCCAAATGCAAGTCATTACAATTTTTGTCTGTCTGTCTATACATATATAATCTTCGGAAGGGCTCAACCGATTTTAAATTTTCACATAAAATACTCAAATACATAAAATACATACTAAAATACATACTAAATACATAAAATACATAAATTACTCAGAAATATTTCTTTCATGAAGATCAACTAAGTGGTTCTTAAGAAGGACGTCTGCGTCAATCTAGGTCTGTGCCTGTTACCAAGTAGCGGCTACCAGGGGTCCGGAAAGCAAATACTTACTGAGCAGAGCCTAGACCTGACAAAACTTCTTAGTAGGTACCTACCTAACAACAATTTTGTTTGAAATTAAATTACGAGTAAATGCAAGAAAGATACAAAAAATCTCAGCTATTTCATCGGTAAGATTGGAATAACGCCAAAAATAAAACATTAACCGATCGGAATCACTTTCTACGTGCTTATATCGTTGCCGCCCGCAAAGATATATTCAGTCGACCTTGTAATTTCATGGCCGTGCACAAATATCGACGTGACATTCTAAACTATTTTCCTATCTTTAAGTGGTTAACCAGGAAACATTGATTAACATTGACCACGCCTCGATCCTCGAGGCCACCTTACAAATTTTAGATTGTAGGTACTGATACATATAAAATGACACAAGCCAAAGTTTTGAACTAACGACACTTGGTCTGAGATGCAGTATAAGAATGGAAGGGTACCTATCTAATAGATTTTGGTTCAAGGTGTATTTTGCATTGGATGCCTCAAAAAAACAGAGTATGATGTCATGTAAAAATGTTGTTAGTGACATAAATAATAAGCATCCCATAGACACAAAAATACTCACCATTATTTAAAGCCATGTATGGCATGAAGCCCTAGTCATGATAACATAATATGAAAAGACGTAATAAAATACAAATTTTTCATGACCAACCTTATAGCGACGATAAAAATAATATAAAACAGTGTAAAACACGTGTTTTAAATTAAGTAAATCATTATAGCCTTTTTCATCGTAAGTATTTTAATTTTAATCATAATGAAAAAGCGGAGCCTATGAAGTATCACTGTTTTGTCCGTCTGTCGGTGTACAGAAGCCGTTTTTCAATTCTAATTTCTAGTTTGCTTTAATCGACAATTTAACGACACGGTTTTACAAAGTGTACTTTCATTCTAAAAGTCTACCTTCCCGGTGATCCTTGAAAGCATAAAGATTAAAGAGATCCATTAAGCACTAGACACATTAAATCCAAAGATCATTTCATTCAAATCGCGTGTAGAATTACGAGACAATGTTATCGATTTGTAATGAATTATATGATACCCAGACTACAGTGTACGTATAAGTCTGTTCGGTTTCTTACGGTCGCCTTTTGTGTCTAGCCGCCTACGCCGCGCGGTGTTTTGCCAAAGACACCGCCGTGACTTCAAAGCATGCCGCGAGGGGTGTACAGGCACAAGGGGTTTTGGCGTTTTATACCTACTCATATTTTTTCATTAAAATTCTCTTTCCTTTTTATATTTTTTTATATTCGTATTTTATTACAATATAACCATAAACATAAAATATAATATTCTCATGAACACGGGTCTTCTCTCAAAATGAGAAGGATTTTAACCATAGTCTACCACGCTGGCCAAGTGCGGATTGGCAGACTATTCGGAGATTCTGTTAGAATAGAAAAAAAAATTACAAACAGAAAAAAAGTAATAAAAATAAAAGCAGAATACTAAGAGCACCTGTGCCTGTACCGACACTAAGTTACCGAACGAACTTATACTTTGAGCGCCCCAAAAATCAAGGTTCACTGAAACATGGACAATTGGGACATGCCGGTCAAGTGAAGGTGTTGTCATGGGGCGGTATACTGTACTTGAACGAGCTCTTTATTTAGAAAAGATTACATTATCCAAATTAAGTAAATGGTTGATATATTCTGAATATTATTTAGGAGTGGGGCAGTTAAATATAAACATCTTCATATTAATGAATTGGAAAAATACTTTTTGTTAATAATTTTATTCCAAACCGACAAAAACAAACGTCAAAATGTTCCTACGCATTGGATTTCCCCTGATTTTCCATTGCGTTAGAAATAAACGCAAAAAACACGTTACGTTAGCTCTATTATGTTTGTCTATATATATATACGTCTTGTATTATTCATTCGACTAACTACACTATATATATAGTGTATACGTATATCGACTATACATTTTTATCTGAGTAATGTACGTTGTTTTTTTGTTTGTTTGAGTTTGAAACCGTCGAAATCCTAATGAAATTAAAATGTGTTTTAAGGAACGTGTTTTAAGTTTGACCGCTTTATCAGTATTTCTGTCTGTCAGTATGTCTGCATCCGTGTGTGTGTACAATGTACATGTATGTTTTAGTTAGATTTGTCTCGACGAGTCGGTAAGTACTTGGACACGTCATAGTGATCAAGGTTCTGACGTTTGGAGCAGGAGCACAGAGTACCTACAGAGGGGAAGCTTCTACAAGCGGCCCGCTGTAGGTACACTCACACATATTATGCGCACAGTTTGTCACCAACTCTACCGGTTAGTGGAACGAGCGCGCGTCCGTGAACCGTTGGTGAGTGTGTTTGTGTGAGTATACCTACAGCGGGCCGCTTGTGGAAGCTTCCTCTCTGTAGATTTACTACTCGTGTGGCAGGGGGGTGGTGGGATGTCAGTTTATCTCAAAGGTCAGGGGTTAAATAACCTCCGACCTGTGGGAAAATCTTTTTAACTAACACTTATTATAACTAGCTAAGTTCTAACACAATATTTTCAACCATTTTTCATTCAGTTAATTTGATAACTGTTTTGAAATAAGAAAGTGGGTTTTTTCTTTTCATTTTTTTATTCAAATGTTAGAATAGAATAGAATAGAATAGAAAAGTTTTTTATTCAAATAAACTTTTACAAGTGCTTTTGAATCGTCGATTGAGTCTACCACAGGTTCGGAATGCAGTTCCAGCCGAGAAGAACCTGTAAGAAACTCGGCGGTTGCTCTTTTTTAAAAAATAACATTATAACAATTATTATTATTAATGTACATGATTGAAATGCCGTCTCGCGCATTGCTGGAACGAGTTAAATCCAAGCTTTTTTATCGTTTATATAATCTTCAATTGTATAATAAGCTTTTTTTATGAGCATACTTTTAATAGAGTTCTTAAACTTGTGTAAAGGCAAGTCTAAGACATATTTTTTATTCAGATAAACTTTTACAATAGTGCTTTTGAATCGACAAATGAATCTACCACTGGTTCGGAATGGTGCTTACAATTCTACACGTTAAGAAGGGCAGACAAAAGTAGCCCCATTTCCGACGGCGGCACCCGTTCACGAGCATGACGCATGATCCAGCCATTGCTTCGCTCAACCATATTTGAGGGAACGTAACAACCCGCACCACACGACACCACCACAGAAATGTTTAAGGAGAGCGTGACATACTTAGGCTACCCATGATTAAAGCATCGAATTAAACACCAATAATCGAATACTCCTCAAGTTATAATAGCGTATAAAGCGAATAAATTAAATCCATGCTTTTTTATCATTTATATAATCTTCAATTGTATAATATGCTTTTTTCATGAGCACACTTTTAATAGAATTCTTAAACTTGTGTAAAGGCAAATCTAAGATTTGTTGTGGAATTTTATTATAGAACATTACGCCCATTCCCACAAACGACTTTTGGACCTTTTTGAGGCGTAATCGAGGAATCACGAGTCTATTTCTATTTCTTAATTGCCTATCGTGTAATTCACACTTTTTATTGTAACTGTGAATGTTTTGCTTAACAAAACAATTATACTTATAATTATATAGCTACCATAAACTAATTACTATAATACTGAATTCTACATTTTTATATTTTTTATGTAAACTTACAATAATAACTATTTAGGAATAGAAAAATATCTCACTCTGTTATACTTGAACAATTTTGTAAACAGTATTGCATTACTTACTGGTATTGTTAATGTGGATTGTGGAGCAATGTGTTTGGGCGAGGCGAACACGACCTGAATCCCAATACGGACACGAGAGAAATCTTTGGCGGCACGGATGCTGCGAGCGAGAAAGGCGGTGCGACCTGTGCGAGAGAAAGGATTTTAGTCCTTTATTAATAAAACTAAAGCTACGAAGCTTTCAACTTTCAACTATGTATTTTATATCTATCAACATAATGTTCATGTCTAGAAAACGAAATTATACTTAGCATACTCGTAAGAAGTCCCTATGTCTATGGTGGAAGTCTGTGCAAATTATCTAGGTCAAAGTGAAATGTGTTAACTCAGTAAATTATATTAAAAAAAAAACTTTCATCAAATCATCTAGTTATCAGTATGTATCTATTGCACATTAACTTTAAACTGACTTAATTAATTACTTCGCTGGCTCAGTGACCCAAAGAGAATCTTGACCTCTAAGGTCTAACACTAGAAGCTGCAACACATTCCTGTCCTGCGCCGCTTCACGCCAATCGGCTCTTCTGAGGGTGTCGTTTTCAAACTGTAAGCCAGGTATGCCAGGTTTCACTGCGCGATCCTCTCTCACCCTCTCAGCGTCCGAACCAGCTGGATCTCGGCGATTTGGCGATACAAAGATTCGAACTAAACTGAACTCAAATATTGCAGCGTAGAAAATCTAATCGAAATACTTACATATTATTATAAAAGTATACCATCTATGTTGGTCACTAGGGCAGAAAGTACATGTTATAGTAGGTATCATATCATAAGTGATATCACCTCAATTTCTCCGCGACATACAAGTGGCGCGGGCGCGGCGTCGTCGACGGCCAGACCATTACAGGGATCTCAGTGCTGGTACAATAGACGGAGAAAACATATGGATGCTGTCATCGCATTCTCGGCTCGTCTGACTTATGACTTACAAAATCTACATACAATCATCATCGATGTGGGTCAGGGCAGTGGGTCGCAGAGCCACGCATCGCTGCCCGCCGAACTGTCGAGTTTTACTGTGCAATAAAAATAAAACAACTATAGATGGTTCGCGGTTGATGATGCCAAAACAAAGTTTAGTTTCCAATCACAAAGTACGAAAATGTGAAAGCGACAGTTTTCACCTGTTTTCAACGACGCGTAGGTACGGAATCACCTTTCATTTATTTTATTCAGAATCACCTATAAAAATAATCTGTACAAAAGAATTATTATAATCAGCTTCTATGATGTTTGTTTAATTATTAATTACATAAACGCTTGTTTACATATCGACGTTTGCTAGATCGTGATGTTTTTATTTTTAAAGTGGCTCGTAATTTCCAGTATTGAGCATGTTCACACGATCACAAAACGTGAAAAATTATGAATCGAAATAAAATTGTTATGATTGTCACAAGGTTTCCACACAGGCGCGTTTTTATCGGTCGATAAAATTGCTGTATGTTATCGCGATGTCTTTCATACAATTTAATACCACAGCAGTATGTAAGATCGCATACGTCCTAATATAAAATGTACTGAAAATATATATCACAATATTTTGCAATTATTGCAGGACATAAGGACGCAATAGCGCACCTGTGTGGGGCAGGTTTTAATGTTATCGATTAATAACTTCTATGTTCTTTAGAAAAAGTAAAGAAAATTAATTTTGATAACACTCTTTATTAGTGTAGTCTATATCTATGACTATGACTAAGTATTCAGAATTTTCTACGCGATTTTCCACTTAGTTCTAGAAAGTTTTTTCTTCTTTACGAGTCCACTATTGTTATTATAGGTTTATTTTGCGTTTCACTTACTTCACTTCATTTATTTAGTCGTGTAACAAGACGCCCGATTTCTCATGTTCCATAGCGATACGAAACTCCGCGAGGTATTTCTTTTTCTTTGGTCACTGACCTGCATTTCTTGCTTATTCGGTGACACCCGATTTTTTCAATTCTGTCGTTCACTTGGGCATTGCTTTCTTTTTCTGTACCGGGTGACAAATAGGACACAAAGACAAACGAGCTCGCCGACCGCTCTTTTTTCCTTGAAAAAGCTGTTAGTATGAAAATAACATTTTTAAAGCGATTAAGAAAATATTTCAGCACTGAATTTATAAGCTGTCATTGCAACATTTAAACAGTTTAGTGTATAAAATTTATGTGTTTTATCCGCAGTGTTGTTTTAAACATACTTAATATTGTCACAAATTAATCTTTATGATTAATTATGAAGTAATAAAAATTTCATTTTGCGTTAAAACCAAAAGTACTTAGTTAAGTAGGTGTATAAGAAGTATAAAACGGCCATCTTCACGACAAATTTAGGGAAAAGTTGGTAACAGGTACTTGTATAGTTAGTCACAAGCACCTACACAACCTGCATCATGTAGATTGCAGGCACAAGCACCGTAGGTACTAAATGCTGATGCTGCACTGGCCATCTAAACTGTATATGGAGGATATTAGTCTTTAAGATTTTAAAGTGAAACTTGTAGTTGTTAAAAAACAAATTAGGAACCGGCAATTAGGAATTCATATTGTAGGTTACCTACCTGCAATCATAGATTACATCATTGCATTCCGGGTCATGATGCTGCAGGTCGCTGGTGCAACTGCCGATTGTGGATTCGTACCTATCTTATTGCAGGTATTGTGGATTGTGAATTGTGAATTGATATAAACTATACATGAAAACTAAAAAGCTTAAAATAAAAAAAATACAGGTAAATAAGTAGGTACTGCCTTCAAACGCCATCACTACATAGTATAAAACAAAGTCGCTTTCTCTGTCCCTATGTCCCTATGTATGCTTAAATCTTTAAAACTACGCAACGGATTTTGATGCGGTTTTTTTTAATAGATAGTGATTCAAGAGGAAGGTTTGTAAGTAGAAAAATTGGACCCGGCAGGTGGCGCTAATAGCGGGCAGGACGACGTCTGCCGGGTCCGCTAGTAAAGTATAAAAATAATTATTTTTATTTATTGGCATATAGGATCAAGTAATACAACGATCTTTGACGAATACGTGTGACGCTTACCCGAAGCAGAAACAGAAAAAAATTTTTTGTTTGTAATTTGGCGTTTGAAGTCAGGTTCTTTTTAAAGAATTTTTATTTTTAAAATTCCTTGAGAGTATGTCTCTAAAGTTGACTTTAATATTATCTGTAGTGTATAATTTACACCAAATTAGTCGTAAGTCGTAGCTGGTATTAATAAAAATATTATCGAGGTCGCACATAACAAACGGTCACTTCCTATTGTACCTACCTATGTATCTATGCAGAATTATTTGCAATTCTGTCTGTATGTTACACTTCGATTTTAGTAAATTATGTCTATCAGATTTACGAATAGACACTATAACACATTAGTCGTTTTATTATAATAAAAATAAAATATCATACATGAGTTGGAAATTGAAATACCTATAATATACTAGCGGTCCGCCCCGGCTTCGCCCGTGGTACATAACATATAGCCTATAGCACTCAGGGATCACGTACATATCCAACGGTGAAAGAATTTTTGAAATCGGTCCAGTAGTTCCTGAGATTAGCGCGTTCAAACAAACAAACTCTTCCGCTTTATTATATTAAAAGTATAGAATAGTATAGATGAATGCTGTTTGGATCAGTACCTACAGAATACAGATGTCTCAAGCTACAAAGTAAAGGGGGCGGATGGGACCATAAATAATATCTATAATTAATGATATTATTAGCTGTTAAAACCTTGGCTCTGTGTGCTTAGTCTAAAGCGGAGCACTCGAAAACGAACTCGAAAACTATTGATCGATTTCAGAGTAAAATAGACCTAAAATGTCTTGTATTAAGGTTTGAGTTCGCCAATACATTCAGCATTGGAATGTATTGGCGAACTCAAACCTTAATACAAGACATTTTAGGTCTATTTTACTCTGAAATCGATCAATAGTTTTCGAGTTCGTTTTCGAGTGCTCCGCTTTAGACTAAGCACACTGAGAACTGTTTAGACTTTAGAGCATAGGTATTTCAACAAAGTCGCAAATACTCTCCAAGCTATTTTTTTTTAATTTGGCGTTTTTGCAGAGTGTGGGCGATTTGTTTACAATTGCGATGTATGTATGTGATTTATACTTTAAACACGTTCGGTAGTACGCCGAGCTCGGGCTGCAAGGTCGTGACGACTGACGTGTTTTAGAGGAATTGATTACAATAGCGAATACTGCTGGATAAACCGCTAGCAATAATAATAATAAATTATTAATAGAAGGAAAATGATTTCATAATGATATGGGTAAGTACCTACGTAGATAAAGATGATCGAGAACGAATCATGGTGATTGAGCGTCACACGCGTTTCCTGTAGGTAGGTACATTCAGATTATATCTATACATCTATACTCTATACTAATAAATAAAATTGAAGTGTCTGTCTGTAATATCGAAATAACTACCTCATATTAAGCTCATATGGTTATTTGAACGATACTATAACCGAATCACACGTTTTTAAAATTTTTGTCTGTCTGTCTGTCTGTCTGTCTGTCTGTCTGTTTGAACGGGCTAATCTTTTGAACGGCTGAACCGATTTTGACGGGACTTTCACATACAAGTAGGGAATTAACCAGGGAGTGACATAGGGTACTTTTTAACCGACTTTCAAAAAAGGAGGAGTTGTGTTTCTCTACCTATGTACACCGATATCTCCGAGATTTCTGAACCGATTTGCGTAATTTTTTTTTTAATCGATAGAGAAACATTGCGACACTGTCTTACAAAAAATTTGGATTCCAATTCCTCAATCCTGATGCTGTAGGGAATCTGATCCCCAAAACTAATGGGAATTAGGCACTGTCGGTTATTTAAATTGATATTGGGGATACCAATTAAAGACTTTATTGTTGAACTAGATGATGCCCACGGCTTCGCCCGTGTGTATTTAGGTTTGTAAAAATCTCGTGGGAACTTTGATTTTCCAGAACAAAAAGTAGCCTATCTGTAGTAAGTAGTAACCCGTCCACAAAACGGAAAAATTCCGTGGGATCCTTACGATTTCGGAATGCAATTCCTTACAGCATCAGGGTTGAGGAGTTGGACATGTACCTACTCGAGGTCATTCAACAATAAAGTCTTTAATTGGTATCCCCAATATCAATTTAAATAACCGACAGTGCCTAAATCCCATTAGTTTTGGGGATCAGATCCCCTACAGCATCAGGATTGAGGAGTTGGAATCCAAATTTTTTGTAGGACAGTGTCGCAATGTTTCTCTATCGATTAAAAAAAAATTACGCAAATCGGTTCAGAAATCTTGGAGATATCGGTGTACATAGGTAGAAAAACACAACTCCTCCTTTTTTGAAAGTCGGTTAAAAAAGTAGCCTATGTTACTCCCTGGTTAATTCTCTACTTGTATGTGAAAGTCCCGTCAAAATCGGTTCAGCCGTTCCAAAGATTAGCCCGTTCAAACAGACAGACAGACAGACAGACAGACAGACAGACAGACAGACAAAAATTTTAAAAACGTGTGATTCGGTTATAGTATCGTTCAAATAACCATATGAACTGAATATGAGGTAGTTATTTCGATATTACAGACAGACACTTCAATTTTATTTATTAGTATAGATGACCTCGAGTAGGTACATGTCCAACTCCTCAACCCTGATGCTGTAAGGAATTGCATTCCGAAATCGTAAGGATCCCACGGAATTTTTCCGTTTTGTGGACGGGTTACTACTTACTACAGATAGGCTACTTTTTGTTCTGGAAAATCAAAGTTCCCACGAGATTTTTACAAACCTAAATACACACGGGCGAAGCCGTGGGCATCATCTAGTAATAAAATAAAGCGGAAGAGTTTGTTTGTTTGAACGCGCTAATCTCAGGAACTACTGGACCGATTTCAAAAATTCTTTCACCGTTGGATATGTATGTACGTGATCTTGGAGTGCTATAGGCTATATATGTACCACGGGCGAAGCCGGGGCGGACGGCTAGTATTATAATAAAATCGTAGACTTGCCGTATCTGTACATTAAAGATTTTTGCAAAATAATAACTGGAAGATGTTAGGGATAAGAAACAGGACGTAAAAAACCTATTTTTGAAATTTTTGACTGTTTGTCTGTTTGTTTGTCTGTTTGTCTATCTGTATTTTGTGCGCGCATCACGCAAAAACTTGTAACTGAATGGATTGAAATGAAACTTGGCATGATTTAAGTTCATACTACGGAATAACATAATCTATACCTACTAATATTATAAAGCGGAAGAGTTTGTTTGAACGCGCTAATCTCAGGAACTACTGCACCGATTTCAAAAATTCTTTCACCTTTGGATATGTACGTGAACCTTAGGCTATATAAGTACCACGGGCGAAGCCGGGGTGGACCGCTAGTATAGGATAAGTACTTTTCATCCCGAAATTCAGCACGGTTCCCTTGGGAGAGGGGATGAAAGTCAAAATTGTGCACCTACTTCGCTGTAATTCATTAACGCGTGGTCCGATTTCATTCATTCTTTTTTTTGTTAGAAAGGAGATACTTTAAAGATTAACGGCTAATCTCTGAAAGGCTGGATCAATTTTGATGGGACTTTCACTGGTGGATGTTCTACCTAAACATCTGCCAGTGAACTTTTAACAGTTTTTAGCAAGGTATGAGTTTAAAGGAGCTAAGGTAAAACAATGATTCCACACGAGATTTTTGAAAACCAATATCCACGCGAACGAAGTTGCGGGTATCCGCTTGTCTACAATATGCTTAGCTGTCGAAAAAATATCAAAGGATATAAAATAATTTTTGAGTTTCTCTTTTAGCTACAAAATTTTGACCCGATTTTGTTCGTTCAACGTTTTTACAATTACTAATTACATAATAATTAATTGTCTCATACATTTTTTTTTCAAGTAGGTGAGCTTAGTACCTGCGGAAGATAACATTCCATTCAGATTTAGTCACAACAATATACTGTACCTACTCGTGCATATATCTCAAAACCAATAACAAGATAGACCTTGCACTCAGACTACTAGGAAATGTCTAGATAAAATGTAATACTCTGTAAGGATAATATAAATTGATAAGTTGATTCAAATAACTCTAACCCGGAATAGAACGCTCGCTCGAGGGAGGACATTACGGAACATTTTATTAAGACTTCTTAATTGATATGCAATATATTATTACCTATTATTATTATTATTACTTACCTATCTATGTATCTAGATTCTTGTTATATTCTACAGTATGCACATAATACAGCGTGTGAAATAAAGACTAACATCAAATTGCAATACGTACATAGTACAATACATACGTTGGACGCGCTTAGTTTTTCAGGCACCTTCAGGGCACACTAGCGGAGTGGAGTGGTGCCCAGGCGCAATCATATTATGAATTATTGGTATAAATACGGGCACTAAGAAGCCATGAATTCAGTCTCCTCCAGAGACTCAACCGACTATTGCTTCGGCGTCGACTAGGTCGTGATATTTGATTCAGGGTTGCTATATTGCTATAGCAACCCTGAATCAAATATCACACCCTAATCGAATAAATGCTGCCATTTTGGCCTTAGCTGTGTGTAATTAATTAATTAGTACGAGCGGATACCCGCGACTTCGTTCGCGTGGATATTGATTTTAATAATCACGTGGGAATCATTTTGTTTTTCCTATGCTCCTTTGAGCTTATACCTTGCTAAAAACTGTTAAAAGTTCATTGGCGGATGTTTAGGTACATCAAAATGTAAACATCCGCCAGTGAAAGTCCCATCAAAATCGGTCCAGCCTTTCGGAGATTAGCCTGTAGTCTTTAAAGTATCTACTTTCTAACAAAAAAAGAATGAATGAAATCGGACCACCCGTTAACGAATTACAGCTAAGTACACATTTTGCCTTTCATCCCCTCTCCCAAGGGAACCGTGCTGAATTTCGGGATAAAAAGTATCCTATATGTTACTCCATAGTATTAACTTAAATCATGCCGAGTTTCATTTCAATCCATTCAGTAGTTTTTACGTGATGCGCGCACAAACATACAGACAAACAGACAAACAGATAAACAGACAAACAGACAAACAGACAAAAATTTCAAAAATAGCTTTTTTACGTTCTATTACTTATCCCTAACATCCCCCAGTTATTATTTTGCAAAAATCTTCAATGTACAGATACGGCAATTCTACGATATTACTAGATTACTAGACTAGATGATGCCCACGGCTTCGCCCGTGTGGATTTAGGTTTTTAAAAATCCCGTGGGAACTTTTGATTTTCCAGAACAAAAAGTAGCTTATCTGTAGAAACCCGTCCCCAAAACGGAAAAATCCCGTGGGATCCCCACGATTTCGGAATACAATTCCTTACAGCATCAGGGTTGAGGAGTTGGATATGTACCTACTCGAGTTCATTCAACGATAAAGTCTTTAATTGGTACCCTCAATATCAATTTAAATAACCGAAAGTTTCTAAAACCCATTAGTTTTGGGGATTAGGTCCCCTACAGCATTGAGGATGATTGAGGAGCAGGATTGAGGAGTTGGAATCCAAATTTTTTATAGAACAGGGTCGCAATGTTTCTCTATCGATTAAAAAAAAATTACGCAAATCGGTTCAGAAATCTCAGAGATATCGGTGTACATAGGTAGAAAAACACAACTCCTCCTTTTTTGAAAGTCGGTTAAAAAAGTAGCCTATGTTACTCCCTGGTTAATTCTCTACTTGTATGTGAAGGTCCCGTCAAAATCGGTTCAGCCGTTCCGAAGATTAGCCCGTTCAAACAGACAGACAGACAGACAGACAGACAGACAAAAATTTTAAAAACGTGTGATTCGGTTATGGTAGCGTTCAAATAACCATATGAGCTTAATATGAGGTAGTTATTTCGATATTACAGACAGACACTTCAATTTTATTTATTAGTATAGATGTATAGATTTTATTATATTACTAGATGATGCCCACGGCTTCGCCCGTGTGTATATAGGTTTGTAAAAATCTCGTGGGAACTTTGATTTTCCAGAACAAAAAGTAGCCTATCTGTAGTAAGTAGTAACCCGTCCACAAAAGGGAAAAATTCCGTGGGATCCTTACGATTTCGGAATGCAATTCCTTACAGCATCAGGGTTGAGGAGTTGTACATGTACCTACTCGAGGTCATTCAACAATAAAGTCTTTAATTGGTATCCCCAATATCAATTTAAATAACCGACAGTGCCTAAATCCCATTAGTTTTGGGGATCAGATCCCCTACAGCATCAGGATTGAGGAGTTGGAATCCAAATTTTTTTGTAGGACAGTGTCGCAATGTTTCTCTATCGATTAAAAAAAAATTTACGCAAATCGGTTCAGAAATCTCGGAGATATCGGTGTACATAGGTAGAAAAACACAACTCCTCCTTTTTTGAAAGTCGGTTAAAAAAGTAGCCTATGTTACTCCCTGGTTAATTCTCTACTTGTATGTGAAAGTCCCGTCAAAATCGGTTCAGCCGTTCCAAAGATTAGCCCGTTCAAACAGACAGACAGACAGACAGACAGACAGACAGACAGACAGACAGACAGACAGACAGACAAAAATTTTAAAAACGTGTGATTCGGTTATAGTATCGTTCAAATAACCATATGAGCTTAATATGAGGTAGTTATTTCGATATTACAGACAGACACTTCAATTTTATTTATTAGTAAGTATAGATGTATAGATAAAATAGATTTGAAAAGACATGTCAGTTAAACTAATCTCTGATTTGATATTAATTAAGTTTGTGCGGGTGATAAATGCAGATATTTTAATAATAGTTTGATTTACAGTTTTAATTAATATTAAAGGATATCCTTAGATAGATTGATATGTTTATAATATACTTAATATTAAGTTATTTATTTCCCTTACTATAATAATTATAAGTATGTCTAAATGATACAATTTTAAAACCAGGGTAATATGTGACACACAGCAAGTAGATTTGCGTCCTTTTATGGTGCGTACGGGGGAGGAGTGTCGGCGGCCTTGTAGCAAGCAACATGCGATATTTTTGCTCTCCGCGTTAATGCGGAAGACTATTTCAAGAGTCAGGGTCGCGGCGCCCGTCACCCGTCACCCGGCGCGCCGGCCGCCGGCCGCCGGTCGCCGGACTCCGCACGCTACGTGACGTACCCGTGTCAGGTTACCACGTGGTGTGAGAACCACCCCCGGAAGGAAAATGTGTCGTTGTAAATGCAAAACGTCGTTCCTACGATTAAATGACGACAGAACCGTGATAGACTTAACGGAACATCGTATTTTCACACATAAACACAGATTAGGCAAAAAGAACATAGGTAGGTATAGATCGACCAGAATCTCATGAAAAATAGGGAAATGAAATTCCAAGGTTAGCAACACTACGGCTGCCTTAGCGATAAACAAAGTAATTGTCATTTTTTCTGAAATTGACTTTTTGCATTAACAAAAGTTTTATGTCGAGTAGTTTTTAACCACAGTTTAATATTTCAAATAACTTGAACCGTTTACTGTTTAAATTGCCCAAACAAAGTAACTGCACTCACTAACCCGGAATATAAATGCAAAAACCAAGTAAACAACAAGCACAACACAAAAACAAAGTAATTGGATGTTGATTACTTTGTTTTTGTATTTAAAATGCAGTTGCTTGATTTTTCATTTCGTGAAACGATGCCAGGTAAGGTGTTCTGAATGTAATTACTTTGTTTATCACTAGGGCAGCCTAGTTAACCTAGTGTTGCTTACTTCAAAATTTAATTTCCCTATTTTTCATGAGATTCTGGTCGATCTATAAGTATGTTTTTTTTTAAAACAATAATGAGTGTGAGGAGTGTAAGATTTTAATTTAAAGTTCATCTGCCAGCACTAAGGTACTGCGTCGCGCTGCGGTGGAATCGATGAAGTTTTAGATTCAGTTTAAACCTACTATTAAGAACAAGGGCACTAGAACTCTATCTTAGATTTATATCTATGTAAATACTCGTACCTGGCTATAGACCTTCTGGCTTCAGAAATCGAGCGGAATGCAAATAAAATAAATAAAAAATTTACGTGCTGTCAATTTGTTACAAAAAAATTTTAACATGCCTGTCTGCCTGGTCGCTTCTTCCCGTCCTTGTTCAGCTTCATAGAGAATTCACATATTATGTAGTACCTACGGTTAATTTATTTATTTTCATCGATATCGCATATTGCGCAGTAAGCAGTGATAATAATCTGTAGACCATGATCCCAGAGCGATAAGACAACTTATTTTCTGAAGGCTCTCAGTAGTGTGTCATGTGCTTTGAATACGTGCATACTTGAGGAGTTCGTACCTGTGATACCTGGGCAGATATCAAGTGAGAAATGTAACTAAAAATAAGAGTAACTTAACTTACATTCACATGGTTAATTTTTATGTAGAATATCACTCCGAACCACTACCAACAGTATCAGACACTTTCCATGGACCAGAACTTTTATCAGAACTCTTTAAAGCTCCACAAAAAATAAAATATGCATAGTTGACGCCAATTAAGATAGACCTCTGAGTTGTATGGGCGCTCATACCATTTAGAGGCCTAGCTTAATTGCCAACTACCTCAAATAAGGTAAATAAATAAAATTGTGCTATTGGAAAGAGGAAAGGAAAGGAAAGAGAGTCACTTACGCGTTTCTCCGAGAAGATTTTTCTGATTTGTTTAATTTTTAAGACAACTAAGGAAAACTCATTATACTTATACTTCTGGAATACGGATCATGAAAGAGCAGAAAATAAGTTATGTCTTATTGCACTGGGATCTTACCCTATGATGCCGAAATGATTTTACAGTTACATACTACAAGATACAGGTTTCAAAATAAGCGCGGATGAATCCGCGCGCACAATCTAGCTTAAATCATAGTGGTAGGTATAGATCGACCAGAATCTCATGAAAAATAGGGAAATGAAATTCCAGGGTTAGCAACACTACGGCCGCCCTAGCGATAAACAAAGCAACTGACATTTCTTGTGAAAGTTTTATGTCGAGTAGTTTTTTACCACAGTTTAATATTTCAAATAACTTGAACCGTTTACTGAAATTTAAATTGCCCAAACAAAGTAACTGTACTCAGTAACCCGGAATATAAATGCAAAAACCAAGTAAACAACAAGCACAACACAAAAACAAAGTAATTGGATGTTGATTACTTTGTTTTTGTATTTAAAACGCAGTTGCTGGATTTTTCGTTTCGTGAAACGATCCCACGTAAGGTGTTCTGAATGTAATTACTTTGTTTATCACTAGGGCAGCCGAGTTAACCTAGTGTTGCTTACTACATTTAACTTCCCCATTTTACATGAGATTCTGGTCGATCTTTACGTTTATTTTAATAATAAAACAAAAGAAAATCTCGTGATGACAGAGTCTTGAACAATTGATAGTTAATAAAATATCTCATCATCTAAAGTGTACATCTACAGCAAGCGAGTAATATCGGTGTTCTTGCGAACGGTCGACCTTAGCCCGCTTGTGTGAAGGTAACCTATAGTGATGTAAATAGACAGGAAACACATCCAATGTCAGGAGAACAAGCTACACGAATCATCACTTTTGTTAGTCAATGTTAGAGGAACCGAGGAAAGGATTCGAGTAGGCCACCTACCTACCATCTACCATCACCCTACATAGTTACTTTACAGATTTTTGATAAATATCACGGTAGTTTCGGTCATATCCAGTTTAGTGCCTTACAATCAAATGCACAAAACTTTTGTATCCTCCCTAGGTTTAAAATATTAAATAGATATTTAGTAGGTATTCAGTAACTGTACCTTAAGATTAATATCCTCCTTTAAGAGCGTTGATGCGTTCTGCGCCATTTTAGCTCATTTTTAAGCTATTTCGACCCTTCATATGTTGTTAATCTATGCATTTACTTAAAAACTTATTTATACTACATTGTAGAAAATTTTGTGTTCTAGGGAATTGTAAGACAACATTTTGCAATTTATTGATAGTTTTTGTCTAATTGCCAAAATACCAAAAGCCTATTTATGAATTTTGGGATTCGTGGAATCTTTGACGTTCACTACGTCAAAAGTTACTTGTTCAATTCACACACAAAGATATATTTATGAAAGGAAATGCCCTGAACTAAAGACGTGGAAGAAAACATTTTTTAATTTGGCGTTTTTTACATCATAAAAATCCAAGCAAAAGAATTTTAATTTCAGTAAATTATAGACATATAAAACCGTCATTTTAGTACATTATTTTTCGCCATTTATAAGTAAAATTAAGTACATATAAAAGTTAACCATATTTGCAATAATATAAGTAAAAAAAAATCTAAAATTAACTACTATTTGTTTCCATAAAATAACTTTGAAACAGACACCAAAACGCAGAAACAGGCAGTAGGAAATTGAACTAGGAAACTAGTATGAGCCGAGGCCTCTCCGCGAACGGACGTAACGCTTTTTGTCTCGGCAATTCTTATTGGATTACATGGAATATACGTAAAATTGTAGTGCGACTGTCACTATTCAATACTAGATATTTTTAATGCTTGCTATTTTTTCTTACAGATAGATGAAAACATTTTACGTATTTTTAATAATTGTAATATATTATATTATAGTTATAGTTGAGGATTATAGTTGTAAATCAGTAATCCATACTATATAAAATTATAAATGCGAAAGTGTGTCTGTCTGTCTGCCGATTTTTATGTAATTAGGTACAGAGTTAGCTTACATCCTGGGGACGGATATAGGATACTTTTTAACCCCCGACGCAAAAACGACGGGGTGTAATAAGTTTCACGTGTCTGTGTGTGTGTGTGTGTGTGTGTGTGTGTGTGTGTGTGTGTGTGTGTGTGTCTGTCTGTTCCCCTGTAGCGCTCAAACTGGTGGACCGATTTGAATGCGGTTTTTTTTTGTTTGAAAGGTGGATTAGTCGAGAGTGTTGTTAGCTATGTTTGATGAAAATCGATCCAAGATGGCCGCCGCTACAAAATGGCGGATTACATATTTTTCACAATTCCCTTAATATGGGTATCAAATGAAAGGTCTTGACTAGCAGAATAGCACTATGTAAATCCAACATGGCTGCCGCCACAAAATGGCGAATGTCGGTGGTTTTTAAATTTTCAATTTATACTTGTTATCTCGAAAAATTAAAGAGTTCTCACGGAATTCTTAAAGGTCCGTCCATTTAACAAATTCGTTATACAAAATTTGGTAGGTACAGAGGTAGCTTGCGTCTCGAAAATTGACATAGTTCCCACAGGATTTTTAAAAACCTAAATCCACGCTGACGAACTCGCAGCCAACATAGTACATAATATTATGTGGAAAATGAACTAGAAAATAGCTATCGTATACAAAAACTATCGTCCGGTAACAACGGTTTTCAAACCATCCAGGAACCCATTGAAATATACACACAAAATATTATACAAATCAGTCCAGCCGTTTAGGAGGAGGAGGTGACTAACATACGTACCAAAGAATTATATAGGTACGGTTGAGAGAGTTTACCGTATCGACGCGATGGGTTGTTTGACAGTTACGAATCCCTCGAACATTTTGTATGGGAAAATGTTTTTCCTCTTATTTTATTTTTTCGTCAATTTTCCAATGTTTTTAATAGTTATTATGCTATTCTGAACGGAGACAAATCAAAAACCATGAAAATCGCTCCAGCCGTTCTCGAGTTATAAGTGTTTGAACTAACACAACTTTGTTTTATATATATAGATTTTATTAATTCTAATATTTTAAGGTACATTGCGTCATTACAATGAATGATCTAATTGCATTTTTGTATTAGCGGTATATTTAACGTTCATTTAGTATACCTACAATCTACATACAGAAAATGTATTTATTACCTGTTTTGAATTACTTTAGTAATAACTTTATTTTGTAAATATGTAAAAAGATAAATCCACGATTCCCTCAGGATTTGTAAAAAACCGAAATTCACACGGGCGAAGCCGCGGGCAAAATCTGGTATGTAATAAGTAAATTAACAAGATTTTGAATGAATCTGCATTTTTCTTCACTATCTTATCTTACCCTTACACGAGTACGGAGTAGGTATATAAAAAATCAATATCAGAAGCTGTACTATATTCTCCAATTATAATTTTTATGTACTGGTCTACTCTATAAGGTCTTTTTCAAGCATTATACATTAATTATGCCTGCTATATAAAATTAAAAATCTACGAACTAAAAACTTAGGTATAGGTGTCTAAGAATATTGAAAAAATAAATAGCCCGTTTGAAAATGGTAAAAAGATCAAAACGGTTTGTTACACTACACTGCATTTGAAGCGGCGCGTTCATTCACGTAAACAAAGAATCCCAGGTAAATGCCTAAACTTGCGAAGCGGGTCCGTGCGTCAACGCTCTTAAATGAATTTCCTCCTTATATTTAGATAAGAGGGTATTTTAAAATATAACATTATAATTGTAAACAAGTTGATAAAACATACCACACACTAGTCATTTCCTTTTGTTTCTGTTCCGCCTTTATTTTTTACAAGATTACAAAAGATGTTTAAAAGATTACAAACCGCTGCAAATAAATCGGAGATTCCTTGCACTGACCCTCGAATATATAAACCCGCATTGACTGACAAACCTGTAACTGTCTCACAGATGAAGGGTAAGACGAATCATCATTATGAGGCTTACTTATGTGAAAACCAATATGAGGGTTCAATTTATTTCAATCCAAGTAAGTATGGTAATGATTTTTTAAATTAATCGAGTATGACAAATTGTTTATTAACCCCCGACGCAAAAACGACGGGGTGTTATAAGTTTGACGTGTCTATGTGTGTGTGTGTCTGTATGTGTGTCTGTCTGTTCCCCTGTGGCGCTCAAACGGGTGGACCGATTTGAATGCGGTTTTTTTGTTTGAAAGGTGAATTAGTCGAGAGTGTTGTTAGCTATGTTTGATGAAAATCGATCCAAGATGGCCGCCGCTACAAAATGGCGGATTACACATTTTTTCACAACTCCCTTAATATGGGTACCAAATGAAAGGGCTTGACTAATAGAATAGCACTATATAAATACAAAATGGCGAATGTCGGGGGTTTTTTAAATTTTTAATTTATACCTATAAAAATTACTTGTTACAAGTACCTACTTGTAACAAGTAATTTTACTAGCCACTAAAGATATTGTAGTTGTTATATTAATTCAATTTAAATTACTTTATTATCAACTGCACAAGGTAGTGTTATCCAAATATAGATATTTGAATTGAAAATTAATTTTAATGAAAAAGTATACTTAATAGATAGGTAGGTTAAATGAGCAGAGCGCAGTGGTATGGCGACTGATGCTCATAGAGGTATCCTAGAGATCTAGATTCAATCGAATTTGTGTGATATGAAGAATATAGAGAAAGTTAGGTAGGTAATTACTCTGGCTGGGTCTACGTCCTTAAAGTATGGAAATTTCAATTAGCACATGATACTGTGCAAAATGCAAATATACAGGTCTACCTACGGTCCCTACTTTAGTCAATATCGAATGGTAGCCGTAGCTCCTTTTACTATGATCGTACAAAAGTCTAAAGTAAAGTCTGTAAGAAGAAGAAAAGTAGAAGAAAGTCTGGTCTAGCCCTATGAGCGAATAGGACATAGGTAGGTACCGGGTACCTACTCTACTACTGGGTACTGTTATAGTTGCAATAAAAAAGTTAAAGGTCGAGGGGGTTCGAAATTTCGAATACGGCAATTCATGCGGCCTAGCTGATTTGTCCTCGAGGTAACCTCCGCAGGCCACATGAGCAGTACATCGTTCCACAGTTGTCGTTACTCGTTCGCCAGGACCTTGAACTTTGTATGCTCGCCCGTAAACATGTTTGCGCAGCAAGCACTGCGCATTCAATATAGCTATGACGTCTCTCTTTACTCTATACATAGTACATAAGTACCTTGTTTACCTAGGTAGGTACTTGTATACGTTATTTACCGGTTTTCTGCCGCACGCTGGCACGTGGCTGTAATTGTAAGGGCAATATTCGGATTAACGCCCACTTTTATTTATCTATAATATAATAAAACTGTAACAGATCCAATTCTGTACATTGAAGTTATTTTGAAAATTTCTTTTGGAGGGCACTCTATAATCGATACTGAAGCCAAAACTGCAATTTGTTTCATTTTTGTCTGTCTGTCTGTCTGTCTGTCTGTCTGTCTGTCTGTCTGTCTGTCTGTCTGTATCTTGGCCGCGCATCACGCAGAAACTACTGAATGGATTCGAATGAAACTTGGTACGATTTGAGATTATACTCCGAGGTAGGTTATAGGATACTTTTTATCCCGAAATTCAGCACGGTTCCCTTGGGAGAGGGGATGAAAGTTAAAACGTGTATTTAGCTGTAATTCATTAACGCGTTGTTCGATTTCACTCATTCTTTTTTTGTTAGAAAGGTAATACTTTATGTATTGTCCCGTAAATATTTCAAGGTCATAGGTGTTTTAGTTCAGAAATTACAGACATTTATTGGGTTCAAATAACTTGGGACGCGGATGTTTGTACGTACGGCTTATTTTAAACTGGCGTGCTTTTAAAGGAGATGTACTAAATTGGGCCCAACTCGGTGTTTCACACAGTTACATAAAAATATGGAGAAAATAAATCGATAAATAACTTACATAATTGAATGGTTTTTATTTATGTACAGCTCGGGAAAATCATAAAAAAAAAACATTTTTTTGACTAAGTACGAAACCTAATGCTTTTTCTTTAGTTGAAACGGAACGTTTTTATGAATGTCAGTCTAATTAACCACAGATTAATATAGTACTAATGAAATTATGGATTCTGGCTTTTTGGTATCTACCCAGGCAGTCTATCTTTATTTATTCATTAATCTAGAAATAAACTAAAACTTGTTGTAAAACATTTTGCATTAAAAAATATATGATTTACAAAGCAAATATACTATAAATAGTAATATAGTATAAATAGTGCATCATGAATATATATTTACTATCACAAAAAAACTAGAACCCAGACCTGAAAAAAAGACGACGATGAGAGATGGTCTGTTGCGGCCTGTGGTTGCGGCGACATTTTGTCATTCTCATTGTGTCTTGCGCTTGGTATATTATTTAATACTAGGTACCTACAAAAGTAAAACAAACATGCATCCAAACATCTTCCCGTAATACTTTTTCCATTTACTGAAAGTATTTAAACAATACTTCTTAAAAGAACTATTTAAAGTTCTTTTAAGAACGTCTTTGAACGTCTTTTTCACATAACCTACAAACCTAAAACGAGAAATAAAACACAACTCCCAAGCTCTGCAGAAGTACGAGTTTTTGATGTAAATAGCAAGCATCTAAATCTTCAAAATAAAGCATGTTTCATCCTTGTTTATTGTTGGGCCCAAGAGTGTATGGACCAGATTCATCTCCTTTATGTTTGTCGGCCTGTCTATTTGTTCCAGCTCCGAAACGGCTGGATCGATTTTGATGGAACTTTTAATGGCAGATAGGTGATGTTAAGGAGTAACTTAGGATACATTTAGTTTAGGTACAAAAAGAATTATGGGGTCCGATCCAATTCTATATAAAAACCTATATCCATGCGAACGAAGTCGCGGGGGTCGGCTAGTTGAGACATAAACGAGATGCGACTAAGTAGGTACATGACGGCAGATATACCTATATTGTTCTGTTGTCCTAACTGCAAGATTGATATACCTAATTAATAATTATGTGTAAGTATCTTTTTATCTGATAGGTACCTATAAAATAACAAAATCCATATTAAAATCTGAGCAATGCAGATGTCTGTGTACAATAAACATAAAAAGCATAAACAATTATCGAGGAAAACATTCCAGTGTATGTACCTATATGTGCATAGTTATATTCCTTTGTGACGCGATCCGCCATGGTGACCGCGGCGGCCGAGATAATGAGCGCGTCAAGGGCGACGCGTGCTAATTACAATTACCGTGAGTGGACATTCTTTGTTCCAATAATGATTAATGCCAGTCGCGAGTGTCGAGGAGTATCGCAATGAGATAACAGGAAGCGTCCGTGCTCGCCAATGTCATGCGACAAGGCCGCACCGACTCTGCGCACCGGCCGCCGCCGCTCCACGCCGCTTCACGCCACGCCGCTGCGCGCCACGACGCGGAATCGTAGAGCTCTACCACATGAGTAGATAATTAAGTAGATATCCGTACAGAGAGGAAGCTTCATACAAGCGGCCCGCTGTAGGTACACTCACACATAGCGCACGTTTATCATCCAACTGAGCCGGTAGGAGATCAGACGCCGGCGTCCGTGAACCGTAATGGTGAATGCTCATGTGTCACGTACCTATAGCGGGCCGTTTGTATGAAGCTTCCTCTCTGTACGGATATCTACTTATGTGGCTCTACCATAGATAAAGGAATAAGAGAGATATGACAAGGGGGCGTGGTTCCTGAGAACTCTTCTGGCGTTAAATACACCTGAGAACCGTTTTTGTCTTTAGTCGAATGTCGTCCAACGATCGCTTCACCGCTCTCGATTTTTAACAAAATGCCGTGTTGTTCAGTGGTTGTTTGAAAAAAATCAAGCAAAAAAGTAAATCACACGAAAGATGGCATCTCATTTCACACTTAAGTACAAGTTATTGTTGTTATTTTCCATAAAAAACAAGAAAACATTACTTTGTATATTTACATTATGCTCAAAAAGTGTTAAATTGAGAAGTCTGTATCTCATTATGAACAAAAACCATTACTTGCTTAGTAGAAATCAAACATTGAATCGGTCGGTCTTAGGACGCAATGGTACTTGTACTATATAAATATATTCCTTCACTAAAACGTAGACTTTTCATGGAACGGGCGCCTTCGCTCAACATCGATAACGTGTGATGTACGGTGATTGAAATTGAACGCTGTGTACTAAACGATAAAGTCTATATTTGCTGGTGCTGCTTGCACTGACCTATCAGTATGTAATATAGCATTTTGTAGCAAGTGGTGGGGACAAACTAACGACAGCAGGTTTCCATACCATTTGATGTAAAGGGCACTTCTCCCTCTTATTCATTATTCTGTGGGCTCTACGCTACCGTAGTTACCGTACCAAAGGCTCGGACACAAACTATGCGCGACCGCCGCGCTGTGGCACGCGGTCACAGAGTACAGAGGGGAAGCTTCTACAAGCGGCCCGCTGTAGGTACACTCACACATAATATGCGCACGTTTGTCACCCAACTGTACCGGTTGGGGGACCGAGCGGGCGTGCGTGAACCGTTGGTGAGTGTGTTTGTGTGAGTGTACCTACAGCGGGCCGCTTGTGGGAGCTTCCTCTCTGTAGATTTTCTACTCGTGTGACGCGACTGCATGCAGCGTGTACACGCGGCACAATTTACATGTTACAAACTTGGCAGCAGCAAATAAATAGAAACAGGATCCGTTTTCTTTTTTTCATAGAAAATGATGCAAACTTACTGATTTACTTATACAGATATACAAACATTCATCCCCTTTTCACTCCCCTTAGAGTGGAATTTCCAATTATCGTTTACTAGAGGTTGCTCGCGACTTCGTCCGCGAACAATTTCTGATTTCCTATGAGATTATGTTTTTCCGCTGAAAAAAGGCCAATCGAAATCCCAAAATACTTATACTGATTTTCATGAATCTATCTCAAAAATTACGGATTTTCATACAAACTTTCATCCTCTATTTCACCCTCTTAGGTGTTGAATATTAAAAAATCCTTTCTTAGTGGATGCCTAAGTCACAATAGCTACATGTATGCCAAATTTCAGCTCGATCTGTCCAGTGATTTGAGCTTTGCGTGGATAAATCAGTCAGACAGTCATTCAGTCAGTCAGTCGCCTTTTCCTTTTATATGTATGTACTCGTATATTTAAATTATTTAATGCGTGTAATGTCAAAGTAGCGCATATTGTCAAAATTTCATGCTAACCCCGTCAGTCAGTATGGTCCTAGATACATAGGCACAGAGTACCTACAGAGAGGAAGCTTCCACAAGCGGCCCGCTCGCGCTGTAGCTGTAGGTATACTCACACAAACACACTCACCAACGGTTCACGGACGCCCGCTCGTTCCACTAACCGGTACAGTTGGTGACAAACGTGCGCATGTGTGTGAGTGTACATATGACATAGGTATAGTCTGTTCGTTTTCTTACGGTCGCCTTTTGTGTCTAGCCGCCTCGGCCACAGAGTACCTACAGAGGGGAAGCTTCTAGTAAGCGGCCCGCTGTAGGTACACTCACACATATGCGCATGTTTGTCACCAACTGTACCGGTTAGTGGAACGAGCGCGCGTCCGTGAACCGTTGGTGAGTGTGTTTGTGTGAGTATACCTACAGCGGGCCGCTTGTGGAAGCTTCCCCTCTGTAGATTTACTACTCGTGTGCCTCGGCCGCGCGGTGTTTTGCCAAAGACACCGCCGTGACTTCAAAGCATGCCGCGAGGGGTGTACAGGCACAAGGGGTTTTGGCGTTTTATACCTACTCATATTTTTTCATTAAAATTCTCTTTCCTTTTTATATTCGTATTTTATTACAATATAACCATAAACATAAAATATAATATTCTCATGAACACGGGTCTTCTCTCAAAATGAGAAGGATTTTAACCATAGTCTACCACGCTGGCCAAGTGCGGATTGGCAGACTATTCGGAGATTCTGTTAGAATAGAAAAAAAATTACAAACAGAAAAAAATTAATAAAAACAAAAGCAGAATACTAAGAGCACCTGCGCCTGTACCGACACTAAGTTACCGAACGAACTATACCTGTCGATTGTATTGGAATTAACGATATTTACACATACTCAACTCAACTCAACATGTCAACTCTGTGTACACAAAACTAGACAAAAAGATTGTGAAACTTAAAAAAATGTGGGTAGGTAAACAAAAACTTTATTTTCAGAGTTTGTGTAGATCTACGACACTGGTACGTAATACGTATATTATAATCTACATTCTACATCAATGGTCTACGACGACCAAACGACGACAAATGTTTTTCTACAGGTTTTGACGTAGTAGGTACTATTATTTCATATTTGGCGTGCTTTACACAGAGTCTCTGGAAGATCTCAATACAATGCTCAATGACCTCAGCAGGGTTTCTCAACAGGTGGGCCTAAAAATGAACATGAGTAAGACGAAAATCATGTCAAATACTCATGTCCCGCTTCACCCGATAATCGTTGAGAACTCGGCGCTCGAAATTGTAGACGAGTATATATACCTAGGACACACAGTCCAGCTAGGTAGGTCCAATTTCGAGAAAGAGGTCAACCGCCGAATCCAACTCGGATGGGCAGCGTTCGGGAAGCTTCGCGATGTCTTCTCGTCCAAAATTCCTCAATGCCTGAAGACGAAAGTCTTCGAACAGTGCGTGTTGCCAGTGATGACATACGGATCCGAGACATGGTCGCTAACTATGGGCCTCATAAGAAAGCTCAGAGTCGCTCAGAGAGCGATGGAGAGAGCTATGCTCGGAGTTTCTCTACGCGATCAAATCAGAAATGAGGAGATCCGTAGAAGAACCAAAGTCACCGACATAGCTCAACGGGTTGCGAAACTGAAGTGGCAATGGGCGGGGCACATAGTTCGGAGAACCGATGGACGTTGGGGTCCCAAGGTGCTGGAGTGGCGACCTCGCACCGGGAAGCGCAGTGTTGGTAGACCCCCCACTAGGTGGACCGACGACATCAAACGAGTCGCAGGGAGCCGCTGGATACAAGCGGCACAAGACCGTGGCAAGTGGAAGTCCCTTCAAGAGACCTATGTCCAGCAGTGGACGTCAATCGGTTGACAACGACGACGACGACGACACAGTTTCCTTGTAGGTAGAGACAATATATTATGACAGAGGAGTTTATCTCGAGCAAGACCCATAGAAACGAAACATAATATAAAGAGTACCCGAACGAAGCCGGGCCAGACCATCAAGTTTTTTAAAATGAAGTAAGTATCGAAGTAGGTATCTACATGTTAAAAAGTGTATGTCACATAATTAACTTGACCATAAACTTGGTCAGAAGTTAGAATCCCATATTTTATTTTAGTTATAGTTACTAACATAGGTAGAGGTAATTTTCCATCACAATTTTCACATTGTTTGCCTATCGATACATGTGTACGTTCTCTGTAACCTTGCAAAAGTAACAAATCAGCAGACTTACAGTTATTGTTTTTTATACTCGTATAAACAACTGCCATTGGTGGAAATTGTACTTTACTACGCAAATAAAAGATTTCATAATACACTGTTCGTCTCTTCCTTATCGCCGTAGTTCTAATCAGAAAAGCGGTCCGACCTTGAGGTTGGCCCTGAATATTTTTATCCGGATATTTCGCAAAATAAATGTATATCTTATATATCTATATTCTATATTTTATATCTTCTATCTTATATATATATATATAAAACAAAGTCGTGTTAGTTCGAACACTTATAACTCGAGAACGGCTGGAGCGATTTTCGTGGTTACTTATTGATTTGTTGTATTTGTCTCCGTCCCGAATAACATAATAACTATTAAAAACACTGCAAAATTGTCGAAAAATTAAAATAAAATAAATGAAAAACATTTTCCCATACAAAATGTTCACGGGTTTCGTAGCTGTCAAACATCCCGTTGATACGGTAAACTCTCACCCGTATCTATATGTGTTTGTCACCTAACTCCTCCTAAACGGCTGGGCCGATTTGGATGAAATTTTGTATGTATATTTCAATGGGTTCCTGGATGGTTTGAAAACACAATTACCAGGTAGGTATACGTAACCTACCGGGTCTCGGTAGGTGGCGCTGATGTCGGTGTGTCACCGGGCAGGACGTAGTGCCGGGTCCACTAGTTGTATCTAGATACAAACGACGTAATATGATCCTTTTAACCTTAAATGCGACGTTAAACATAATGATAAACTTTAGAAATAAAAAGAAAAACGATTGTTTCGACAATTTGAAACGAATGAAGTACGTACTTATCTACTTACATATTTATTTGTAAGTCCTTAGTACCTACTTAAGTACTTACCTTTACTTTAATAGTTTGAAAAAATAATTCTATTTTACAATATTTTGTAAGTTATCAGAAAAATATTTTTCCGATGATTTAAAGTAGACAAGGTAAGTACCTACTTAATAAATATATTTCCTTATTTTCTGCGTTTATACCTAGTATAGCAGTAAACATCGTAGGTAGTAAGTAGGTAAATTACCGGGTTCCCATCGACTTATTAATCCATTTTCGTACATTTTGTACGACTCAGCTGCTAAGAAATGGTGGCCTTAGTCTTTAGGCGTTGTCGTCTTAAAATTGGTTAACGATCGTACGATCAAACGATGCGATTTCGGCATTTTCGAAGATGAAAATTTTATTAGAACTTGGTTTAACACACGGCCGTGTGCCTTGATGCGATCGCGCGATGACTTGCGAACTTCAATTAGGGGATTCATCTTTTGATTCGATCGCGTGTCGAAAACGCATCATTTGGTCGCACGATATGAGTATGACGACGCCTTATAGGTAATATTTAAAAATCTGCTCCGAGATTTCTCAGGGAATAATATAAGAAAACCTAAATCTTTAATGAACGGCTGAAGTTGCAACCCTCAGCCGCAGCATATTATCATTAATTACCTATTTGGGCATTGTAAAAGCAAGTGATCCAGAATTCCTTTTTACCCTGTCCGGGCCGTGCGTGCAGCGGCAGTTTCCGCAGCAATGGTTGTCAGCACAGATCAGGTGGTTGCTAGCCTACCCAATGTTCTCGTTAGGATGACTAACAGACAGCGCGTACCTACCTACGTAACATGATGCTACGTAACGGATGAGTTTATTCAGCTTCCTTAATAATCTTTAAATGTTGAAGAGTACATAGCGCCGGCCGGCGATGAGGTCGGGCCGATCTAGGAAGTCAAGCGGTATGACCTCGACCTTGCGAGTGCGAAAAAATATTCGGCAGCAGCTCGCCCGCCCCCTCCCCCCCCCCCCCCACTCCCTCCACCCACGCTCGCTCGCCACTCCTCTGACGATCTGCTCTACCGCTCTACATATATCATTAAATTATCCAAATGAGAGTTTAGCAAGTAGCAACAGAGGCGACATGTTTAGGGTACCCGCTACAGACATTGCGTCATAGCGCTCTATATCAACAATGCGACAAGAATAACAACATTGTCTCAAAAACAAATAAAATTCAAGGAAGTACCTACCTAGGTAGTTAGGTGTTTGCTGTTTAGCCTTAGCTCTGTACAGACATAGGCTTAGTTATAACTTTATATGTTACTCATACACTTTATTTTCTAACCATCGCGATCGTTTTTATAAAGTAAAACTTATGGTTCCCTTTGGTTAGAATTTTTTCTTTTTAACTGACTCAAAAAGGAAGATGTTCTCAATTCGGCGCGTATAGGTATATTTTTTATTATTTCAGAGGTTTCTTTACTTTATTTCTTAAATCATAGAAATATTAATTTATTAGTACCTATATAAATAAATCACTAACGATATATTTCCGATAGTGCGAGTTAGTATCCTCACCTATGCATGAATTTTATGAAATACAGTTTTTAATTGCTTTTAAACCATGGTCCCAAGAGCTGCTTCTATGGTCGTCGTCGCCTCGACCAATAGACGTCCACTGCTGGACATAGGTCTCTTGCAAGGATCGACACAGAACTCGACCTTGCGCCGCTTGTTTCCAGCGGCTGCCAGCGACTCGCTTGAGATCGTCTGTGCTCGAAGAACCGATGGACGTTGGGCCGCAACGTTTGGGGTCCCAACTCCCAAGGTGCTTAAGTGGCGACCTCGCACCAGCAAACGAAGCGTGGGAAGACTACACTAGATTGACAGAAGATCTCAAGCTTCTATGGTATAGTTCGTTCGGTAACTTAGTGTCGGTACAGGCGCAGGTGCTCTTAGTATTCTGCTTTTATTTTTATTACTTTTTTTCTGTTTGTAATATTTTTTCTATTCTAACAGAATCTCCGAATAGTCTGCCAATCCGCACTTGGCCAGCGTGGTAGACTATGGTTAAAATCCTTCTCATTTTGAGAGAAGACCCGTGTTCATGATAATATTATATTTTATGTTTATGGTTATATTGTAATAAAATACGAATATAAAAAAATATAAAAAGGAAAGAGAATTTTAATTAAAAAATATGAGTAGGTATAAAACGCCAAACCCCCTTGTGCCTGTACACGCCGCGCGGCATGCTTTGAAGTCGCGGCGGCGTCTTTGGTAAAACACCGCGCGGTGGAGGCGGCCAGACACAAAGGGCGACCGTAAGAAAATGAACAGACTTTATTTCACACAAACAATCATATGAATCTGAAAAGTCAATTAAACACTTGATTGCTACTGTAATTGGTATCTACTTTAAGGATCTTAATGTATAAAACAAAGTCGGGTTTGTTGGAACACTTATAAAATGGAACTTGAGAACGGCTGGACCAATTTTTATAGTTTTTGATTTGTGGTAGGTATTTGTTTCCGTTCCGAATAGCAGAATAAGTATTGTTACGTTGCAAAATTGACGAGAAAATAAATTAAAATAAAAAACATTTTCCCATACAAAATGTTCATGGGTTTCGTAACTGTCAAACATTTAATGTTCATCCCGTCGATACGGTTAACTCTCTGACCCCTAGCTATATAATTGTTGTGTACGTGTGTTTGTCACCTAACTCCTCCTAAACGGCTGGACCTATTTGGATGAAATTTTGTGTGTATATTTCAATGAGTTCCTGAATGGTTTGAAAACACAATTATCGGGTAGGTGGGCATTTCCGCCAACGACAAAAAATCATGTAACAATTAGCTAGCAGCCAAAATACTCATTATCTTTGTGACTTTTAAATTTAATAATGTTATAAAATCCATTCTCTACATCGTCTGTTAGTATCAGTAGTCTATCTGTTATAGATATTAAACAAAAAAAAAATTATACCTTAGTCGACGCAAATTCTAGTGTAACAAACTACGTTTTCTACATTCATTACGAATTTACAAGAAAAAGAGCAAACAAATTGACTTCATACTAACATTCCTAGAATAAACGCCTTTTACTGATATCGAACCATGTCATAACATAATGCTATATGGTGTAGGTATAGGTATTCTTTTGGTTGTAATATATGTGTATCTCGAAAATCGGTCATTACCAAATCACACACAATATTTCAATTTTCAAGTTATTTATTCACCCGCCCCCCACTTCAGTTAGAGAGATGCGAAGCTTTCGCCATCAGCACGCTGATGAATGCTGTGAGTGGCGGATGTGTTGCATAATCCGGTCTCAGGATGCATTCTTTTGCGAAACTATAAAAAATGTCCTTACATACATAGAGTGAAATGTACTACTCTAGCGGCACGCTATGATGGCCGGTTTGACGTTTGTCCGCTCATGAAGTTCCGTATTAATTGATAACGACTTTGAAGGAAATAATTGTATTACTTTATTGACGATAGTGATGTGCAGAGATTCATAAATTTTATCGAATGTAGTTTTAGGTTTAGGACTCAAAATTTATTTATTAAATTGATTTCTTAAATGTATACAAGTGTAGAAAAATCAGTTTGCACCATTTAAGGGGTGAATGTACTTGTGAATATGAACAATTTTCACTATGTGGACAAACCTCTGAAATCGCAAAAAAATATCAATAAATTTTTAAAAATGGAATCTAATACGATCGTCACATAGGATCGCTGGCTAGCACAACTACTACCTCCGGCAAACTCGCGTCAATGCTCAATGCAAAACAAAGCAGTTTCGAATTGACGTTGCTTCGAAAAGTATAAACTGTCAGTGCAATGCGATTGTGATATAGTTTTGACCTGGCTTTGGATTTCAAATATTGATACTGCATTACTGTTGACCCTTGCTCGTTAATTTGGACTCTGTTCAAGCCCTTTGTTGTGGATTTCGTCGATATGACCGAACGTACGCAGAGAACTGTTCTAAATAGTCAGACACGTGAGTTCGTAATACGCCTTCGTAACTATTTCGATCGTGAAGCTCAAAATGGAGGGCCAATTTTACCTATAACGTCAGTGGTTGAACGCGTAGCTGATGCGCTTAATATTGGACAACGAACTGTTAGACGGATAACTAAAAAAAAATATGGCGAGACTGGCACAGAAGAAAATAAACTTCACACACCAAAAAAGAGAAAACGAGCAAAACCAGTCGTAGGCATCGATAGCTTTGATGCCGATGCTATCCGAAGACATGTTTACGGCTACTATTTACAGAAGGAGTATCCAACAAGAAAAAAGTTGGTGCATTCACTGAAGGAAGCTGGATTATTCTTCGGTGGGGAAAGTTCTTTAACGAAGATTTTGAAGACCATTGGATTTCGATACAAAAAATGTAACAAACGCAAAATATTGATGGAAAGATTTGATATAGCGATGGCAAGGTATACTTTTTTACGGCAAGTGAAAGAAATCAAAAATTGGCAAAATGTTGTGTTCTTGGATGAAACATGGCTTAATGCTAACCATACTGTAGGCCGTTCTTGGAACGATGACACAGCAGCATCTACTTCCAAAGTTCCTGTAGGAAAAGGATCGCGACTTATAATTTGTCACGCCGGAACCATCAACGGGTTTGTCGAAGGTTCTCTCATGGCTTTTGCGTCAAAAACCACTGGAGACTATCATGAAGACATGAATGGAGAAAAGTTTACTGAATGGTTTACCTCAATGTTGTGTAGCCTCCCTGAACCATCTATTATAATTATGGACAACGCCCCATACCACTCGATGCAAATTGACAAGCCACCTGCCCAATCCCAAAAGAAAGCTGATATCGTCGCATGGCTTCGTAAAAATGGCGTAGATGCAAACATGAATATGTTAAAAGCGGAATTAGTACGTCTTTTAAAAGAAAACAAACCAACCAAGATCCGATACGTCATTGACGAAATAGCATTAGAACATGGGCACAGAGTTATACGGTTACCGCCTTACCATTGTGAGTATAATGCGATTGAGTTGGTGTGGGCTCAAATTAAGGGATATGCTGCAAGACACAATACAGAACCCCCATTTACCACAAAAAAAATGCTAAAATTATTAGAAGAAGCTTGTGAACATGTGACTAAAGGAGACTGGGAAAAGGTTGTGAATAGAACTGTTAAATTAATAAGGGAAGATTATGAAAGAGATGTGAAAATAGATAATATTATAGAAAACGAACATATAATTATTAATGTATGTGATGATAGCAGTGACGACAGTGAAAATAGTAGTATGGACGAATCTGATTAATTATGGCCTTTTGTGGCACCTTTTTTGGTATCTTTTGTATTCATATGTTTCTTGTGTGCATATAAAGTATGTATATTCATTTTCGTTCAAATATTCAGTTCGTTCAAATAAATTAAATAAACATATACATTTTTGTTTTATTAAACCTATTTAATCAGGTACAAAAACAAAACTTAATTGTTTTTTGTTCGAGAATAAATTGACATTCCACATCACTATTGTAATGTGTCAAACCGGCCATCATAGCGTGCCGCTAGTTTAATAAATAAACATTTTATCCTGTTTATTATTGAATAAGATTGAATGTAATAGTACTATGAATGTCTATCCGGTGATTAGAAACAAGAAACCCTTGATTTAAGTACAAAATTATCAGAAAATGTTCAAAATGTCACTACCGGTACTGTCTTTACCGTGGTTAACCAGAAGCTACGGTAAGGACACGATAGCTACGGAAATGACCAATTGCATCACATACAAAGAAAAGCTGGCGTGAACAAGCAAATGATGTCGTCATCATTGTGAGGAGGTGTCTCCCCTTCACCCCGCCCACCTTCACAAAGCATCATTTCATACAAAAATACCATCCCCTCTTGGAGATGGTACAGCGCTCCATCTCCTCTTGCTCTGTTGCTAATAATAATTAATCTGACTGTCTCGATGGGCTTTTTATTGACGAAGGGAGAAGTAGGTATTTAAAATGCAGTGTTTGTTGCACTTAGAGATTCTATTCTAACTCGTAAGTATTATTAATTATTCTTATGATCAAAGCATCATTTAGAGACTTCAAAAACATAAATTATTTATTACGTCGATATTTACACCCAAAAATATTAAAATGTCGAACGTGAATACGGCAGCAAATAAAGAAAGAACGACGAATAAATAAAAAGAATCGATATGAATATATAATATGCAGAATTACTGGAAAAAGATAGAGAGCGTTAAAGAAAAAGAAAACAAACAAAAAAAACTTAAAAGCATTGCAGACATGCCAGAAAGAGAAAGGAGGTTGATAAGAAAGAAATGGAAAATTAATAAAAACTATATATTACTTGTATTATTACTTATGCATATTATGACTATTATAACTTTTGCAACTTTTTGAATCGTTATATCTCAAAAACGGTAGCTCTTACGAAAAAAAGTATTAAGTCATTTTTTATAGATAATTATCTGATCTACAATTTTTGTTTGGACTAATTTTATGATAAAATTATAGTCCATTGAAATGTTACAATTTAAGGACTGAATATTGCATTTTATAGAGGACGCAATTTTATTTTTGGGACATGTGTCAATAGAAGCTTAACCTCAAGTTTGTAGGGTCGCCACCCTTGTCCCCCGGCCGCCATCTTGGAAAAAGGGGTGATAACACTTTTTTCGCGATATCTCGGAAACACAAAAAAATCGTAAAGACATTATTTGTAGCAAATTGTTTTGCCTACAAATATGTTTATATAACTTTTTGCCCTAAATTAAAAATTAAAGAAGTTATAAGCAAAACGTGAGTTTTTTTTTTAAATCTTTTTTGCTCTATTACTTTTTTTTATACATTTTACAAAAAAAATTACCTCAGAAAAATCATTTTTTTTTTAATTATATTCATTTAAAACGCTGTTACTGCACTCCAAAGTTGACCGGGTTCGTCAATACTCATGAGAATCCGGAGCAAAAAAGATTTTATAATAATTTTCTTACTTTTTTCCACATAACTTCTTTAATTTTTAATTTAGGTCAAAAAGTTACCTAAACATATTTATAGGCAAAACAATTTGCTAGAAATTATGTCTTTACAAATTTTTTGTAAGACGCATAGTTTCCGAGATATCGCGAAAAAAGAGTTTTCACCCCTTTTTCCAAGATGGTGACCAGGGGGACAAGGGTGGCGACCCCACAAACTTGAGGTTAAGCTTCTATTAACCCCCACACATGTCCCAAAAATAAAATTGCGTCCTCTAAAAAAATGTAAAGCTCATGTAACATTTCATTTCCGTTTTGCTGAAAATCGCGAAAAACCCGTTTTTGCAACCTTTGACCCCGAGTAATTTTTTTCCAGGTGTCGGATCGATGAGGACTTTTCACATTTCATTTATAATAGTGTTTTGAACAATCTTACCAATTTTCAGCCAAATGTGAATTTTTGTAACCTTGGAAGTCTAAATTGACCAGGCTAAAAATAACACCTGGAGATCTGAAGGAAAATTTTAATTTAATTTATATTATTAGCACAATTTTAATTATTATTAACACAAATTGCTTTAAAACTTGAGATAGATTAAGATGTCAATTATCTTCTTCTATTCTATACAATATACATCACTACATAGTATAAAACAAAGTCGTTTTCTCTGTCCCTATGTCCCTATATCCCTTTGTACGCTTAAATCTTTAAAACTACGCAACGGATTTTGATGCGGTTTTTTTTAATAGATAGAGTGATTCAAGAGGAAGGTTTATATGTATGATAACATCCATTAAATAGTGGAGAAATACTGTTATTTTTGAGGTTTCTAATGTGATGTCGTAAATAATTACATTTTTTCCGCTTACATTGCAAACGCAGGCTGAACCCTACGAGATTTATCAATATAATGTACTAAGTATTGTACACATTGTAAAGGTCTATAGAAAACTCCGCGATGGTATATCTCTATCTCTTATGGATATCCCACAATAACATTTTTTGTCATTTACTTTTTTACGACAAATAATGGCTAATTTTAGAAGCGATTTTAACCAATACTGCATAAATCCTTATCTAATTAAATACCTTAAGTACATTGTTGATTTATTATAGATCTATATGGCCCTGTACAGCATATGATTTAAATGAATATTTTCGAAGATATTACAGATTTAAAAATTGCGGGACATAGACTTTGCGCGCGGCGCGCGGTTCCAGCCGGCCGGGGCGGCGATGCGTAAAGTTCTCCTATAGCATTTTGAATTTAGCAGCGATCGGACGCGTATGCTATCGAGTATCGGAGCTTTCTAGCGAGGAAAATAACAATCACACTAATATTATAAAGGCGTTATTAGTTTGTGTGTATGTTTGTTCCTCTTCTCCGCCGCAACTACTGAACCGATTTGGCTGAAATTTTAAATGGAGATAGCTTATGCCCTGACTTAACACATAAAGTAACTTTTTATCCCAGAAAAGTATTCCTGTAGGACTAAAATAGATATAGACCTCAAAACGCCACAGAGGGCGCTGACTGTTCTTAGGTAAATCACGCTCACATAACCCATTATTGCAATACTTTGCTGTGTAGCATGCATTGGCAACACATAGGCTACTATTTATCCTGGAAAAATGCACAGTTCCCACGGGATTTTGAAAAACCCGAAATCTATATCTACAGCTATAGGTAGATTACTATAGCGACCTTGCTTGATATCACTACATAGTATAAAACAAAGTCGCTTTCTCCGTCCCTATATCCCTATGTCCCTATGTCCCTATGTCCCTATGTCCCTATGTCCCTATGTCCCTTTGTACGCTTAAATCTTTAAAACTACGCAACGGATTTTGATGCGGTTTTTTTTAATAGATAGAGTGATTCAAGAGGAAGGTTTATATGTATGATAACATCCATTAAATAGTGGAGAAATACTGTTATTTTTGAGGTTTCTAATGTGATGTCGTAAATAATTACATTTTTTCTGCTTACATTGCAAACGCAGGCTGAACCCTATGAGATTTATCAAAATAATGTACTAAGTATTGTACACATTGAAAAGGTCTACAGAAAAGTCCGCAATGGTATATGTCTATCTCTTATGGATATCCCACAATAACATTTTTTTGTCATTTACTTTTTACGACAAATAATGGCTAATTTTAGAAGCGATTTCAACCAATACAGCATTAATCCTTATCTAATTAAATACCTTAAATACATTGTTGATTTGATATAAATCCATATGGCCTTTTACAGCATATGATTTAAATGAATACTTTCGAAGATATTACAGATTTAAAAATTGCGGCGGCGCGGCGGGAGCGTGCCTATAAGCGCGTCGGTGGCCGCGGTTCTCCCTATTATATAGCCCAGTGTCGATAATTTTTGAAACCAAAAAAAAAATCACAGTACGTAGGATGAAACCCATTGGAAAAAAAGGAGAATATTATAAAAATACAAGGAAAAATAACTTAAGGGCGATCTGAGCTCGGGAAAAAAGGGGGGGAGTTTTATGGGTAAAAAACGGTTTATCTCGATTTCCGGCAAAACTAGAAGTCCTATGGAAAAAAATCAAATAGCAAAGTTGTAGGTAATAAAAAGATCTACAACTTTTGTATTTACACTTTTTTCACATAACCTCAAAATTTATGTGAAAAGTTCAAAAAACCAAGTTTTTGGTTTTTTATTTTTATCTTTTAAAATAATTTTTTTTTCCACGGAATCTGGTGAAAACTTACCTTTTTATGTTCCAAATACACTGTAATTTATTTGATTTGAAATATTTAGTTTTTCTCCTTATTTTTGACTTAATATCGACTTAATTCTGACAGCTGTCATTGTCATTTACAGGTGAGTTATTTATATGGAAAACAGGGTTAACATCTACGAAGTACGATTTTACCCCAAACTACTTTAATTCCCTGTCAACATATAAAGCTCTAAGTCGCTTAATAATATTAATTGTTTTCCCTAAAATAGAAATTCCTAAGAATGGAAACTAAAAAGTGCACACTAACAGCAATAGAAAACAAAAGAAGCACATTGAAAAAATTTATTCAAAAATGGAAGTCGAATGACATTATCACCATGAAGTGTCTGTCAGGCATTTGTCATATCTACATGCAGCAGTTGATTTGTATTTGCATAAGTTTTGAATTTTTTATCTTTTTTGTGGGAATTGTTTTATCTCTGGTAACATTATGAAACGTCAGAATTCCACGGAATTAGTAATTCGGGTATAAGGTGAGATATAGTAAGTTCATTGTGGAAAATATCGTAAAAAGTCAAGCCGCCTGGGAGCTTTCATCGAAAACGCTGCCTAATCCCTGAGCGGGTAGTACCTACGCATAATATGCTCTACTACCCGTGCGAAGCCGGGGCGGGTCGCTAGTTTTAAGTATAAAGGTAGGAAAAGGGAGCGGGAACGGGAACCGGAACTCCACGATTCCCTCGGGATTTGTTCAAAACCGAAATTCACGCGGGCGAAGCCGCGGGCAGAAGCTAGTACTTAATATAATAAAATCGTAGACTTGCCGTATCTGTACATTAAAGATTTTTGCAAAATAATAACTGGGGGATGTTAGGGATAAGTAATAGAACTTAAAAAAGCAATTTTTGAAATTTTTGTTTATCTGTTTGTCTGTATGTTTGTGCGCGCATCACGCAATAACTACTGAATGGTTTGAAATGAAACTTGGCATGGTTTAAGTTCATAATACGGAGTAACATATAGGATACTTTTTATTCCGAAATTCAGCACGGTTCTTTTGGGAGAGGGGATGGAAGTCAAAATGTGTACTTACTTAGCTGTAATTCTTAATGCGTGGTCCGATTTAATTCATTCTTTTTTTGTTAGACCTTTCTTTTGAGATACTTTAAAGATTACCGGCTAATCTCTGAAAGGCTGGGTCGATTTTGATGGGACGTTCACTGGCGGATGTTTACATATTGATGTACGTAAACATACGCCAGTGAACTTTTAACAGTTTTTAGCAAGGTATGAGCTCAAAAGAAAAACCAAGAGTTCCCGCGGGATTTTTAAAAACCTAAATCCACGCGGACGAAATCGCGGGCATCCTCTATTTTTATAATATTTTGATTAGGTACCTACAGTAAAAATGTTGATTATATATATTATTTTGATTTTTAACCATGACATAGAGAGATTAAGTCAGATTTCAGACATCCGAGTTCCGTCTGTAAAGCAGTCATTGCCGTACTTTAATGTCCTTACCGTTCCTTACGAGTTTTAATTATTTATGATGGCAATAAAAAAAACCCACGATGAAAACATTTCCTTCTTCGATTTTCTATTGACTGCAGTTACTTTAATTGGATAATGTTACAGTTTTTTTTTAGCGTGTCCTTACCGTGTTTTTTGTGTCCATACCATTTTTTCAACATGGAATATTTATTAAACTTCTCAAAATAATTCTTGTACACAGAAGTGAGACCTTTATAATGGTTGTGGAAATATATTAAAGCCATTCATAATCTGATATCTAAAGATTTTTTTTAATCTTTCAAATTTTGCAATTTGGCGGAAATGCCCAGGTACAGGTAGCCTACCGGGTCTCGGTAGGTGGCGCTGATGTCGGTATGTCACCGGGCAAGACGAGGTCTGCCGGGTCCGCTAGTATAAATATAAATTACAATAAGTACCTACTTACCATAAATGTGTACAAAGATAAACTTTTGTATGTACTTAATCAAACGACCATGAAGAAATGACGTATGAATGATAAGGAATAGCAGAAATATCGCCACACCATCTGAGTTGTGACTAGTTGCGCAAAACATTGAAGGCCGCTCATATCTGTGGAAAAAAATAACTGGTTATCTAAATTAAATTATTATTCCAGAACAAATATAAACGGTTGATTTTCCTGTGCGTATGTAACATTTATACCCATAGGTATATTTTCGTCCAATGAGAGAGGAGGACCGTGTCCAGCTGTGGGACGTTAAAAGGCGATGGCTGGCACTTATATTTTCAAATCTAATGTAGGTAACATGTTGAATGATTTGTAAAATCAATGCAATTTGAACAGAGACTAGATTTCTAGTACATACTTAGTTATCTATACTTAATATAATAAAGCGGAAGAGTTTGTTTGTTTGAACACGCTAATCTCAGGAACTACTGGACCGATTTCAAAAATTCTTTCACTGTTGGATATGTAAGTGATCCTTGAGTGCTATAGGCTATATATGTACCACGAGCGAAGCCGGGGCGGACCGCTAGTAACTTATAACAGTCTAGAGTCTAGACTTCTTCCGTCAGCACAACATGTCTTCTTCTTCCACTTACTTCTATTATAATATTATGTCAACCATGGACGTACATAACGTCAACGCATCATTCGCCTATCATTTACACGCAATAATATATCCTCTTAATCCTCATCCATCTTTTCTTTGGTACTCTTTTTCTCCTCCACATGCACTTACGGTGTTTAAGACCATTTCAAGCATAAGTACCTACCTCCCAGAAGAAAATTTTAAATTTATTCCCCGCGGGAACTCTTTGTTTTTCCTAAGCTCCTTTGAGCTCATACTGTTAAAAGTGGCGCATTAATATGGAACTACAGTACTTAATGAGTATTAATATTTTTTAATAGCTCTTTCCCATCACTAAGGTTTTCCCAATGAAAGTTCCATAAAAATCGGTCCAGCATTTCGTAGACAGACAAACACAAAGTTTAATGCACGCCAACTTAAAATAATAATCCGCACGTTCAAAGGTTCCTGTACAATCCGGGTTCAAAGTTATTTGGAATACTGAAGGGTTTGATGTCTGTAATTTCTGAACTACGAAACTGATGACTTTGAAGTATTTACGGGATAATTTTTAAAGTATTTCCTTTCTAACAAAAAAGAATGAATGAAATCGAACTAACCGTTATTGAATTACAGCTAAGTAGGTACACATTTTACCTTTCATCCCCTTCCCCAAGGAAACCATGATCAATTTTGGGATTAAAAGTATCCTATAGGTATGTTACTTCAAAGTATGAACTAAAATCATGCTAAGTTTCATTTTAATCCATCCAGTAGTTTTTGCGTGATGCGCGCACATGGTATACTATAGGATGCCCGCGACTTCGTCCACGTGGATTTAGGTTTTTAAAAATCCCGCTGGAACTCTTTAAAGTATTTGTCTCCATCCCGAATAGCAGAATAATTATTAAAAACATTGGGAAATTTACGAAAAATAAAATAAAATAAAAAACATTTTCCCATACAAAGTGTTCATGGGTTTCGTAACTGTCAAACATTTAATGTTCATCCCATCAATACGGTAAACTCTCTCCCGTACCTATATAATTTTTCTGTACGTGTGTTTGTCATCTAACTCCTCCTAAACGGCTGGAACGATTTGGACCAAATTTTGTGTGGATATGTCAATGGGTTCCTGGATGGTTTGAAAACACAAAAAGATAAAGATAAAAGATTATTAGTTCAGTTGAATGTTTCTCGGAAAGTTCAAGTGGCCAATGTTATGGAAATATTTCTCCATTGTCGCCTTTGTTCTGGTTTATTGCGCAACAATATTTTCCAAACATTGGAGCACCTCTCGCTCGTTATTGTTGGCTATGTAAACAATTATGAGGTTTCCAGAAACAAAACAGTCCTTTACCATAGCAATGACTTAAATTAGAATAGAATGTGATTTATATAATCGATCTCTGATCGATTGATTTGTAAAATTTAAATACAATTATAGCAACCTACCATTGCTAGAATTTACTCGTTCTTTGTTGAGACTCGTTTAGAAACTCGTCTAAAATATTGCAAACATAAAAATTTCATGCGAGATGCATGTGAGGGTTTTGAGAAAAAGAAACATTATTATTTTTTTGCTTAACATGGAGAAATATATGTCAAATGTTTTTATTTTTACGGTAATCGACAGCTTTATCGACAGTAAAGTTGATACAATTTGGTGAAATTAACTTTTGTAGACCGTATTTAAGTTTCGAACATTTTTGTACAATAATTATATCTACTTACTAGCGGTCCGCCCCGGCTTCGCCCGTGGTACATAATATATAGCATATAGCACCCAAGAATCACGTACATATCCAACGGTGAAAGAATTTTTGAAATCGGTCCAGTAGTTTCCGAGATTAGCGCGTTCAAACAAACAAACTCTTCCGCTTTATTATATTAGTTTAGAAGTATAGATTATGTTTTTGATTTCTGGCCGGTATGTAAGGAAGTTATGTACCTATACTCTGAGATTACACGAGCATTTACTAAAACGCATATTTTAGGTACACGCGTCGCCAATAGGTAAGTACTACCCACTGTCGTGGATATGTAAGCGTCATCGGAATTCTACTGATGCCATAATTAATCTAAAAGTAACACAAAGTAAACAATGTATATGTGTGTGTATATGTGTGAGCAACGTGCAAGCAAGAGGTAAACATGATCCACTCGAACTTAGGATGCCATACGTACATACATAGTCGGATGACCTTAATCTTGAACGATAGAAGCGGCGCGCCGAGCACCGCCCTTTCCTTATCATAACCACTTGTTTTTATAAGCATACGTGCTAACTAAATAGATATCAAGTATCCTATTCACTGGAATATAAATGCATAAAGATTGATTATAAAACTGCATGACCAAGATTTACACCACTGGAATAACACGACGTAGGGCGGTACTCGGTACCTAGTTACCTACTAATTTCTAAATCTCAACGAGTGTAAAGCTTGGTTTACACACATTTACAAGTTGTCAAGTAGTTAACTAAATTTTAACTTAATTTTAAGTGAAATAATGCATGTAAACAGTGAATTTAGTAATAAGTTGCAAGTTAAAATTTAGTATGCAAGTAAACAAGTAGAATAGAATTTTGTCTATTTTTCAGTTAAGTAACCGCGCCCTTCGCACCCCGCGCAACCCCCGCCGCGCCGGTGACTAGAGATGCTATTTCGCGCGGGAAAGTGATTTTTCATTGTTAATTTCTTCTGTGACTTCACTGAGCACTTATAAAATTACAGAGTTTATTATTTCATGCACTTCGCTGTTCATCTCGGTATGAACTTGAGAGCTTTACTAAATTACTTGTCTGGTTTCGTGAAAACGCTTACTTAAAATTAAGTCGCTTAAAATTAAGTTAAAATTTAGTTAACTACTTGACAACTTACTATGTGTAAATACATATTATGAACACTTTACATATTATGAAGGAGTAAAATATTATGAGAGTTTGTTTCTTCTTCTTATGGCGCCCTCTCCTTCCGAAGGTTGGCAATCATTAGGGCTATTTGCAATCTGGACACCGCCGCGCGCCGCACGGAAGAGCGATCTAGTACTTTTGCCGTACCATTCCCGCAGATTTCGTAGCCAAGAAATGCTTCTACCAGGCCAGGCCAGGTGAGTTTGTTTATTTGGATAATTTCTGGATCTACTGAACCAATTAAGTATTTTAAAAATTCTTTCACTGACATTTATTATGTACTTTTGTGATGGTTATAACTTATATCTATATACTAATACTAGTAGGGCGCGTGGGTGCGCGGCCCGCTAAAGCGGACCGCGAGGTTTCGCTTTCGGGTATTTTGTTTTGAGCAGCCTCCACCTATCTCTCCCATATTCCTAATCCTCGATCATTATCACTCTCCATATTTTTTCTCCGAATCATTCTGCTCATCAAGTAGGTAGACCTTTAGGTCTTGATCATATTTTTCCAAGAAACCACTCTTCCATATTTTATACTTGGTGAGATAGATACCAACGTTTGTATAGCCGCCATATTGAATCCGCCATTTTGGTTTTTTTTTTCAGCTCAGTGCCAATTGGATGAGGTTCTGAGTATTTTTTGTTTGAGCAGCCCCCATCTATTTACAATACCCTGCCCGGGCTCATCAAACATCTTCCAAACCCTTAATCATCATATCATCCCATATTTTTCTTTGACATTTCTCCAAAGAACCGCATCAAAGCCTTGCATGGTTCACAACTTGTAATCTCTTCAATATTCGCCATACATTTTCTATGATAAAATAAATTCCGCCATTTTGAATTTTTTTTCTATTCATCAGATAGACCTTCCAATCTTGATCATCTTTTATGAAGAAACTACTCTTCCATCTTTTATACCCTCCGAGATGGACACCGACGAAATTTGTATGGCGGCCATCTTTTTTTCGCCATTTTGAATTTTTTTCAACTCACTGCCAATTGGATGACGTTTCGAGTGACATTTGCTCGAGCACCCCCCACCTATCTTCAATACCTTAAGCGTGCCCCTCACCCGTCACCGAAATCCTCAATCATCAGCTCTCTCCATATTTTTGTTCTTAATGAATTTTTGGCTTCTGTACGAAACTATTAGTGAAAAAAAAATTTTTCATACAAAATTTTACAGGAGAGGTGATCAATCAGTCAGTGAATCAGCACGAGCAGCTATATATATATTAACTAGTAGGGCGCGTGGGTGCGCGGCCCGCAAGCGGACCGCGAGGTTTTGTTTTCGGGTGCTGCCTCCACCTATCTCTCCCCTATTCCTAATCCTCGATCATTATCACTCGCCATATTTTTTCTTCGAATCATTCTGCTCATCAAGTAGAACTTAAGGTCTTAATCATCTTTTGGCAAAAACCACTCTTCCATCTTTTATACTTAGTGAGATAGACACCGATGTTTATATGGCCGCCATCTTGAATCCGCCATTTTGGACTTTTTTTCAGCTCACTGCCAATTGGATGATGTTTCGAGTAATTTTTGTTTGAGCACCTCCTACCTATCTTCAATACCCTGCCCGGGCTCCTCAACCAACTTCCAAACCCTCAATCATCATATTGTCTTCCCGAATTTTTCTTTGAGAGTTCTCCCAAAAACCGCATTAAAGCCTTGCATAGTTCACAACTTGTAGTCTCTTCAATATTCGCCATACATTTTCTATGGAAAAATAAATTCCGCCATTTTGAATTTTTTTTCAATTCATCAAGTAGACCTTTGGATCCTGATCATCTTTTGCGAAGAAACCACTTTTCCATCTTTTATACCCTCCGAGTTGGACGCCGACGAAATTTGTATAGCGGCCATCTTTTTTTCGCCATTTTGAATTTTTTTTCAACTCATTGCCAATTGGATGACGTTTCAAGTGACATTTGGTCGAGCACCCCCCACCTATCTTCAATAGCTTAAGCATGCCATTCCCTCGTCTCTGAAATCTTCAATCATCAGCTCTCTCCATATTTTTCCTCTTAATGAATTTTTATCCTCTATACGACACCATTATTGAAAAAAAAAAATTTCATACAAAATTGTTCAGGAGAGGCGATGAATGAGTCAGTGAATCAGAACGAACAGCTATATATATATTAACTAGTACGGCGCGTGCGTGCGCGGCCCGCTAAAGCGGACCGCGTGGACGGACCGAGTAAACAACAGAAACAGGAGTCCGCTTGGATTTATAGCTTTGGTGTGTAACCGTTTTGATTTTTAGTAGGTATAGGTATATTGTATTAAGAATTTAGTCATCATCTTCAGGTCACATCACCCTGGGAGTCATATCACTAAAGAAACTTAGCAACAAAATGAATATCTGAAACAGTGAAATTAGCTTCGGTAGCTCGAAAACTGGCTCACTATAATTCTTTATATTATAAATACGTATAAACTTTTTCGTGTAGGTACGTATTACTTTATAATATAAAAAGTGTAGTGGGCCAGTTTCCAAGCCACCCAGGAGGTATGGCATCAGCTCGTTTTTTTTTACGTGGTTCTCCCATTAACAGACATTTAAAACACAATTAAAATTTAACTATAAACATATGTACATAGACTGCTAAAATCATAACCGTTACTTTTGGCTTTAACGTAATCGGGTAAAAAATATTCTGCATGCCTGAATAATGAGACCTATTGCAATTTAGCAAAAATATTACAAAAATTTAAATATTTTTGCCACCTTGCTCCACGATACATAAATAAATACTTAAAATAAACATTAAAACAAATATTGTGTCGTTATTAAGCATTAATCCTTAAATAAATATGAAAAACAGCATAATTAAAAAAATATCTACTTACATCTTAGAATAATGACTTACATATTTAAAAATATGTTTTGATATATGAAACAAAAGATCCCTGTGATTCAGATGTGTTATAGTAAAAAACCCTTATATTACTGTAACATCTTAAGTTTCTGACTGGGGGTATTTGTGAAGTAAGAATAAAGTAAGGTATTATGATTGAAAATTTAATGTTTGGTATATTAAGCCATTTAAAATTATTGAAATAAAATAATAATAACACAAAGAAAAGTATAGAAAGTGAACATAATATTGTTTAAGTATATTCTATTACAACGCTATCTACCTACTTATATTACACATTACATAATATTATTTACATATTACTGTTTTTGTCCGATTTTCTTTTGAATTTTAGGTCAGTAGTGATTTATAAACTATATTTTTAGTAAGAGCGTAATTTCTGCTAACTCTTTCTGGCGGGACCAAGACTTGCAAATTGTGACTGTGCCGCACTCTGCCCAAAGCAACGTATAGTTGTCCATGTGAAAAAACATCACTTCTTAGATCTACTCCCACACGATCAAGAGTTTGCCCTTGAGATTTATTGAACGTCATAGCATAAGCCAACTTGACAGGGAATTGCTTGCGTGTCATTTCTACACCGTTTCGCCCTATTTTAAATTTAAAAGTTATGCGAGGTATGACGATGGGCTCACTACTATTTGGGTGATGCGCTAACAGAGTGAATTTTGAGACTTGATCTATAATTAATTTAGTACCATTAACTAAACGGTGCGTGAAACTGATATTTCGAATAAGTATTACGACCGCGCCTACTTTCAGTTTCAAGTCATGATCGGGCACACCGGGTGCTGTGATAGAATTTAAAACATTGCCTTCTAATCGTTCAGCTGAGTTGTCATTCAGGTGGTCAGTAGTGTCGGCACTGTAACAGATAGTCATTGGTCCAGGTATCAATTCAAGTATTTTTTGATTAATATCTCTTATGTTTTCATTAGTTCCCGATAGAATCGCCCTTTTACATATATTTTCTGGGTCACAGACTTCGTACTTTGGATATATAATATAAATTAATTGTTGCAAGCTATTTACGTAATTGATATTTTTTAAAATTAATAAATCTTCTTCAGTTGTTTCAGCTTCACCTTCTCCAATACTCAATACAAAGTTAGCAAAATAGGGGTCTTCTTTTGCACGCTGATTTTCAGTTAACTTGAATTTTTGAACGTAGTGCCAAATTTCAGAATTTTTTATTGAGGCCCGGCATATGTCACGTTCTCCTGCTCCTGTTATCACTGGTGGTATTTGTCTAAAATCACCAGCTAATACTGACACTTTGCCTCCAAAGGGTTTGGTATTGCATTCCATTAGATCTTTGAGACCGCGGTCAATTGTTTCAAGCAGGTACCTGTGAGCCATTGGTGCCTCATCGATAATGATAAGACGTGCTGCTTTGATCAACGCTGCTCTTTGAGAGTTGTTCGAAATTCCCCACACTGCATTACCACCTTCAAAGTCTAACGGAAGCTTAAACATTGAATGTGCTGTGACACCTCCATCGTGATTTAGTGCAGCTATACCCGTGGAAGCCGTACATAGGGCAATATGTCCATTAGAACGAATTTTTGCAGCAATCACGTTAAGCAAGATGGTTTTTCCGGTGCCAGCGGGACCGTCGATGAAAACCGGGTGCGTATCTTCACAATCATCTTCAGTAAGTAATATGACTGTGTTATAAATAGCCCGTTGCTGCGAATTTAATTTGGACTCCCATTCATTTAATATGGCAGTCGCCTCATCATTCCATCTTCCAGTTTCTCTGTCAAGCTCGGTTATGATGTGTCTTATGTCTGGCAAACCGAAATCTGACAGCGAGCGACCATGAGCACGTAACATTTGTTCAATGTCTCTAAGGCCGTGGTCGTAAGCGGCTTCTATTTCAGATTCACATCCTCTGTGATAATCATCGCACAAATGATCACGGTATTTATCCCATAACAGAAGGGCTGGGGCACCGTCCATGATAAGTGCGAAGAAGAGCTGACGTAAACCTTTGCCGGTCTTGAAGCCGGCTGCCTCTTCTATTGCCGATTCATACTCCTGGTTATCGTTCAGAATACCACGTTCGAACGCTGCTTTTTGAAAAGTGTCGTAAATTATATTGTTGACAGTTCGCAGTTCGTCGTAGCTCCGGCACGGATAACGCATGAGTAACATTCGCAGAAAATAAAGTTCACCGAGTGTAGGAGATATAAAGACAATTCGAGCCACGATTTCGCCTCGTACTCTTTTTGTAATAAAATATTTTCCAGATTCATGAGCCAACACTTTTACAGTTGGATTAGGCCGGACCTGAGTTTCGACATTGTACCTTTCATAAAACATTATGTAAGTACATTCATCCAACTCAGGATCTGGAGGCCTCGTCATGTAAATTTTCAATTTGGACATGTAATTTTCTGATGCTTGCGCCTCGGTTCCGGTACGGAAAACAATCGCGTCTCCGTCGGGTAAATGTACCGGTAGTGCAACAACAGTTGGGTATCTGCAGCTGATGTCAAACTCCAATAGACGCCACATTGCATCTGAGGCGCTCACATATCGATATTGAGCGTAGTGTTCTATTTCGTCGAATACTTCTGTCACCCCCGCTTTTGCGTGATCGGGACCTTTGTGCAGATACTTGTAAAGGTATTTAACCACTTTGGAGGTGGATGCAATTTCCAAATTGCAATGACACTCCATCATCAATAGTATCGCCGGGTTGTACGGCACAATCCACCTGTTAGTGACTGAAGTTTGATTTCGTTCACGAATTGCCGGCTGTTCGCCAGCTGGACGTTTGTAGTGTACTGAGCCTCGTTCATCCGTGTACGTCACTTCAGTGTAACTTTTAGGGAATTTTTTCGAACATTTCCCAGCAGCTTGATCGTAGCAGGGTGACCTTTCTGTTCCACATGGGCCGTGCACCATGTGTTGCAAAACCAGTTGTCTCAGTCGTCCCTGTTCCGGTGGAGGTATAGTTGCTTGAATAAATTTATCAATATCCATACTATCGATGGGCCCTCCTCCTTCTACACGGAACGTAATGTGTGCGTGAGGTAAACCCCTTTTCTGGAATTCTATAACATGTAGAATTGACACAATGGTACCAAAGAAGTCTTTTGATCTGATTTTTTTCAACAGTATTGACAACTTTAGTTGAAATACTCTCACACACAAATCAGGGCGATCTGTTGACTGTTGACCGGGATATAAACTGTTGGTTATTTCTGGCCATTTCGGGTTACATGTAACAGTGAGGAAAAAGCTTGGTTTTCCCAACCGTGCAACAATGGCCATAGCATCATGGTACTTGATCTGCATATAACGTGGGCTATTCGTAAGACTCGCCGGTAAATATACTTTACCGGGTCGTATGCCTTCACCTGCGATCGTTTCGTCGATTTCACGTCGGGTTGCAATTCTTAGTTCGCTTTGAATACCTTTGAAATATTGTAGACGCTCTTCTTCGGTCCGGCACCACATGTCAACAAAGTATTCTTGCGAAAGGCGTCGTAAGATCGCAAACCGCTCTTCAGATAAGAGTTGACAACGATAGTATTTTACTTGGCTTAGTTTATTGCCAGCTTTATCTTTAATATCAATGGAATATCTTTCAGGAGCTCTAGGAAACAGTAAAGGATACTGAAACGCTTCATATGCGGGATGTAAGTAGTGTACTGTGTGTGGTTTTGCTTCACCAATTTTCCATATTACTACTGCTCGCGGGTGATGTTCGTTTGAAGTTTCAATCAAACCTGCAAGCTCATTCGACACCGGTCTATCTCCTAATATCGGTCCATGAGTACGTCGACTTGTGTTTTGAAAAATTAATCGAGCTTCTGAACTTGGGTGATTATTTAATAAGTGTAAATCTTTTATCAAGGGATTATTATTTTTTAAGTACACGTAAATCTCCTTGATAAGATTGGGGCACAAATTTTGTTGATTTCCTAATCTTTGATGCTCTTCTCCGTCGTGTATATATAATGCTGTATTATTTGTGCTACCACTATAAGCCAAATCAAAGACGCGATGGTAAATACGCCCTTGAACTTTCACTAAGTTAGGACCGTGACCCGCAGGTCTTTGAAAGCCGTGAGTTATACCTAGCGCTGAAAAACTGAACAGATTATTATATGCTCTAGCGTTTTTTAAAAAATTTTGGTTTGCGTAAAACTCGGCATCTAGTGGTCCGAGTGGGTCAACGTTATATTTGCCCTGTCCACAGCACCACTTTGTGCGAGACTTTTCTTCATCAAAAAGTCTTGCACTGCAGTAAATACATTTATAAGTTTCTTCACACATAAGAGAATATTTTAAATGAATCGGTTTAATTTTATCTAAATCGTTACCTTTCAGTGCACCCGTTAAACCCAGCCCACGTATTTCTAAAGGAATATTTCTGATTCGACGTATTTCATCTCGATGTGTTTTAGAATATTTACTAACACATTCACGATGAGTTTGAGGATGCAAGCTTTGATATCTTAACGCAGCCTGTCGAGTTACTTCAGGATGCGCAGCGTTATATACTTGTACGGCCTCTCGGTGCACGTCGGGTGTGCAGCAGTATACCGTTGGACAGCTTCTCTGTGCACTTCGGGGTGTGCGGCTGTATATCGATGTACTGCCTCTTGGTTCACTTCGGGATGTGCAGCTGTATACCGATGCACGGCTTTCCTGTGAGATTGTGGCTTATGTTTTTGGTAACGCAAAACAGCCTCCAAATGCTTACGTTTTTTTTCAGCTACAGTTACTTGCTTTTTTGGCCTACCACGTGAACGTTTACAGTTTTGTTGATACATATCGTTTCTATTAGTTTTATTTTGTAATCGTTCTGTTACGTGTAGGTTATCAACAGGCAATTGCTCTAATACGACTTTACATGGACTAAGGCTATAGTTTATCCTACTAAGCTGCGAGTCTGTAAAAGTTGGAGATGCAAATTCATTTATCAGTATTTGCCCATCGCTTGCCAAAGAACGTTCTTCGTTAACCATGGTGATTAATGAGACATTGCCAGAACTATTACTATTAACATTTAAACAATAGGGTTGCGACTGCGTGAAAGTAGGAGATATTATACTTTCATTTATCAGTATATGCTTACTAATTGGCAAAGAACATTCTGTATTACTAATAGTCATTAATGATTCATTGCTTAAAGTATTACTATTCAGATGTAAACTATAGGACTGTGACTCCGTAAACGTTGGAGATTCAGCCCTATAGATTTGCCCACTGCTGGGCAAATGGATATCGTTATAATTACTATTTTGTGAAGGGACCTGATTTACGTTCTTTTCGATGAAAACATCAAAATGACCGCTCGTGAGGTGCCCTGTAAAACCGATCATTTTTTCTATAGGTCCGGTGCCGAATGTTTGCGCATAAACACCATCTATATACAGTTTAAACATATAATCTTTATATATTTCCCCTGCCATCGACAATTCTGTGGTAGTGCCGTAAATTCCGTTTTGCATCATTTCATTGCAATATTCTTCAGCTGACACATACGGGCTTTCGTCACGACGCATTGTAAACATGCCATATCGATCCCAGTTCGATACAATCCCTCCAACTATACGCGATCGTATTTCCTGAGATCGGTTTATATGACCGTATATATGAAAAGACAGAGCTGAAAACATGCAGTTCCCGTCACCGGGAATATTATATAAGAGAACTTCTCGAGTAGGTGCATCGAGATTAGCAGTTTCCTTGACTTGCACGGTGCGAAGAAAAGACGCCATAATTCTATCTCAGTAATAAAATTTTGTCACTCACCAGGAAATCGGCTAAACACTTAACTTAACAATAGTAACTTAACTTTAATACTAATTACTAAGACTAATTTAATAGATTAATACAGTCTGAAATATGTAATTAAATATTAATATATATTTTAAGATTGAAAATCTTTAAAAATATGTTGAGAACAATTAAATCACTCTACGCAGAAGGAATGCAACGTAGAAAGAAAGGTAAAACATATTTTTTTTTACCGCCTTTTGTTTTGTTTTTTTTTTTTCAGTCTACGGATTTAAAAAAAAAACATCAGCCAAACTCCTCTAAAAAGTTTGACATAATATTAATAAGAATTAAAAACTATATATATAACTAAGTAATGTTATTTTTTATAAGAACTAAGTACATTTATCTTGTTCTATTATTATTAAAACAAAATGATTTCCGAAATCATCTTGACACTTTTTGCTCTCTGAATAATTATCATAAATTGTCGCTTTAGTACTTAATCCGTACAAAGTAAAAAATACAGTAAAAACCTTATTTTTCGTGGTCTATGATAAAAACTTCTTACAGCTTTGCACTGCTAAAAAGTACAGGTAGAAAACCACAGATTAAAATCATAAATAAATTATTGAATCTATTTTTATTTTTTGAATTGAGTAGTATGGGTATATACAGTAGACATGGGTAACATTGATAAGTAGGTACCGGAGATGTGAAATTAGGTGTTCCTAGAGGTGACTTACTACCTCGTTGGTCTAGGGGTATTATATTCGACTGCAGATCACGAGGTCCCGGATTCAATTCCCGGGTCGGGCAAATTATTGTAGGGTTTTTTATCAAGAAATTCTCAGTGTCAGCCCGGAGTTGATAGTTGGCGGTGTTTCACCCCCGTGCCTCGGAGAGCACGTTAAGCAGTCGTTCCCGGTTATTATCAATATCATGTGACAATATTCGTTACAGCCCGCCAACCCACATTAGAGAAGCGTGGCGGCTCTAAGCTCTAAATCCCTCTCCTATGAGAGAAGAGACATTTGCACAGCCGTGGGTCGTAAAAAAGCTGTACCTGTGATGGTGGTGGTGGAGAGTTGACTAAACAATTTAAAATACAAACCAAATGATAAAAAGTTGTTGATGCTTTTTAAACCCGATTTTTATCCAAAACAGACAGTACAGTACAGTTTTCAGTACAGTACAGACAGTACAGTATAGACCTCTGAGTTGTATGAGCGCTCATACAATTTAGAGGCCTAGCTTCATTAGCACCTTACCTTTTAAGACAAACTAATGAAAAACAGATTGTACTTATACTTCTGGAGTACGGAACCCTCGGTGCGCGAGTCTGACTCGCACTTGACCGGTTTATTTTCTGTTCATCAAATAGAATTTAGGTCTTGATCATATTTTGCCAAGAAACCACTCTTCCATCTTTTATGCTTAGTGAGATAGAGGCTGACGGTATGGCCGCCATTTTGAATCTGCCATTTTGTTTTTTTTTCAGCTCAGTGCCAATTGGATGAGGTTTTGAGTAATTTTTGTTTGAGCACCTCCCATCTATCTACAATACCCTGCCCGGGCTCCTCATCCATCTTCCAAACCCTCAATCATCATGTCTTCCCATATTTTTCTTTGAGAGTTCTCCAAAGAACCGCATCAAAGCCTTGCATAGTTTACAACTTGTAGTCTCTTCAATATTCGCCATACATTTTCTATGGAAAAATAAATTCCGCCATTTTGAATTTTTTTTCTATTCATCGAGTAGACCTTTGGATTTTGATCATCTTTTGCGAAGAAACCACTCTTCCATCTTTTATACCCTCCGAGATGGAGACCGACGAAAGTTGTATGGCGGCCATCTTTTTTTCGCCATTTTGAATTTTTTTTCAGCTCACTGCCAATTGGATGATGTTTCGAGTGACATTTGCTCGAGCACCCCCCACCTATCTTCAATACCTTAAGCGTGCCATTCGCTCGTCTCTGAAATCCTCAATCATCAGCTCTCTCCATATTTTTGTTCCGAATGAATTTTTGTCGTCTATACGAAACCATTAGTGAAAAAAAAATTTTTCATACAAAATTTTACAGGAGGGGTGATCAATCAGTGAGTCAGTCAATGAATCAGCACGAGCAGCTATATATATATTAACTAGTATGGCGCGTGGGTGCGCGGCCCGCAAGCGGACCGCGAGGTTTTGTTTTCAGGTATTTTTTGTTTGAGCAGCCTCCACCTACATATCTTCCCCCATATTCCTAACCCTCGATCATTATCACTCTCCATATTTTTTTCTCCGAATAATTAAAAAAGATTTTGAAAAGGAACTGTATCAAAGTCTTGCATAGTTCCCAACTTACATTCTCTTCAATATTCGCCATATATTTTGTATGGAAAAATAAATTCCGCCATCTTGTTTTTTTCTGTTCATCAAGTAGACTTTTAGGTCTTGATCATCTTTTTCCCAGAAACCACTCTTCCATCTTTTATGCTTGGTGAGATAGACTCTGACGAAATTTGTATAGCCGCCATCTTGAATCCGCCATTTTGTTTTTTTTTCAGCTCAGTGCCAATTGGATGAGGTTTTGAGTAATTTTTGTTTGAGCACCTCCCATCTATCTAACATACCCTGCCCGGGCTCCTCATCCATCTTCCAAACCCTCAATGATCATGTCTTTCCATATTTTTCTTTGAGAGTTCTCCAAAGAATCGCATCAAAGCCTTGCATAGTTTACAACTTGTAGTCTCTTCAATATTCGCCATACATTTTCTATGGAAAAATAAATTCCGCCATTTTGATTCTTTTTTCAATTCATCAAGTAGACCTTTGGATCCTCATCATCTTTTGCGAAGAAACCACTCTTCCATCTTTTATACCCTCCGAGATGGAGACCGATGAAATTTGTATGGCGGCCATCTTTTTTTCGCCATTTTGAATTTTTTTTCAGCTAACTGCCAATTGGATGACGTTTCGAGTGACATTTGTTCGAGCACCCCCCACCTATCTTCAATACCTTAAGCGTGCTGCTCACCTGTCTCCGAAATCCTCAATCATCAGCTCTTTCCATATTTTTGTTCCGAATGAATTTTTGTCTTCTATACGAAACCATTAGCGAAAAAAAAAATTTTCATACAAAATTTTACAGGAGGGGTGATCAATCAGTGAGTCAGTCAATGAATCAGCACGAGCAGCTATATATATATTAACTAGTACGGCGCGTGCGTGCGCGGCCCGCTAAAGCGGACCGCGTGGACGGACCGAGTAAACAACAGAAACAGGAGTCCGCTTGGATTTATAGCTTTGGTGTGTAACCGTTTTGATTTTTAGTAGGTATAGGTATATTGTATTAAGAATTTAGTCATCATCTTCAGGTCACATCACCCTGGGAGTCATATCACTAAAGAAACTTAGCAACAAAATGAATATCTGAAACAGTGAAATTAGCTTCGGTAGCTCGAAAACTGGCTCACTATAATTCTTTATATTATAAATACGTATAAACTTTTTCGTGTAGGTACGTATTACTTTATAATATAAAAAGTGTAGTGGGCCAGTTTCCAAGCCACCCAGGAGGTATGGCATCAGCTCGTTTTTTTTTACGTGGTTCTCCCATTAACAGACATTTAAAACAGAATTAAAATTTAACTATAAACATATGTACATAGACTGCTAAAATCATAACCGTTACTTTTGGCTTTAACGTAATCGGGTAAAAAATATTCTGCATGCCTGAATAATGAGACCTATTGCAATTTAGCAAAAATATTACAAAAATTTAAATATTTTTGCCACCTTGCTCCACGATACATAAATAAATACTTAAAATAAACATTAAAACAAATATTGTGTCGTTATTAAGCATTAATCCTTAAATAAATATGAAAAACAGCATAATTAAAAAAATATCTACTTACATCTTAGAATAATGACTTACATATTTAAAAATATGTTTTGATATATGAAACAAAAGATCCCTGTGATTCAGATGTGTTATAGTAAAAAACCCTTATATTACTGTAACATCTTAAGTTTCTGACTGGGGGTATTTGTGAAGTAAGAATAAAGTAAGGTATTATGATTGAAAATTTAATGTTTGGTATATTAAGCCATTTAAAATTATTGAAATAAAATAATAATAACACAAAGAAAAGTATAGAAAGTGAACATAATATTGTTTAAGTATATTCTATTACAACGCTATCTACCTACTTATATTACACATTACATAATATTATTTACATATTACTGTTTTTGTCCGATTTTCTTTTGAATTTTAGGTCAGTAGTGATTTATAATATATATTTTTAGTAAGAGCGTAATTTCTGCTAACTCTTTCTGGCGGGACCAAGACTTGCAAATTGTGACTGTGCCGCACTCTGCCCAAAGCAACGTATAGTTGTCCATGTGAAAAAACATCACTTCTTAGATCTACTCCCACACGATCAAGAGTTTGCCCTTGAGATTTATTGAACGTCATAGCATAAGCCAACTTGACAGGGAATTGCTTGCGTGTCATTTCTACACCGTTTCGCCCTATTTTAAATTTAAAAGTTATGCGAGGTATGACGATGGGCTCACTACTATTTGGGTGATGCGCTAACAGAGTGAATTTTGAGACTTGATCTATAATTAATTTAGTACCATTAACTAAACGGTGTGTGAAACTGATATTTCGAATAAGTATTACGACCGCGCCTACTTTCAGTTTCAAGTCATGATCGGGCACACCGGGTGCTGTGATAGAATTTAAAACATTGCCTTCTAATCGTTCAGCTGAGTTGTCATTCAGGTGGTCAGTAGTGTCGGCACTGTAACAGATAGTCATTGGTCCAGGTATCAATTCAAGTATTTTTTGATTAATATCTCTTATGTTTTCATTAGTTCCCGATAGAATCGCCCTTTTACATATATTTTCTGGGTCACAGACTTCGTACTTTGGATATATAATATAAATTAATTGTTGCAAGCTATTTACGTAATTGATATTTTTTAAAATTAATAAATCTTCTTCAGTTGTTTCAGCTTCACCTTCTCCAATACTCAATACAAAGTTAGCAAAATAGGGGTCTTCTTTTGCACGCTGATTTTCAGTTAACTTGAATTTTTGAACGTAGTGCCAAATTTCAGAATTTTTTATTGAGGCCCGGCATATGTCACGTTCTCCTGCTCCTGTTATCACTGGTGGTATTTGTCTAAAATCACCAGCTAATACTAACACTTTGCCTCCAAAGGGTTTGGTATTGCATTCCATTAGATCTTTGAGACCGCGGTCAATTGTTTCAAGCAGGTACCTGTGAGCCATTGGTGCCTCATCGATAATGATAAGACGTGCTGCTTTGATCAACGCTGCTCTTTGAGAGTTGTTCGAAATTCCCCACACTGCATTACCACCTTCAAAGTCTAACGGAAGCTTAAACATTGAATGTGCTGTGACACCTCCATCGTGATTTAGTGCAGCTATACCCGTGGAAGCCGTACATAGGGCAATATGTCCATTAGAACGAATTTTTGCAGCAATCACGTTAAGCGAGATGGTTTTTCCGGTGCCAGCGGGACCGTCGATGAAAACCGGGTGCGTATCTTCACAATCATCTTCAGTAAGTAATATGACTGTGTTATAAATAGCCCGTTGCTGCGAATTTAATTTGGACTCCCATTCATTTAATATGGCAGTCGCCTCATCATTCCATCTTCCAGTTTCTCTGTCAAGCTCGGTTATGATGTGTCTTATGTCTGGCAAACCGAAATCTGACAGCGAGCGACCATGAGCACGTAACATTTGTTCAATGTCTCTAAGGCCGTGGTCGTAAGCGGCTTCTATTTCAGATTCACATCCTCTGTGATAATCATCGCACAAATGATCACGGTATTTATCCCATAACAGAAGGGCTGGGGCACCGTCCATGATAAGTGCGAAGAAGAGCTGACGTAAACCTTTGCCGGTCTTGAAGCCGGCTGCCTCTTCTATTGCCGATTCATACTCCTGGTTATCGTTCAGAATACCACGTTCGAACGCTGCTTTTTGAAAAGTGTCGTAAATTATATTGTTGACAGTTCGCAGTTCGTCGTAGCTCCGGCACGGATAACGCATGAGTAACATTCGCAGAAAATAAAGTTCACCGAGTGTAGGAGATATAAAGACAATTCGAGCCACGATTTCGCCTCGTACTCTTTTTGTAATAAAATATTTTCCAGATTCATGAGCCAACACTTTTACAGTTGGATTAGGCCGGACCTGAGTTTCGACATTGTACCTTTCATAAAACATTATGTAAGTACATTCATCCAACTCAGGATCTGGAGGCCTCGTCATGTAAATTTTCAATTTGGACATGTAATTTTCTGATGCTTGCGCCTCGGTTCCGGTACGGAAAACAATCGCGTCTCCGTCGGGTAAATGTACCGGTAGTGCAACAACAGTTGGGTATCTGCAGCTGATGTCAAACTCCAATAGACGCCACATTGCATCTGAGGCGCTCACATATCGATATTGAGCGTAGTGTTCTATTTCGTCGAATACTTCTGTCACCCCCGCTTTTGCGTGATCGGGACCTTTGTGCAGATACTTGTAAAGGTATTTAACCACTTTGGAGGTGGATGCAATTTCCAAATTGCAATGACACTCCATCATCAATAGTATCGCCGGGTTGTACGGCACAATCCACCTGTTAGTGACTGAAGTTTGATTTCGTTCACGAATTGCCGGCTGTTCGCCAGCTGGACGTTTGTAGTGTACTGAGCCTCGTTCATCCGTGTACGTCACTTCAGTGTAACTTTTAGGGAATTTTTTCGAACATTTCCCAGCAGCTTGATCGTAGCAGGGTGACCTTTCTGTTCCACATGGGCCGTGCACCATGTGTTGCAAAACCAGTTGTCTCAGTCGTCCCTGTTCCGGTGGAGGTATAGTTGCTTGAATAAATTTATCAATATCCATACTATCGATGGGCCCTCCTCCTTCTACACGGAACGTAATGTGTGCGTGAGGTAAACCCCTTTTCTGGAATTCTATAACATGTAGAATTGACACAATGGTACCAAAGAAGTCTTTTGATCTGATTTTTTTCAACAGTATTGACAACTTTAGTTGAAATACTCTCACACACAAATCAGGGCGATCTGTTGACTGTTGACCGGGATATAAACTGTTGGTTATTTCTGGCCATTTCGGGTTACATGTAACAGTGAGGAAAAAGCTTGGTTTTCCCAACCGTGCAACAATGGCCATAGCATCATGGTACTTGATCTGCATATAACGTGGGCTATTCGTAAGACTCGCCGGTAAATATACTTTACCGGGTCGTATGCCTTCACCTGCGATCGTTTCGTCGATTTCACGTCGGGTTGCAATTCTTAGTTCGCTTTGAATACCTTTGAAATATTGTAGACGCTCTTCTTCGGTCCGGCACCACATGTCAACAAAGTATTCTTGCGAAAGGCGTCGTAAGATCGCAAACCGCTCTTCAGATAAGAGTTGACAACGATAGTATTTTACTTGGCTTAGTTTATTGCCAGCTTTATCTTTAATATCAATGGAATATCTTTCAGGAGCTCTAGGAAACAGTAAAGGATACTGAAACGCTTCATATGCGGGATGTAAGTAGTGTACTGTGTGTGGTTTTGCTTCACCAATTTTCCATATTACTACTGCTCGCGGGTGATGTTCGTTTGAAGTTTCAATCAAACCTGCAAGCTCATTCGACACCGGTCTATCTCCTAATATCGGTCCATGAGTACGTCGACTTGTGTTTTGAAAAATTAATCGAGCTTCTGAACTTGGGTGATTATTTAATAAGTGTAAATCTTTTATCAAGGGATTATTATTTTTTAAGTACACGTAAATCTCCTTGATAAGATTGGGGCACAAATTTTGTTGATTTCCTAATCTTTGATGCTCTTCTCCGTCGTGTATATATAATGCTGTATTATTTGTGCTACCACTATAAGCCAAATCAAAGACGCGATGGTAAATACGCCCTTGAACTTTCACTAAGTTAGGACCGTGACCCGCAGGTCTTTGAAAGCCGTGAGTTATACCTAGCGCTGAAAAACTGAACAGATTATTATATGCTCTAGCGTTTTTTAAAAAATTTTGGTTTGCGTAAAACTCGGCATCTAGTGGTCCGAGTGGGTCAACGTTATATTTGCCCTGTCCACAGCACCACTTTGTGCGAGACTTTTCTTCATCAAAAAGTCTTGCACTGCAGTAAATACATTTATAAGTTTCTTCACACATAAGAGAATATTTTAAATGAATCGGTTTAATTTTATCTAAATCGTTACCTTTCAGTGCACCCGTTAAACCCAGCCCACGTATTTCTAAAGGAATATTTCTGATTCGACGTATTTCATCTCGATGTGTTTTAGAATATTTACTAACACATTCACGATGAGTTTGAGGATGCAAGCTTTGATATCTTAACGCAGCCTGTCGAGTTACTTCAGGATGCGCAGCGTTATATACTTGTACGGCCTCTCGGTGCACGTCGGGTGTGCAGCAGTATACCGTTGGACAGCTTCTCTGTGCACTTCGGGGTGTGCGGCTGTATATCGATGTACTGCCTCTTGGTTCACTTCGGGATGTGCAGCTGTATACCGATGCACGGCTTTCCTGTGAGATTGTGGCTTATGTTTTTGGTAACGCAAAACAGCCTCCAAATGCTTACGTTTTTTTTCAGCTACAGTTACTTGCTTTTTTGGCCTACCACGTGAACGTTTACAGTTTTGTTGATACATATCGTTTCTATTAGTTTTATTTTGTAATCGTTCTGTTACGTGTAGGTTATCAACAGGCAATTGCTCTAATACGACTTTACATGGACTAAGGCTATAGTTTATCCTACTAAGCTGCGAGTCTGTAAAAGTTGGAGATGCAAATTCATTTATCAGTATTTGCCCATCGCTTGCCAAAGAACGTTCTTCGTTAACCATGGTGATTAATGAGACATTGCCAGAACTATTACTATTAACATTTAAACAATAGGGTTGCGACTGCGTGAAAGTAGGAGATATTATACTTTCATTTATCAGTATATGCTTACTAATTGGCAAAGAACATTCTGTATTACTAATAGTCATTAATGATTCATTGCTTAAAGTATTACTATTCAGATGTAAACTATAGGACTGTGACTCCGTAAACGTTGGAGATTCAGCCCTATAGATTTGCCCACTGCTGGGCAAATGGATATCGTTATAATTACTATTTTGTGAAGGGACCTGATTTACGTTCTTTTCGATGAAAACATCAAAATGACCGCTCGTGAGGTGCCCTGTAAAACCGATCATTTTTTCTATAGGTCCGGTGCCGAATGTTTGCGCATAAACACCATCTATATACAGTTTAAACATATAATCTTTATATATTTCCCCTGCCATCGACAATTCTGTGGTAGTGCCGTAAATTCCGTTTTGCATCATTTCATTGCAATATTCTTCAGCTGACACATACGGGCTTTCGTCACGACGCATTGTAAACATGCCATATCGATCCCAGTTCGATACAATCCCTCCAACTATACGCGATCGTATTTCCTGAGATCGGTTTATATGACCGTATATATGAAAAGACAGAGCTGAAAACATGCAGTTCCCGTCACCGGGAATATTATATAAGAGAACTTCTCGAGTAGGTGCATCGAGATTAGCAGTTTCCTTGACTTGCACGGTGCGAAGAAAAGACGCCATAATTCTATCTCAGTAATAAAATTTTGTCACTTACCAGGAAATCGGCTAAACACTTAACTTAACAATAGTAACTTAACTTTAATACTAATTACTAAGACTAATTTAATAGATTAATACAGTCTGAAATATGTAATTAAATATTAATATATATTTTAAGATTGAAAATCTTTAAAAATATGTTGAGAACAATTAAATCACTCTACGCAGAAGGAATGCAACGTAGAAAGAAAGGTAAAACATATTTTTTTTTACCGCCTTTTGTTTTGTTTTTTTTTTTCAGTCTACGGATTTAAAAAAAAAACATCAGCCAAACTCCTCTAAAAAGTTTGACATAATATTAATAAGAATTAAAAACTATATATATAACTAAGTAATGTTATTTTTTATAAGAACTACATTTATCTTGTTCTATTATTATTAAAACAAAATGATTTCCGAAATCATCTTGACACTTTTTGCTCTCTGAATAATTATCATAAATTGTCGCTTTAGTACTTAATCCGTACAAAGTAAAAAATACAGTAAAAACCTTATTTTTCGTGGTCTATGATAAAAACTTCTTACAGCTTTGCACTGCTAAAAAGTACAGGTAGAAAACCACAGATTAAAATCATAAATAAATTATTGAATCTATTTTTATTTTTTGAATTGAGTAGTATGGGTATATATACAGTAGACATGGGTAACATTGATAAGTAGGTACCGGAGATGTGAAATTAGGTGTTCCTAGAGGTGACTTACTACCTCGTTGGTCTAGGGGTATTATATTCGACTGCAGATCACGAGGTCCCGGATTCAATTCCCGGATCGGGCAAATTATTGTAGGGTTTTTTATCAAGAAATTCTCAGTGTCAGCCCGGAGTTGATAGTTGGTGGTGTTTCACCCCCGTGCCTCGGAGAGCACGTTAAGCAGTCGTTCCCGGTTATTATCAATATCATGTGACAATATTCGTTACAGCCCGCCAACCCACATTAGAGAAGCGTGGCGGCTCTAAGCTCTAAATCCCTCTCCTATGAGAGAAGAGACATTTGCACAGCCGTGGGTCGTAAAAAAGCTGTACCTGTGATGGTGGTGGTGGAGAGTTGACTAAACAATTTAAAATACAAACCAAATGATAAAAAGTTGTTGATGCTTTTTAAACCCGATTTTTATCCAAAACAGACAGTACAGTACAGTTTTCAGTACAGTACAGACAGTACAGTATAGACCTCTGAGTTGTATGAGCGCTCATACAATTTAGAGGCCTAGCTTCATTAGCACCTTACCTTTTAAGACAAACTAATGAAAAACAGATTGTACTTATACTTCTGGAGTACGGAACCCTCGGTGCGCGAGTCTGACTCGCACTTGACCGGTTTATTTTCTGTTCATCAAGTAGAATTTAGGTCTTGATCATATTTTGCCAAGAAACCACTCTTCCATCTTTTATGCTTAGTGAGATAGAGGCTGACGGTATGGCCGCCATTTTGAATCTGCCATTTTGTTTTTTTTTCAGCTCAGTGCCAATTGGATGAGGTTTTGAGTAATTTTTGTTTGAGCACCTCCCATCTATCTACAATACCCTGCCCGGGCTCCTCATCCATCTTCTAAACCCTCAATCATCATGTCTTCCCATATTTTTCTTTGAGAGTTCTCCAAAGAACCGCATCAAAGCCTTGCATAGTTTACAACTTGTAGTCTCTTCAATATTCGCCATACATTTTCTATGGAAAAATAAATTCCGCCATTTTGAATTTTTTTTCTATTCATCGAGTAGACCTTTGGATTTTGATCATCTTTTGCGAAGAAACCACTCTTCCATCTTTTATACCCTCCGAGATGGAGACCGACGAAAGTTGTATGGCGGCCATCTTTTTTTCGCCATTTTGAATTTTTTTTCAGCTCACTGCCAATTGGATGATGTTTCGAGTGACATTTGCTCGAGCACCCCCCACCTATCTTCAATACCTTAAGCGTGCCATTCGCTCGTCTCTGAAATCCTCAATCATCAGCTCTCTCCATATTTTTGTTCCGAATGAATTTTTGTCGTCTATACGAAACCATTAGTGAAAAAAAAATTTTTCATACAAAATTTTACAGGAGGGGTGATCAATCAGTGAGTCAGTCAATGAATCAGCACGAGCAGCTATATATATATTAACAAGAGTCACACCGTCATACCTAAACCTGTCATGTTATCAAATCTAAGATTTTTGTCGAACAGCTGATTGCTAACCTAGTGAGTACAGAGGCCTTATGCCGACTTTGTACATTGGGGAAACGATGATAGAAATTCGAGTATCGAAACACATTGACTAACATGACTTGAGAGTGAAATGCAACTAAACTGGCTGGTTTTAAGGTTTGAGTCCGCCAATATATTCAGCCATTCGTCTACGCTCCAAGCAGACATTTTTAAAATAAATATTCGAAGTACCCTACTACATTATGACTTTTTTTTTTTTTATTAGGATAATTAAACTGGTTACAATTTTTATATCTATCTTAATAAATTACACAAAATATGTACTACACTAATTGGAACCTTCTCGAAATGACCACAGCATTCTTAAGTCACAGAAAAACTAAAGCTAATTACAATATGTGTATACAAACGAAAATACCTACAATACTATAAATAATAATAGTACTTAATGAACAAAGAAAGAGAAATAAAAAAAAATATAATATATATATATAAGATAATTTATAAAGGGTGTTACAGAGATACTAAGTTAAATGTAATGAAGTTACAGCCTCAAACTTTTCCTAAAAGAGGTCAAAGAACTTGTGAATATTTACTTCACTTTATAATCTTATTTGATTGTAAGAGCATTAGGGTTAATTTTGCTCTGATATTATAGTTTTTCGATATTCAAATCTAGTACCGTTTTCGAAGTGTGCAAGCTCGAACTAACCATACAGGTCATTAACTTACATTCGTACGCACCGCCTTGAATTTATTGAGGCTCGCGGTACTGTCAAAGGAAGTAAAGGCCACGCGACTTCAAGGCCACTATTTGACTCCTATTAAGTTTTGATCATCTTTTTCTAAAAAAACTACTCTTCAATCTTTTATACTTAGTGAGATAATCACCGACGAAATTTGTATGGCCGCCATCTTGTATCCACCATTTTGGGTTTTTCTTCAGCTCAGTGCCAATGGGATGAGGTTTTGAGTAATTTTTGTTTGAGCACCTCCCACCTATCTACAAAACCCTGCCCGGGCTGCTCAACCGTCTTCCAAACCCTCAATCATCATGTCTTCCCATATTTTTCTTTGAGAGTTCTCCAAAGAACCGCATCAAAGGCCTGCATTGTTCACAACTTCTCTCTCTCAATATTCGCCATACATTTTCTATGGAAAAATAAATTCCGCCACTTTGATTTTTTTTTCTATTTATCGAATAAACCATCGGATCCTGATCATCTTTTGCCGAGAAACCACTCTTCTATCTTTTATACCTTCCGAGATGGAGACCGACGAAATTTGTATGGCGGCCATCTTATTTTCGCCATTTTGACTTTTTTTTCAGCTCACTGCCAATTGGATGACGTTTCGAGTGACATTTGCTCGAGCACCCACCTATCTTCAATACCTTAAGCGTGCCCATCGCTCGTCTCTGAAATCCTCAATCATCAGCTCTCTCCATATTTTTGTTCTGAATGAATTTTTATCATCTATACGAAACCATTTGTGAAAAAAATAATTTTCATACAAAATTTTACAGGAGAGGTGATCAATCAGTCAGTCAGTCAGTGAGCGAATGAATCAGCACGAGCAGCTATATATATATATATATATATATATATATATATATATATTAATAATATACATATATTAATATTTTACACACAAACATAATTAAACAATTACATACGTATCGAATTGATTTTGAAATCTATTAATAAATACAGTTCATTTTTGAACACCATGTAGAATTCATTCTACTCGTTTCTCTTTGAATTTTGTACCCTCGGAATTAGGAGCCATTTGCCTCGGAATTAGGATTTTTACCTCGGAATTGGAGCATTCGGACTTTATTCATATTTAATTTAATTTTACATTTAAATCAAGTTGTAATTGTTGTCCTTTTAGGATATTTCAAGAGTTAAATAAATAACGCTTCTGATAAAAATAGCCAGTTCTTCAGAAAGGTGTAGTAAATGCTTAATTTTTGACGTTCTTTCGAGTTTTTATGAAAATACCACGGAATAAGGGGACTTTACCTTATATATAACTAAGTAATGTTATTTTTTATAAGAACTACATTTATCTTGTTCTATTATTATTAAAACAAAATGATTTCCGAAATCATCTTGACACTTTTTGCTCTCTGAATAATTATCATAAATTGTCGCTTTAGTACTTAATCCGTACAAAGTAAAAAATACAGTAAAAACCTTATTTTTCGTGGTCTATGATAAAAACTTCTTACAGCTTTGCACTGCTAAAAAGTACAGGTAGAAAACCACAGATTAAAATCATAAATAAATTATTGAATCTATTTTTATTTTTTGAATTGAGTAGTATGGGTATATACAGTAGACATGGGTAACATTGATAAGTAGGTACCGGAGATGTGAAATTAGGTGTTCCTAGAGGTGACTTACTACCTCGTTGGTCTAGGGGTATTATATTCGACTGCAGATCACGAGGTCCCGGATTCAATTCCCGGGTCGGGCAAATTATTGTAGGGTTTTTTATCAAGAAATTCTCAGTGTCAGCCCGGAGTTGATAGTTGGCGGTGTTTCACCCCCGTGCCTCGGAGAGCACGTTAAGCAGTCGTTCCCGGTTATTATCAATATCATGTGACAATATTCGTTACAGCCCGCCAACCCACATTAGAGAAGCGTGGCGGCTCTAAGCTCTAAATCCCTCTCCTATGAGAGAAGAGACATTTGCACAGCCGTGGGTCGTAAAAAAGCTGTACCTGTGATGGTGGTGGTGGAGAGTTGACTAAACAATTTAAAATACAAACCAAATGATAAAAAGTTGTTGATGCTTTTTAAACCCGATTTTTATCCAAAACAGACAGTACAGTACAGTTTTCAGTACAGTACAGACAGTACAGTATAGACCTCTGAGTTGTATGAGCGCTCATACAATTTAGAGGCCTAGCTTCATTAGCACCTTACCTTTTAAGACAAACTAATGAAAAACAGATTGTACTTATACTTCTGGAGTACGGAACCCTCGGTGCGCGAGTCTGACTCGCACTTGACCGGTTTATTTTCTGTTCATCAAGTAGAATTTAGGTCTTGATCATATTTTGCCAAGAAACCACTCTTCCATCTTTTATGCTTAGTGAGATAGAGGCTGACGGTATGGCCGCCATTTTGAATCTGCCATTTTGTTTTTTTTTCAGCTCAGTGCCAATTGGATGAGGTTTTGAGTAATTTTTGTTTGAGCACCTCCCATCTATCTACAATACCCTGCCCGGGCTCCTCATCCATCTTCCAAACCCTCAATCATCATGTCTTCCCATATTTTTCTTTGAGAGTTCTCCAAAGAACCGCATCAAAGCCTTGCATAGTTTACAACTTGTAGTCTCTTCAATATTCGCCATACATTTTCTATGGAAAAATAAATTCCGCCATTTTGAATTTTTTTTCTATTCATCGAGTAGACCTTTGGATTTTGATCATCTTTTGCGAAGAAACCACTCTTCCATCTTTTATACCCTCCGAGATGGAGACCGACGAAAGTTGTATGGCGGCCATCTTTTTTTCGCCATTTTGAATTTTTTTTCAGCTCACTGCCAATTGGATGATGTTTCGAGTGACATTTGCTCGAGCACCCCCCACCTATCTTCAATACCTTAAGCGTGCCATTCGCTCGTCTCTGAAATCCTCAATCATCAGCTCTCTCCATATTTTTGTTCCGAATGAATTTTTGTCCTCTATACGAAACCATTAGTGAAAAAAAAATTTTTCATACAAAATTTTACAGGAGGGGTGATCAATCAGTGAGTCAGTCAATGAATCAGCACGAGCAGCTATATATATATTAATAATAAAGCAGAAGTGTTTGTTTGTTTGAACGCGCTAATCTCAGGAACGAGGCGGACCGCTAGTTTTATAATAACTCATATACATATTTTTTTTTAAACTTACGCGAATGTAAAAGTTGGTTAAGTTGGTAATGGTTAAGATGTGAGCTTATGTGTTGAGAGACGGGACAGATACTAGGTCTAGGAGGCTCAATATTGCCTTGGCCTACTGAAGCATGTATCTCTATTAGTCCTTGGGTTTTATTCAGTAATATTTAAGGCAATTTAGCCTTAAAAGCATATTACTTATCTATTTAAGCCTACATTATATTTCTTTGAATTTCTCTCGAATCTCGTGATTTCGTCTAATACGTCAGTTAATTGTTGAATATTCCTAATAGCGTAAGCAGCAGAGCTGAGCTTACCAGCAAGAATTACCAATATTCTTATTTTTCTTTTCTTAGAATAATTTTCTTCTCCTAATATAATTTACCTATTCTTCAAATAGATTTCCATACTTATGTGGTTGAATTATAATTCCTTAGAACTGGTAACAAATAAAGATAAATTGTTGTTAACAACACATTTGCACAGCACAAAGACATTATTGTGTATTTTAAACAAATATGTAACCAACCATTCTAGGAATATGGCCATCCAGTTCTTTGTTACAAATGCCGTTTGTATGTATTTATTTTATACAATCAGCTTTATATATTTTTAGTGTTACGTAGGCGAAGGTTTTAACTTCTGAGACCTCTGCTCGTAAAGATTTGATTTATATCTGAAGATTTAATACGTCTGACTTAAGATTTTTAAAATAACAAACACTCAGAAAATCAATAGTTAGGTAACTATAGATCGACCAGAATCTCATGAAAAATACGGAAATTAAATTCCAAAGTTAGCAACACTGCGGCTGCCCTAGCGATAAACAAAGTAACTGACATTTTTTGTGAAATTGACTCTTTTGCATTAACAAAAGTTTTATGTCGACTAATTTTTTACCACAGTTTAATATTTCAAATAACTTGAACCGTTTACTGAAATTTGAATTGCCCAAACAAAGTAACTGCACACACTTACCCGGAATATAAATGCAAAACCAAGTAAACAACAAGCACAACACAAAAACAAAGTAATTGGATGTTGATTACTTTGTTTTTGTATTTAAAATGCAGTTGCTTGATTTTTCGTTTCGTGAAACGATCCCAGGTAAGGCAGCCGAGTTAACCTAGTGTTGCTCACTACAAAATTTAATTTCCCTATTTTTCATGAGATTCTGGTCGACCTATACCTACCTAGAGTTTTTTATGCTTTATGTCTGTCTCTCACAAGAAACAACCTAGTTACGTAAAAAATTTTAGTAAAATAAATAAATTTTAAATAAATAAGCTAGTAAAAAAACCTACATACAAACAAAATAGATACGTACTAGTTAATAAATATTATACTGAAAACCTCTTTCAGGTATGAGGTAAGTACCTATGAGCTACGTGAAATGATTTGGTAACTGTTACAGAACCCTTCCTTCTACGTGAACCGACCGCTTTATATTTTTCTGATATTATTTTCTGTTGTTCATAGAAATAAAAGATAACATTGTTGTTCTGATAACAAAATTGTGCTGGCGCGGGCGCTAAGCATTTTCTATTGTACTTACAGTTCCACTGAAATCTGAAATGTAAAGTATTCCTAGTTCCTACTTAAAATAGGAATACTTTAGATTTCAGTGGAACTGTAATACTTTTATACTCCTGACGTACATACATACATACATAATATAATACTATAATAATGCAAACATTACTCACATCCCATATTATGTTACCATATCGGCCCTCACAATGACAAACATCTGCTGCTAACCACTGAATCATTAACTCCAAGCGTCATTGGACAGCAGCTCACTCCTCAGCCAATTCCTGCCTGAATCACGTTACTAGATTGCGGTGACCGTGAACGCTAAACGGCATTAAAACAACACATCTACAATCTACATACGTACATAAAGTTCAATTAATCGCTTCGCAAAATGCCCGATGACTTCCTTGTTTGCCGTTGTGATATTTTTACTTTTAATAATAATAAAAATACAATTTACCACCAAGGTTAGTCTGACCTTGTTTACTAGGAACTGATGTGTAAGTGTGTTTATTAATATACATACATAATAATATCCACAGCGGTTGTACGTTTATGTGCTGAGTTTTTCATTAGTGCCATAATTTGAATGTCACAGGGTTATATTAGTTTTGAGTTATAACAATAGTATAGGTAACTTCTTTTTGAAAAGACAAATAAAATAGCCACTGTGTTGTGGACGGGTGACAAATACCGCTGTTATTTTATTAACCTAGGTACTGACAATTTTTTAAACGTTTTTGGAAGCATATTGCATAAGCATTTTGAATAATAAAAAATACATCACAATCAACAAAATTAGTGCTTCTACAAAAATTAACACGAGTAGGTAGGTACATATATCATAGCACTGAAAATGAAAGCAAGAAAGTGCGCGTGTGAAACTTCGTACATGAACATAATATAAAAATACTGGCGACCGCTCGCGGTTTCTCTCGCGTGGAATCCCTAGCGGCTTCTCTCGCTGCTTTTCAAGTTCACCGGTTAAGGTTACCTCTACTACCTATTGAGTATTGACCCATTGAGCTATTTTATATGGGTTTTATATACCCACATAATTAAGCAAGGTGTGAGTATTATTTATATAGCTGTATGTTTAATTTTTAACCCCCGACGCAAAAACGACGGGGTGTTATAAGTTTGACGTGTCTGTGTGTGTGTCTGTCTGTTCCCCTGTGGCGCTCAAACGGATGGACCGATTTGAATGCGGTTTTTTTTGTTTGAAAGGTGAATTCGTCGAGAGTGCTGTTAGCTATGTTTGATGAAAATCGGTCCAAGATGGCCGCCGCTACAAAATAGCGGTTTACATTTTTTTTCACAACTCCTTTAATGTGGGTATCAAATGAAAGGGCTTGAATAGTATTATTGCAAATCCAAGATGGCCGCCGCCACTAAATGGCGAATTTCGGGGGATTTTTAAATTTTTAATTTATACTTGTACCAAATCATAAAAATGTATTCATTAGCATAAGTGCACGCGAAGACATTGACCGGTAGATATAGTATGTATTTAATCTTGAAATCATAACTATAGAGACATTGAATGGTACACCGAATGTGTGTCAAGATTGCAGCAAGGCGGCTGGCGGCTGGTGTGCGTACTGCGTAGTGTACGCGTCTGCCGAGCGCAACGCATCTGCCGAGCGCCGCGCCGCGCCGCGCCGCGTGGAGCCGGGGGTGTCATTGTTACTACGACCGTTCTACCAAACTTAATTGGCTCGACCTAGCTCATAAAAGCGTTGTAAAAAGCGTGAAGGTCTGGCGGAGGTAAGGACTCGGAAAGAGGTCAAGTGTAATGCTTCGTGTTCCACTGACCTCATTTTAAAACGAACGACGCGACTGTGCGCCTCGTTTGCCCGCCTTTCGAACAAAATGGGTATGGCGATTGGCGCCTTTCGCACACGCCTTTAAAATGAGAGATGAACAAAACCTAATTTTGACAGTGTAATGTATACCTAAGTATTATAATCTATTTTAATATCTGTTTTTTGAACATTTTATTCTCAAAGTTAAAAACAATTTATTTTATTTACTGCTGCATTTGAGAGGTCTCCCTGTGCAGAAGCATTGATTGCATTCTCAATACTCAGGGTCGCGATCACGAATCACCTTTTGGTGCACGATGTTCTTCAATTTCCATCTGTCCTCGGCATTGTATCCTCTACGTCCTCTTGAACTTATTGTCCTCCCTCCAACTGCGTCCGTGACAATAGTTTCGCGTTCGATGCGTTTACTATCTGTAGTCCGAAATCATGATCCAGAACCATAAACAAATATGGAGAACTATCTTTTGCCTGCGACTTTGTCCGCGTTGAGTTAGATTTTTCAAAAATCCCGCGGGAATTCTTCGTTTTGACATGATAAATGTATGCTAGATATCACTCTCTAGATCCTCGAAGTATGCAACCTATGCGATAAATCTAAAGACAAGCCAACAAATAAATAAACACTGGTTTGCATTTATAATATATATAAGTAGGGAAGGAAGTAGGGGTATTGATAGGGATACAGGCATATTCAGGAATGTACATAAGAACCTATGTAAAGGATAAAATTGGTAACATTATCAAGAACATTTATTTATTCTTGTTTAAAAAAGTCCCACAGTTTAAAACAATATCCGGAAATCGTTTGCAGGAGTTCGTTCAGTTGGATTGGACCTTCAGCTGCTTTAATGATCGACTCGGCCGCGAAATCAGAACACTGACACACATCGCGCCTGAATAATACCATACACTCCATAATTCATAGAAACCTTGGCCCCGATGCCTCGTGTCCGAGTCTTCGCGGAGGCGCATAGCGGGAGGTCGTGAAGACACGGAATTAGTCGAGATCGAGACAAAGGCAGACAGACTAGACAACAAACAAAAAAAAACTAAATTCGAATGTACCGCTCCTGACACCACGCGACTTTTAGCTCAAAGGCGGAAATGCCATTCACGTGATGTCAATGTCGAAATAATAATATATTAGAGCGTGTTTAACGTTTAATTTGAAATGTTAAAATGTTAACGAAAATGAAGTCATTGTTCCAATATGGTTAACAGTCATTCTACAACATAGTTTTTAGGGTTCCGTACCCGAAGGGTAAAAAACGGAGCCCTATTAATGTCACTCGGCTGTCTGTCTGTCTGTCTGTCTGTCTGTCTGTCTGTCTGTCTGTCTGTCCGTCTGTCCGCCGGTCACAGGTCTCTAGCTCGCAGACGAAATGAGTTACAAACCTGAAATTTTGGTATTTAGTGTAAAACGTTAACCCAAAATCAAATATTGAATTAGAAATTGAATTAAATTATTTTTCAGGGGGGCTCCCATACATGAAAAAGGAGCCGAAAAAAAAAATTTTTTCTTTACCCTAGCTTGTGGGGTATCATTGTTTAGAGCTCATTAAGTAGAGTACAAATATATATTTTTTTAATTTTTATCTCAAAAAATAAGGGAATGGGAGGCCATCAAAGTTGTTAGTTTTAGACCATTTTTGTGACGGGGGCTATCTCAAAAACTAAACTAGTTGGGAATATGATATTTCAGTATATTATGTACTATATGCTCTATTTAAACAACAAATACTGAAAACAACGATTTATTAAATAGTTTATAAGCTGTGACCAAAATAAACGAACATTTTTTTGGGTTTTTCTTTCACGGTTTGTTGCGATGTCTAGCTCGGAAATTAAATATTTCTTAGACCCAAAATATTATATTGTTCATAATTATGTACGGAACCCTGAAAGAGCGAGGCCCGACTCGCACTTGGCTGATTTTTAGGTTTCCGTACCCAAAGGGTAAAAACGGCGCCTATTAATGCCACTCTGCTGTCTGTCTGTCTGTCTGTCCGTCTGTCTGTCTGTCCGCCGGTCACAGGTCTCTAGCTCGTAGACGAAATGAGTTAGTAACTTGAAATTTTGGTATTTGGTGTAAAACGTTGGCCTAAAATCAAATATTGAATTAGAAATTAAATTAAAATATATTTAGGGGGGCTCCCATTATAATATATGAAAAAGGAGCCGTAAAAACAAAATTTCTTACCCTAGCTTGTGGGGTATCATTGTTTAGACCTAATTGAGTAGAGTACGAAATACGAATATATATATTTTTTTATTTATTGCTTAAAAAATAAGGAAATGGGGGACCATCATAAATATGTCTACGGAAAACATGATAAATCAGAGCATAAACGATAATTTTATATTTTACTAGCGGTCCGCCCCGGCTTCGCCCGTGGTACATAATATACAACGTTAGTTTTACTTTGCGCAAAAAACGAAACACGTGTCAAATATTTTTACATTAAGAATATTTATACAAAATTTCAAAAAAATATAATGAAAAGTAACGAAGTTATAAGCTTGTTATGTTGCGTCGTTGTCCTCGAAAAAAATGGTCACCGCAAGCCGTCGCCGCAGGGACTAGCGATCGACGCGAGTTGAATGACCGCCGCTGTGTGCCGAGCGTCAGCTGATGCGCGGTAAATCATTGTGTCTAAGCTTGTAGGATTTCAAAATATTTTTGGACAAAAATATAACACTATATAAAAATGGTTGGATTCGATTTTGTTACTGATTCTGAACAAACTACTTTCAGGTTTTGCGTAAAGTAAAACTAACGTTGTATAGCATATAGCACTCAGGGATCACGTACATATCCAACGGTGAAAGAATTTTTGAAATCGGTCCAGTAGTTCCTGAGATTAGCGCGTTCAAACAAACTCTTCCGCTTTATTATATTAGTATAGATATTTTATAGAGATAGGTAGATATTAGAGTTTTTCTGGGAACGGCGTGAATGCGTTCGCGTATCGTTTGTCTGAATGAGCTTCTTTTTGAGAGCTGATTGAGAATCTTCGCAGCTTACATCCTGAAGAAGGATCTCCAAAAAGGAATGAATTCGAAATTTATTTATTTAATTAATTTATTATTTATTTATGTATTTATTTCTAGCACTCTTCTTTACTGAAGATGTATCGCTCTCTAAATGCAGAAATCACTGTTTTAGACTCCACCCACCAACGAATTGTCTCTCCCATGAAGAGCGCTCTTAACTTGATTAAACTTAGATAAAGAATTACTTAAACAAGTGTTAAACAAAGTTTTATTTTAAACCGTAGCTAATACAAATCTCCCAAAACGTCAAAATCATCAGTTAAATTTATATATTTTTTTGTAGCAATACAAAACTTGATTACTTTTTATGTAGATAGTAGTAAAGTTTAGGGTGGATTTCCCAACAGCAAAATTCGCACGGCATGGGTGAAATCGGTACTGTCCAACGTTAGTATAGAGATCTAATATTTTTTTCTAGGTAGAATAGGTAGATACCTATGCGAGACAATAAATATTTATTAATTAGGACTGCAGTTTAGGAAATAAAAAATTTTTAAAGCCCCGAATTTATCATTTCGGTAGCTGTCCTCACAACCTTTTTCAATGTAATTTCCCTCATAAATCAAAAAGTATTGCTTATTTAGGTATATGGCTACTTTTATTTAAATTGTGAATAGTGACAGTATAGTTATAAAATAATTTTATGATAATATCTACTTAGTTTAATAACTGGTAAGTAAAAATGCTCGTGTCCCAGAAAGTCCTCTCATTTCGGTGTTTTTTTTTAAATCGATTGTAGTTTTGCATAGGACAACTCTAGCTCTCCCCTCGTGCGCTTAAAATGTACGTAACAGTGTGGTCTATGTGCTTATCGTGGGAGGAAATGCGCAGCTTGCCTGCGTGTTACCGCAAAAAAAGTAAGTAGTTCAATTCGGTGGCATGTGACAAACTTCTTATCATTTCCGTGTACAGGTGTAACTTGTCTTGCAATTAGTTAATACATATAAAATACTATTCAAGAGTGCGTAATGGCAATACGTTTATTTGTGTAATATTCATATCATCTTGTAATAAATAGTTTTCTTGTAATGCTAATTTTTGTCCGTATTTCTAATTTCGGTGTTATCATTTCGGTGGATTCGGTGGGCTAAATTGTCAACCGAAATGACAAAAAACTCACCGAAATGATAGAAATTCTCATTTCGGTTTTTTTAAATCTTAATTATCTCATTTCGGTGGATTGCTTTATCATTTCGGTGCTTAATTGTCTCATTTCGGTGGATTGTTTTATTATTTTGGTACATTATTATTTGTTTCGATGAAAATTCAGGCCAGCAGGTAATTTTTTAACTAAACCACTTCAAAAAAAGAGTTTATGTATTTGACCCGTACGTATGTATGTATGTATGTATGTATGGCCGCAATTATCTCAAAGACTAATGAACCGATTTTGATAATAATTTAGTTAATAATGACTTATTATAATCAGTATAAAACTAAATGAAAAGACATATATTTTAATTAACGATTTTAATCTTAGCTTAGCAATAATTATCATCATGATCAACCCATTACCGGCTCACTACAGAGCACGGGTCTCCTCTCAGAGTGAGAAGGGTTTTGGCCATAGTCTACCACGCTGGCCAAGCGGATTGGCAGACTTCACACACCTTTGAGAACGTTATGGAGATCTCTCAGGCATGCAAGTTTCCTCACGATGTTTTCCTTCACCGTTAAAGCAAGTATTATTTAAATACTTAAAAGCAATAATTATTGCTATCGTTAATTAATAATCGTTAATTAAAATATATGTCTTTTCATTTAGTTTTATTCTATTCCTTTTATTGTAGGTAGGTGCATTTTTTTGTGTGAAATCCAGAGGAATATCTAAAATTAAGTAGAACATACGTAACAAATTGTCACTCATGATAGTATACAACCTTTCACACTTGCTAAGAGTGCATCTATTTAGTTAAAGTGTATGGTTGAGGCTGCTCAGTAGTATATTTAATATATTTTCAGTGAATTTTAATTTCGGTGGACAGTTTCTATCATTTCGGTGGCTACTTATATCATTTCGGTGGCTAGTTTTATCATTTCGGTGGCATTAAAATTTTAAACACGTATTCTCACGAGTTTATAAGACATATTTTGATGGCATTCAATAAAAGCATAAACAATAACAAGAAGAACAATAAACCATAGTTCAAATTTGAAAAAACTTAATAATAAAAAAGTCCACCGAAATTCAAGAAAAAACGGCTTTGTTGAAATTGCCCCTTTAATAATTATGATATTGGTCTTACCAGAAAAAACAATAGTTTAACCGATGAATGATGTTTTAAGTGTAGTACTTACGCTAAACTTTAAAATAAACACTTGTTTATACCTAGCTTGTTATTTTTTTTTCCTGACCCTACTCAGGTTGTTTTTTTACAGAAAAGAATAAAAGAGAACAAATGTTAATTCTTGCAACCCTTTTTTAGAGTCCTTATGTTTTAATAACTTGGAATTAACTACCACGAAATATATATATCGACCAGAATCTCATGAAAAATAGGGAAATTAAATTTTGTAGTAAGCAACACTAGGTTAACTCGGCTGCCCTAGTGATAAACAAAGTATGTAATTACATTCAGAACACCTTACCTGGGATCGTTTCACGAAACGAAAAATCAAGCAACTGCATTTTAAATACAAAAATAAAGTAATCAACATCCAATTACTTTGTTTTTGTGTTGTGCTTGTTGTTTACTTGGTTTTGCATTTATATTCCGGGTTAGTGTGTGCAGTTACTTTGTTTGGGCAATTCAAATTTCAGTGAACGGTTCAAGTTATTTGAAATATTAAACTGCGGTAAAAAACTACTCGACATAAAACTTTTGTTAATGCAAAAAAGTCAATTTCACAAAAAATGTCAGTTACTTTGTTTATCGCTAGGGCAGTCGCAGTGTTGCTAACTTTGGATTTTCATTTCCGTATTTTGCATCAGATTCTGGTCGACCTTTATCTACCGAAAAAATAAGGGAGCCAATAGCAATTAGCAATCGATAGAAGTGCACGTGTGGACGTGCGTCTTTAGTAGCGACATCTGCATTCTACTACACCGCAATGGATTACAAAAAAAACCGGCCAAGTGCGTGGCGGGCCACGCGCAGTGTAGGGTTCCGTAGTCACAATCCTCGAAAAACAGATATAACTCCTTAACCTGTGAACCCTACTTAGCCATCATAGTTTTCCTTTAAAATTGATAATCATGGCTAACATGATAGTTTTCCTTTAAAATTGATTATAATGTATACTACTGCTGTGAATTTTTTCAAGTTCCTATAATTATACTGTAATTTGGCTGATAGAGGGGGGGGGGGACACTTGTCTCTAATAAAAATTAGCACTTCGGAGAGCGCTCACGGAGCGGTTTGGAATCGCGCCCGCCGCGGCTGCGGGAGAGAGGTTAGAGAGAGCGCGCTCACGAGCCCGCTTGTTTTTGCGGGACCGCAGCCGCCGCGGCTGCGGGCGTCGCCCGCCGAGTTGGCGGGCGACGCCCGCAAGACCGGCGGTTATAGTTATATATGAAGAGCTGGCGAACAAAATGTTATATTTTTTAATCCGATGGTCTTTGGCTTGCTGAATAAGAATATCAACTTAATTTTACTTTAAACGGCCCGCAACTGTATCAAAATTGCATCCATAGGTCGTGGTTTCGATCATAACGGCATAATTACAATAAAGTTTCGAAAGATTTTTTTTTTTTTTTGACGCTGAGAAATGCATTTACGCACACCCTCCGGAAGCCCTACAGCGGACTGCAATGCTTCCGGAAGATAGTGTGGGACTCAAGCAGGCCGATGGCCAGAATACCCACTAAAACCCAGCGATGTTCCTCCGTGTCGCCTGGTGGCTGGGTTACGGGTACACTTGCGCAATCATCCGCGACCCAGCCGGCGCCGTCCGCCGAGGCAGACCCTCCACTGGGGGACCTTAAAGGCCCCCTAACACCGTCTGAGGCGCACCAGGAACATAATGGTGCGCCTCCCGACCCGAGGGGTCTCAACGGGCGACGGATACACCATTCCATCACCCGGAGTTCCCCGCTAGAGGCAACCCTCAAGAGGGCCACACCCGCAGGCGACCCTCAAGAGGTTCACCCCTCGTGTAATTTTTTATAGAGGTTTTCTTCCTCGCGGCCCCTCGCTCAGTGCGTGGGGCCCCCGGTTCCGCTCAGTGCGGATTACGGGTTGCCCGACGGTGGCCGAAGCCAGCGCCCACCGGCCAAAAAGACCAGCGGACCCGCCGCGCAGGGCGTTTCCACCCCCTCCTGTAATTTTTTAACGAGGTTTTCTTCCTCACGGCCCGAAAGCCTCCCCCCCAATTGTCGCCGCCCGGAGTCTCCACAGTCCACTCTGATGAACAGAGAAGTACCAGAATCCTCCAAGCGGCAACCCCCTGCTGGTTTTGGTCCGCGCCGGGTTTCCCCGGTACCTCCCATATCTGGGAGGCGTTCCCCCATCCGCCACCGGGGGGACGCGCCCGATGGGGGACCAGCAACCCCACACGGGATGTTGAAATTGGCCTAAACTAACTTACAAATGTCAGATTATTGTTGAAAATTAATTAGAATTTTTAGAAATGGTTTACGAATTATTAATTTCATAATTGAAATAGATTAGAATTAACTGACATTTGATTCATTCAGTGGCGCCAAACCGCCATCTTGAATTATTGGTATAAATACGGGTAATTCGAAGCCATGAATTGAGTCTCCTCCAAAGACTATTAGATGCTTCAGCGTCTAGGTCGTGATATTTGATTGAGGGCTGCGATAGCAATCACACCCTCATCGAATAAATGCTGCCATTTTGGACTTGGCTGAGTGTAATTAATTAATTAGTATAAAATATATTTGAAAATAGATCTCAGTTAAAATAATCTCTGAGTTGATATAAATTGAGTTATGTGCGGGTGATAAACGCAGATATTTTAATAATAGTTTGATTTAGTTTTAATATTAATTGATAGTCTGCTTCTGGACTTATGTGTTTACACAAACAAGTTATTGCTTGCAATATTAATTAATTATTGCTTCCGTTAACTTATATGAGATAGCAAACTGAATTTAACATATTATTATGTTCAATAAAGTCACAAACTACATATGGGTAAATAAAAATCCACGCCAAAGCTCACTGTAAGTATGTCATTCAGTTTAATATTAATATTTAATAATTAATAGGTTACCTGAATCAATACAGGCCATGCCTCTTCAAACTTTTAAAGTAAAACTAAAGAACTGGCTCATGGAGAAATGTTCTTACAATTTAAAAGAATATAGGTATGACATAAATTCTATTTATTGCAATTAATTTTATATTTATATCTTTAGAACGTTGACATGTATGCTACTTACGTCATTTTGTTTAGTCTTAAAATCAATAATTCAATTTGCACACTAATTTATTAGTTAAATGTGTTGGAAGACAATAAGCTTTAAGATCCATAATATTTGTACCACATTTTTGCAAATAAAGACTCTTACTCTTTAGTTTGATGCAACTATACCGTTTTGTTTGCCAGCTCCTCCTATAAGAAAAATGCGATCGCGCCCGCCAAAAAACCGCAGAGCTTGCGGGCGACGCCCGCAAAGCTCGCGGGCGCCCGCTGCCCGCCGGTTCTGCGGGAGCCGCGAGCAACCGCCAACTCTGCGGGAGTAAATCGCGTCGTGAGTTTTGCACTCGACATTTGTATGAATTTCGAGTATTGCGGGCCCGCAACCGCGGCGGGCGCGGGTGCGAACCGCTCCGTGAGCGCTCTCTCTAAAACATCATATTTTACAAACGGATCTATAAATTGAAAAATGATGTTCCCACACCCACAGTATTTTTAAAAGACCTATTCAACGATACTCCACACTATGGGGTAGACGAGAAAAAAATATTCATCCCCACTTTACATGTAGGGCTACCCTAAAAAAAATATTTATCAAAATTTTATTTCACCATTTTGTCGGCGTGATTAATATTTATACCCACCCTAAATTACAGAGATCTAGCACTAATAGTCTCTGAGATTAAACGAGGACGGACGGACGGGCGGACAGACAGACAGACGGACATGGCGAAACTATAAGGGTTCCTTGTTCACTACGGAACCCTAACAAATATTATAGACATCTCGAATACTACTAATAATAATACTAATAATACTAATATACAGCTATCATTTCAATCAAAATGTTGTATTCAATTTTATTTAATGTCAAGAACATTGGAAACAACGAATTAATAGAATGAATACCACGACGTACTTACCTACCTAGTACCTACCTATTGATTGTACTTTACTGTCTTTATTTTATTAACGTGAAGGTTTGATCTACCTTTGACGTAGATCAAGGCGAAGTAATATGAACGCCTTCACTATTCTCATGTGACCTTTAACTATGGACACCAATTGTTTTTTTTTTATTCAAAATCCTTGTGAATAATGAACGGTGTCCTTAGCAAGTGAACAGTTGTATAAACAGTGAATTAAATTGTACTTACAATGTTTGTGTTCTAGGTATAAGTTGCAAGGGCAAATGCATGTAGGTACCAATTGTACTGAAAACTGTAATGTCATCGGTAAATAACGCGTCAAGTCACGATTCTTGGCTTCCTCATAGAACGTTTAAGGGACCTTTCAGACAGACCGGCGCGGAGAGCAGAGCAAATTTTAATCGCATTTAAAATAGAATCTTAAGACATTGAAATAGGCTTTATTTTTACATGTTAACTCTTTTATGATAAGAGGATGCTCGAGCATGCTCCCAATACGCTCTGTGTGAAATATATGAGAGCAGCCGGTCGGCTACTCGTCGAGCCGGTCGGCTGCTCCATGCCCGTGCCCTTTCGCGCTCGAGCATCCGACCGGCTCCGTTCGCGTGCTCTTTCATGCTCGCACAGCCGACCGTAGGCCGAATATGCTCTGCCGTCCGGCCCAAGAGCGTACGCTCGGCTCCGAGCGCATCCGCGTGTCCGTTCACACTTCACACAGACCGGCGCGGAGAGCAGAGCAAATTTGAACGGCCGGTCTGTGTGAAAAAAAAAAATGCTCTCCGACGCCACAGCCGACGCTCTCCGCGCCGGTCTGTCTGAAAGGTCCCTTTATGTCCATGCAGGTCATTTTTAACTGAATTCAAAAAAAGGAGATTTTCAATTTGTCGGAATCTTTTTTTTATGTATGTTCTCAAAGACGCCTAGACCGATTTGGAAGATTCTTCTTTTTAACCCCCGACGCAAAAACGACGGGGTGTTATAAGTTTGACGTGTCTGTGTGTGTGTGTGTGTGTGTCTGTCTGTTCCCCTGTGGCGCTCAAACGGGTGGACCGATTTGAATGCGGTTTTTTTTGTTTGAAAGGTGAATTAGTCGAGAGTGTTCTTAGCTATGTTTGATGAAAATCGGTCCAAGATGGCCGCCGCTACAAAATGGCGGATGATATATTTTTTCACAACTCCCTTGATATGGGTATCAAATGAAAGGGCTTGACTAGTAGAATAGCACTACTGCAAATTCAAGATGGCCGCCGCCACTAAATGGCGAATGTCGGGGGTTTTTTAAATTTTCAATTTACACTTGTGTTTGAAAGGGTATAGTTCCAAGGTGGTCCAATGGTCATCAGGTCAGGATCTGAGTATGGGATCCTGGAAAAATCGAGGGAACTTTTCAAATTTTATTGGTATACTAGCTGAACCCCGCAACTTCGTTCGCGTAGATATAGGTTTTTATATAGGATCGGATCGGATCCCATAATTCTTTTATGTACATAAACTAAATGTAGCCTAAGTTACTCCTTATAGCATTGAAAGTTCCATTAAAATCGATCCAGCCGTTTCGGAGATTAGCTGAAACAAATAGACAGACCGACAAACATAAATTTAAACGCACACCAGGTTAAAATAAGCCGTAAGTTCAAAGATCCGGGTCCCAAGTTATTTGAACCCAATAATGAGGGTTGTAATGTCTGTCTAAACTAAAAAACTTATGACCTTGAAATATTTACGGGACAATATATGAGGAGCGTTGTTTCAAAACTCATTTTGTCCAAAAATGTGTATTTTTCAAAAATAGCCGTTTTTAATTTATGCCTTTTTCTTAAAGTTATATGTAGAAATAAATTTACCATGCTAAATATAAAGCATAATATAGCAAGTCTGAATTAAAAAACAAATAGTGTTCTATAGTTTTTTATTAAGTTAATTAAGCATAAATATTGGACAAAATATGTTTTGAACCATTTGTATGGACATAATACATTTTGAAACACTGGTTTATGGACACAATACATTTTGAAACACTGGTTTATTTTCAAAGCATATTATGTACAAAGAAATGATTCATATTTTGTCCAATAATACCTACTAAAAAATAAAAAAGCGCTTATGGCCTATATTTTATGCACAGAGTATGCATAAAATAATGTTTTCACTGTATTAAATCAAATTTATATATAGCACAACATATATTAAATCCTGAGTTATTATGAATGCATGGAATTATGAATGACAAAATTGTTCAGTTCAGGTTCCTTTATTTCATAACTGAAACAAAATAAATTCATATTGTAGCCAGAATCTTATAACTGCCGATAAAATACAGTTAGAGTCGTATAATAGTACAAAGAAACAATAAAACGATAATTTAAATATTCCTCGCCTCTTTGTTTTGGTGTTTTGTGTCTTTTTTTCTTGAGCCAACTGAATGATTTCCTACTAGGACTCCTTGATCCATGCTTGTGCAACAATATTGAAACAATTTTGTTTAAATTACTAAGGGCTTGTTTCACCACCTTCTGATAAGTGTCGGATTTTCGGATTATGTCAATTAATGACAAAGACAAAAGTTGTAGATACTTACCTTACTTATCAGAAGGTGGTGAAACAGGCCATTATTTAAATAATCGTACAGTTTGCCGCCACAGACAGACCATAATAAATTGTTATTTTGCTAACAGGTGGACAGACTATGTTTTGAAACACCACTTCACACGGACAAAACATATTTTGAAACAGCGCCTCATTTTGACATTCGATTATTTACTTGACAAATTCGGTTTTTATGCACTAACTTTTGCTAAGTTAGTTACTGTTGCATTTTAAGGCCATATACAACTAAATCTCTTATTTTGATTACTATGGACAAAATACGTTTTGAAACAACGCTCCTCATATAAAGTACTACCTTTCTAACAAAAAAAGAATGAGTGAAATCGAACAACGCATTAATGAATTACAGCTAAATACACGTTTTAACTTTCATCCCCTCTCCCAAGGGAACCGTGCTGAGTTTCAGAATAAAAAGTATCCTATGTCCTACCTCGGAGTATAAACTCAAATCGTACCAAGTTTCATTTGAATCCGTTCAGTAGTTTCGGCGTGATGCGCGGCCAAGATACAGACAGACAGACAGACAGACAGACAGACAGACAGACAGACAGACAGACAAAAATGAAAAAAATTGCAGTTTTGGCTTCAGTATCGATTATAGATTGCCCTCCAATAAAAAATTTCAAAATATCTTCAATGTACAGAATTGGATTGGATTGGGCATACCCTTGCAATTCATGGATTGTAAAATAAAGCCACAGCCCCTAGTCCCCGGCGGCCCCGCTATTCCTAGCTCTGGCAGCGGTTACGGTAACGGCGGGGCAGGGGGTGTCAAGAATCTCCGGAAGAGATTCCGCTGCCAACCCCGACGACTGGACCTGGCAACATATAACGCACGCACTTTGAGGACCGACGAAAAGATCATCGAGCTGGAAGAAGCAGTGAGCAAGTTGAATTGGGGTGTCATAGGGTTATCTGAAGTCCGAAGAGAGGGGGAGGACTCGATAATCCTTAAATCCGGCAACTTGTTCTACTACCGGGAGGGTGATCAACAATCCCAGGGTGGTGTTGGGTTCATCGTCCACAGGTCCCTCGTTAACAACATTGTGCAAGTCGAAAGTGTGTCGAGCAGGGTAGCGTACCTTATACTCAGAATAACCAAACGGTATTCGCTGAAGGTCATACAGGTCTACGCACCGACATCGACACATCCCGACGAGGAGGTAGAGGTCATGTATGAGGATATATCAAAAGCCATGCATGCCTCTAATACCTACTACAAAGTTGTGATGGGGGATTTCAACGCAAGGCTGGGTAAGCGAAGCGGTGAAGAGTTGAAAGTGGGACAATTTGGCTATGGGCGACGGAACCATAGGGGCCAAATGTTGGCCGACTTCATGGAGAAAGAAGGCCTCTATATGATGAACTCTTTCTTCGAGAAGCGGCCACACAGGAAGTGGACCTGGATGAGTCCCGATGGTTCTACGAGAAATGAGATTGACTTCATCATGTCTACCAAACGGCATGTATTCAATGATGTCTCTGTGATCAACAGGGTAAAAACCGGCAGCGATCACCGTATGGTAAGAGGCACATTGAATCTCAACATAAAGCTTGAAAGGGCCAGACTGATGAAGTCAACGCTCCGACCTTCTCGTGCCCATATCCAGAACCCCGAGAGCTTCCAACTCGCATTGCAAAACCGATTCGCTTGCCTGGCAGATTGCGATTCTGTGGACGAACTGAACAACAGGCTGGTGGAAACTGTCCATGCGGTTGGGTCTAGGTTCTTTAAGACCCACCGTAGAAATAGAACCAAAAAATTCTCAGACCATACTCTCAGTCTCATGGAACAGAGACATGAAATGAGACTGCAGTCTTCAGCAGATGCGTCTGCTTACCGGCAGATTAATAGGCAGATCTCCAAAGCGCAAACACGCGACTTACGTAACTATAATACAGAATGTATTAAAGATACGATCGAGAGAAACAAAGGCTCAAAAGTCTTCGCGAGAGATCTGTCTATCGGTCATAGCCAGCTGACGCGACTGAAGACCGACAGCGGTAGTCTTATTTCGTCTAAACCTGAGATTTTGAGAGAGGTCGAGAAGTTCTACGGACAGCTGTACACGTCAACACAGAAGCCTGTTGAAGATTTGGCTAAAGATCCCAGAGCCAAATTGACCCGACACTATACCGAAGATATCCCGGACGTCAGCCTATACGAGATTAGTATGGCTCTCAAACAACTTAAGGACAACAAGGCGCCAGGTGATGACGGAATCACAGCAGAACTCCTGAAAGCAGGTGGAAAACCGGTTCTTAAAGTCTTTCAGCGATTGTTCAATTCCGTCATCGACAAGGGCATAACGCCAGAGGCATGGCACAGAAGCGTGGTGGTTCTTTTCTTCAAAAAGGGCGATAATACCCTGCTGAAGAATTATAGACCCATCTCGCTGCTGAGCCATGTCTATAAGTTGTTCTCAAGAGTCATTACGAATCGTCTCGCTCGTAGGTTCGACGACTTCCAGCCTCCCGAACAAGCCGGGTTCCGAAAAGGCTTCAGTACCATAGACCACATTCATACGCTGCGGCAGGTTATACAGAAGACCGAAGAGTATAACCGGCCACTTTGCTTAGCGTTTGTGGACTATGAGAAAGCCTTTGATTCGGTGGAAACTTGGGCTGTATTGAGATCACTGCAGAGATGCCGGATCGACTATCGGTACATCCAAGCGCTGAAGTGTTTGTACGAAAACGCCACTATGTCAGTTCGTATACAGGACCAGACTACGAGGCCAATCCAATTGCAGCGAGGAGTGCGTCAGGGAGATGTTATCTCCCCGAAGCTATTTACCGCTGCGTTGGAAGACGTCTTTAAGCTTCTGGACTGGAGCGGACTTGGCATCAACATAAACGGCGAGTACATCACTCACCTACGGTTTGCCGATGATATAGTCGTGATGGCAGAGACTCTGGGAGACCTCAATACAATGCTCAATGATCTCAGCAGAGTTTCTCAACAGGTGGGCCTAAAAATGAACATGAGTAAGACGAAGATCATGTCTAATGCTCATGTACCGCTCCACCCGGTAATTGTTGAGAACTCAGCACTCGAAATTGTAGACGAGTACATATACCTGGGACACACGGTCCAGCTAGGTAGGTCCAATTTTGAGAAAGAGATCAACCGCCGAATCCAACTCGGCTGGGCAGCGTTCGGGAAACTTCGAGATGTCTTTTCGTCCAATATCCCTCAGTGTCTGAAGACGAAAGTCTTCGAACAGTGCGTGTTGCCAGTGATGACTTACGGATCTGAGACATGGTCGCTAACAATGGGCCTCATAAGAAGGCTCAGGGTCACTCAGCGGGCGATGGAGAGAGCTATGCTCGGAGTATCCCTGCGGGATCAAATCAGAAATGAGGAGATCCGCAGGAGAACCAGAGTCACCGACATAGCTCATCGAGTCGCGAAGCTGAAGTGGCAATGGGCGGGGCACATTGCACGAAGAACCGATGGACGTTGGGGTCCCAAGGTGCTTGAATGGCGACCTCGCACCAGCAAACGAAGCGTAGGTAGACCCTCCACTCGATGGACAGACGATCTCAAGCGAGTCGCTGGTAGCCGCTGGAATCAGGCGGCACAAGATCGTGTGCTGTGGCGATCCTTGCAAGAGACCTATGTCCAGCAGTGGACGTCCATCGGTTGAAACGAACGAACGAACAGAATTGGATCTGTTACAGTTTTATTATATTACTAGACTAGATGATGCCCACGGCTTCGCCCGTGTGGATTTAGGTTTTTAAAAATCCCGTGGGAACTTTTGATTTTCCAGAACAAAAAGTAGCTTATCTGTAGAAACCCGTCCCCAAAACGGAAAAATCCCGTGGAATCCCCACGATTTCGGAATACAATTCCTTACAGCATCAGGGTTGAGGAGTTGGATATGTACCTACTCGAGTTCATTCAACGATAAAGTCTTTAATTGGTGCCCCCAATATCAATTTAAATAACCGAAAGTTTCTAAAACCCATTAGTTTTGGGGATTAGGTCCCCTACAGCATCAGGATTCAGGAGTGGGAATCCAAATTTTTTATAGAACAGGGTCGCAATGTTTCTCTATCAATTAAAAAAAAAAATACGCAAATCGGTTCAGAAATCTCGGAGATATCGGTGTACATAGGTAGAAAAACACAACTCCTCCTTTTTTGAAAGTCGGTTAAAAAAGTAGCCTATGTTACTCCCTGGTTAATTCTCTACTTGTATGTGAAGGTCCCGTCAAAATCGGTTCAGCCGTTCCGAAGATTAGCCCGTTCAAACAGACAGACAGACAGACAGACAGACAGACAGACAGACAGACAGGTAAAAATTTTAAAAACGTCTGATTCGTTTATAGTAGCGTTCAAATAACCATATGAGCTTAATATGAGGTAGTTATCTCGATATTACAGACAGACACTTCAATTTTTAGGGTTCCGTACCCGAAGGGTAAAAAACGGAGCCCTATTAATGTCACTCGGCTGTCTGTCTGTCTGTCTGTCTGTCTGTCTGTCCGTCTGTCCGCCGGTCACAGGTCTCTAGCTCGCAGACGAAATGAGTTACAAACCTGAAATTTTGGTATTTAGTGTAAAACGTTAACCCAAAATCAAATATTGAATTAGAAATTGAATTAAATTATTTTTCAGGGGGGCTCCCATACATAAAAAAGGAGCCGGAAAAAAAATTTTTTTCTTTACCCTAGCTTGTGGGGTATCATTGTTTAGAGCTCATTAAGTAGAGTACAAATATATATTTTTTTAATTTTTATCTCAAAAAATAAGGGAATGGGAGGCCATCAAAGTTGTCAGTTTTAGACCATTTTTGTGACGGGGGCTATCTCAAAAACTAAACTAGTTGGGAATATGATATTTCAGTATATTATGTACTATATGCTCTATTTAAACAACAAATACTGAAAACAACGCTTTATTAAATAGTTTATAAGCTGTGACCAAAATAAACGAACATTTTTTTGGGTTTTTCTTTCACGGTTTGTTGCGATGTCTAGCTCGGAAATTAAATATTTCTTAGACCCAAAATATTATATTGTTCATAATTATGTACGGAACCCTGAAAGAGCGAGGCCCGACTCGCACTTGGCTGATTTTATTTATTAGTATAGATACTAGCTGAACCCCGCAACTTCGTTCGCGTAGATATAGGTTTTTATATAGGATCGGATCGGATCCCATAATTCTTTTATGTACATAAACTAAATGTAGCCTAAGTTACTCCTTATAGCATTGAAAGTTCCATTAAAATCGATCCAGCCGTTTCGGAGATTAGCTGAAACAAATAGACAGACCGACAAACATAAATTTAAACGCACACCAGGTTAAAATAAGCCGTAAGTTCAAAGATCCGGGTCCCAAGTTATTTGAACCCAATAATGAGGGTTGTAATGTCTGTCTAAACTAAAAAACTTATGACCTTGAAATATTTACGGGACAATATATAAAGTACTACCTTTCTAACAAAAAAAGAATGAGTGAAATCGAACAACGCATTAATGAATTACAGCTAAATACACGTTTTAACTTTCATCCCCTCTCCCAAGGGAACCGTGCTGAGTTTCAGAATAAAAAGTATCCTATGTCCTACCTCGGAGTATAAACTCAAATCGTACCAAGTTTCATTTGAATCCGTTCAGTAGTTTCGGCGTGATGCGCGGCCAAGATACAGACAGACAGACAGACAGACAGACAGACAGACAGACAGACAGACAGACAGACAGACAGACAGACAGACAGACAAAAATGAAAAAAATTGCAGTTTTGGCTTCAGTATCGATTATAGATTGCCCTCCAATAAAAAATTTCAAAATATCTTCAATGTACAGAATTGGATCTGTTACAGTTTTATTATATTACTAGACTAGATGATGCCCACGGCTTCGCCCGTGTGGATTTAGGTTTTTAAAAATCCCGTGGGAACTTTTGATTTTCCAGAACAAAAAGTAGCTTATCTGTAGAAACCCGTCCCCAAAACGGAAAAATCCCGTGGAATCCCCACGATTTCGGAATACAATTCCTTACAGCATCAGGGTTGAGGAGTTGGATATGTACCTACTCGAGTTCATTCAACGATAAAGTCTTTAATTGGTGCCCCCAATATCAATTTAAATAACCGAAAGTTTCTAAAACCCATTAGTTTTGGGGATTAGGTCCCCTACAGCATCAGAATTCAGGAGTTGGAATCCAAATTTTTTATAGAACAGGGTCGCAATGTTTCTCTATCAATTAAAAAAAAAAATTACGCAAATCGGTTCAGAAATCTCGGAGATATCGGTGTACATAGGTAGAAAAACACAACTCCTCCTTTTTTGAAAGTCGGTTAAAAAAGTAGCCTATGTTACTCCCTGGTTAATTCTCTACTTGTATGTGAAGGTCCCGTCAAAATCGGTTCAGCCGTTCCGAAGATTAGCCCGTTCAAACAGACAGACAGACAGACAGACAGACAGACAGACAGACAGACAGACAGACAAAAATTTTAAAAACGTCTGATTCGTTTATAGTAGCGTTCAAATAACCATATGAGCTTAATATGAGGTAGTTATCTCGATATTACAGACAGACACTTCAATTTTATTTATTAGTATAGATAGATTGCAGTCGGTTTAATTTTTCCTTGTACTACTTAATACTAAGTTCTGAGTTTACAAATTACAAGTACCTTATTGAATCTCTTTTCTCTTTCTGTCTCTCTCTTTCCCTCTCCCTCTCTACCTATCTATTTATCTGTCTATCTTTCTCTTGTCTACCTCTAAAATTTCTTATTGATGACATGGCAGGTGAGGTAGGTGCGCCTTTTGTGAAGTGATGTACATACATACAGTACATATCTTTATCTATTATACATTAACTTGGCAACGTTCAGATTTGCATTATGATGCAAAACACGTAAAGTATTGTTCACATCCTAAAATGAATTTCTAGCACTTCATTCATTAACACTCCATTAATGTCTACTTCAATCAATAATTCATAACTATTTATTAATATTATTATCTTTATTATTTTACATAGGTAGGTACCTATATCCGCTTCTCACACAGCTCCGAACGCGGGTGCATTACGAGCTTCGACAGCAGTAACATCTACTCGTGTGGCAGTAATGTAGGAACTATTGGTAATACACTTCCATAAATAATTTATCCCTAACTGCGAGTAGCTATCAATTATTACTTATTATCATAGATACCTTTACCTACTTAGATGTTTCATGTTTATCCAACATAAATATTACTTTAGCTATTATTTTATAGTAGAAAATAATAGGAAAGAATTTAGTTAAATATAGGTATAGCCAATTAATCATTACACAACCTACTTACTTGTTGCTAGCTAGTTACCTACATAATAAGTAAGAAAGTAAACCAGGCAGGCTGCAGTGCCGCACCGTTTGATATAATGGTCACGGCAGTTAGATCATCCACAAATCAAATAGATAGCTGAGGCATGTATTGTTGAAATCGCCGATAAAAGACGTGTTCTCTCATTCTGGAGATGACAACGCTACTTCAAGGTCTATTTGACAGGCTGACCTCGGCATATCGGTCGCGGAGGACAGACGGTCGCAAATATTTGTGCGCACTAGAGGCGTGCGAGGGTGGCGGGTGAGGGGCGGGCGGGCGGAGGAAACAGGTGACCTTGCCGCGCGTCTGCCGCGCGACCTTGATCTTGAGACGACCGCGCGCGCGCCCTCGCTCGATCGTGAACAACGACACCTATGCTACGCTCGGTAACTATATCAACCATTGTAATGGCCCAATCTAGGGTTGCCAAAATCCAAACTGAAAAACCTGACACTCGTAATTTCGTTAACTACTTGTAGGTAATATACCTATCTATCTAAAAGACCTATTAAGTATTATTTGTATTCAACAAGATTCAACAGCTTTAAGTCAATGTCAATGATATTGTGTCTTCTCTTATGTGCGTTGGCGACTTCTTGATTTGACATCTCCATACAAAGGCAGATAACCTAACATTACTCCAGTGTTACGCTTTTTAACTTGGAACCCTTGTGTAATTTTTCAAGTAAAACAATGAGAAATGTGCGTTGCCGTAAATATATTATAGCAAACAACAACATAGTCTAGCAAGTGTCGAGATTTGAAAGGTTCATTAGATTAGCAGACTTACCTACCTACTTAGAAGTTCGATGCCTACCTACCTATTTTTTCGAATTTCAAAGTTTCGGATTTAGAATTTTCGTTCACCGATACCGATGACCGACACGGTGGCGGGTGACCTAGAATTCTAAATCTGAAACTCTTGAAAGGTAGAAGGTAGGTATACTGTACTGGCACTAGTCCGACGATACATGGGCCGGAAAAATAGAATGATTGGGCACTCTACTTATCGCCGCGTGTGAAAACGCCTGCTGTCCTCGTAGGTACCTATTCCTCGACAGTGGATTCAATTGCCATAAATAAAATCCCAATTTATTCATCGACGATCATAATGCATAGCTGGTAGGTAAGTAGGTATATACCTGTTACAGCCAAAGAAATAAATCGGGATATTATATATTATTATACTATCCAGCTATTATAATACTATCAACTCAATTTGGATAAAGTAATAATTGACACAGAAGAAATTAACCAGCTATTTTATATAATATCTTAGAAGACTTGGATAAAGTAATGGCTTATGTTTAACTGATCACCAGATTACCAGAAGTGCAGCCCCTTCGCTCTTGCGTAGCAAAGCCCAAGCACCCATGCTCATCTCCGCAGCTTCAGCTGGCGGCGACCAGCCTCAGCCAGGCTACGGCTCGCATGGGTGCCTGCGATTTGCTACCGCGGAGGCAAAAGAGCCCCTCTGTGGAGGGGCAGGCCAGACAAAAGACTACGTGGATTCGGGGCGTGCTGATTCGATTTTGGGACAGATTCGACCTATCTTAATTAATTAATAATACTTATTTAGGTTACCTTATTATTATATACTAGCTTTTGCCCGCGGCTTCGCCCGCGTGAATTTCGATTTTTCACAAATCCTGAGGGATATGTAGATTTCTGGTCCACCCGCCCCCCGCCGCGCGGCGGCGTGCGGTACCGCGTACGGCGGGCGCAGGGCGCAGGGGCGCGGCGCGGCGCGGCGCGGGGAGCGCGAGCGTCGGCCGTCGCGATCGCGCGCAGCGAAAATACCTATCAGGGCGTTTTTAACATCTGTATTTACCGATTTCAACACAACTCCTTTTTTGAAAGTCGGTTAAAAAAGTAGCCTATGTTACTCCTTGGTTAATCCTCTACTTGTCTGTGAGAGTCCCGTCAAAATCGGTTCAGCCGTTCCGAAGATTAGCCCGTTCAAACAGACAGACAGACAGACAAAAATTTTAAAAACGTGTGATTCGGTTATGGTATCGTTCAAATAACCATATGAGCTTAATATGTGGTAGTTATTTCGAAATTACAGACAGACACTTCAATTTTATTTATTAGTATAGAAGTATAGATTACTTAACTCCTGAGGTGCATCCTGAGAAATTACAACAGCTATAATGTCTGGTTTGACACGATATTATGAATGATATCTGGACAATTTAAATATTATTTATAATATCCAGTCATTGTGTATAATAGCTAATTAATCACTTTGACTGTAACATACCTATCTATTTGATCTTTCAGCAACCTTTATATTGATAGTCTCTATGCTGTAAAATACCTGTTGACTAAATAATTAAAAATTCTAATTATGTTTATAATTATGTATTCACACGTGTATTTCTATTACGTAGGTAGATCTTTTAACTACATAACTACCTACATACAGAAGAGGCAGGTAGGAAAACGTCATAATTTAAATATTTGGTAATAGGTACCGTGTGGTAAATGGTAATATACTAGCGAGTAGCGACCCGCCCTGGCTTCGCACGGGTAGTACATAGAGCATATTATACCTACATGTTTTTTCTGTCGTAGGGTTGCATCAGCTTATTATAATAATGTATATCTCAAGACTCAAAGGGATTAGGCAGCGTTATCGATGAAAGCTTCCAGGCGGCTTGACTTTTTCCGACAATATTTTCAACAATAATTTATTAAAATTATATACCCCTATACCTTCCTTATGAATTACTCAATCTATTGGTGAAAACCGCATGAAAGTCCGCTCAGTAGTTTTGAGTTTATCGCGAACAGAGAGACATACAGACGCGGCGGGGGACTTTGTTTTTAACCCCCGACGCAAAAACGACGGGGTGTTATAAATTTGACGTGTCTGTGTGTGTGTGTGTGTGTGTGTGTGTGTGTGTGTGTGTGTGTGTCTGTCTGTCTGTTCCCCTGTGGCGCTCAAACGGGTGGACCGATTTGAATGCGGTTTTTTTTGTTTGAAAGGAGAATTAGTCGAGAGTGTTGTTAGCTATGTTTGATGAAAATCGGTCCAAGATGGCCGCCGCTACAAAATGGCGGATTACATATTTTTTCACAACTCCCTTAATATGGGTATCAAATGAAAGGGCTTGACTAGTAGATTAGCACTATTGCAAATTCAAGATGGCCGCCGCCACAAAATGGCGAATGTCGGGGGTTTTTTAAATTTTTAATTTATACTTGTATAATATGTGGTGATGTATGTACATTGTACATCACTACTTACCGTGTCAAAACATACTGTCTGTTTTTATGATTGTTCTTTTAAACCGACTAAAAAAACGAATAAGTTATAGGTAAGTAGTTAAGTACTTATCGTTATAGTATATACTTTTCCTCTGAGTCCCAGCTTCTCAGTCTCTTGATGCTCTAGTGCAGAGGTTCCCAAACTTTTTTTCTCATAGACCACTTTCAAAATTTAGTTAGTTCCGGTGGTAGTACATTTCTACCATATTCCCAAAACTCGACAAAAAATGTGAACATATTTAGATCTTACTATAGAAATTTTCGTTGCGGCTGAGTTCCAACCACGAATTACCTATAGTCTTCGAAAAAGTGAGAATTGATTGTTTAATTGATTGTGCTGTGAGTGGATGTCAAAAAGTAAAGTTCTGTAAAGTAAAGTTCTGTAAAGTAGGTACTGAATATGGAATATGCAAGTTTTTACAAGTAACAGTCGCTGAGCTTCTTAAAATATTATATATCTGCTTACATTGTTAGGTGAAGTCAAGCCAACATTTTAGTTCTTCACTATCGAAAGCAGATAAATTTCGTGAACCCCCATTTTTTTGACACGCCAACGTAGACCCTCGTCGAGTCTCCCGTGGACCCTTGGGGGTCCACCTGGACCACTTTGGGAACTACGGCTCTAGTGAGTACATCATCCAGTGTGGGCACTGAGGATTGTGAACTGATGTTGTGGTACCAACATATCACGCACACATTTTTATCATCAGGGTTGAGGCTGTTGCGCGCCGTCGTCGTCGTCGTCGTTATCAACCAATCGACGTCCACTGCTGGACATAGGTCTCTTGAAGGGACTTCCACATGCCACGGTCTTGTGCCGCTTGTATCCAGCGGCTCCCTGCGACTCGTTTGATGTCGTCGGTCCACCTAGTGGGGGGTCTACCAACACTGCACTTCCCGGCGCGAGGTCGCCACTCCAGCACCTTGGGACCCCAACGTCCATGGGTTCTCCGAACTATGTGCCCCGCCCATTGCCACTTCAGTTTCGCAACCCGCTGAGCTATGTCGGTGACTTTGGTTCTTCTAGAAACTCCGAGCATAGCTCTCTCCATCGCTCTCTGAGTGACTCTGAGCTTTCTTATGAGGCCCATAGTTGCGCGCCGTAGATAGATCAAAATTGACAGAGTTCCATTTTGAAATTGATAAGTTCGAATCACTTAAAAACATTCTGAATACCTACATGAAAAATGCTTTTCATCATGCAGCTACTGAATGAAAAAAATTACAGTAACTAACTAACATAAAAATGCTTAAAACTTCTAGTGTTATCAGGAAAACTTTCAAAAAATTAAAAAGAAAAGTTTTCTGTTTTCTTGGCACAACTGAGATTTTTATTTTATTTAACTACTAGCTTTTGCCCGCGGCTTCGCCCGCGTGAATTTCGGTTTTTCACAAATCCTGAGGGATAAGTAGATTTCTGGTCCACCCGCCCCCCGCCGCGCGGCGGCGTACCGCGGTACCGCGTACGGCGGGCGCAGGGCGCAGGGGCGCGTGGCGCGGCGCGGGGAGCGCGAGCGTCGGCCGTCGCGATCGCGCGCAGCGAAAATACCTATCAGGGCGTTTTTTACCGATTTCAACACAACTCCTTTTTTGAAAGTCGGTTAAAAAAGTAGCCTATGTTACTCCTTGGTTAATCCTCTACTTGTCTGTGAAAATCCCGTCAAAATCGGTTCAGGCGTTTCGAAGATTAGCCCGTTCAAACAGACAGACAGACAGACAAAAATTTTAAAAACGTGTGATTCGGTTATGGTATCGTCCAAATAACCATATAAGCTTAATATGTGGTAGTTATTTCGAAATTACAGACAGACACTTCAATTTTATTTATTAGTATAGATAATTTTTTTCATTAGATAGGTAATTATAATAATAGTTACTTAAGGGAAATTAAAATCACTCTGATGTTAGCAGTTTTCATTTTCATTTTTCTCAGGCACGAAATCGAATCGAGGTTGATAAGCTTCAACCGACGTTGGTCATCAGGCATCAGCACGTGGCGGCGGCAACTTGCGATAGCGGGCTTCCGCTGATATCGCGCTGACGCAGCGCCCGCGCATTTCTCCGCGACTCTCAGCCGTGGCCCGTGAACCACCCCTCGCCCTTCGCCCCTCCCCCGCTACGCGCGTGCACTTCACTTACACGTGGATAGTACACAAGATATGCATAAAGGTCGTGTCAAACGGACAGCGATCGGAAAGTAGGACGCTAGGCAAATTGCAGTGTCGAAGCTATTCGATGCTTCTTTTTTTACCCACCACTGTCCACTACCACCACCAGCACAACAGCCCTTTAACCTACCACTGCTAGGCACAGGCCCCCTCTCTTATATGAGAGAGGGATTTAGGGCTTAGACCCGCCACGCTGCTCCAATGCGAATTGGTGGGCTTTTTTACCCAACACGGCAAAAAAGGAGGATAATGAGTTTGACAGTCTACATGTATGTGTATGTGAATGTTTATCTGTTCCTCCGTAGCTCGTAAACTACTGATCTGATTTGGATAAATGAAGTGCCGTTGGATTTGTATAAATGATCCGCCTAACATAATGATATCACATGAAATCTAATATGGCGGCTAAGAAATACAAATACCCAACGTAAAAACGAACGAATTTTATCTTGTCTATTATAATTACGAGTATGTTGAATGAAACGTATATTGCAAGTAATGTATAAAAAATACATATTACAACTTTTAACAACCATATTTATTGTTATTATAATTTAAAAATTTTCACGAGGCAAGTTTATATTGAGTCCTTAAAAATATCCTTTAAGCCTATACAATATACATAGTAGTTATTGTAATAAAATAGAAATTTGAATAACTATTTGACGATTTCACAAATCACAACTATCATAATAGTAACGTAGTTACTCGTCATGTTTGATGCTAGGTTCTGCATTGAATTAGGTACCTTGATTTTTATACATTGTGCATCACATAGTACAGGACACAATCTGCAAAGCCAATATGATCGTATACTTATCGACGCCATTTTAATGATATCAAAATTGGCGATATTAATTTCCTGAATCATCGGTACATTCAAAACGGGGTGAATGTTCTATAAGTCGGCACGGCACTTTAAGGGTCTTGTCATGTTTAAAAATTCGTAGACTTGTCAGAAGCTCTTGACTTTTTGAGTTAATTGTTAATACTCGCTTTTAGTATAAAGAAGTATTTTTTTTTTTTTTTATTAATCTTTTTAATTTATTAAAAAAAGTACTAATTTGCCTAAGCTCGGCACCTTTAGCCCTTCCTCTGGCATTTGTGTTCTCAAAGTCGGCCCTCATGTTTTTATTAGAAAATTAGCTTTTACCTCCGATATTGTCCGTGAAAATTTATGTTTTTTTAAATATTTATAGGAACTCTTTCCTCGTTTTCATTTTATTTCATTTTCCTGCCAAAAAATATACCCTATAATATATTTTCCGAAATTAATAGAATTTTTGAAGAAATAGATATAGAATTTTTTTTAACAACCTTGACAAACGTTTTATATAGATAATATCAAGTTTATTTCAATAGAGCTGACTTTAGGAATACCCAAATTCTTAGGCCGGTAACCCCTGCCGACCTCAGGTACCTCATACTAGTGGTTTTCCTTAGCCCGGCACCCCTGTTTTTTCTTTATATACGCAAAATAATTGAGTTAAATTACTATAACACGATGTCAAATATTACGCAAAACAAATTAAATCGCAACAAAAAGTCTTAAATAATACGTAATTTATTTCTTACCAAACAACGCTCGGAAAGTAGCAATTTTGTAAGAAATTCAGCAATTTACGCAATCTAACTGTTCATCCACACGTTCGCCAACATGCTGGCCCATCTTATGGCCCAATATGTTGGCCCAACGTGTAGAGCGGGAGTTGGAAGGTGTTGGAATGATGGCCCGCAAGTTGGCGCGAGATCCATTTCGTGTCGGTACATCAAAGGGTTTGGGACAGAGTTTGGCCGCACCATCCACACGTTGGAAGCAAGTTCAGTTTGCTACGAGCTCTCAGAGTGATCGCACGCATGCACGTCTTTTAAATTTTATATTCACGCGACGTAACTAGTATAATGTCCACAAAATGGCAGTGACAATGACCAATGAAGAAACTTTTTGCTTTATAGAGCCCTACTAAGCCGAAAATTGTTTGTGGAACCCAAGAAATAAAATCACAAAAATAAAAAAATACAATTTTCGTATACACATTCACGTAGTTGCGGTATGCAGTGAATAATTAAACCACAGCAGCTGTTAACGTCTCAATATTCAATTTAGTAAATTCGCTTAAGTGAAAGTGTACACGTCCGCACATTGGCCCTAACCGGAGCATACTGAACGACCTTCCAACGTGTGGACGCTAACACAAACTCGTCGCCCAACACCTTCCAACATATCCGCCATCATGTTGGCCAACGTGTAGAGGCGCCTTTAATCAATCTATCTGAAATACCAAATTAAATTAGAGAAATTTTGAACGGGTAAGTATAGATGAAGATCTGAAGAGTGACATCTAAGGATAGGTACATTTTAAGTATCCCGCGAAAAAAAAAAACTAAATCCCCGCGGACGTAGTCGTGGACATTAGCTAGTTATTTATAATTAATAATAACTTGTAGTGATGAAATATACCTACTCAGAAGATAATAATATTTGTACTAACAAGGTTAAGCAGAAGGTACGTAAGGAGTAGGTATTTAAACTACGTGTTGTTTACAAGTTCGTATGAACCTATTTTTTGCAATAACACTTCTTGAAGGACGTTCGTAACTCTTGTGACACCTTGAAGAAACACTAAACAAATTCGTGTTATCCGCGCACGTACCTACGTGTGTGCTATTCGTTAATTAGGTAAACAATATTCTTATTGTAAATATGTTAAAATATTTTGAGTGAATCATAATATTATGAATATTTTTATGTATTATTTCATTAGGATATTCATAGACACCTTTAGGTAATCATACAGATATAATATGTTTTATCCATCAAGTATTTCAGGGTAATCACTACATAGTATAAAACAAAGTCGCTTTCTCCGTCCCTATATCCCTATGTCCCTATGTCCCTATGTATGCTTAAATCTTTAAAACTACGCAACGGATTTTGATCTGGTTTTTTTTAATAGATAGAGTGATTCAAGAGGAAGGTTTATATGTATAATAACATCCATTAAATAGTGGAGAAATACTGTTATTTTTGAGGTTTCTAATGTGATGTCGTAAATAATTACATTTTTTCCGCTTACATTGCAAACGCAGGCTGAACCCTACGAGATTTATCAAAATAATGTACTAAGTATTGTACACATTGAAAAGGTCTACAAAAAAGTCCGCGATGGTATATGTCTATCTCTTATGGATATCCCACAATAACATTTTTTTGTCATTTACTTTTTACGACAAATAATGGCTAATTTTCGAAGCGATTTCAACCAATACAGCATTAATCCTTATCTAATTAAATACCTTAAATACATTGTTGATTTAATATAAATCCATATGGCCCTTTACAGCATATGATTTAAATGAATACTTTCGAAGATATTACAGATTTAAAAATTGCGGCGGCGGGAGCGTGCCTATAAGCGCGTCGGTGGCCGCGGTTCTCCTATAATATAGCCCAGTGTCGATAATTTTTGAAACCAAAAAAAAAATCACAGTACGTAGGATAAAACCCATTGGAAAAGGAGGAGAATATTATAAAAATACAAGGAAAAATAATTGACGGGCGATCTGAGCTCGGGAAAAAAGGGGGGAAGTTTTAAGGGTAAAAAACGGTTTATCTCGATTTCCGGCAAAACTAGAAGTCCTATGGAAAAAAATCAAATGGCAAAGTTGTAGGTAATAAAAAGATCTACAACTTTTTTCACATAACCTCAAAATTTATGTGAAAAGTTCAAAAAACCAAGTTTTTGGTTTTTTATTTTTATCTTTTAAAATAAATAATTTTTTTTCACGGAATCTGGTGAAAACTTTTCTTTTTATGTCCCAAATACACTGTAATTTATTTGATTTGAAATATTTAGTTTTTCTCCTTATTTTTGACTTAATATCGACTTAATTCTGACAGCTGTCATTGTCATTTACAGATGAGTTATTTATATGGAGAACAGGGTTAACATCTACGAAGTACGATTTTACCCCAAACTACTTTAATTAAGCTCTAAGCCGCTTAATAATATTAATTGTTTCGCCCTAAAATAGAAATTGCTAAGAATGGAAACTAGAAAGTGCACACGAACAGCAATAGAAAACAAAAGAAGCACATTGAAAAAATTTATTCAAAAATGGAAGTCGAATGACATTATCACCATGAAGTGTCTGTCAGGCATTTGTCATATCTACATGCAGTATTTGCATAAGTTTTGAATTTTTTATCTTTTTTGTGGGAATTGTTTTATCTCTGGTAACATTATGAAACGTCAGAATTCCACAGAATTAGTAATTCGGGTATAAGGTGAGATATAGTAAGTTCATTGTGGAAAATATCGTAAAAAGTCAAGCCGCCTGGGAGCTTTCATCAAAAACGCTGCCTAATCCCTGAGCGGGTAGTACCTACGCATAATATGCTCTACTACCCGTGCGAAGCCGGGGCGGGTCACTAGTAGATAATATAGTGCACAATGCAAGTAGGTTTCGCGTAAATGGGTATCTGTACAAATATAATAATAATGTTGAATTTTTTGTCTGTGCTAATATAAATTAGATAATATTGCGTCAGAATCGAGTACAGAAGAGTAGGTGAACCTACCGACTGTATAAAAGTTGCATTCATATCAAATTTTCTAATGATTTTGTATTAAAAGTTTTTAATGCACATCTAAAATTCGAAACGTACAACAAATATTATATTGACTTGCACACTAAATTATTTCTTATTTAGGGTCCAAGAGCGAGCGAAACGAGCTCGCGACTTGCGGCACCCCGACTCGGCTAGGATAGGTTATAGACCCCGCCATCCCCTTCGTTGTTATTTCTTTTTATACCACCCAAAAAAAGGATCCCCGCAAAGCGGGTCTCCGTCAACTGCATTTGGTAACATCTATTTAGCGACCTATTTATTAACATTAACATCTATTTATATATAATATATATAACATTTAACATCTTTTTAGCGATCTATTTATCTATTACGACCTCCCTGGCGCAGTGGTAAGCGCTGTGGTCTTATAAATGGCGGCGTTCAGAGAATTTTGCATTCTGAATAATATTGTCAAATCAAAAGTTCCACAATTTTTGAAATGAGGTCTACATATAATATGTAGACTGTAATATGTAGTCTACATATAGATGTACTGTAAAAAAATATTCACAACTTGTAGTAGGTAACTAGGTATTGCAGAATATAAATAAAAATTTAGCATTGCCAAAAAGGGAAGGTTGGCAACCTTACGCTTATATTATCGTATATTGGTAGTATATTATATGCACACTTATTTGCATGACTCAAACAGGTGGGTCGCCGGCTCACACAGCGCAACCGGCAACGCATTGAATGTGAGCGACGCGGACCGCAGACGTGGCGACCGGCGACCGGCGACCGGCGCGGGGACCCTACAGGAAGGGGATGACATTGTGTGACCGACACGAATTTTTTCTAACAATATGTTTGATGCTGTGACGTCAACCGTCTGTCTGACACGCTTTACTTGCAAGGTCATACTTCAATAAGGTACCTACCTATAATATTTTGTATTAATATTTAGTTCATTTGTGGTTATTATGTGTCTGTACCTATACATTATAATGACTAGGGGAAATATTGGATGCCTGCCTGTGCCGAACATTTTATTTTCAAGTTAATTACCTACTCAACAAAGGCTGCAAATATGTAGGTATAGGTAGGTACTTACTTATTTAAGTTAATTACTGTGTTGAGATCTTTTCTTTTATCTATTAAACAGAAGAAGATTAATTAGCTCTGTGCTGCAGTGTCAGTCGCTGACTAAGGTAAGACTTAATTTTCAAAATAGAATTCTGATACACTTGTTTTAGGTGAGTATCTATGTGCCTAACTACTAATAGCTCATAGTAGATATATTTGTATATTTTTGCATTATTTTAGAGGTGCGAATAATTTTTAGCTTTATTAGGTCCCTGCCCATTCCATACCGACATAGGTCAACGAGTTAGGATTTACGAAGCTGAAGTTGCAATGGGTTGGTCACATAGCTCGGAGAGCCGATGCCAGCCAGGGTTTCTTAACCTTTTTTTAATCATGAATTCTTGTCAAAATTTCAAAGAGCCCATGGACCTTTTCCGAAAAAAAAACGAGGTTTAGATTTTCCCAGCTTTTATTTTTTACGGTTAAAAATTAAAATTTACATAATAGATATTAATAATTGTAATATGACGGTTGCTGCTCGTGCAAAACATAATTACATACCAATTTTTATATTAACGCATTATGCTAGGTAGGCTCGCCATGGTCTCCCAGCGTTAATTCAACGGACCCTTTAAAGGATCACAGGATAAGAAACCCTGCGAAAAACGTCCAAGGTACTGCATGAAATGCTGTTCTCGCACCGAAAAGCACAGTGTTAACTAGCACCTTCCACTAGATGGACAGACGACATACAAGAGTCGCCAAGATACACATACAAGAGACGTACAAGAGAATGATGGGACAAGAACACGGTGTGTGAACTTACAAGAGACCTATGTCCAGCAGTTGACGTGGTTAACAACGACGACCTTGCCACTGTTAAAACTACTGTTTGCATATGATTGATGTCGAAATTTTCACAAGAGCATATTATTTAAAGGTTTTCTGGGTACGTATGTACATTGTTATAAAGCGCAAATTAGTTCTTATAAAACTATTCTTCATTGTATTTAATTTGCCTACCACAAAGTAGGTTGGTAGTTAGATTCAGTAGAATGTGTGTGTTGCATGATTTAATGCCTCTTATGAAATCCATAGATAGCTGTTGTTTACTGTGTCAAGGCAGTTGCATGAACTGTTGTAAATGGTCCGAATAAACAACTACACACTCAACACACCAAGTGAACTAAGCATTAATTCGACATTCGGCTTATTGCGTGTTATAGAGTGGCAAGTAGTGGAAAAATCTTATTATTATAAATGCGAAAGTGTGTTGTTTGTTTGTTTGTCTTCCAATCACGCTGCTACGGAGTTACGGAATACGGGTAGACGTCATTTTTTACTTGGATATATGTTGAGTTGAGGACCTGAAGAGTGACAAATTTGACCTTTAATCTCCTTAAATAATACCTTTAAACCCGGGAAAACAAACAGTTCCCACACAGGGTAGCTTATTATTTTTCACGCATTTATATCTTCAATCACGCCGCAACAGAGCTATGGATCGAAGCACGATCGACGTGATTATGAGTAGGTATTTCATTGGAGGGGTATACGGGAAAACAAAGAATTCACGCGAGATTTTTAAAACCTCTAAGAGACTAATTAAAACCTAACTCCACGCGGAACTCGCAGGCAAAACCTAGTATCTAAGGTATCTATTAAAAAAATCTCTATCTAAGTTAAAATATCTAATTAACACTAAGTACCTACTTCTTCGAAATAACTCTGCTAATCAAACATAATAAGTAAGTAAGTTGCCATAGTCCTATCCAAATGCGTATTAATTCAACGCAAATTGACGGGAAAGCCGATGTGAAGGCGAACTTGTGGTCATCAACTGTTGGCTCAACAGCCATAGCGCATAGAGGAAAATAATATGCACATCGGTATACCCAACGCTATCTCTGGGTGTACCGACGTGCTGGAAATAATGTAGTTGTGGCACAATTGCGTCGATCAACTACTTACTATTATAATGTCCCTCAATCTCAACGGATGCGGAGAGTAACCAACACAGGACTTCACAGGAGATAGGTATTTTAGGTGTGCGCAAACACAGTTGCACTCTCTATTCCCTCACTGACCACTGTAATATAGAGATAGGAGTGCTTAGTCTCAGTTTGGAGCGCTCCAAAACTTTATCTATATCTATACATATAATAAAATGGTAGACTTGCCGTATGTGTACATTGAAGATTTTTGCAAAATAATAACTGGGGGAAAGATATATGGATAAGTAATAGAACGTAAACAAGCTATTTTTGAAATTTTTGTCTGTTTGTCTGTATGTTTGTGCGCGCATCACGCAAAAACTACTGAACGGATTGAAACGAAACTCGGTACGATTTAAGTTCATACTACGAAGTAACATATAGGATACTTTTTATCCCGAAATTCATCACGGTTCCCTAGGGAGAGGGGATGAAAGTCAAAATGTGTACTTAGCTGTAATTCATTAACCCGTGGTCCGATTTCATTCATTCTTTTTTTGTTAGAAAGGAGATAGTTTAAAGATTATCGGGTAATCTCTGAAATGCTGGATCGATTTTGATGGGACTTTCAGTGGTGGATGTTTACATTTTTATCTACCTAATTTCCACCAGTGAACTTTTAACAGTTTTTAGCAAGGTATGAGCTCAAAAGAGCTTAAGAAAAACAAAAAGTTCCCGCGGGATTTTTAAAAACCCATATCCACGCGAACGAAGTCGCGGGTGTCCGCTTGTAGTATACCTACTATTGATCGAATCACAAATGACTTCAGAGCAAAAAGAGTGCTGGCTGTTTTCGAATGCTGAATGTATTGGCCAACTCAAACCTAAGCCATTTTAGGTCCATTTTACTCTGAATTCGATCAATAGTATACTACAAAGTTTTGAAGCGCTCCAAACTGAGACTAGGCACTAGGATGCCAATTAGGGTTCAGAACCGGGAAATCCCGGTCTCGAAAGTACCGGGAATTCCCGGTTCTTTTGTCAGTAAAAAGAACCGGGAAATAAAATTTGATTCCCGGTTCTTTCGGTACTTTCGGGAATTATATTTTAATTACATGATTCACGCTACTACTTAGATACATAATCTTTACAATACTAACTTTACTTTTTTATACTTCCTACTGTTCAAAAGTTCAAAACTAACGTGAATTCAGTGCTAAAATAAATGGCGCACGGTAACTTACAAGTCTACCTCTCTCGCTGTTGTGTGCGATCGCTCGCTTACTCAGTTTTCGGAATGCAATATTTAATCCACCTTGGGATAGAATTTTCAAAAATGCTGTTTATATTTTTCATTTTTTTTCAAAAACTCAAATACGAATTTTCATGGATATAACTTGAAAAATGACAGACTTTCATACAAACTTTCATCCCCTACGGGTGGAATTTCCAATAATCCTATCTTAGTGTGCGCCTACACCATAAAGGAAAACAATGTGAAAATTTCAAGTTTCTGACGATGTTGCGCCATCTGTTCCGGCTTTCAGCGTTGTGAACCGCTTCGGTAACATTCATGTTGAGAGTGGTGCGGATCTGGTCAGTCCAGTGAATTCATAGATAATTGGGGTTTATCTATGAGTGAATTGGACTCCTAACTCTCGATCTCTTGTCGTTCATTTTCCCAGTAACTATAAGTTTTTGTAGGTTATCGCCGGGTTTACGGGCGATATGGCCGAAGAACTCAAAGATCCTCCTCAGGCATGTATATGTTGGAGAGCCTCGGCTTTTTGTCAATTTTGAGTTCTTCGCGGATCGATTGGTTGGTCCTGAATGCAGTCCAAGAGATTCTGAGCATTTTCCTCCAGCACCACATCTCAAAGGCGTCTATGCGCTGGCGGTCTCCAGCTTTTAAATCCATGTCTCCGCCCCGTATAGGAAAATGGAGAACTAAAGACGTGTTGACGAGTGTAATTTTTGTCTTATTACTGATGTTACGATCATTCCATATTCTATCGAGCTGCTGCAGAGCGAGCGAGCTGAGACATTGCAGCCTTGGCCATTCCGATTCTCCTGCGAACTTCAGCTTCACAAGAACCGTTATTGCTGATGCTAGAACCCAAGTAAATGAAGTGATCAACGGGTTTTAAATTGAGTGTTCCATTGAGTTCTAGCTTAGAAGCACGATCCACCACCATGATCTTAGTTTTAGACCAATTTATGGCCTGTGTTGCTCCATTTTGTTCAGGAGTTGGAATATTTCAGCTTCATTAGCTTCGAAAAGGATGGTGTCATCGGCGTAGCGAAGGTTTTGAATTTTAATGTCGTTGATGGCAATTCCACCATCCCAGTCTTCGCAGGATCGGCGTATAATGCTCTCACCGTAGATGTTAAACAGGATAGGGGATACAATGCATCTTTGACGAACTCCTTTGCCAAACGAGAAAGGTGTCGATGTCATTTTGTCAATTCTTACTACCCCCTGACTAAGTATAGGCTTTGAAGCACTCCGATCAGATGTTTTGGGACTCCTATTTCCTGGAGAACTATCCATAGGAGCTTCCAGTTCACACAGTCAAAGGCCTTACTGTAGTTGATGAAACACATAATGAATGGTACATTGAATTCGTAAGCTTTTTCAACGCAGGCGCACACTAAGAAAGGATTATTGGAAATTCCACCCCAAAGGGGGTTAAATAGGGGATGAAAGTTTGCATGAAAGTCGGTCATTTTTCAAGTGATATCCATGAAAATTGGTATTTAAAATTTCGATTAAAAAAAATCAGGATTTTTGGAAATTCTATCACCAAGTGGGTTAAATAGGGGATGAAAGTTTAAATGACAATAAAAATAACATTAATATTGCATTGTGGTTTACTTTTAAAGTGTAAAACTTGTTTTATAAAAAAAAAACTATAAAGAACCGAAAATCCCGAAAGAACCGGGAATTCCCGGTTCCTTTAGGTAAAAGAACCGAAATTCCCGGTTCTCAAAAACAGGACCGGTTCCGTAAATCCTAATGCCAATGCAACACGACCGGAGAGAGTTCAGGCGCTGGACCGACGGCTTATACTATATAATAGTATTCTACCACTGCACCGCCAACTTCTCAACTCCAAGTGGCTACTGAGAATTTCTTTACAGAGAAACCTTTTTCTTATAGGCCCGACCTAGAACTTTGAACTCTGGACCTCACTGACCGCAGCGGAACAAGCTAGCCACTAGATCAATGGGGCAGGTAACTACTACTTAACCTATAAGGTCTAGGTGTGTAATGTGAATCGAGAAAATAATAACACTGTACACCATGAAAATTACGATTGTGTAGGTAGGTAGGTAGTATTATGTCGACTGTTATATAACGTTACCATGATTCGTCATACAGCTACGATTATTATTTATCTCGGTCATGGTACCGAGAATACATAAGTATAATCCTTTACCTACTTGTCCGTATAGACATTATCTTTTGTGCCTATTGCCTAATAGCTCAACATTTTGTAGACTGACACCTACTTAATTTATTCACGAGATTCTGACACAAATGTCTCGGTGCTTTATCAATTTTACAAAGTTCTTTGTGCAAAGTAAACTGTTAGTACCTACACACAAATCACAATAACACTCCTCCCAAAGCTCTACAGCAGTTCACAGTTACAGAGATGTTTATCATGAAGCTACTTTGTAGTTTAGTACGCCAGTTAAACCACAGTTACGCCTAACAAAATTAGCTTAGTATTTTTAGCATCCAAATGGCTCGAATTAATTAGAAATAGAACGAGTCTCAGTCAGTTGCTCTGTGCAGTGCAACGTTTAGCACGACATTTTATAATTAGCGATGCACAAACGAAGTGGCTTCGAAGGAATTAGGTCGGTGCGAGGTGCAAGCGCAGGGGGGCGGGGGCGGGGGCAGGGGGGGAGGGGGCGGTGGAATTCGCGTAACGTTACGTCAGCGGGCGTCGGCCTCGCGTCGGTCGCTGACCCGCGGCTATCTCTAGTCGCTCGCGCTCGCGCTAGCCTCACGCACTCGCTCGCCGTCGCGCCGCGCCGCCCGCCCTCCGCTTGTCAACGCTCAAACCGCTTCCACGCACAGACCTTCACATCGAATGTGACTCGTTTTTTCCATCTTTTCAGGAGAGCCCAAATTTTTTTTGTCATATTAGGTATGTTTCTAAACATCGGGGCCTATTTATAAATATCAAACACCTTGTAACTACTTCTTGTATTTCTCTAATTCGTAAACTTATATTTTAACCAAAACCTAAACCCGAACCAGGCATGCATCCATCTATCTGCTTCTTTTAAACGCCAAGATTCTGAAATCGAAATTGAAAATGAAGGATCCAAACGGCTCTTTTACGATATAAGTTGCTGCAGGGCTATTCTGTAAAGCCATTTTCGATTATAGAGAGTGAATTCGAGGTGAGTTTGCTAATTTGTACTCTGTAAAACTCGATAGTACAGGTCTTCTCACTCAAACTCACTTCACTTCGCAAGTGCGTAGCAGATGTTTACAGAATATCAAACCAAGGTGAAGTGAGTTTGCTTTCGAAGCGAGTTATTTCACTTGAGTGAGCTTCGATATCGAGATGGTATTTTAGAGAATAGCCCTACAGGACTGGACGACTGGACCCTTATGCTTCATCATATTATCTTCGACACAATGTTTACACGTTAAGGTAGACATTACGCAGCGAAAAAATCATATCAGGATCATTAAAAAAGCTATTTTTGAAAAATATGCATTTACTTTTTAGTTCGGTCCATATTATATGCCTCTGAGGTACAGAAATAAGTTCAGTATTATTCTGACATAAACTTAACTAATTGCGTTTTATAAAATTTAATCCACGTAATCATGGCTCTAATCTAATTCATATTAGGTAGGTATATATAAATAATTCGTAATAGCAAATGCAAGTTTCATTGAGTGTATCTAACCGTAACTCGTAATAAGTGTAAAGTGGATTTTCAAAACGCCTATGGCCAGTTCTCTGGCTTTTGGTCTAGGAACAATTATACTATGGAAACGACATATTTTAGACGAAATCAAAGCATCTCTTGACTCATTCACTCGTACCGATTTTAAGCATAAGAAAAAAAGAGAAGTTTGCTACTATCACTTGTTCTACTTTAAACAAAAATAACCACTTTTTCCTATAGTGGGAGATCCCGTCTTAGAAATTTATACCCTCATCTGTTATTTAATTCTGATAGAGATTATATTATGCTAGATAATTCATAGATTGATACATTGCACTTTGGTTGCCTGGCTAAATTTGGTGCCTATGATGTTAAACACAAAAAAATGTAATCAATTTTTTTCGATCTGCTTCCCTCATCTGTTATTTAAACGAATTATATGTCAAATGAAAGATTATTTTATTCCCAATCGAACCGTATTTGGTTGCAATCCAAATAATATCAAATAATATATAATAAAAAATAATTTCAATCCATTGAGTAGTTTTTGCGTAATACATGCACAAACATACAGACAAACAGACAAAATTTTCAAAAACAGGTTTTTTACGTTTTATTACTTATCCCTTACGTCTCTCACTTATTTTTTTGCAAATATCTTTAATGGACAGGCACAGCAAGTCTATGGTTTTAATCTATGTATAGACTAAGCACCTGCCGAGTGCACGCCTGCCTCACTGCATCTTTGTCTGTCAAATGGAATTGCGCGCGCAACACTTTTCTGTCACTTTCAACACTCGCACAGAAAATTTTATATCTTAAAATCCAGACAACCATGATTTAGCACCACTTTTGACCAGGCAACCAAATACGGTTCGATTGGGAATAAAATAATCTTTCATTTGACATATGTATAATTCGTTTAAATAACAGATGAGGGAAGCAGATCGAAAAAAATTGATTAAATTTTTTTGTGTTTAACATCATAGGCACCAAATTTAGCCAGGCAACCAAAGTGCAATGTATCAATCTATGAATTATCTAGCATATAATCTCTATCAGAATTAAATAACATATGAGGGTATAAATTTCTAAGACGGGATCTCAGACCACTAGAGTTTGACGTAGTTTAGCAGAAAGGATCCAATCCACAAAATGGTAAAAATGAGTTATACAGGGTATAAGGAGACCGCTTCCGAAAACTTGTCGCTATTATTAGACTACCTAAACACAATCCAGAATAACCGCAATAACCTTATAGCGTAGGTATCACGCGCAACAACGTGACTGCGCGAGGTCAAGGTAACGCAAAATTCGCTGTCCTCCAGCGTCAGCTGATTTTATTTGGATTATTTTTAACTTTAAAAAAATACAGGCAATATTTTTTTTATTTCCCAAAAACGGGAATTGCACAAAAAATGAATTTTTTGTAAAAACGACTTTTTTCACATTTTTTTTTATAATATCTTATCAGTAACCTTTGGACACGTCTCCCAACGTGAGAATGACTCCATAGAGCGACTTGTCGTACAGGGCAAAGTAGAGGGCACCAGAGGGCGAGGAAGGTCGCTTATTCAAACCGACCAAATCAAATCAGCTGTGGGCGGTCCCTTGCACGATTGCACCAGACTGTCGGCCAGCAGGGAGAAGTGGCGAACACTCGTGTGGCGCATAAATCTGCCCTTAAAGACGTCAATTCTGGATGACCACGACCGCTCTGTTAAGAGTGAAACGAAGAAGAAGATCAGTACTTATCAGTACTATCACCTATCTTCGTTTTCGAGAGCGTTTCGCATACACCTATTCAAAGAGATCCTAAAGGTTGTTTCTTTCACTCAGAAAAAAAGATCCCTGATCCTACAATGTTATCATGGTTTTTTATGTTATGTTTAATTATGTGTGCGTTGGGCGTTTGGGCGTGCCTAATAAACTCGTATGTTTGCTACGAGAATTTCTTATAAATCATACCTTCCGTTACCGCCTGGACCAAGAGCGTCACCAGCTGATGGGCAAAGGGGGGGACTAGATAAATAATATATATGGAGGATGGAAAGAAAAATGAATTTTAGGTCCAGTCGAGAGGTTATGAAGGTGTAAAGCAAGTATTACAAGTTCTTGAATTGACCTGAAAGTAGTTATTAATTATAAGTCAAGTGAGTGAATTTAGGACTTTGTTTGCATTTGGCTATACTCTGATTTTTAATTTGGTGGAAATCTGACGTTTCGTAATGTTACCAGAGATAAAACAATTCTCACAAAAGAGATAAAAAAATCAAAACTTATGTTAATAAAAATCAACTGCCTCATGTAGCAAGTGCCAAGCGGGAGCAGATAGAATCTCTAGGGGGGGGGGCAGATGTCCCTATCTGCTCCCGCTTGGCAACACCCATGGCCTGGACGGCATCTTATCATCTCCGAGACCACTTGGTGCTTGAGTCCCCCGGCAGTGCTGTTTCCTCTCTTGTATGCGCTATTTACCAGCGACATACATTGCTCCCCAGATGTTATGTTAGCCTAGTTTGCGGACGATAAGATGACATATACGACCCATACCCAATTCGCGGTCATTCGATCTCGACTCCAAGTTACGGCTAGTCAACGGTGAAAAAACGGAACTGTGCTTTTTACAGGAAAGCGTGGTAGCAAGTACTCCGGCAAACGTGCCGAAATAATTTCTATACGGCGTTCTTTTCCCCTGGCAAGACAAAGCCAAATATCTAGGTGTGAACTTAGACGATAAGATGAACTTTGCCGCTCAAAGACGTAAAGCCCCAAAAGGCAGCATTTGTGCTCAAGTTGTGCATTGTGATCGACCAAATAACCTGTATTCGCTCAATAATGTCCTACACATGCATAGTATTTGCACATATCCCTCCCTTCTCGATTAAAGCAGACTAGGTAGTTTTGCAAACACTGCAGAATAAGTTTCTGCACACGGCAATGGGTGCCCCGTGGTTTGTGCGCAATATTGATCTCCAAGATCTCGATCTCCCTGTTCTAGCCCAACACTTTAAGCAGTTTTCAAAGAATTACCTTGAGAAAGCTGCCCGCCGTGACGTGACGTACTTTGACGTGAATCCCTTCCTCTGTTACGGGGACGTATGGATTAGTGTATTGCAAAACTAGCATTCCAACGTCACGTAAGCCGAGTTTCGAGACTCACAGGAGACGCCCTTAAGACGATGTTCTCCTCGATTTTTTTCGAGCCCTTGGGCTCTAGCTCCGCTGGCAGAGTTTCTGCGCTTGCTTCCCCCTAAGGGCCTAAACATTCCGAAATAAATCATTTTTATTTAAAAATATCAATTTGTTTAGAAAGTTTTGTTTTTAGTTCCTTTCTGAGCATTAAGAAAAATACCCCGTAGTGTTAAAACCAATTTAGCAGAAACGACTCAAACCCAAATTTTCCCCGATAACCGTAAGATACGTCAGTCTTTGAAGTACAATAAAAATATTAGTATTTTTGCCCATATTTGACAATATTTTCAACTATTCCAAAGACAATATCATTGCAGCAATTACCATCCAAACTTCAAACCTCGATTACTCAGAATAACTTTTTATGGGTTGGGTCATTTCTACTAAGCTACGTCCAGTTGACTGTCAATTTCTCGTAGGGTAAACGGTAAGTATTAACGACCCCCTTAAGATAATTTTAAAATCGATATCAATTATTAACAGTAGTATATTACTAAGTAAATTACAAAATAGCACTAGCTTTCACATATTTATTTGTTGTTTATGTTATTTTATGTTACTTACACATTCTATAGTTTATTTGCACTACCTTAAATGCTTTTAAATATAAGATTACCGTATAATAAATATCCATATGCCTATTTTTAGGTACTAACTATAACATGTACTAATTAAAAAGCGGTGATAGCCATCATTTGCTGTAACAGTGAAGAAAAACCTGCATGCCTGAGACTCTGCATAATGTTCTCAAAGGCTACCAATCCACACTTGGTCAGCATGGTGTACTACGGCATAAACCTTTCTCATTCTGAGACGAGACTCGTGCCCTGTAGTGGGCCGTTAAGGCGTTGATAATGATGATGATGATGAATTATAACGTGTCTGAGAAGTAGTCTTTAATAGAATCATATCGCGTTTGAGCATTAGTGAAACTTAACCGCGTGTTATTCTCTCATAATACACCTATTCGACTTTTACAGCGAAGCTGCATAAACCGTGACTAATTAAAAAAGGGATTGTCAGATAAAAAATTTCGCACAACAAAGCACTTAGAACTTAAAAAATTACAAAATAACGTAATTTGACTTAGTTGTGTGGATGCTCTATAAGTCGGCAGTTTAACGTCTGTGTCACGTTTAAAAATTCGTAGACATGTCAAACGAAGTAATTTCAGTACAATATTTTTTCTTCTAATACTTGATTCTTTTGACTTTTTGAGTCAACTAATAGTATTTGCTTTTTGTATAAAGAAGTAATTTTTAATTTATTTAAAAAATAAGTACTAATTTGCCTAAGCTCGGCACCTTTGTGCCTTTTTCCAGCATTTGTGTCCTCAAAGTCGGCCCTCACGTGTCTGAAAGAAAATCATATTTTACCCGCGACTTCGTCCGCGTAAATTAATGTTTTTCTTAATATTTATAGGAACTCTTTTCTCGTTTTCATTTTATTTTATTTTCCCGCCAAATAAATACCCTTCTCCAAAATTAATAGAACTTTTGAAGAAATGGATAGAATTTTTTTCAACAATCAGACAATTTTTTGTATAGACAACATCAAGTTTATCCAATAGGATAAACAGGATACCTCATATTGGATATAGGATACATAGGATAGGATACCTTAGAAATAACCCAAATTCTAAAAGGTGGCACCCCCTGCCGACCCCAGGTACCTCATATTACTGGTTTTCCTTAGTCCACCACCCTTGTTTTTCTTTAAATACGTAAAATAATCGTGTTATACTACTATTACAAGACATCAAATATTATGACAAATTAAATTGCAACAACAAGTCTTAAATATTATTCATACGTAATTTATATCTTGTCAAACGACGCTCGGAAAGCAGAAATTTTATAAGAAATTAAGCGATTTACGCACTTGCACTCGTTCTAAGCGATAATTGAGGGATAGGGATGCAAAAAAATGCTGCCTTATTTTAAAACTATTTTCGCATTAGAGCAAGCTATATGTACACATAAAATACTCAGTGTGCCTAAGCGGCACCAAAATGTTAATATTTACAAACAGAACTGAGTGCCGACTTTTGCTGGGCGGCTTTAGGAGCATCCACCCTATCACCAGACGGTTAGCAAAATACAAATTTCTTATCAATCTGTCTTTCAAGATGACACTGAAATTATATTGCGATCTTTTTTTGGACAGTGCATATTGTCGTAAGCAAAAACGAAAGATATAATAACTATTTCTTCGTTTTAAATACGCGGGGTCTAGGAAGAAGAAGAAGACTGATACTTTGTCTTAGCTTTTGGTAATATTATTTTCGACACGTCATTGTTTTGAAAAGAAAAACCGTTGCAGACTATACATCATATTTGAATCGTGTCACGCAATGTATAAGAGGTTGTTGACCTCGTTCAGTATCTCCCCACGCCTTCTCTGAAGGTATTACATTGTTCGAAACGGGAAATAATACGGTTAATTCCATTTGAGGGCATAGGTAAGCCAACATAGATACTGCTTAATATTTTATCAGAAAGACCTAGAAGATTTGTGTAACACGTATAAAAGTTGCTCACATTTTAACGGCAAAATCCTTCTTCGTTTTTCTTTTCCTGATTTTGCTGTTTGCAGTTAGGTACGGTCTACACAAAATCATGAGAAATATTGTGTAACCAATGTAAGCAGAATAACTTATTTGGGAGAGATTTAGTATGTACTGAAATATAATACCTGTATATAGTACCTACCTGTGTAACTGAAAAGTCTCCTCGTTCTTACGTAATTAATGTTTTTAGTCAGTTGGTAGTTGGTACATACATACCTAATATAGACGAAATACTTACCCACAACACAGAGTACCTACAGAGGGGAAGCTTCTAGTAAGCGGCCCGCTGTAGGTACACTCACACATATGCGCATGTTTGTCACCAACTGTACCGGTTAGTGGAACGAGCGCGCGTCCGTGAACCGTTGGTGAGTGTGTTTGTGTGAGTATACCTACAGCGGGCCGCTTGTGGAAGCTTCCCCTCTGTAGATTTACTACTCGTGTGCCCACAACTTCCAATATAATGTGTAATAAATAGTCATTTGCAGTAGAGTAGTTGGTATATTGGTCTAAAATGGTTAATACCAGTGCAATGTAAAAAAACCGCATCAAAATCGGTCTAGTAGTTTTCCAAGAAAAACGTAAGATATAAAAAGCACGACTGTAGCGCCCCTTTTTGCCTAATAATTTTTAGGGTTTTGTACCCAAAGGGTAAAACGGAACCCTATTAATGTCACTCGGTTGTCTGTCCGTCTGTCTGTATGTCTGTCTGTCCGTCCGCCGTTCACAGCTCGTAGACTAAATGAGTTACAAACCTAAAATTTTGGTATTTGGTTTAGAGCGTTAACCCAAAACTAAATATTGAATTAGAAATTGAATTAAGTTATTTTTCAGGGGGGCACCCATACATGAAAAAGGAGCTGAAAAAAAAATTTTCTTACCCTTGCTTGTAGGATATTGTTTAGAGCTTATTAAGTAGAGCACGAATATATATTTTTTTAATTTTTTGCTTAAAAATAAGGAAATGGGGGGCCATCAAAGTTGTCAGTTTTAGACCATTTTTGTGACGGGGGCTATCTCGAAAACTAAACCCGTTAGGAATATGAAACTTCGGTATATTATGTACCATATACTCTATTTAAACAACAAATACTAAAAACAACGATTCATAAAGTAGTTTGTAAGCTGTGACCAAAACAAACGAATATTTTTTTGGGTTTTTCTTGCACAGTTTGTTGCGATGTCTCGCTCGGAAATGAAATATTTCTCACGCCCAAAATACACATTATGTTGTTCATAATTATGTACGGAACCCTAAAAGAGCGAGGCCCGACTCGCACTTGGCAAGTTTTATTTTAAACTAAGTACTTATTACAACTTGTAAATTTCTTTAACTTTCCAAACCTAATATACAAGAGTGCTTAGTCTAAGATCGGAGCACTCGAAAACTATTGATCGATTTCAGAGTAAAATAGACCTAAAATGGCTTGTATTAAGGTTTGAGTTCGCCAATACATTCAGCATTCGAACACAACGAGCGCCCCAAGCAGAAATGTTGTAAAATACATATTCGAACTATGGAATTACGACTTTAAAATACGAGTATTTGAGTTCATTTTGCTCTGAATTCACTTGTGATTCGATCAATAGTTTTCGAGTTCGTTTTCGTGTGCTCCGATCTTAGACTAAGCACAAAGGACGGCTCCAACTTACATTCTAAAGCTTTGTTCTAAAGTTGTATTGTACTCCGAGTCCATTAATCATTTACATTCGGAAAATAAAGAGTATGAGAACTTTCTACTAGACGGCCGCGTCATATGTACCAACGTAATTTTGCAACGAATAGAAACCTCCAAAGTTTTATTTTCAGTTAACTTTCAAACACAGACTGAATTTTCAATTATTATTTATTTTACAAGGGATCTCGGTCGCTGTCATCGACCATCGTGTTTTTAATTTCTCACTGTATTTTCTTGAACTACTACGTCGATTTTGATGCGGTTTTTTGCAGTACTCAGGACACAGCTGTCACTCCAGAGAAGGTTCTTAGACGTTTCCATGATAATCCAAAAGCTACAAAGCTTAAAATTAAATCTATTTTAGAATGTAAAAAAGGCACATACGCACACTGACAGATAGACACACAGATAGACGAACAAGAAAATGATCCTATAGTGATCTAAGGGTGCCGTTTTTCCAATATGAAGTACGGAACCCTAAAAATCAAACAGGTATACAGTCACTGTCATGTGCCATTAATGCAGAAGTCAGTAGCAGCAACAGCAGATGAGGTCAAAGATAGAGGCTGTGCGATTTAGTGGCATGGTTATTACTCTCTATTGATGTGTGTTTATTTATTGTCATCCAAAATGTGTATATTTTTAGGTCGATGGGAAACTTGCGGAAACTTTGAAGTGATTGAAAAATCATTTAGCATAGCGTCGACATACGAACAAAGCAAGATTATAACAAGCTATATTTTAGAAAAAATTAAAGCCCTGAGAGAGTTCCGTACCTGCCATTTCTTCACTTAATCGGAATCCCCCAAAGAGTTACGTGTATACACGCTCGCGTAATAGTTACACTGTATGAAATTAAACGCAAAATATATCGGTTTGTCTCATTTAAAATTAATGATTCAGATATATCCATTCATTTACAAACGTCATTTACGTACAAACATTTTCATCCCATTACACGAGTGTGCAAGAAAGGTAACCGTTAGGTCCATAGATAAAATGAATAAGACGAGATATGGCAAGGGGGCGTGGTTCCTGAGAACTCTTCTGGCGTTAAATACACCTGAGAACCGTTTTTGTCTTGAGTCGAATGTCGTCCAACGATCGCTTCACCACTCTCGATTTTTAACAAAATGCCGTGTTGTTCAGTGGTTGTTTGCAAAAAATCAAGCAAAAAAGTGAATCATACAAAATATGGCATCTCATTTCACACTTAAGTACAAGCTATTGTTGTTATTTTCCATAAAAAACAAGAAAACATTATTTTGTATATTTACATTATGCTAAAAATGTGCTAAATTGAGAAGTCTATATCTCATTATGAACAAAATCCATTGCTTGCTTAGTAGAAATCAATCATTGAATCGGTCGGTCTTAGGACGCAATGGACTTGTACTATATAAATATATTCCTTCACTAAGACGTTAGACTCACGGTACGGACGCCGATCGGGTGGTCGTGGTCGTAGAGATGTCATGATGTTAGCTAAGTACATTGTTATCGATATTTTAATGACCAAACGATGATTTTTGATACAGTTATTATTAATTAACCCCCGAAGCAAAAACGACGGGGTGTTATAAGTTTGACGTGTCTGTGTGTGTGTGTGTATGTGTGTGCGTGTGTCTGTCTGTTCCCCTGTGGAGCTCAAACGGGTGGACCGATTTAAATGCGTTTTTTTTTGTTTGAAAGGTGAATTAGTCGAGAGTGTTGTTAGCTATGTTTGAAGAAAATCAGTCCAAGATGGCCGCCGCTACAAAATGGCGGATTACATATTTTTTTACAACCCCCTTAATATGGGTATCAAATGAAAGGGCTTGACTAGTAGAATAGCACTATGCAAATACAAGATTGCACCACCACCACAGAATTTTGGGTAAAAAGAAACCCAGCCCCTCATTTTTATTTCGAAATTAATTTATTTGAATCGTTATATCTCAAAAACGGTGGCTCTTAGGAAAAAAAGTATACAGACATTTTTTATAGATAATTATCTGATCTACAATTTTGTTTAAAATAATTTTATGATAAGACTTACCGTTTTGCTGAAAAATTTCCCGTGAAAACTTTGACACCGAGTAATTTTTTTCCAGGTGTCGGATCGATGAGGACTTTTCACATTTCATTTATAATAGTGTTTTGAACAATCCTACCAATTTTCAGCCAGGTGTGAATATTGTAATCTTGGAAGTCTAAATTGATCGTATTATATAAGTAGGCATTTTTTATATCGTATTATTTTTGATTCATGATAATAATAATATATCGCTTTTCTTAATATATAAGTCATTGTCAAAACCCAAATAGTAAAAAAATTAAGAATCGATAACTTTACATTTTAGTCAATCACTAAAGTTTTAATGGCTTTTACTCAACATTTTTATTTACTCATCAGTGCATACATACCAGCACTTTTATTTAATTTTATAATTACCTTTTTTAATTTTCTTTTTGCGAATAAACAAAATAACGAGTATCTATCGATATCGATAGACTAGACAATTCAATGAGTAGCAATACAGCGCCATCTATGGTCAAGTAGCGGAATTAATTGGACAATCGAATCTAGTGTGACTATAGCTCATAAATACATTCTTCCGTTAAAGCAAAATAAATCTTATTTCTATAAAATCAGGGTTTGTTTCCAAATCTGTGAGTTCTGTGAAGTAGGCTAGTTTTGACTAAACTTAAAACGACAAATCAAACGATTTGTTTCTTTGTAGTGCAATATATGATTAACGGTATATTTGTATGAGTTTGGCGACAGCGGTTCCTATAGTAGTTTTGGTGCATTTCACTTCCCCTGCCTTCTCTCTTCCGTGGTTAGGTCCAAAGACGGTTCATTTTTCGAGATGTTTGCTTTCATTTTCGAGGCTTCATCGATGAATCATCTAAAATGAACTGTCTAAACATCGACCGGTCATCGTTCACAGGCACTGTGCCATAGCAAATATCGTTCATCGCAAAAATGAACGATGAACGGGGCACCGTCTTATTTGGGCTTTAGGGTAGAGTGGAGACAAGTTATTAAGCGAGCCACAACTAATATAAAGTGAGGACCACGACTAGTCTGTCAAAACCGTTGCAAGAAAAAGTATATTTCTTCATATTTTGTGCCTTCGTGTCACATTTGTAGATCACTGAGTATCCCATATAAGTTTTCATGTTCTGTTAGTGAATGGGACTTTTAGTATGAGAAAATATACCTTGAATGGGCGTAGGTGTATTTTTATTACGTCAAACTAGAAAGTTGATCTTTTCACAGGAGTAAGAGACTTCGACTGTAGCATAGTACAAATAGGGCCTTGACACAAAGATTATGTTTTCCTGTTATGAGTACGGTACCCTAAAAATTGGGAAACGCATTTTTTAAGGCTAGTGGCTAAGGCATTGCTTTGAAAAAAACCATCATATTCTACATTGTATATGAACTGACACACCATAGAGACGGTCCGTATTGCAACACACTGACGGATGGATTAGGCTCTATATGCTAATAGTTATGCTAAAATGTGCTTTGGGCGCGAATTCCCGATCGTACTATTAGAAGAATTATTTTATTTCGCAGGGCTTGAACACCCACGATCTAGCCTGGTTCCGATCTCTAGAAAGCAAACGCTCAAAAACATGCCAGAGAAAGCAAGCCCAGTGATTCTCAAACAAACTTGGTCGCCGAGTTTATTCTTTAGAGATGGGGATACACTTCACGTATCAGGCTCGATGCAAAGGCTTCACGATGAACTATTTAGTGCTGTAATACAGCTATTACATAATATACATATAGATAGTATTTTTAATTTTTCACTTATTGAACCATAGAAAAATATTTGTGTAACTTAACATATAAAAACAATATTTAGCCAGGAATTTTTTAGTACAGTTTGCCTGATAATTGCTTGCCCAATAAGTAGTCTACTAGTGTTCTAATGTCTAGCATAAATCATAAAGAGATAAAAAGCAAAGATTAAATTTTAAAAAACGAGAGAAAGCGCTGTCAACTGCGCGCGTGTTGCGCGAACCAAAGTAGGCTACTTTCATTTTCATTATTAATTTCTTTTCGGATGCAATGCATTGGCTATTTGACACTGTGAGTTTAGCAGTTTAATTTCCCCATCATCTTCCCATGATAGGAGTGTAGTTATAAGACACTCAATAGTAATTTCTGGTAAGAATTGTTGTAAAAAATAAAGGTATGTTTGAATAAAATGTTTGAATTTATTGCTTCGTTGATCTAGTAACTAGCTTGGTCGGCATAAAAATGGATGGGTTATTTTGTTAAATTCTTTTAGACTTACTAAAACTTAAAATTTACTTACTAGAATTACCCAAGTAATTAGTAATAGACGCTGTGCCTCGGAGAGCACGTAGTCTCCAAGGACCACGAGTGATATCGATAGCTGATCCATCAAAACATTTTGATTTTTAAAGAATTAATGAATAACCTGGCACTAAGTATGAGTTATGACGCCAAATTATGACGCCAAATATACATTTTAATTAAGTACTTGTTCCATAACATATTCATAAATTAATTATTCTGAATATGATATTAATGTGGCCGATTCTGTTGTACACAATCTCTAAATCTAAACTAAAATGACAGGTCTAAATATATTCCTGTCTCTTTCACAATCCTCCCTGCTGAAGGGGATAGCACTATTTTTAAACCTGTCAATTTAGTTTAGGTTTAGAGATTGTGTACAACAGAATTAGCCACATTATCTACTTATATTTCGTTATGTTTCTGTGTATTTTTTTTTTTTGCAAACCAAATTCAGACCTTTACATTGACAAAAAATATTTTGCTCGTCTGTTTACTAGTTCAAACACCTTCTGTATTAATTCTTTCGTTGTTATATTTATATAAGGCTGTTTTCACTATAAATGATGGTCTGTGATATGTAATACTAATTAAAAACATGTGAACCGGATTTTAGGCAAATGGGCGGCAAGCGAAGCAATAACGAAGGCTGCGCGGCCGCGCGCCTGCGACGGAGCGGACGCGAACAACGAAAGTTTTACTTTCTAGGTCGCTCTTCACCACACGCGGATCACGCATTTTTATAACACAGGAGTTTTCTAATGGCACATTCAACGGAAATATACTTATTTTACATTGCCACCATAAGGCGCCATAACTTAAAAACGAAAGAGGCAAAACGACCTAGTATTCGAAGAGGCAGGAAACATGTAAAAAATATTAGAATTCCATAAAATGATTTGTGGTTTCCTTATGTGAATAGAAATGTTCACAGTTATATCAATAGAACAAAGAACCTACTCGTAAGATTTTTTTAGGCTACTTTTGCGTCCGCTAGACCGTGCATAATATATGATGTAGAGCAAAATGTAAATTCGGTCGGTATATGTACCTATCTAATAAATTGGGATAGGTTTATGTTATCTGTATAAATAAAGTCAACCTGCCAAGTGCGGGTCGGGCTACGCGCAGTGTAGTTGCACCTCGCAAATAGTGATTTGTGTTTGATTCTATCAATACGAGCAGGTTTATTGTTATAAGTTTAGAATAAAATAGTAGTTTATGAAACGGTTGCATAATAACTAATTATGTAGAGTTTCATACACTACTTTATCTAAACTCATATCTTAAAATCCAAACCATAAAATCTTGGTAATATTTGTCGTGAGTTTTCTTTGATTTTGCTGGCAAAAGATTGTTGGTCGGTGGTCAGGTGGAGTTAAATTCTCTTCAGTATCACTGCTAGACATTTTTCCGCACAATAAAAACCATGTCTTGTAAAGTTTTGAGTAACAAATAAAAAATTTAAATATTATAACTAGCGTATGGCGCCAAAATTCAGTTTTTACCATAGAGATTCTTCTTCTTTTTCGGTTTGTCCCTTTCGGGACAGGCCAAGATCGTTGACCATACAGCCTGGGTTACCATAGAGAAATTAATAGTAGTAGAGGAGTCCTAATGTCCTATAGAAATTAGTGGATCGGAAAATAGCTCAAGCTTATCAAAAATTTAATTTTTAATAGTTATTAATTTTTAGTAGTTATTTTTAGTAGTTACTTAATTTTAAGTAAACTTAATTTTTAGTAGTTACTCTTCTGCAATTTAACACAATTCACAATGTTTAACGCGTTTGTACAGTTACACACATCTACTGTAAGGAGGTCGCACGAATTTCCCGCCATGGCTCAAAAATACCAGAACCCAGTTCGCCTGTACTATAATGTAGAAAAAATTATTTTATAACATTACTTTGCAATAATTTCCTAACAAAGTAGTGTTATAATGAATTTTTTTAATTTTTTTTTTAAATATTATAGATGTATGTGAATAAAGTAGTCCAATATATGACACATTTTGATTTCATATTCGGGATTTTAAGATATGAGAGTAGATAAAAAATTTTTCAAGATACGTATGGACATGGCGAAACTATAAGGGTTCCTTGTTGACTACAGAACCCTAAAAAATTAATGTTCGTATGTTTGTCCTCTATGCGTTCCTAAACAATACTCTACGTGGCATACGCTTGCCGGATACAACTAGTAAGTACATAAGTATGATATTATAGATACTATACTTATAGTATACTTTATAGAATCCATTAAAATTTTGCTTGTTTTTTTAAGATTTTCTTTCACATCCTGTTTTAAGTAGTAACTTTTTATAGTAGGTTATAGGTAGGATGCTTACGGACTTACTGACTTCCAAAAAAGGAAGAGATTCCCAATTCGGCGCGTATTTTTTCTTTCATTTTTAGGTTCCTAAACAAAAGAAGGAATCTTTATAGTTGCGTCTTCTCCGACACACTAATTTTTATGCTAATCATAAAAAGAAACGACGAAACAGACGTGCGACTCTCGCCTGACTTCAATTTTACGGACGGGTACAAACTAAAATTATATTTTTCATTCTTTGTAGTGGCGTTTGAAGTCGGTTTATTTACAACTAGATTCTGCCCGCGACTTCGCCCGCGTGAATTTCGGTTTTTTACAAATCCGGAGGGAATCGTGGAGCTCCGGTTCCCATTCCCGCTGTCTTTTGCAATCTTTATACCTATAGACTTCGGTTTTTTCAAAATCCCGTGGGAACTGTGGATTTTTCATTTTCTGAATTAGATTAGTCAGGGGGCCAGGGCATAATCTATCTCCATTCGAAATTTCAGCCAAATTAGTTCAGTAGTTGCGGCGTTAAAGAGTAACAAACACACACACACACACACACACACACACACACAAAAAACTTTCGTCTTTATAATATTACTGTGATAATTATTTTCAGTTTTTTCAATTAAAAGAACGTCACTTAAGTTTTAAGTTATGTTTAATTAAGTATGCTCTGAATAGGAGCCTGCGTAGTATAGGTATCTAGACGCGCGGCAGAGCGTCAGGCAAGTTCCGGCCTTGATGCATGCAGTGTGTTTATTTACACGAACCATTTCGAGCTGTTTTGACCCCCCTCATAACTATGGTTCGCGTGATAGTAATCTTACGATAGTATTTTACCCGTGAATCCACATGAAACAATGACATTCTTTTATTTAACATGCGTAGGTTTTTTTACGCGTCTACCTAAACACTAATCTCCGGCTTAGTTTCTTAACAAGCTTAACGAAGCTTCAGGGATGAGGTCAAGAGTCGAGATCACGAGTCTCGAGGCCAGTATCTAAATAATATAATTATACTGACAAATCACTAAATAAAGACTAGTAAAGGTAGGTATTTGCTTTCTATACAGGCGCTCCGCGTGGCAGCGAGCAGGTCGACCCGCGCAGGTATAATAGAGTGGAAAAGGTGAAATTTAGCGGAGCGAGAAATCGACGGGATGCAATGTTTATTGTAACGAGTCCACGATGAAGCGTGCACACAAGAGAAACTGAAAGTAATGGCGCCGCATTCAACCCACTTTCACTGCTCCGCCGCTGCGCGAGCGCTGATGTCACATGAGTAGATATCCCTACAGAGAGGAAGCTTCACTGTAGGTACACGCACACATGAGCTCTCATCAACGGTTCATGGACGCTCCGCTGGAGGTCAGTTGAGTGGCAAACGACAAGGCTTGTGGGTTGTGCGCATTACATTGATACTGAGAATAAAATGTTTCGCGAGAATTTAGAGATTGTGTAAAATAGATTAGTCTTAATATAGATTTAAGTGTTGTGTTTAGACAAAAATGCCTTATTATTGTATAGTATGTTTAAGTCAAGTACCTACTTGACTTAAATTACTTTTAGTAAATTAATTAATTACTTTTAGTAGGTACCTACCTAAGTAACTAGGTACTTAATTCATTCATTTTACTACAGTAAGTACCTAAGTACCTACCTAGGTCTGTATCTACTATCACTAGTCTAATCAGTCAGTCTAAGCCTGCCTAACCTGGACAGTACCGTAGACGCCGTAGGCGGCCAAACGTAATAAAGCTAAATGTGTGACTTTGTGTACCCAGTTTAGAAGAATAGGTTAAAAGTTTAGAATCGTGTTGCCTCTACCGAGAGCTGAGAGTGATACAGGGGTGAAAAGTCAGTGTATTAGCTCCCACTCACACCAACTCCGCTTGCCGGAGATGCGTAGATTTTTTTATATATATTGATATAGAATACAATATTTTTATTTTTTTCCAAAAACATACAACAGGTGACAACCCTATCAGAATAGGTATAAATTTTGGACGTTGTTAGGAAGCTTCCCCTCTGTGGGGATATCTACTCATGTGCTGATGTCGCGCGCGCAGCTCCGCCCCTGCCTCGCCAGTCGCCGGTCGCCTGCCTTCCCGTGGCTTTAGAAAACACTTAAGTAAAACTTCATATTTCTTTTCATGGGTTCATCAGTATTCCAGCTCAAAATAAGCAGTACATACATATACGCAGTACGCTTCTATCCATGCAGACATGGCTGTTTTAAATTAATCAATCAAGTCAGCTCACATACAATAATAAAAACCGGCCAAGTGCGTGGCGGGCCACGCGCAGTGTAGGGTTCCGTAGTCACAATCCTCGAAAAACAGATATAACTCCTTAACCTGTGAACCCTACTTAACCATGATAGTTTTCCTTTAAAATAAAAAAAATTTCTCAAGTTCCTATATACTGCCATTTGGTTGATAGAGGGGGGGGGGGGACTTAACTCTAATAAAAATTAGCACTTTAAAACATCATATTTTACAAACGGATCTAGAAATCGAAAAATGATGTTCCCACACCCACCTATTTAACGATACCCCACACTATAGGGTAGACGAGAAAAAAATATTCATCCCCACTTTACATGTAGGGGAGCTACCCTAAAAAAAATATTTATCAAAATTTTATTTCACCACTTTGTCGGCGTGATTAATATTTATACCAAATTACAGATTTCTAGCACTAATAGTCTCTGAGATTAACCGAGGACGGACGGACGGACAGACAGACGGACGGACATGGCGAAACTATAAGGGTTCCTTGTTTACTACGGAACCCTAAAAATTGAAAAAATTTAATGGATTTCTTACTCTGGTCATTTATAAAGTAGAGAAAATAATTAGGTAGGTATACCTAGGTTATACATAGTTATTTAGACACTCTTAGAGAAAAGTCGCCGGACCTCCGAAATACTTCCTAGGACTCCCTAATTGCGCTCCGTAGACTAGTCTCGTTCACAAAAGACATGCCAACAAGACGTCAACCTATTAAAATCACCGTATTTTATTCTATTATTATTATTGAAGATCACTATTCTACAGAGAACCTACCAAATTTTTTCTTTATAATTATAGTTCAGTGTATTAAATACGATACAAAAATATTTATTGTGTTTTACCTCGTCAGCCGTGCATTATACGTTGCTCGAAGCTGAACGACAAAGTCAACGCTAGGAGTTTATTTTGTGTCTTTCGTGCGAAAGCTTGCACATTTTATGTAAAGAAGCTTACTTAACTTTTACATATTTCGCCAGAGTCACTATTTATAGACATAGGTCTAGACTCTAGACTTCTAGAGCAATAATTGCTAATCACTTTCACAAGTCGATATATACGATAACTCATCGTAGCTCCAGCCTAGAAAGCCTATATATAACCCTTCTCTCTTAGAAGCTTTGTTGCCCCGATGCGAACAGAGGGGTGTTTTAACGTGTGTATCTGTGTAACTGTGGTATCGTGACTCCCAAACTGATGAGCCGATTTTGATTTAGTTTTTTTTTGCAACGTGAAAGTGATCGAGAGTGTTCTTAGTTACTTATACGATTCAAGAAAATCTGTTCAACCGTTTGAAAGTCATCAGCTCTTTTCTAGTTGATGAAGGGATGAGAGCAACTTTAGTTTGCTAACTAAAGTTTGGTAACTAAAGTTTAGTGTGGTATCCTGTTACTTCAAGAACGTGGTAATCTTTACCTGATGCTGAGGCTTCACCTGGAAACTGCAGGATACCCAACTCCTCAGCAACTTACAGCAGACTTAACGTGTTTGGGCTCATTGGAATGGTCTCAATGAATAGATTAGTATTATATAAGATCAGGGTCTGATGAAGGAGTAGGAAAGAGAAATGTGGAGGTGAGGGAATCTACGCTATTTTTACTCGATGCAAATGCTTGTAAGTATTAAGTATTATCAAATATAGAGCCCATTCATTCCACATGTCAAGGTGATTAGAATTTTTAATTTACACTTGTTAGTGAATGTCGAAGCCGATAACTAAATCATGGTTTCCGAAATTATAAAATAGGATGAATGCGCTGTATTATTTTAAACAGAGCAGGTAATTTCACCGCAAAGTGACCTAGACTACACAACTAACCTGGATTAACGTGAATTGAGAAACCTACGATAGCGTATTAAGAAAGTAAGCCCGTCCATTTCAAATTTCTCTTGGTGTCTTAATAATGCTACTTATACTTAATGTAAAATTAATTTAAATATTCGAAATACATATAATTATTGTGTGTCTGTTAATTTCTTTAAACGGGGTTAAAATGAACAGATTCTTTATAATACTACATATTTAATTATTTAGGTTATCGTGTTATTGAAAATCACGATTATATACAATGTACATATTTGATGTAGGTATAGTACAATGTACCATTGTTTATCAACCTTTTTAATGTCGTCATTACCCTAAGAGGGTCAAAATTACAAAAGTAAATGACTTCATGATTCCCTCGCTTGTAAATTAATGAGTTCAAAAGTCGTATTACTGTTTTCCGATATTATATATACCTATTTGGCTATAGTTAGTTATGCATGACCACTGACCAGAGGCATGATCGAACTTATCAATAAATATAACTATAACATCACAGAAATCCTAATAATATAAGGCACTAGAAATGCGGTATATGCGTGACCTTGTCGCCTTGCTGAGGACGCGGACGTCGCCAGTGCAACGATGTGTGAGATAAGCGAACGATGCGACGCATTTGCAACCTTAATGTGCTAATCCTACGGCTTAATTCTATCTGGACAGCATTTGAGCGTAAATGTGTTTGCGTGTTTGCGTAGAATATATTATGTTTGTGTATGTAGTAAGGCGGCGTCCGGCAACATGCGTTCTGTATAGTTTGAAGTGGTACATAGCACTTCTAATGCCTCATATAATATTAAGATTTCTGTGTATAACACAAAGATATGCGCAACTTCGGAAGATTTACTATCTAATATTAGAATGTGATTCGCTATAAGAATACTATTTTCAGTGTCATTTCTTTCAAAGAGAAATGTATGTATCTCACTTTCCTATGGCTATATGTATATTTTTCTTAGCTATATCTACCTATCTGTGGATATAGCTCTATATGACTACGTTTTGGTCTAATCTATTTAGTGGCTTAATATAAAAGAATTATCTTTTAAAACCATTATCATTATTAGATATTTATCATTTCTACTATTGCTAGTATTTCTGCAATATACACCCAAGCTGCGCTGCTGTCTCCCGTACAGTGGCGTATTTGAAAATTCTGCGCCCCGGGCCGGTAGGTTTTGCCGCCCCATAAATTAACGGAAAAAGAGCAAAACATTTAATCATAAAATAAAATCCAGCAGTTTGTTGATGTGAGCTGCGAATGATGAGAATTAATGAAAAAATTAAACAAAAAATTGTTACTTAATTAAAAAAAGTAGGCAATGTAAGTAGGTAAAGTCTGTTCGTTTACTTACTGGTCACCTTTGTGTCGCGCCGCCTCGGCACGCGCGGCGTCATGCCAAAGGCACCGCCGGTGACTTCAAAACATGCCACGCGGAATGTACAGGCACAAGGGATTTTGGCGTTTTACATCGAAGCCTACCTACTCATACTTTTTTTTTTAATTCTCTTTCCTTTTTTATATTTTTTATATTCGTATTTTATTACAATATAACCATAAAATATAATATTATCATGAACACGGGTCTTCTCTCAAAATGAGAAGGATTTTAACCATAGTCTACCACGCTGGCTAAGTGCAGATTGGCAGACTATTCGGAGATTCTGTTAGAATAGAAAAAAAATTACAAACAGTACACAAATAATAAAAATAAAAGCAGAATACAGAGCACCTGCGCCTGTACCGACACTATGTTACCGAACTGACTATATGCTAGGGTGGCAAAGTAATTCATAAAATAATTGGCCAAGTGCGAGTCGGGCCTCCGAGTCGGGTTCCGTACATAATTATGAAAAACATAATATTTTGGGTGTAAGAAATATTTAATTTCCAAGCTAGACATCGCAAACCGTGAAAGAAAAACCTAAAAAATGCACGTTTATTTTGGTCAGAGCTTACAAACTACTTTATGAATCGTTATTTTCAGTATGTATTTGTTGTTTAAATATAGTATATGGTACATAATATACCGAAATTTCATATTCCTAACTGGTTTAGTTTTTGAGATAACCCCCGTCACAAAAATGGTCCAAAACTGTCAATTTTGATGAAAATGTTTTAAGAAAAAAATAAAAATAAATATATATTCGTAGTTTACTTGATGAGCTCTAAACAATGATACTCCCAAGCTAGGGTAAGAAATTTTTTTTCTGGCTCTTTTTTCATGTATGGGAGCCCCCCTGAAAAATAATTTAATTCAATTTCTAATTCAATATTTGGGTTTGGATCAACGTTCTACATTAAATACCAAAATTTCAGGTTTGTAACTCATTTCGTCTACGTTACGTTGTTGTTGTTCGATATGAAAAGTAGTACCTATCTATTTTAACTCGGGGAAAGCCCTCCCCCGTCCGCGTCTTGTTAAACAATCTACTATTTGCATTTGATAACTCAATTCTTGGGGAAGGTTATAGGTAGGCTATTCAGCATCATGGTGTCACGAGATTTTTAAAAACTTAAATTCACGCGAACGAAGTCACGGATATCTGCTAGTATTATATAAAATTATCGTATCACAGTGTTTGTAACAAAACTCCGAAACAGCTTGGCCGATTCTTATGAAATTTTTTGTGTATACCTATTCGGTAGGTTAGAAATTATTTTTCATACCCATATGTGATAAGGGTGGACCCACCCTAAAATTATTTTTTACTAGAGGATGCCCGCGACTTCGTACGCGTGGATTAAGGTTTTTAAAAATCCCACGGGAAATCTTTGTTTTTCCTAAGCCCCTTTGAACTCATACTGTTAAAAGTCGCGCATTAAAATGGTAATACAGTAATGACTATTAATTTTTTAATAGCTGTTCTCATCACTAAAGTTTCCCTAATGAAAGTTCCATCAAAATCAGTCCAGCATTTTGGAGACAGACAAACACAAATTTTAATGTACCCCAGATGATAATCCGAACGTTCAAAGGTTCCTGTGCCATCTGGGTTCCAAGTTATATGGAATACTGAGGGTTGTGATGGCTATAATTTCAAAACTACAAAACCTATGACCTTGAAATATTTACGGAACAATCTTTAAAGGATTTACTTTAAAAAAAAAAGAATGAATGGAATCGGACCACGCGTTAACGATTTACAGCTAAGTACACATTTTGACTTTCATCCCCTCTCCCAAGGGAACCGTGCTGAATTTTGGGATAAAAAGTATTCTATATGTCACTCCGTACTTCCGTAGTATGAACTTAAATCATGTCAAGTTTTATTTCAATCCATTCAGTAGTTTTTGCGTGATGCGCGCACATACATACAGACAAACAAATAAACAGACAAACAGACAAAAATTTCAAAAACAGCTTTTTACGTTCCATTACTTATCCCTAACACCTCCCAATTATTATTTTACAAAAATATTTAATGTATCTACAGATACTGCAAGTGTACGATATGTACAGATTTTTTGGACCAAATTTTTTATTTTTTTATGATTTGACATTAAAAAATACATACAACCCTTTTTCACCCTTCTATATACTACCAACCCCTTTTTATCAAATTGATATACTTAGTGCACCTAATAAAATACAACTAAATTTTACTAACCCCTGACGTAATCTCTGCTAGGTCATTGAACCTAGTCGAACTTATTGGTTCGCCCGTATTTTTATTGAAAAAGCTGTCAATTTTAGCTGTTTGTTTGACAAGCTTTTCTTCCTTGTGTTTTTTTTTCTAAAGCTTTTCTTCTGTAAGCGTGGCCGCTTAGTTTTTTTTTTCGTAGAATCCATGTCTGATGTTAGTAACATAACAGTAAACTTAGTCATCTATGAGTTATTCAGCTGCAAGTTAATAACTCCTAGCTACAAACTTTTTGATATGCTAAGATAATATAGGTATGTATCTAAACATTACTCATAGGTAAGTATTCAAAGTCCAAAACAAAACTTAATAAATATTTGATGCGTTGATTAGAGACAAGTCATCAACTGAAGCACAATCTGCATTCTGCTTTCTGAATTCTGCATCACTCTCGCCGCCGCCTGCGCCGCCCCGCGCCCCTTTTTCTATCTCCTGAGATGGGTTAGAACCGAACGGTTTTCGACACGTGCAAATCCCGAATAGCCCCGAAGCCCCGAACTCCAGAGTCGCGCTCGGGATGCACATCGTAGTGCGACATGTGGTCCGACCTGGCGACGGACATACCGCCGCCACCCGCCCCCCGCCGCGCCGGTCAGTTATACAATAGCCCCGGACTTGTTGTCCATCTTACAATAAACAATGAGTTGTCCTTTTTGTTAATTAGGTAGGTAGGTTTTTTTTTCAATTTCTTGAGGCATATTTTATAGTCAAAGAATCTGAGCGAGGTGCGGCTTGCGCCGCCCCTTGCACCCTGCCGCCCCGGGCCATGGCCCTTTTGGCCCTAGGGTAAATACGCCACTGCTCCCGTAGCAGCTGCAATACTTCGCCTTGCAGTAAATATCGCTTCCTCAATAATCTAGTAGCTATGCGGTTATGTCGCGTATATTTTCGCAGCAGCAGTAAATCGCGGGTTGCGGTTTTAGGATCCCGCGCCCGGGATTCCGGGAGAACGAGATCCTCAGACCTCAGGGTATGTTCCGAGTGCCCTGATAATCCCATACTAAAGTACTGGGCTTGCCGTGCATCGGGACAGAAACTGCAAATAACAAAGACGAACCCCCTTGATGAGGGCAATTTAAAGTTAATTTAACTTTTACTTTATTTTATGTTTGTTCTAGGTACTCTTTTATTTATTGTACATTTGTATTTGTATTTAATTTTTATTGAAATGGGTGAAAATGCCTGAATTAAATGACTATTATTATCATTATTAAGTATTATTACTATGCCATGTTGTTATCCTAAGTTGGACCCTTATCGTCCTTCTACGCCCAGTAGATTCGACTGGAGGAATGTTTATCCTCTTTAACGTTCCTCATCGACTTCCGTGTTCTTGGGGAACTCTTTGGAGAGCAGCACTTCAGCAGGCGGGGAAGGCTCTTCAGTTGGCGCACGACTTGGTGGTAAGGCCTGAAAAAACACTATGTCCATCTCTATTCCATCAGTCATCATCCTAAAAACAGTTTGTAGGCCAGCTTGTATTCCCAATGTAGCCTTAAAAACAAGTCATGCGGACTGGTTAATCAAAAATTCTACATATTGGCAATAATAAAATTTACTAAAATAAAGCTGAACATAATTAGAATATAGGTATCTAGCGCAAGCCTTTTTGAAAGAACGCTGAACGAGGCTAAGAATTCTGATTGAAACAAATAAAAGCCACACTCTACCGACTACCGACCAAACGGCCAGATGCTAAACAAACGTTTTGACCGTTTTGTAGACGAATTAAAAACCGTAAAACGGGAAATCGGCCTGATTATCTTAAGGCAAATGCATACTTGTTAATAAAGTAAAAAGACAGCGATAAGTAAAAAGACAATCATTTATTTTAAATTTTACACTACGCGACGTAAATAAAACGTAAGTTATATGGACTATGGTTCAAACAAGGTTCAAAATTATGAACCTTCACTGAACAACAATGTACCTTACATACCTTACCTCAAATTAGGTTGGCAACATAACCTTTTACACCTGCTTAGCTAAATATAAATAAAATATGTAAAGATTTTTACTGCAGATATACAGTATGTAATCGCTTACATATAATTATTGTCTTGTTATAAATAGATCCTAGAGTCCAGACAAAGGGATCAGGAAAGTATCTTTGAATTTGACCCTTTACCTAAGTAAGAGTTCGTACAAAAACACAGAAATTAAGCATCTACTTATAAAGAAATACCTATTTTACATATGTATATAATTTTCTTTTGGAAGTCTTTTGCAGGCAGAAGTCAGTACCCACTCCAGAACGTTTCTAGACGGACGAAGTTGCTCGTACACTCGTAGAGTTGTTGTTCTTCTTTTAAACAATATACCTACCTATTTCTACTCTTTTCTGAAGGGTACAAAAATAATACTATCACATAGATATCTTTAGAAGCTAACCTTTTACTCATTTCTGCACCTGGAGACCTTTAACGCGAACTGGATAAAAACTTCCACATTTCCCATTAGTATTTTTTTCAATTAAGTTTATCTATCTAATACGTACAAACAGGTGTTACGATTACAAATAGTATGTAATGGGCAATGAACGGGTAAAGTGAGTAAAGTAGGTATGTTGTGTGTGCACTGTGCAGTGTGCATAGGTCGCGGCACGCGGCGTGCGCTGTGCGGCGGGCGGCGGGCGTGCGGCGGGCGCGCGGCGAGGCGCGACGGTGTCAGCCGGTGTCGCTGAACCCCGAGCGAGTCAAGGGCCTCGGTCGACGACCGCAGCCGCCTGTGTTTCGTACGCATACACGAGCGAGCGGACAACCGGCAACCCAATTGCAATCTGCCCAAATGCACATTAACTAATACTATTCCACTGCCTACCGACACTTACATTATTCTACACTAGCTTCTGCCCGCGACTTCGCCCGCGTGAATTTCGGTTTTCACAAATCCCGGGGAAATCTCCATTCCAAATTTCAGCCAAATCCATCCAATAGTTTTTGCGTGATTGAGTAACAAACATCCAAAGTACAAACATCCAAACTTTCACATTTATAAAGTAGGATTAGTATTATTATTAAGTATGTTATAATTATTAGTTATTATTAAGTAGGATAGTCGGATGGTAGGCCATATTATATATGAAGTTTTTTTTTTCTCATACCTTGCTAAATTAATTATTTTGTTGTTTTTGTTTTGATTTTCAAGTAACTATAATCGGCACCTACTACTACTACCTATGATAAGAATTTTTGAGGTAGGTAGGTACCTAGTAGTCATCATTCTTATCGTTTAAGTTAGGTATATCTACCTAGGTACGTACCGGTACAAGAATAATCCTCTTACGTAGGTGTCACATACTGCAAGTTGCAACCACATTCACAAGAGCCTCCCATCATTTATCAAAAAACAAATCAAAATATCTATACCTATCTAGTACAAGATAGGTACCTACTTACCTAACTAGTCGTTATAAAAAATCCGACAACATTGATAGTTTTACAGATTACTGCATTATGTAAATTGAATCTTCATTAGTTAATTTACAGGAGTTCTACAAATTCTGTACCTACCAGAATTGAACTCTTCGTAGGTACCTACTACCTACCTACCGCAGTGAGCTTCATTGCCTAGCCCGCCTAGCCGCCTGTAGCACAGCTTACTGCTGTGGCTTTAAATTAAATTAGTCGCTAATTTAAGTTAAATTAGTCGCGCTTAGGAGGCAGGTACCTTCCAACTTCATTCGACATTCGAATCGCAGTTTAAGCTTATCTACCACTTGTAATTGCTTCTCGACTTTTCGATTACGCCATACCTACTTAGTGTAGTGGTAGGTGCCTATTTGAGCGCGCTGGTATGCGTGTCAACGTCCTCGATAAATGTGTAATATGCACATGAATTGCAACAATTTCATTGAAAAAAACAATAACCGCTCGTATATATGTGGGTTTTGTACGTACGTCGTACATGCTGCAGCCTGCAGGTTGTCACGGTCGGTCACCGAACCCGCTGCCACGCGATACAGCGTCGTATATGCGCTATACAACGCGTCATGCGCCTTAAATAAATAACGTGTTATCATTTACAATTGAGACAATAATAACAATTCAATGTAAACATTGTACCTACCTATTGTATATAGTTTTCTATATTTAGGGTTCAGATAAGTACTAAATAGTTATCTACTTACTTATGATGAAAAAAGGTGGTTATACTTATTTGGATATATTTTATAGCATTTAGTAGCGTGAGGTGGCGTGAGTAGGATGAAAGATGAATCCTGTAGGTAATTAACTAATTAGGTAGGTAGGTATTATTTATTAACTAGCGTTTATTAACTAGCTGTCGTTCGCGACTTCGTCCGCGGTATTAGGTTTTTCTAAAGTCCCACGGAAACCCGGTATGTTTTCCCGGGATAAAATAGTACATAGTTTGTCACTCTCGAGGTCCTCAAATAAGAAATGCAACTGCAAAATATCACGTTAATCCGTATTCCGTAGTATCTATCTAATATCCGATAATTAGTAGGGATCATGTATTTAAGTTCATAAACTGATGCAGGGGCGTAGCTACCGCCGTATATGCCGTATCAATTATACGGGGCCCCCAAGCCACGGGGGCCCCCGACGTGCGTAAGCAAAAATTAACAAAAACTTCCCAAATTTTTGTTTATTTCAGAAATGACAAAAGTAAAAAAATGTTGTCCAAAAAGTTGTCCATAGAGGCAGAATCTTTAGAAAAACTAAAGTCATCATTAGCTATAAATGATTTAATAAATCAGTTTTCCGAAAAAAATGCTAGGAGAGTATATATTTAATTTGAAATGTTTGTAAAAATTTTAGAAAAAGTGACAGATAAACAATTATGATGAATAAATATTGCTTTTAATTTTATGCAAATTTTTTTTTCTTTTGTGAGAAATCCTTACCCTTCATAAGGGCCCCCAAACAAATTTTTATACGGGGCCCCGCCAAGGTACGCTACGCCACTGAACTGATGTCCAGTGTCCTAATAATATAAGTAAACCATTTTACCCTCTTTGGAGCGTCAATTTTTTCTTAGCTGATGCCTATGGCCTACCCCCTAGAAAGAACCTAACTTCCAAATAAGTAAATAATAACAATAATCAAAATTCAAAACTTCCCCATATAAACTCCCATTCCCTATTTTAGGGGAGATTTTTTAAAATAATCTATCCAGATTTTGATTTTTTAAAACTAAGAAGCTAAATGCCGATTTTCACGCTTGTAACTTCAAAAACATGACTTTCATATAAACTTCCTACCCCCATTATACCCCCTAAGGGAAGGATTTCAGTGATGGTGAATAGCCTATAACCTTCATAAAAAATTGGGCTAGCAAATGCAAAAATAATTTTTGAAATCCGTCTGGAAGTAGGTACCTTCCAGAGACTCAAAAAACGCGTTCAAAAAAACAAACAAACTCTTCCGATTTATTATACATATTAGTATAGGTAGTAGATACTAATAATAATTGATAGAAATAAAACAGTAGTTTTTTTTTTTTTTTTAAATGTACGTTGGAATATACATATAATATGCTAGACTTGAACAAGTTTACAGGTAGCGTTACATTTATTTTAATTACAGTTATTTGCTCTCATTAAGAGCCGCATCATTTTGGTTTGACCTTTATGAGATCGAAACTTTAATAAAGTGGAGAAAGGCCAAAGAAGGTACACGCCGCGGCCGGCAAATCGTCACAAGTTATACATATAGTCGAGTGAGCTTGTAAAATGTCTGGTGGAACGTTGTCGTCTTACTGCCAAAGGTCTATACTTATATAGGGTCTAACTCTCAACTTTAGAGACTCTCAAGTTCCGAGTTCTGCAATTCTTTGTCAAAACTGACCAATTTAACAACATATCGCCACTGATAGTGCAAAGTTACGTAACTAACAACAAACAAGTTATGGCAAACTTTACAGGAGAGCCAAAAAATTAGTTTATTGGCTCTCCTGTAAAGTTTGCCATACCTAAGTTACGCGGTATTGTCTGTTGCTAGTCACGCAGTTTTGCACTATCAGTGGCGATATAATATGTCTATAGATAGGCATTTGATGACAGAAAAAAATTAATTATCTTGCACGCCACAAGAAGGTTACCATCACCACTACAGCGGGCCACTTAAACGTCCCACAGCTGGACACAGTCCTCTTTTCTTTTGGGAGAGAGGGATTATAGAGGAATTACGGGCTGCTGTTCTAAATATTTTTTTTTTACAAATCGAACACGTGTGCGCTGTTTCAGTCGCTAACTCGACGCTACTTGCACAGTACACAGATATATACAACCAGTAGTGAAACTACCTACAAACGTTCGAAACGGCTCACTCACACAAACACGCGCATCGACGAGACCATATTTTAGCGGCAGTTGCTACTGACATTCACGCGAAAACTCGGTAGGGGTCTCGTCAATGCGCATGTTTGTGTGAGTGAGCCGTTTCGAACGTTTGTGGGTAGTTTCAGTACTGGTTGTAATCTGTTTACTGTGCTACTTGTGTGTGCTATTCGAAAATCGAAAATCCGTTTCATCTGTCTACGGTTCGGCGAGCGCAGCGGGTGTTGCTCACCTGCGTCTCTCGCGGTCGGAAGGATGTCGCGGTCGCTGCGACTTTGTTTACCGTTGCCCATTAGCTGTTCGTTCGAAGTTCGAACGTTTCCGCGACTCTGACCGTGAACGTGGTCGATAACCCGCTCCTCACACACTATAAAGATTCGGGCTTTATTGGCGCGGCGACGGCCAACTGTCCGCGAGATTAGTGTGATACGCTCTCCGAGACTTAATCGATCTACAACTCGATGAGCACAGTCGATGAGCCTGACATAATGTGCAGTCGAGAACAATGTGGAGACCAAACAAATAAAAGTAGGTAGATTATTATAGATACCAATCTACATTTTGAACAACAAACAGGAAAATCGATGTATGTTAAAGTCTTTGTTTATTTTTAGCGTAGTCCTCACCTCACCTCTACCCGTCTTTTTAATATAACTGATTCTACCTAATTAAGTACTAATAAGTGTCACCGACAGTCCTCTATACACAGGGCCTGCATGGAGACAGATGAAACTGCAAGTGCTCCTGGAATGCACGGGCATTGCAGAACAACGCAAGATCCATCTAGGATCCCCAGCTTCGCTTGTCAACCTGGACGACCCCCTACGCTTCTGGAGCGAGCTTTGATGGCTGGACTAGACGTGTGCGACGCGCCGACTCGCCGCCGCCGACGTCATTTTTTCGACGCCGCCGCCGCCGATCTGCGTTTCGGCGTAAAATCGGCGCGAGTCTAAAGTGTTTTAGAACTTTACATTTATGCATGTAAGTTGTAATTCCGTACATAAAAATGATAACTAAGTATATAGGTATGTTGTATACCTTTCTGAATGTGTAGATATAAGTAAATTACGATAAAAAATCATCAAAATCGGTTCATTGATTTTTGAAATAATTGTGAACATACCTAGGTACATAACATACATACGGGTTAAATACAGAACCTCCTTTTTTGAAGTCGGTTAAAAATACTTTTAATTTGCTGTTTTTGTTGATTGTAGATTAATGTTTGTGATTTTAAATTGTTTTTTTTTTAATTGCATCTGATTTTTAGTAAAAATAATTCTACAATATACAATTCAGACAGTTTTATTAAAATTATCTGCACCTAAATTACGCCGAAAACACGCCGCCGCCGCCGATTTTCGACCGGCGTCCGCCACCGGGGATTTTAGCATCGGCGCAAATGTCTGCTGGAGTAACGACATCGACAGGCTATTGCCCTGAGGCTGTATATGTGTGTATGTGGAAGCAAGTAGGTACCTACTTAGATCAAAAATGTTTGTGATGGGAGCAAATAGGTTCTATCAATTTGTTGTCTTAATTTTAATAACAACAAAGCACCAACAAAGCAACGGTTAGTGACGTAGACGTTTTTGATCAAGTATGTATTTACCTACAGTCACTTTACTTGATCAAGAAATCATGGGTTCGATGCCCGGATTAGTTTTCACTTAGATATCCCTAGAGGGGAAGCTTTTTAACAATGTTTAAAATTTATACCTATTCTCATAGGGTTGTCACCTGGTTGCATGTGAACTTAAACGTTTATGTTTGTTAACTGTACAATGGTTAGGCATTTTTGTCTAAGCACAACACCAAAGCACAACACTTAAGTCTAATTTTTTATATAACTTGCCCTATTTTACACAATCTTTAGAGATTGTGTAAAATAAAGTAAACTCTCGCTAAATACTTTATTCTCAGTTTTAATTTAATGTGCACGACCTGTCGTTTGCCTCCCAACTGAGCCCCAGCGGAGCGTCCGTGAACCGTTGGTGAGAGCTCATGTGTGCGTGAGCTGCGCTATGTGTGAGTGTCCCTACAGTGGGCCGCTTATATGAAGCTTCCTCTCTGTAGCAGTGGTGTAACTATAAGGTGGCATTTCGGCAAAATGCCACGGGCCCCCAGCCGGCAGGGGCCCCCGACCCGAAAATATAAACTTTAACGTTGGTCGAGCTTCTTTAAAAATTGGGCAGGAGAGGCCCCATCCGATTTATTTGCCACGGGCCTCAAACACTATAGTTACGCCACTGCTCTGTAGGGATATCTACTCATGTGCTCTGGGTTCCTAACCTTGAAAATAAACCTATAAATAGAGCTACCAATAAATAATAATTATTCAACCGCCTAAAAACAAATCCTTATGTTTGAGATCGCATAATGAAGTTTTCTTTTATTGATGACTATAAAAAACGGCTAGTAAGAGATAGGTAGATAGGGTGGATGCTCCTAAGGCCGCCCCCACAAAAAGCTTTTTTATATAGCTTGCTCCAATGGGAAAATAGCTTTAGAATAAGGCAGCATTTTTTTGCACCCCTATCCCTAAATTATCGCTGAGAACGAGTGTTGTTGTTTATGAAATTGTTTAATTTCTTATAAACTTGCTACTTTTCGAGCGTCGTTTGGTAGGTAGCTTACGTATCATAATGTTTAAGACTTGTTGAAATTTAATTTGTTATTCGTAATATTTGACATCTTGTAATACTGATTTAACTGTTAACACGATTATTTTGCGTATTTAAAGATAAAAAAGGGGCGACGGACTAAGGAAAACCAATAGTATGAGGTACCTACCTGAGGTCAGCAGGGGGTGCCGGTTTTAGAATTTGGGTTATTCCTAAGGTCCGGCCCTATTGGATAAACTTGATATTGAGTATATTAACCATATAAAAATTGTCTTAGTGTTTGTCAAGGTTGTTAAAAAAAATTATATCTATTTCTTCAAAAATTCTATTAATTTCGGAAAAGGGTATATTTTTTTGGTGGGAAATGAAGTAAAATGAAAACGAGGATAAATTCTTAAGTCGGCACCCACTGCCGACCTCAGGTACCTCGTACTACTGTACGGCACCCCTGTTTTTCTTTAAGTACGCAAAATAATTGAGTTAAATCACTATAACACGATGCCAAATATTACGCAAAACAAATTAAATTGCAACAACAAGTCTTAAATATTATAATACGTAATTCATTTCTTACCAAACGACGCTCGAAAAGTAGCAATTTTGTAAGAAATTCAGCGATTTACGCACATGCGCATGTTCTGTCCAATTGAGGGAAAGGGGTGCAAAAAATGCTGCATTATCTTAAAACTACATATTTTCTCATTGGAGCAATACTATATTATAAAAATACCCATTGTGACTAAATGGCACCAAAACGCTAATATCGACAGAAATAGAACGAAGTGCCGACTTTTGGGGGGGTGCCGGCCTTAGGACTATGTAACTACATACCTACCTAGGTACAACTACAAAGCTTAGATAAATATCATACCTAGGTACCTAATTCAGTTCCTATAGAACGGATAAACGGAAGATTACCGAGCGGGGTGGGTGGGGGAACGTGGCGTTTGAGTGGAACGGCTGTGCGACCTTGCGAGGGCGAGGTCACCCCGCGCCCTGCACCTACCTACCTGTTCGGACGTCACTAACCGCCATACCCACTCGCTCGCCCGTGCCTACCCAATACCCATCGATATACATATATAATATGTTACAGCCAAAGTAATTAATTAGCTTTTATTCATAATGACTGGCAATTATAAATAATATCTAAATTGTCCAGATATTGTGGCCGATTCTGTTGTACACAATCTCTAAATCTAAACTAAAATGACAGGTCTAAATATATTCCTGTCTCTTTCACAATCCTCCCTGCTGAAGGGGATAGCACTATTTTTAAACCTGTCAATTTAGTTTAGGTTTAGAGATTGTGTACAACAGAATTAGCCACATTATTCATAATATCATGTCAAACCAGACATTATTCATAATAGCAGGTGAACGGTCAAACTGATAAATACGGCCCGACTTGTTTCCCCTCCCGCATCTCATTCCTTTGTGTTGTAGCGTGATCACCACGATCTCGTAATCTAAACTACCATATCCTAACCTAACCTAACCTAGCCTAAAATTCCTGATGTAGACCGTGCCAAAGCTGATGATAGAAACATTATAGGCATAGCTGTTGTAATTTCTCCGGAGACAGCTATAGAGATAAGTAAGTACCTCACGAAAATAAGTAGGTATTATTAAATGCCTGCCATTTCGCCCGCGTGGATTTAGGTTTTTAAAAATCCCGCAGGAACTCTTTGTTTTCCCTAAGCTCCTTTGAGCTCATACTGTTAAAAGTGGCGCATTCAAATGGAACTATAGTAATAAGTATTAATTTTTTAATAGCTCTTTCCCATCCTAAAGTTTTCCCAATGAAAGTCCCATCAAAATCAGTTCAGCAATTCGGAGACAGACAAACACAAATTTAAATGCACCCTATGATAATCCAGACGTTTAAAGGTTCCTGTGCAATCCGGGTTCCAAGTTATATGGGATACTGATGATTGTGATGGCTGTAATTTCTAAACTACAAAACCGGTGACCTTGAAATATTCTCTCTGACCCTATCAGTTGTACCGATTTTCACAGGACTTTCACAGACAGTTGTTGTACAAGATAATATCTAGGCTTCTTTCGATTTATGCCGGCAGTTCTCACTGCTGGGTTTTCAAATAACCTAAATCCGCACAGACGAAGACATGGCCTGGGCACCAGCTAGTTATCACTACCTAATACATACTTACCTATAACACAAAGTCTGTCTGTCACGATAAACTTAAAAACTACTGAATGGATTGATCGGATGTGGTTTCCACCAAATGGACAAAATGATTCATGAGAAAAGTTTAGGTGTACCTACTTATTAATGTTAAGGTTTTGTGTAACTGCTCATCCACACGTTCGCCAACATGCTGGCCCATCTTATGGCCCAATATGTTGGCCCAACGTGTAGAGCGGGAGTTGGAAGGTATTGGAACGATGGCCCGCAAGTTGGCCCGGAGCATACTGAACGACCTTCCAACGTGTGGACGCGAACACAAACTCCTCGCCCAACACCTTCCAACATATCCGCCATCATGTTGGAAAACGTGTAGAGGCGCCTTAAATTGGTTAAAATATGGCGATAATTGCTGAAAATGTCGGAAAAAGTCAAAGCCACCTGGGAGCTTTAATCGAAAACGCTGCCCTACCCGCCTTTGGTAATTAATCCTTTTGAGATATTAACAAAACAATATATGGTTGGGATAGTAGCGGGTAATTACCTACTACACGTGCGAAACCGGAGCGGGTCGCTAGTTATGTACCTATAAATATTATTTTAATAATATATTAATTAATACCTATATTATTTTAATAATGTTAAATGGTAGGGGTAGAGGACGAGGCCGGGGGCTGCGCTCGGGTCGTGATGACGGCTCGGCCTTGGCCGTGATCGCGCGCTCGATATAGCGCCGACCCGCCGCCACCCCCACACCCCCCACACCCTCACACCCCCTACACCCGCAGCCTCACGGCCTCACCCTACACCCCACATTTCCTCACACCACTCGAAATTTCTGATGTTCTCTGGTTATTTCTGTAATGTTAAGTAAACCCACCTACGTCACCGATTTCAGTTGCAATTGTGACGCAATTGGTTCATAATATAAACAATACAATTTACCTTCGTGTTCACTGGCTTCGCAACTGCTGGACACAGGCCACCTCTACTATAGGAGAGATAGATTTAGAGCTTAGATTCGCCACGCTCCTCCACGCGGGTTGGCGGGCTCCCCTCCTAAGACTAGATTACTATAATTATTATTCAATGAGGAGTAAGTAAAATCGGGTTGCAATAATTAGGTGTATCTAGATATTGTAGTGTAGATAAAGGAATAATAGGCATTTATTTACTTAGGTCTTATCTAGTATATATGTATCTTGAAAACGTTATGAAAAAAGTGATATTTTTAATAAAGACCTTCTGATATAATAAAATCTAAATCGAGAGGAGCCAAATTGAATTGATACCTAGGTACTAACTTACTAAGTACCAATACAATTGATTACCTACCGCCTTATATTATGATGAAAACTGAAAGCACAAAGGACACTCGGAGTCGGAGACAGTGGCGACGTCCCGGTTTTAAGCAAAATCAATGCCAACCGATATAAATACACTCAAAACCACTTAGTAGGCAGACAACGTATATACCTACTCGTACTATAAAAAAACGTATCAGAAAAAGTATCAAGGTCGAGAAGCGAATGATATCATTTATGGAGCGCTTGTCCCTGAACTCTAGCTGTTAGGCGCGACTCGCGAGTGACGCACGCCACTCAAATATCACCGACCCTGAACCTATATAAAAATACAGCTTTGGTAATGTCAAGCTAGCAGCGCCTACGCTCTAAGCGCTCGTACGCATTAGCGGTTGCGGTAGCGGCGCGGCTAGCCGCTTTTGTATTTTTATATGCAACCGCTCATTTTGTACGCACTAAACCGCGACGAAATTCCAACCGCGGCAGTTGAATGGGAGGCAGCAGCCCGCTTCGCGGCTGGCCGCCATGTTGCCTATACGCACTAGGCGATTCAGTTCGCGGCGTGCCGCAGGTGTGTTGTCAACAAAGAAAATAAGCAATATGGAATTGTGAAGCAGCAGATTATAAAAACAGAGACCTAAAATGAAAACAATGGAAAGAATTAGAAGATATTTTTGGAAAATATCTACTATAGTATGAATTTTAATTCAATTCCAGATTTGACAATTTCAGTGTTGCAACGTTATGACAAGTACTAAATAGTGACGTTGCGAAATTATTCGATACGGAAAAAGAATATTTCCGTATCGATTCCTCTCGTTTATAGTAGTATATCTAAACACCTACTACTTTAATAGAAACTAAGTAACTATATCTGGAAATTAAATATTTCTGAACGGATAATTTAGTTATGACGATTAATTTTATTAAGGATCTGAGAGTTTTCTTTAATAATTGTGTGTGAAATAAATAAAAAACTGCAATTTGTTCATCTATTGGTACCCAGTCATTTATTGGTATCGTCACCCTAGGTACTTTGTCTTAGATCGGTAATAGGTAATCACTACGCTTGTGGGACAGAGGTTTGAATGAATTCCTATGATTTTATGTAGTGTATAAGATTATTTAATGATTTATGATAATATTATCAAGGATATAATTTATTGTATGGAGAGGTTGTAAATTCTGAGCGGTCGGTAATAGAAACAGTAAAAACGTTAATAGAAACAAGTCTCATTCCATGGGTCGGCAATAGAAACAAATGCCTTTTCAGATGAAAATATTATTTATTAATTATTGTGTGATTGAATACTGAATTTAAGCACTGAATTTCAAAGAACACACTATCATAATCATAAATTATTTGAAACTTCTTTTCTAGCATAACGGCTTATATATCGTAATTTTCTGAAGTAAATCCGAAGTCAGCTTAAACTGGCGGTAATAGAAGCGTTTACGTTATATCAGGAAATTAAATATTTCTGAACGGATAATTTAGTTATGACGATTAATTTTATTAAGGATCTGAGAGTTTTCTTTAATAATTGTGTGTGAAATAAATAAAAAAATGTGATCATGAAGGAACATGAGAAATAAAACAAATAGATGTATTATGGTAATATTTTATTTTATAAATCGTCGCCGTCATCGCTATCGCTATCGCTGTCACTTTCTGTAACATTTATTATAAATGTGTCTGTGATATTGTCAGTTAACATATCTAGCCTACTCATTTTTGACAACACAACATGGGATACGCATTTAGACCATTCGGGCGGATCCAGGGGGGGGGTCATGGGGTCATGACCCCCCCCTGGACTGTGTCCAGGACCTAGGTGGACCACTAATAAAAATTGTTAAACATAATGTTTTTATATATTTTTGTCACAATATAGATTTAGTGTAAGTTCCTTCAATATTTAATCAATTTAATATAATACTTTGTATGAGAATCTAATCGTGGCTAAGAGCTTCAATGATTGAAGAACGTCTAACCGGACTGGTACTTCTCCACATCCTTAAAAACTTACCCATTGAAGTAGATGAAGTGATAACGCGTTTGTTATTCAAATATAGGTATTTTTATGTACAGTAATTACTTACATCTATACTTGATAATTATAATAAAGCGGAAGAGTTTCTTTGTTTGTTTGTTTGAACGCGCTAATCTCTGGACGTACTTGTCGGATTTGAGAAATTCGCATTTCGTAGTACAATTTTTAGGGAAGGTTATAGGCTGTTTAATATCCCTAAAATCCTTCCTTAAGGGGATAAAATGGGAGTAGGAAGGTCATATGAAAGTTCTATGTTTTCGACAGTTACATATAAGAAAATAGGCATTTAGATTATAAATTTTTAATAATAAAAACCTGTATAATTTATTTTTGAAAATCTCCCCTTTAGGGTGGTAAAATAGGGGATGAAAGTTTTTATGTGAAATAATTATTGTTATTATTAACTTGAAATTTGGAAGATAGGTTCTTTCTAGATCGTAGATATAATATCAGCCTAGAAAATATTTTACAAAATATATATATATATATATATTTCCTCCTCTATGGGGTAAAATGGGTAACATGAAAGTTGTATGTTTTTGAAGTTACAGATACTGAAATCGGCATGTACTTAAGTTATTAGTTTTAAATAATAAAAACCTACTTAAATTAAGGTTGGTAAAATAGGGGATGGAAGTTTGTACAGTAGTAGTAAGTTAATAATATAGTCTAGTCAACAAGTTCAAAAACGTGAAATATAGAGATAAAGGACTTAAAAATATGAGCGATTGCTCATTCGATTTTGAATCACTTCTAGAAAAATGTTTTTGAAGGATTTTGGTGCAGGTTAAAAATTGCAGTTGTTATTAACAAAACAAGATGAAAAAAAAAATGATATTTATTTTTTTGTTAATAACTCGAAAAATATTTATATTTAAGCACTTTAAAAAAATTCCGTTTAAGAGGAGGAAATTTCCAATAAAAAAGTCCCAACTTCCGAAACTCCATCTCCATCCTTACTTCCTTACTAATATTATAAATGGGAAAGTGAGTTTGTTTGTATGTTTGTTCCGCTTTCACGCCGTAACTACTGAACTGATTTGGCTGAAATTTTGAATGGAGATAGAATATGCCCTGACTTAAAACATAGGCTACTTTATATCCTGGAAAAATGCACAGCTCCCACGGGATTTTGAAAACCCCGAAATCTATAGCTACAGCTATAGGTAGATTACTATAGTAAACTTCATTGATAGTAGGTATAAAGGTTGGAAAAGGGAGCGGGAACGGGAACCGGAAATCCACGATTCCCTCGGGATTTGTTTAAAACCGAAATTCACGCGGGCGAAGCCGCGGGCATTTTCTAGTTATTTATAATTTTAATTTGACGTTGAAAATAGGTTTCCGCGCGGCGGTTAAAGCATGCGCGCGCGAGAATTCAGCAATAAAAATATTATTTTTTTTGTAACGTACAATGTAATTTTAAAAACTGAAAATATTCTTTTATCTTCTTAACACTTGAAAGAATGAAAAGCCCTGAAGAAAAAAAAGTTTAATCACTATTTTTCAATAAGTTATTCAATTCATCATCATCATCATGATCAACCCATTACCGGCTCACTACAGAGCACGGGTCTCCTCTCAGAGTGAGAAGGGTTTTGGCCATAGTCTACCACGCTGGCCAAGCGGATTGGCAGACTTCACACGCCTTTGAGAACGTTATGGAGAACTCTCAGGCATGCAGGTTTCCTCACGATGTTTTCCTTCACCGTTAAAGCAAGTGATATTTAAATACTTAAAACGCACATAACTCCGAAAAGTTAGAGGTGCGTGCCCTGGATCGAACCCACGACCTCCGATTAGAAGTCGGTCGTCCTAACCACTAGGCTATCACAGCTATAGATTATTCAATTGTTAGCTAACAATTTTTTTCCCAATCTCCGTTGGCATAAACAATGTGATGAAAGGTATAAATAATTGGCCTAAAAATTTGAAACTTCGTGGAGCCCTTTGATATATACATATATATTTCATAAGATCCTGCGATAATTTTTCATAAAAATTTATTAATTTGTTAATTATGATTTTTTATAGCTATAAGATTTATATGATTATTATGATTTTTCAATAGTTTAAAAAAAATCATAACAAATTAATAAACTTTTATGAAAATTTATCGCAGGATCTTATGAAATATATATATCAGAAGGGCTCCACGAAGTTTAAAATTTTTAGGCCAATTATTATTATTTATACCTTTCATCACATTGTTTATGCCAACGGAGATTGGGAAAAAATTTGTTAGTTAACAATTCAATTACTTATTGAAAAATGGTGATAAACTTTTTTCTTCGGGGCTCGATTCGGGGCGGTATTAAGAAGATACTAGAATTTTTTCGAATTTTTAAAATCACATTTTATGTTATAAAAAAAATATTTTTATTGCTGAACTCTCGCGCGCGCATGCCGTAACAGACGCGTGGAAACGTATTTTCAACGTCAAATTAAAATTATAAATAATGAAGATAGAGTTTCAAAAGCTGAGACTTTTAGAAAGAGGAGAAAATTTCCGATAAAAAATCGGAAATTTTCTCCTCTTTAATAAACTTTTTTCATAATTGCTTAAATATAAATATTTTTCGAGTTATTAACAAAAAACGAAATATGATTTTTTTTCATCTTATTTTGTTATTAACAATTGCAATTTTTTTCCTGCACCAAAATACTTCAAAAACATTTTTTAGAGGTGATTCCGAATCGAATGAGCTATCGCTCATATTTTTAGGACCTTAATCTCTATTTTTCACGTTTTTGAACTTGTTGACTATACCTATATTATTAACTTAAAATTTGAAAGTTAGGTTCTTTCTAGGAGGTAGGCTTCAGCTAAAAATTTTACGTAAATCCACCCCAAAGGGGGTATATTATGACATGTATATTACGACATCAGTTTATGAACTTAAATACAATAATACAAAGATCCTGTAGATACTAATTATTATCGGACATGACTACAGATTGACGTGATTTTATGCAGTTGCATTTTTTTAGTTCAGGACCTGGAGAGTTGTCAGGCTACTATTTTATTCCGGGAAAACAAAGGGTTCCCGTGGGACTTTTGAAAAATATAATACCGCGGACGAAGTCGCGGGCAACAGTAGTACATTAATAAAATACCTACTTTTTACTTGTATCTATCATCTATGATTATAAAATTAAATTATAACTTTTTATCTTTCTATGTGACCCCCCCCTGGCACCAAAGCTGGATCCGCCCTTGCCATTCGGTAGCTGTAATTTTTTGAATGCCTTCCTTAAATAAATTTCTCACGTCTGTCAATTTGAAGGTTTTATTATTTTGAGCTACATGCCCCTTTACCTGCGCCCATATCAATTCGATAGGATTCAGCTCGCAATGGTAAGGAGGCAGTCTTAAAATCGTGATCCCATGTTGTGCTGCCATTTCGTCTACAGCGTACTTATGAAAAGACTCGTTATGTGGAATTAGTTCTAAAAGCGTAGCTTTAACCATATCTGGTTCATAATGAATATTTTTATTTAAAAGCCAGTCTTGAATGGCACGCTTTTTTCCAGCTCATTTTTGGTGCCGTTTCCAATTTTCGGGAGTGGTAAGGTGCATTATCCATCACCACAATTAAGTTTGGTCTTAATTTAGGTAAGACTCCAGCGAACCACTCCTCAAAACAAATAGATTCACTTAGAGTTCACAAGAAACTATAAACGTAACAACAAACACAACGTAACAAAACTTTAACAAAAACCCAACAAAATAACAAAATAACAAAATATCGATTCGCAATGAAATAAGATATTCGTGCAGTCAGACTTGGAGAATGAAGCTGAATGACAAGATAAACAAAATGGCGATAGCTGCACGAGCGCGCACGGGTTGCCAATACAGAAAACTATCTAGGCTCTTTTATTATAAGTTTTGTTTTTAATATAAAAAACAAAAATATTAACTTTTTATAAAATAAAGCAGCGGTTACTAATTAATAAATAATTATGTATTTATTTAAATAAAAATCAATAATTTAGTCTTTAATTGGCACACCAATATTATGATTACATAAACATAAATCTCGATTGTTTATCGATTTTTGTGTTCACCACTACACTATTATATGTGGTATCATTATTTTACAAAATGACAGTAGCTAATGTCAAATGTGGAATCGAATTATAATTCCGACTATAATTCTTCGTTTATGATAGACTGAACGCTGTTGTCAGACTTCAAGCGGTTCAACCGCCTGACGCGGTTCAACAGCGGCTCGCCGCCGGTGGCGGTGAACCGCTGTTTTAACCGCGTCAGGCGGCAAGAACCGCCTGGGCGGCTGACCGCTTGCGTATGAGCGCTATAGGTATTACATTCATCGCGAGGGTTCCGTTTTTACTTAGAACAGCGTTTATTTCTACAGTGAGTCAGAATGCAATTTAAAACCGTGATATTATAATTGCACGGACTTCTATCAGTCGTCTTCATTTCAAACAATTTTACTGGACCAATTCATTATTATGGATTAGTCTGGATTAATGACGAATTTTGTTTTGTCAAATTCACTAAATATGCGAAACGGTCACTGATTGGCTTTTAATGTCATTTTTGTAGCTGGATGCAATTCTAATAATACTGGTCTAAGATCCCGCTATACAACGACCTTCACCGAGATGTTTATTTGATGAAACTTATTTTATACTAGCTTTTGCCCGCGGCTTCGCCCGCGTGAATTTCGGTTTTTCACAAATCCTGAGGGATAAGTAGATTTCTGGTCCACCCGCCCCCCGCCGCGCGGCGGCGTACCGCGGTACCGCGTACGGCAGGCGCAGGGCGCAGGGGCGCGCGGCGCGGGGAGTTCCGTGCAGCGCGAGCGTCGCGGTCGGCCGTCGCACGCAGCGAAAATACCTATCAGGGCGTTTTTTACCGATTTCAACACAACTCCTTTTTTGAAAGTCGGTTAAAAAAGTAGCCTATGTTACTCCTTGGTTAATCTTCTACTTGTCTGTGAAAGTCCCGTCAAAATCGGTTCAGCCGTTCCGAAGATTAGCCCGTTCAAACAGACAGACAGACAAAAATTTTAAAAATGTGTGATTCGGTTATGGTATCGTTCAAATAACCATATGAGCTTAATATGTGGTAGTTATTTCGAAATTACAGACAGACACTTCAATTTTATTTATTAAGTATAGATTTAATTAAATATGTCAATAAATATATTGCATACTAGCTTTTGCCCGCGGCTTCGCCCGCGTGAATTTCGATTTTTCACAAATCCTGAGGGATAAGTAGATTTCTGGTCCACCCGCCCCCCGCCGCGCGGCGGCGTACCGCGGTACCGCCGACCGCGTACGGCCGCGGCGGGCGCAGGGCGCAGGGGCGCGGCGCGGGGAGCGCGAGCGTCCGCGTCGGCCGTCGCGATCGCGCGCAGCGAAAATACCTATCAGGGCGTTTTTAACTGTATTTACCGATTTCAACACAACTCCTTTTTTGAAAGTCGGTTAAAAAAGTAGCCTATGTTACTCCTTGGTTAATCCTCTACTTGTCTGTGAAAGTCCCGTCAAAATCGGTTCAGCCGTTCCGAAGATTAGCCCGTTCAAACAGACAGACAGACAGACAAAAATTTTAAAAACGTGTGATTCGGTTATGGTATCGTTCAAATAACCATATGAGCTTAATATGTGGTAGTTATTTCGAAATTACAGACAGACACTTCAATTTTATTTATTAGTATAGATATAGACTAGATGATGCCCACGGCTTCGCCCGTGTGGATTTAGGTTTTTAAAAATGCCGTGGGAACTTTTGATTTTCCAGAACAAAAAGTAGCTTATTTGCTAAGTAACCCGTCCCCAAAACGGAAAAATCCCGTGGGATCCCCACGATTTCGGAATGCAATTCCTTACAGCATCAGGGTTGAGGAGTTGGATATGTACCTACTCGAGTTCATTCAACGATAAAGTCTTTAATTGGTACCGCAATATCAATTTAAATAACCGAAAGTTTCTAAATCCCATTAGTTTTGGGGATCAGGTCCTCTACAGCATCAGGATTGAGGAGTTCGAATCCAAATTTTTTATAAAACAGGGTAGCAAAGTTTTTCTATCGATTAAAAAAAGAATTACTAAAATCGGTTCAGAAATCTCGGAGATATCGGTGTACATAGGTAGAAAAACACAACTCCTCCTTTATTGAAAGTCGGTTAAAAAAGTAGCCTATGTTACTCCCTGGTTAATTCTCTACTTGTATGTGAAAGTCCCGTCAAAATCGGTTCAGCCGTTCCGAAGATTAGCCCGTTCAAACAGACAGACAGACAGACAGACAGACAGACAGACAGACAGACAAAAATTTTAAAAACGTGTGATTCGGTTATGGTATCGTTCAAATAACCGTATGAGCTTAATATGAGGTAGTTATTTCGAAATTACAGACAGACACTTCAATTTTATTTATTAGTAGTATAGATTGGTTGCCTAACAAATTTCAGTCCAGGATATAATTAATTAATAATTAAAAAAAAAATATTTTTTAAACATTTCACCGGTTTGATTATTATTAGACAAATTCTATACCAATCGAAAGTATGAAGCCCATAGAATATGCAAACGTTAGGTTACCTATAATTCTTTTCTGGTCTCAACTCTCGGGTAGCCAGGTGTAAACATGCTGGTGAACTTAGCAGAGCATTTCCCAGCAGAGCATAAACAAAATAGAGTTCTCTTCGCATGCACAAGAGTTCTATAGTTCCTGATACTTTTTATCGATAGTTCTATCGATTTCACCTCAAAAATGACGATTGAAAAAAAGTGAGAAATGCTCTGCTAACTTCCCGTAGCAGATCACTTTTCGCAGATCTGAATAAAAATCGACACGTGTATGCAGTCTGATGAGTTCTATAGTTCCCTATACTTTTTATGAATAGTTCTGTCGATTTCGTCTATAAAAAGTCGATCATATAAAATTCGAAAAAAAATCATATAAAAATTTAAAAAAAAGCTAACAACTAAAACTCTTCATTTTCTCTTAGAACAGTATCAGACCTATAATATAAAACCAAATTTGAAACCAGAACTCACGTAAAAGTGCCAGCAGAGCATAGTAGTATTGGACACTAATTGGATTTTGAGAAAAAAATTCTTTTAAATTTTTTTGTCACAGCTAGCGGCTAGAACTCTTCTGTTTATCTTAGACTAGCACAAGACCTATAATCCAGAACAAAACTTTAAACCAGAACTCACGTAAAAGTGCCAGCAGAGCATACTAGTATTGGACACTAATTGTATTTTGAGAAAAAAATTCTTTTAAATTTTTTTATCACAGCTAGCGGCTAGAACTCTTCTGTTTATCTTAGACTAGCATAAGACCTATAATCAAGAACAAAATTTAAAACTAGAACTCACGTAAAAGTGCCAGCAGAGCATACTAGTATTGGACACTAATTGAATTTTGAGAAAAAAATTCTTTTAAATTTTGTTATCGGAGCTAGCGGCTAGAACTCTTCTGTACATCTTAGACTAGCATAAGACCTATTATCTAGAACAAAATTTAAAACCAGAACTCACGTAAAAGTGCCAGCAGAGCATAGTAGTATTGGACACTAATTGTATTTTGAGAAAAAAATTATTTTAAATTTTTCAATCGGAGCTAGCGGCTAGAACTCTTCTGTTTATCTTAGACTAGCATAAGACCTATAATCCAGAACAAAATTTAAAACTAGAACTCACGTAAAAGTGCCAGCAGAGCATACTAGTATTGGACACTAATTGAATTTTGAGAAAAAAATTCTTTTAAATTTTGTTATCGGAGCTAGCGGCTAGAACTCTTCTGTACATCTTAGACTAGCATAAGACCTATTATCTAGAATAAAATTTAAAACCATAACTCACGTAAAAGTGCCAGCAGAGCATAGTAGTATTGGACACTAATTGGATTTTGAGAAAAAAATTCTTTTAAATTTTTTTGTCACAGCTAGCGGCTAGAACTCTTCTGTTTATCTTAGACTAGCAAAAGGCCTATAATCTAGAATAAAATTTAAAACCAGAACTCACGTAAAAGTGCCAGCAGAGCATACTAGTATTGGACACTAATTGTATTTTGAGAAAAAAATTCTTTTAAATTTTGTTATCGGAGCTAGCGGCTAGAACTCTTCTGTTTATCTTAGACTAGCATAAGACCTATAATAAAAAATAAAATTAAAAACCAGAACTCACGTAAAAGTGCCAGCAGAGCATACTAGTATTGGACACTAATTGTATTTTGAGAAAAAAATTCTTTTAAATTTTGTTATCGGAGCTAGCGGCTAGAACTCTTCTGTATATCTTAGACTAGCATAAGACCTATTATCTAGAATAAAATTTAAAACCAGAACTCACGTAAAAGTGCCAGCAGAGCATACTAGTTTTGGACACTAATTGTATTTTGAGAAAAAAATTCTTTTAAATTTTTTTATCACAGCTAGCGGCTAGAACTCTTCTGTTTATCTTAGACTAGCATTAAACCTATAATCCAGAACAAAATTTAAAACCAGAACTCACGTAAAAGTGCCAGCAGAGCATAGTAGTATTGGACACTAATTGGATTTTGAGAAAAAAATTATTTTAAATTTTTTTGTCACAGCTAGCGGCTAGAACCCTTCTGTTTATCTTAGACTAGCATAAGACCTATAATCCAGAATAAAATTTAAAACCAGAACTAACGTAAAAGTGCCAGCAGAGCATAGTAGTATTGGACACTAATTGGATTTTGAGAAAAAAATTCTTTTAAATTTTTTTATCACAGCTAGCGGCTAGAACTCTTCTGTTTATCTTAGACTAGCATAAGACCTATAATCCAGAACAAAATTTAAAACCAGAACTCACGTAAAAGTGCCAGCAGAGCATAGTAGTATTGGACACTAATTGGATTTTGAGAAAAAAATTATTTTAAATTTTTTTGTCACAGCTAGCGGCTAGAACCCTTCTGTTTATCTTAGACTAGCATAAGACCTATAATCCAGAATAAAATTTAAAACCAGAACTAACGTAAAAGTGCCAGCAGAGCATAGTAGTATTGGACACTAATTGGATTTTGAGAAAAAAAATATTTTAAATTTTGTTATCACAGCTAGCGGCTAGAACTCTTCTGTTTATATTAGACCAGCATAAGACCTATAATCAAGAATAAAATTTAAAACCAGAACTCACGTAAAAGTGCCAGCAGAGCATACTAGTATTGGACACTAATTGTATTTTGAGAAAAAAATTCTTTTAATTTTTTTTATCACAGCTAGCGGCTAGAACTCTTCTGTTTATCTTAGACTAGCATAAGACCTATAATTCAGATCAAAATTTGAAATCAGAACTCACGTAAAAGTGCCAGCAGAGCATAGTAGTATTGGACACTAATTGGATTTTGAGAAAAAAATTCTTTTAAATTTTGTTATCGGAGCTAGCAGCTAGAACTCTTCTGTTTATCTTAGACTAGCATAAGACCTATAATAAAAAACAAAATTAAAAACCAGAACTCTCGTAAAAGTGCCAGCAGAGCATACTAGTATTGGACACTAATTGTATTTTGAGAAAAAAATTCTTTTAAATTTTTTTGTCACAGCTAGCGGCTAGAACCCTTCTGTTTATCTTAGACTAGCATAAGGCCTAAAATCTAGAATAAAATTTAAAACCAGAACTCACGTAAAAGTGCCAGCAGAGCATACTAGTATTGGACACTAATTGTATTTTGAGAAAAAAATTATTTTAAATTTTGTTATCGGAGCTAGCGGCTAGAACTCTTCTGTTTATCTTAGACTAGCATAAGACCTATAATAAAAATCAAAATTAAAAACCAGAACTCACGTAAAAGTGCCAGCAGAGCATAGTAGTATAGGACACTAATTGTATTTTGAGAAAAAAATTCTTTTAAATTTTGTTATCGGAGCTAGCAGCTAGAACTCTTCTGTTTATCTTACACTAGCATAAGACCTATAATAAAAAACAAAATTAAAAACCAGAACTCACATAAAAGTGCCAGCAGAGCATACTAGTATTGGACACTAATTGTATTTTGAGAAAAAAATTCTTTTAAATTTTTTTGTCACAGCTAGCGGCTAGAACTCTTCTGTTTATCTTAGACTAGTATAAGACCTATAATTCAGATCAAAATTTGAAACCAGAACTCACGTAAAAGTGCCAGCAGAGCATAGTAGTATTGGACACTAATTGGATTTTGAGAAAAAAATTCTTTTAAATTTTGTTATCGGAGCTAGCAGCTAGAACTCTTCTGTTTATCTTAGACTAGCATAAGACCTATAATAAAAAACAAAATTAAAAACCAGAACTCTCGTAAAAGTGCCAGCAGAGCATACTAGTATTGGACACTAATTGTATTTTGAGAAAAAAATTCTTTTAAATTTTTTTGTCACAGCTAGCGGCTAGAACCCTTCTGTTTATCTTAGACTAGCATAAGGCCTAAAATCTAGAATAAAATTTAAAACCAGAACTCACGTAAAAGTGCCAGCAGAGCATACTAGTATTGGACACTAATTGTATTTTGAGAAAAAAATTCTTTTAAATTTTGTTATCGGAGCTAGCGGCTAGAACTCTTCTGTTTATCTTAGATTAGCATAAGACCTATAATAAAAAACAAAATTGAAAACCAGAACTCACGTAAAAGTGCCAGCAGAGCATACTAGTATTGGACACTAATTGTATTTTGAGAAAAAAATTCTTTTAAATTTTTTTGTCACAGCTAGCGGCTAGAACCCTTCTGTTTATCTTAGACTAGCATAAGGCCTAAAATCTAGAATAAAATTTAAAACCAGAACTCACGTAAAAGTGCCAGCAGAGCATACTAGTATTGGACACTAATTGTATTTTGAGAAAAAAATTCTTTTAAATTTTGTTATCGGAGCTAGCGGCTAGAACTCTTCTGTTTATCTTAGACTAGCATAAGACCTATAATAAAAAACAAAATTAAAAACCAGAACTCACGTAAAAGTGCCAGCAGAGCATACTAGTATTGGACACTAATTGTATTTTGAGAAAAAAATTCTTTTAAATTTTTTTGTCACAGCTAGCGGCTAGAACTCTTCTGTTTATCTTAGACTAGTATAAGACCTATAATCTTGAACAAAATTTAAAACCAGAACTCACGTAAAAGTGCCAGCAGAGCATACTAGTATTGGGCACTAATTGTATTTTGAGAAAAAAATTCTTTTAAATTTTGTTATCGGAGCTAGCAGCTAGAACTCTTCTGTTTATCTTACACTAGCATAAGACCTATAATCCAGAACAAAATTTGAAACCAGAACTCACTTAAAAGTGCCAGCAGAGCATAGTAGTTTTGGACACTAATTGTATTTTGAGAAAAAAAATCTTTTAATTTTTTTTATTTGAGCTAGCGGCTAGAACTCTTCTGTTTGTCTTACACTAGCATAAGACCTATAATCCAGATCAAAATTTGAAACCAGAACTCACTTAAAAGTGCCAGCAGAGCATAGTAGTATTGGACACTAATTGTATTTTGAGAAAAAAAATCTTTTAATTTTTTTTATTTGAGCTAGCGGCTAGAACTCTTCTGTTTATCTTACACTAGCATAAGCCCTATAATCCAGAACAAAATTTGAAACCAGAACTCACTTAAAAGTGCCAGCAGAGCATAGTAGTATTGGACACTAATTGTATTTTGAGAAAAAAAATCTTTTAAATTTTTTTGTCACAGCTAGCGGCTAGAACTCTTCTGTTTATCTTAGACTAGTATAAGACCTATAATCTAGAACAAAATTTAAAACCAGAACTCACGTAAAAGTGCCAGCAGAGCATACTAGTATTGGACACTAATTGTATTTTGAGAAAAAAAATCTTTTAAATTTTTATATCGGAGCTAGCGGCTAGAACTCTTCTGTTTATCTTAGACTAGTATAAGACCTATAATCTAGAACAAAATTTAAAACCAGAACTCACGTAAAAGTGCCAGCAGAGCATACTAGTATTGGACACTAATTGTATTTTGAGAAAAAAATTCTTTTAATTTTTTTTATTTGAGCTAGCGGCTAGAACTCTTCTGTTTATCTTACACTAGCATAAGACCTATAATCCAGAACAAAATTTGAAACCAGAACTCACTTAAAAGTGCCAGCAGAGCATAGTAGTATTGGACACTAATTGTATTTTGAGAAAAAAAATCTTTTAAATTTTTTTGTCACAGCTAGCGGCTAGAACTCTTCTGTTTATCTTACACTAGCATAAGACCTATAATCCAGAACAAAATTTGAAACCAGAACTCACTTAAAAGTGCCAGCAGAGCATAGTAGTATTGGACACTAATTGTATTTTGAGAAAAAAAAATCTTTCAAGTTTTCTGGTTTCAAATTTTGATCCGGATTATAGGTCTTATGCTAGTGTAAGATAAAAAGAAGAGTTCTAGCCGCTAGCTCAAATAAAAAAATTAAAAGAATTTTTTCTCAAAATACAATTAGTGTCCAATACTAGTATGCTCTGCTGGCACTTTTACGTGAGTTGTGGTTTTAAATTTTGTTCTGGTTTATAGGTCTTATGCTAGTCTAAGATAAACAGAAGAGTTCTAGCCGCTAGCTGTGATAAAAAAATTTAAAAGAATTTTTTTCTCAAAATCCAATTAGTGTCCAATACTACTATGCATTGCTGGCACTTTTACGTGAGTTCTGGTTTCAAATTTTATTCTGGATTATAGGTCTTATACTAGTCTAAGATAAACAGAATAGTTCTAGCCGCTAGCTCAAATAAAAAAAATTAAAAGAATTTTTTTCTCAAAATACAATTAGTGTCCAATACTAGTATGCTCTGCTGGCACTTTTACGTGAGTTCTGGTTTTAACTTTTGTTCTAGATTATAGGTCTTATGCTAGTCTAAGATAGACAGAAGAGTTCTAGCCCCTAGCACCAATATAAAAATTTAAAAGAATTTTTTTCTCAAAATCCAATTAGTGTCCAATACTACTATGCTCTGCTGGCACTTTTACGTGAGTTCTGGTTTCTAATTTTGTTCTGGATTATAGGTCTTATACTAGTCTAAGATAAACAGAAGAGTTCTAGCCGCTAGCTGTGACAAAAAAATTTAAAAGATTTTTTTTCTCAAAATACAATTAGTGTCCAATACTAGTATGCTCTGCTGGCACTTTTACGTGAGTTCTGGTTTTAAATTTTATTCTGGATTATAGGTCTTATGCTAATCTAAGATAAACAGAAGAGTTCTTGCCGCTAGCTGTGATAAAAAAATTTAAAAGATTTTTCTCAAAATACAATTAGTGTCCAGCACTACTATGCTCTGCTGGCACTTTTACGTGAGTTCTGGTTTTAAATTTTGTTCTGGATTATAGACCTTATGCTAGTCTAAGATAAACAGAAGAGTTCTAGCCGCTAGCTCAAATAAAAAAAATTAAAATATTTTTTTTCTCAAAATACAATTAGTGTCCAATACTAGTATGCTCTGCTGGCACTTTTACGTGAGTTCTGGTTTTAAATTTTGATCTGAATTATAGATCTTATGCTAATCTAAGATAAACAGAAGAGTTCTTGCCGCTAGCTGTGATAAAAAAATTTAAAAATATTTTTTTCTCAAAATACAATTAGTGTCCAGCACTACTATGCTCTGCTGGCACTTTTACGTGAGTTCTGGTTTTAAATTTTGTTCTAGATTATAGGTCTTATGCTAGTCTAAGATAAACAGAAGAGTTCTAGTCGCTAGCTGTGATAAAAAAATTTAAAAGATTTTTTTTCTCAAAATACAACTAGTGTCCAATACTAGTATGTTCTGCTGGCACTTTTGCGTGAGTTCTGGTTTTAAATTTTGTTCTATATTATAGGTATTATGCTAGTTTAAGATAAACAGAAGAGTTCTAGCCGCTAGCTGTGATAAAAAAATTTAAAAGAATTTTTTTCTCAAAATACAATTAGTGTCCAATACTAGTATGCTCTGCTGGCACTTTTACGTGAGTTCTGGTTTTAAATTTTGTCCTAGATTATAGGTCTTATGCTAGTCTAAGATAAGCAGAAGAGTTCTAGCCGCTAGCTGCGATAACAAAATTTAAAAGAATTTTTTTCTCAAAATACAATTAGTGTCCAATACTAGTATGCTCTGCTGGCACTTTTACGTGAGTTCTGGTTTTAAATTTTGTTCTGGATTATAGGTCTTATGCTAGTCTAAGATAGACAGAAGAGTTCTAGCCCTTAGCTCCAATATAAAAATTTAAAAGATTTTTTTTCTCAAAATACAATTAGTGTCCAATACTACTATGCTCTGCTAGAACTTTTAAGTGAGTTCTGGTTTCAAATTTTATTCTGGATTATAGGTCTTATGCTAGTGTAAGATAAACAGAAGAGTTCTAGCCGCTAGCTCAAATAAAAAAAATTAAAAGAATTTTTTTCTCAAAATACAATTAGTGTCCAATACTAGTATGCTCTGCTGGCACTTTTACGTGAGTTCTGGTTTTAAATTTTGTTCTAGATTATAGGTCTTATACTAGTCTAAGATAAACAGAAGAGTTCTAGCCGCTAGCTCCGATATAAAAATTTAAAAGATTTTTTTTCTCAAAATACAATTAGTGTCCAATACTAGTATGCTCTGCTGGCACTTTTACGTGAGTTCTGGTTTTAAATTTTGTTCTAGATTATAGGTCTTATACTAGTCTAAGATAAACAGAAGAGTTCTAGCCGCTAGCTGTGACAAAAAAATTTAAAAGATTTTTTTTCTCAAAATACAATTAGTGTCCAATACTACTATGCTCTGCTGGCACTTTTAAGTGAGTTCTGGTTTCAAATTTTGTTCTGGATTATAGGGCTTATGCTAGTGTAAGATAAACAGAAGAGTTCTAGCCGCTAGCTCAAATAAAAAAAATTAAAAGATTTTTTTTCTCAAAATACAATTAGTGTCCAATACTACTATGCTCTGCTGGCACTTTTAAGTGAGTTCTGGTTTCAAATTTTGTTCTGGATTATAGGTCTTATGCTAGTGTAAGACAAACAGAAGAGTTCTAGCCGCTAGCTCAAATAAAAAAAATTAAAAGAATTTTTTTCTCAAAATACAATTAGTGTCCAATACTAGTATGCTTTGCTGGCACTTTTACGTGAGTTCTGGTTTCAAATTTTATTCTGGATTATAGGTCTTATACTAGTGTAAGATAGACAGAAGAGTTCTAGCCGCTAGCTCAAATAAAAAAAATTAAAAGAATTTTTTTCTCAAAATACAATTAGTGTCCAATACTAGTATGCTCTGCTGGCACTTTTACGTGAGTTCTGGTTTTAAATTTTGTTCTAGATTATAGGTCTTATGCTAGTCTAAGATAGACAGAAGAGTTCTAGCCCCTACCTCCAATATAAAAATTTAAAAGAATTTTTTTCTCAAAATACAATTAGTGTCCAATACTAGTATGCTCTGCTGGCACTTTTACGTGAGTTGTGGTTTTAAATTTTGTTCTGGTTTATAGGTCTTATGCTAGTCTAAGATAAACAGAAGAGTTCTAGCCGCTAGCTGTGATAAAAAAATTTAAAAGAATTTTTTTCTCAAAATCCAATTAGTGTCCAATACTACTATGCATTGCTGGCACTTTTACGTGAGTTCTGGTTTCAAATTTTATTCTGGATTATAGGTCTTATACTAGTGTAAGATAAACAGAAGAGTTCTAGCCGCTAGCTCAAATAAAAAAAATTAAAAGAATTTTTTTCTCAAAATACAATTAGTGTCCAATACTAGTATGCTCTGCTGGCACTTTTACGTGAGTTCTGGTTTCAAATTTTGTTCTAGATTATAGGTCTTATGCTAGTCTAAGATAGACAGAAGAGTTCTAGCCCCTAGCTCCAATATAAAAATTTAAAAGAATTTTTCCTCAAAATCCAATTAGTGTCCAATACTACTATGCTCTGCTGGCACTTTTACGTGAGTTCTGGTTTCTAATTTTGTTCTGGATTATAGGTCTTATACTATTCTAAGATAAACAGAAGAGTTCTAGCCGCTAGCTCAAATAAAAAAAATTAAAAGAATTTTTTTCTCAAAATACAATTAGTGTCCAATACTAGTATGCTCTGCTGGCACTTTTACGTGAGTTCTGGTTTTAAATTTTGTTCTTGATTATAGGTCTTATGCTAGTCTAAGATAAACAGAAGAGTTCTAGCCGCTAGCTCCGATAACAAAATTTATAAGATTTTTTTTCTCAAAATACAATTAGTGTCCAATACTAGTATGCTCTGCTGGCACTTTTACGTGAGTTCTGGTTTTAAATTTTATTCTAGATTATAGGTCATATGCTAGTCTAAGATAAACAGAAGAGTTCTAGCCGCTAGCTCCGATAACAAAATTTAAAAGAATTTTTTTCTCAAAATCCAATTAGTGTCCAATACTACTATGCTCTGCTGGCACTTTTACTTGAGTTCTGGTTTCAAATTTTGTTCTTGATTATAGGTCTTATGCTAGTCTAAGATAAACAGAAGAGTTCTAGCCGCTAGCTCCGATAACAAAATTTATAAGAATTTTTTTCTCAAAATCCAATTAGTGTCCAATACTAGTATGCTCTGCTGGCACTTTTACGTGAGTTCTGGTTTCAAATTTTGTTCTGGATTATAGGTCTTATGCTAGTCTAAGATAAACAGAAGAGTTCTAGCCGCTAGCTGTGACAAAAAAATTTAAAAGAATTTTTTTCTCAAAATCCAATTAGTGTCCAATACTACTATGCTCTGCTGGCACTTTTACGTGAGTTCTGGTTTCAAATTTTGTTCTAAATTATAGGTCTTATGCTCGTCTAAGATAAACAGAAGAGTTCTAGCCGCTAGCTCTGATAAAAAATGTAAAAGAATGTTTTTCTCAAAATACAATTAGTGTCCAGCACTACTATGCTCTGCTGGCACTTTTACGTGAGTTCTGGTTTTAAATTTTGTTCTAGATTATAGGTCTTATGCTAGTCTAAGATATACAGAAGAGTTCTAGCCGCTAGCTCCGATAACAAAATTTAAAAGAATTTTTTTCTCAAAATACAATTAGTGTCCAATACTAGTATGCTCTGCTGGCACTTTTACGTGAGTTCTGGTTTCAAATTTTTTTCTGGATTATAGGTCTTATGCTAGTCTAAGATAAACAGAAGAGTTTTAGCCGCTAGCTGTGACAAAAAAATTTAAAAGATTTTTTTTCTCAAAATCCAATTAGTGTCCAATACTACTATGCTCTGCTGGCACTTTTACGTGAGTTCTGGTTTTAAATTTTGTTCTAGATTATAGGTCTTATGCTAGTCTAAGATATACAGAAGAGTTCTAGCCGCTAGCTCCGATAACAAAATTTAAAAGAATTTTTTTCTCAAAATACAATTAGTGTCCAATACTAGTATGCTCTGCTGGCACTTTTACGTGAGTTCTGGTTTCAAATTTTTTTCTGGATTATAGGTCTTATGCTAGTCTAAGATAAACAGAAGAGTTTTAGCCGCTAGCTGTGACAAAAAAAATTAAAAGATTTTTTTTCTCAAAATCCAATTAGTGTCCAATACTACTATGCTCTGCTGGCACTTTTACGTGAGTTTTTGTTACAAATTTTGTTCTGGATTATAGGTCTTATACTAGTCTAAGATAAACAGAAGAGTTCTAGCCGTTAGCTCTTATAAAAAAAATTAAAAGAATTTTTTTCTCAAAATACAATTAGTGTCCAATACTAGTATGCTCTGCTGGCACTTTTACGTGAGTTCTGGATTTAAATTTTATTCTAGATTTTAAACCTTATGCTAGTCTAAGATAAACAGAAGAGTTCTAGCCGCTAGCTCTTATAAAAAAAATTAAAAGAATTTTTTTCTCAAAATACAATTAGTGTCCAATACTAGTATGCTCTGCTGGCACTTTTACGTGAGTTCTGGATTTAAATTTTATTCTAGATTTTAAACCTTATGCTAGTGTAAGACAAACAGAAGAGTTCTAGCCGCTAGCTCAAATAAAAAAAATTAAAAGAATTTTTTTCTCAAAATACAATTAGTGTCCAATACTAGTATGCTTTGCTGGCACTTTTACGTGAGTTCTGGTTTCAAATTTTATTCTGGATTATAGGTCTTATACTAGTGTAAGATAGACAGAAGAGTTCTAGCCGCTAGCTCAAATAAAAAAAATTAAAAGAATTTTTTTCTCAAAATACAATTAGTGTCCAATACTAGTATGCTCTGCTGGCACTTTTACGTGAGTTCTGGTTTTAAATTTTGTTCTAGATTATAGGTCTTATGCTAGTCTAAGATAGACAGAAGAGTTCTAGCCCCTACCTCCAATATAAAAATTTAAAAGAATTTTTTTCTCAAAATACAATTAGTGTCCAATACTAGTATGCTCTGCTGGCACTTTTACGTGAGTTGTGGTTTTAAATTTTGTTCTGGTTTATAGGTCTTATGCTAGTCTAAGATAAACAGAAGAGTTCTAGCCGCTAGCTGTGATAAAAAAATTTAAAAGAATTTTTTTCTCAAAATCCAATTAGTGTCCAATACTACTATGCATTGCTGGCACTTTTACGTGAGTTCTGGTTTCAAATTTTATTCTGGATTATAGGTCTTATACTAGTGTAAGATAAACAGAAGAGTTCTAGCCGCTAGCTCAAATAAAAAAAATTAAAAGAATTTTTTTCTCAAAATACAATTAGTGTCCAATACTAGTATGCTCTGCTGGCACTTTTACGTGAGTTCTGGTTTCAAATTTTGTTCTAGATTATAGGTCTTATGCTAGTCTAAGATAGACAGAAGAGTTCTAGCCCCTAGCTCCAATATAAAAATTTAAAAGAATTTTTCCTCAAAATCCAATTAGTGTCCAATACTACTATGCTCTGCTGGCACTTTTACGTGAGTTCTGGTTTCTAATTTTGTTCTGGATTATAGGTCTTATACTATTCTAAGATAAACAGAAGAGTTCTAGCCGCTAGCTCAAATAAAAAAAATTAAAAGAATTTTTTTCTCAAAATACAATTAGTGTCCAATACTAGTATGCTCTGCTGGCACTTTTACGTGAGTTCTGGTTTTAAATTTTGTTCTTGATTATAGGTCTTATGCTAGTCTAAGATAAACAGAAGAGTTCTAGCCGCTAGCTCCGATAACAAAATTTATAAGATTTTTTTTCTCAAAATACAATTAGTGTCCAATACTAGTATGCTCTGCTGGCACTTTTACGTGAGTTCTGGTTTTAAATTTTATTCTAGATTATAGGTCATATGCTAGTCTAAGATAAACAGAAGAGTTCTAGCCGCTAGCTCCGATAACAAAATTTAAAAGAATTTTTTTCTCAAAATCCAATTAGTGTCCAATACTACTATGCTCTGCTGGCACTTTTACTTGAGTTCTGGTTTCAAATTTTGTTCTTGATTATAGGTCTTATGCTAGTCTAAGATAAACAGAAGAGTTCTAGCCGCTAGCTCCGATAACAAAATTTATAAGAATTTTTTTCTCAAAATCCAATTAGTGTCCAATACTAGTATGCTCTGCTGGCACTTTTACGTGAGTTCTGGTTTCAAATTTTGTTCTGGATTATAGGTCTTATGCTAGTCTAAGATAAACAGAAGAGTTCTAGCCGCTAGCTGTGACAAAAAAATTTAAAAGAATTTTTTTCTCAAAATCCAATTAGTGTCCAATACTACTATGCTCTGCTGGCACTTTTACGTGAGTTCTGGTTTCAAATTTTGTTCTAAATTATAGGTCTTATGCTCGTCTAAGATAAACAGAAGAGTTCTAGCCGCTAGCTCTGATAAAAAAATGTAAAAGAATGTTTTTCTCAAAATACAATTAGTGTCCAGCACTACTATGCTCTGCTGGCACTTTTACGTGAGTTCTGGTTTTAAATTTTGTTCTAGATTATAGGTCTTATGCTAGTCTAAGATATACAGAAGAGTTCTAGCCGCTAGCTCCGATAACAAAATTTAAAAGAATTTTTTTCTCAAAATACAATTAGTGTCCAATACTAGTATGCTCTGCTGGCACTTTTACGTGAGTTCTGGTTTCAAATTTTTTTCTGGATTATAGGTCTTATGCTAGTCTAAGATAAACAGAAGAGTTTTAGCCGCTAGCTGTGACAAAAAAATTTAAAAGATTTTTTTTCTCAAAATCCAATTAGTGTCCAATACTACTATGCTCTGCTGGCACTTTTACGTGAGTTCTGGTTTTAAATTTTGTTCTAGATTATAGGTCTTATGCTAGTCTAAGATATACAGAAGAGTTCTAGCCGCTAGCTCCGATAACAAAATTTAAAAGAATTTTTTTCTCAAAATACAATTAGTGTCCAATACTAGTATGCTCTGCTGGCACTTTTACGTGAGTTCTGGTTTCAAATTTTTTTCTGGATTATAGGTCTTATGCTAGTCTAAGATAAACAGAAGAGTTTTAGCCGCTAGCTGTGACAAAAAAAATTAAAAGATTTTTTTTCTCAAAATCCAATTAGTGTCCAATACTACTATGCTCTGCTGGCACTTTTACGTGAGTTTTTGTTACAAATTTTGTTCTGGATTATAGGTCTTATACTAGTCTAAGATAAACAGAAGAGTTCTAGCCGTTAGCTCTTATAAAAAAAATTAAAAGAATTTTTTTCTCAAAATACAATTAGTGTCCAATACTAGTATGCTCTGCTGGCACTTTTACGTGAGTTCTGGATTTAAATTTTATTCTAGATTTTAAACCTTATGCTAGTCTAAGATAAACAGAAGAGTTCTAGCCGCTAGCTCTTATAAAAAAAATTAAAAGAATTTTTTTCTCAAAATACAATTAGTGTCCAATACTAGTATGCTCTGCTGGCACTTTTACGTGAGTTCTGGATTTAAATTTTATTCTAGATTTTAAACCTTATGCTAGTCTAAGATAAACAGAAGAGTTCTAGCCGCTAGCTCCGATAACAAAATTTAAAAGATTTTTTTTCTCAAAATACAATTAGTGTCCAATACTAGTATGCTCTGCTGGCACTTTTACGTGAGTTCTGGTTTTAAATTTTATTCTAGATTATAGGTCTTTTGCTAGTCTAAGATAAACAGAAGAGTTCTAGCCGCTAGCTGTGACAAAAAAATTTAAAAGAATTTTTTTCTCAAAATCCAATTAGTGTCCAATACTACTATGCTCTGCTGGCACTTTTACGTGAGTTCTGGTTTCAAATTTGGTTTTATATTATAGGTCTGATACTGTTCTAAGAGAAAATGAAGAGTTTTAGTTGTTAGCCTTTTTTTTTTAATTTTTATATGTTTTTTTTTTTCGAATTTTATATGATCGACTTTTTATAGACGAAATCGACAGAACTATTCATAAAAAGTATAGGGAATTATAGAACTCATCAGACTGCATACACGTGTCGATTTTTATTCAGATCTGCGAAAAGTGATCTGCTACGTGAAGTTAGCAGAGCATTTCTCACTTTTTTTCAATCGTCATTTTTGAGGTGAAATCGATAGAACTATCGATAAAAAGTATCAGGAACTATAGAACTCTTGTGCATGCGAAGAGAACTCTATTTTATTTATGCTCTGCTGGGAAGTGCTCTGCTAAGTTCACTGACACGGTGTAAACAGGTAAATCGATACTAGCATTTTGCACCGGTCTGATTATTGAATTAAAATTAAATGAAAATAAAGACTATTTCATTATGAATTTGTCTAATAATCAAACCAGTGAAATGTTAATTTTTTTTTTTAATTATTAATTAATCATATCCTGGGGGGGCGATTCAGAACACTTCGATTCGGTTTTGCTTTCGACAACTATCCTGTCGATACGGTTATTCTGAATTGAAAATACATCTTATCGTACGATAACTTACCGAATCGATCGATAGTTACGTTATCGAAGTGTTCTGAATTATTTACCGTACGATAAGATGTATTTTTAATTCAGAATAACCGTATCGACTGGGTAGTTGTCGAAACCGAAACCGAATCGAAGTGTTCTGAATCGCCCTGCTGGACTGAAATTTTCTAGGCAACCCATATGCAATATATTTATTGACATATTAAATTAAATCTATACTTATCTATACTAATATAATAAAGCGGAAGAGTTTGTTTGTTTGAACGCGCTAATCTCAGGAACTACTGGACCGATTTCAAAAATTCTTTCACCGTTGGATATGTACGTGATCCTTGAGTGCTATAGGCTATATTATATTATGTACCACGGGCGAAGCCGGGGCGGACCGCTAGTATAAAATAAGTTTCATCAAATAAACATCTCGGTGAAGGTCGATGTATAGCGGCTTTTGCAATAACCCTGAGACATAAACATTATAATCAATAGCCAAAAGTCCACTGGTCCTAGGTTGCCTAGTCAACCCTGAGGTTTGGCAACAGATCTTAGGCACAGGGCCGGATTATCCATAAGGCGGATTAGGCAACTGCCTAGGGGCCCCGCACCGACTATGGGCCCACGGGGCCCCGTGAGCGCCTAGGCGATGGGGGCCCTAGTCGATGCGGGCCACGCAACAAGAAAAAAAAAGCGTCATCTAACAATTTTTTTTTTTTGAGAAAATTCTCAATGGAGGAAGTATATACAAATGTAAGAAGGAAAGGGGCCGCGAGAATTGCATTGCCTAGGGGCCCCGATAGGGTTAATCCGGCCCTGCTTAGGCAAGTTCAAATCTTCGACCTTTCACTCTTTTGACGAAGTTTTGATCGATCCTAAACCTAATTAACTCGGAGATCGGATAGTCAAAGGTCGAAACAATTTACGTTTTAACAAAAATATGAGACATTTTAAGTAATTACTTCAGGCAGACGGCAGTCCTATGATTAATCAAAAACTCGTTAGTCTAAGTTTACATGTTTGGACTTTGCAAACCGGGGCTTGACTAGGCAAAAGTAACGGCTTTTTTTATAATCAGTAACGTGCTCAGGACAACAAGTATAAATTAAAAATTTAAAAAACCCCCGACATTCGCCATTATGTTGTGGCGGCCATCTTGGATTTACATATTGCTATTCTAGTCTAACAAATATTGAGGGAGTTATGATAATATATAGTAAAAATATGTTATCCGCCATTTTGTAGCGGCGGCCATCTTGGATCGATTTTCATCAAACATAGCTAACAACACTCTCGACTAATTCACCTTTCTAACAAAAAACCGCATTCAAATCGGTTCACCCGTATGAGCGCTACATGGGAACAGACACAGACACACACACCCACACACACAGACACGTCAAACTTATAACACCCCGTCGTTTTTGCGTCGGGGTTTAATAAATACAACATTATTGTATTTAAAATTATTTTTTATTAAGTAGTTATATTAAAATTTTCAAATACATTTAAACATACAGTACATTACACAATATACGATACACTATATAGGTACCTAGCGAAGTATATTATTTATTTAGCTTTACCTCGTTTCTTGCCGGGTTTGGTTTTGCCCTGGGCCTTCTTGCCGCGGCCCTTAGTCTTCTCCTTGGCCTTCTGCGCGCGCAGGTCTTTCTTCATGCGCGGGTCGACGACCTTGTAGTGCCCCTTGACGCCGCTCGGGCGCTTCATGCGCTTGGCGGTGGTGTGCTTCTTGGCGACCACGTACGTTACCTTCTTCTTGCCGTCACTCTGCGCCTTCTTGTACAAGTGGCGCACTTGCTGCGCCTTCTCCCGTTCGGACATGTCCTCGTTCTCCATCACCGCTTCCACCTTCTTCTTGGCGCGCTCCATCTTTTTGATCATGCGCTTCTTCTTCCTGGCCTTAGCTTCGACCACCTTCTTTATCGGCCTCGCGTTTATGTCCTGCAGTCGATTCTTGTACACTTCAGTGTATTTCTGCAATAAAAATAATTAACTGCTAAAAATACGTAGCATTTTAGCAGTTTCAGTGCCTGTTTCAGCACCTGATAAGTGACGTATAGCTTATTTACAACTTTTGTCTGTGTCATTTATGTAAAGTAAGAAAGTGACAAAACTTACGTTTAAGCTATCCGAAGGTGGTGAAACAGGCCCTTAGTGCTAGAATTTATGACATGATATTCCACCATTTCATAAAACATGAAATATATTAGTATCAATGCGATAACAACAATCTGACGAAATGCCTGGTGCCGCGGTAAGCGCTGTTGTCTTATAAGTGGAAGGCCCTCGGTTCAATTTCCGGCAGAGGCAGGATGGAAAGTTATAATTTCTTAATTATCTCTTGTTTCTTTGCGACAATACATACTAAATTACTACAAAATATAAAAATAATCGTATTAATAACTGTAAATTTAAAAAAATCATAACCCCTGACCTGTGAGAAAGTCTGACGTTCCACCATTTTCCTGCTCTAAACATCAAAACCTTGATCATGTAAAAAAAACTGCATTCAAATCTGTTCACCCGTTTAAGGGAGCTATGGTGTGCGCCAGACAGACACACAAATATCGGTCAAACTTATAACACCCCTTTGTTTGCTTCGGGGATTAATAATAACTTACCTCAGGCACCACAACCTCCTTCTTCATATGTTTGTTTTCGTCTTCAACGAACCAATCGGGCAGATTGTTATCGTTGAAGGCGTACCGGTTCCAGCCGTCGTCGATGAGGTCGCGCTTGAACTTCTTGGACGTCGCGATCATGGTGCCGAGGGCTAGCGTTTCGGCGTCCATCTTTATTGACTTCTTCAATCTTTTCAGTTCTGAAATTTAAAATTCAATATTTATATCATAGACCTCTGAAGTTTTTTTCAAAGACCTAGAGAGTGGCATAAGAGTATCTTTGTACCGGGAAACAAAAGGACTCCCGCAAGAAAGCTAATTAAAATTACTGCCGGGAACAAAGAAGGGTAAAAGAACTAATGATCACTGGCAAAATATGTATTACATAAAAAAAACCTGTATTTTTTAAAAGTTCGCAATGTAATGCAATCACCTGACGCTAGAGGCCAACGAACATTGGGTAAGTACCTAAAGTTGTCACCGCGTTTTGCACACTATACATTAGATAAGTAAATAGGTAAAGTTGTCACCACATTTTGCACGCTATACATTGCCGGTTTGAAAAATACTAACTAAACCTATATCACAGAGTACCTACAGAGGGGAAGCTTCTACAAGCGGCCCGCTGTAAGTACACTCACACATATGCGCATTGTTTGTCACCAACTGTACCGGTTAGTTGAACGAGCGTGCGTCCGTGAACCGTTGGTGAGTGTGTTTGTGTGAGTATACCTACAGCGGGCCGCTTGTGGAAGCTTCCCCTCTGTAGATTTACTACTCGTGTGCCTATATACTACAAGTATAAGACAAATGTTTATTGGTATTGGATTGTGTTTAGGTAGCTCTAAGATAGCGGTTCCCTTAGTGCCATAACCCACTGGCGCGACACGTCGCGCGCGGCAAGCCGCGGGTTGTCGCGCGCGTTTTTATTTTCAATACAAACTCTATGTAAAACTGACGTGCAAAACCCAGTGGGTTTTGCGGCAAGCGTTTGCATAGAGTTTGTATAGAAAATAAAAACGCGCGCGACAACCCGCGGCTTGCCGCGCGCGACGTGTCGCGCCAGTGGGTTATGGCACTTATACCCTGTATTTAAAAATCCATACCGGGATCTTGGGCAACAACTTGGAATCCGTCTTTCTTGGTCGCCTTGGCGGCCGCCTTGTCGGCGGCGGGCGCCGCGGCGCGCTCCACGTCGTAGTCGCTGTCGGACGACTCGCTGTCCGAACTCTCCGCGTCCGAGTGCTTCCTCTTCGCACCGGCTTTAGCAGCATCTGAAGAGTCTTCAGTGGGCAGACCTTTCACTTTCTTGCCTATAATAATAAAAATCAATAATAAGTACAAATTAAAAATTTAAAAAACCCCCGACATTCGCCATTTTGTTGTAGCGGCCATCTTGGATTTGCATAGTGCTATTCTACTAAGTACTCAAGCCATTCGTTTGATACCCAAATGTTGTGAAAAAATATATAATCCGCCATTTTGTGGCAGTGGCCATCTGAACCGATTTTCATCAAACATATCTAAGAAAACACTCCTGACTAATTCACCTTTCAAACAAAAAAACCGCTTTCAAATCGATTCACCCGTTCGAGCGCTACGGTGGAACAGACGACACACACACACACGCACGCACGCATTCACGCAAGCGCGCACGCGCACTGGCACACGCACGCACACACGCACACACACGTCACACGTTTCACGTCAAGAAAACCCGGCTGAGTTTGTTGTGGGCTCTTCTCAGACAAGATATTTATGTACCGTTGATAGTTGACTACCATTAACATATCAATTAATTATCAATTCAAATATATCAACCTTAAACTTGCAGGAAATTACTTTAACTTATTGAACACTAGCGGACCCGGCAGACGTCGTCCTGCCCGCTATTAGCGCCACCTACCGGGTCCAATTTTTCTACTTATAAACCTTCCTCTTGAATCACTCTATCTATTAAAAAAAACCGCATCAAAATCCGTTGCGTAGTTTTAAAGATTTAAGCATACATAGGGACATAGGGATATAGGGACAGAGAAAGCGACTTTGTTTTATACTATGTAGTGATTTAAAAGTACCTTTTTCTCTGTATGTTTCAGCTAATTTGTCCAAGTCGACACCCTCGTCGTCTTCCTCGTCCATGTCTTTAAAGCTGTCCTTTTGGAACCAGAGCTCCGCCTTCATGGACCGCTTTGACACAGGGTCAGTGTCGTCGAGGTCCGTCAGCAGGGGATTGTTCTTGGGAATAGACTGAGTTTTGTTCATCTGGCTATTCCTCAATGTATTCAACTTGGTTATTTTGTCAACTTTTTTCGTTTCATTATCTGAATCTGAAAATGCTAAGGAACAAAAGAAACAACATATAAATGAATAAATAAAAAAAAAACTCGCTGTATTGTGGAAAACCAATTTAACAAATTTTTTATACTGACAACACTAACTTTAAAACGACATTAAATGTCATCTGCAAATATCTAGCGTTCCTCAAACAGGCGGTGGCGATACGTGACTACCTACTTTTTGTTGCAAAGAAAAAACGACAGTGGCCGCCACTGTCGTTTTTTCGTGCCAAAGGCAGATTTTTCGGTTCAGGTTTAACATATATTTTAATTATTTTGTTTACTGAGAGGTAATGTCACCAAATAAGCCATTGTGGCCAATTCTGTTGTACACAACCTCTAAAACTAAACTAAAATGACAGAGCTAAATATATTCCTATCTCTTTCACAATGCTCTCTGCGGAAAGGGATAGCACTATTTTTAAACTTGTCAATTTAGTTTAGGTTTAGAGATTGTGTACAACAGAATTGGCCACACTGTTGCTTATTACATACAAATCTGTAAAGTATGCTTAGCTTTGCAAATTTATAGGTTTAAAAGAACTACACATAATATTATGAGCTCTAATTATTTATAAGAAATAATACTTCATTAAAATTATAAGCAAGCAATATTATGTTAAAAATAATAATAATAATAATAATCTATACATATAATAAAATCGTAGACTTGCCGTATCTGTACATTAAAGATTTTTGCAAAATAATAATTGGGGGATGTTAGGGATAAGTAATAGAACGTAAAAAAGCTATTTTTGAAATTTTTGTATGTTTGTGCGCGCATCACGCAAAAACTACTGGATGGATTGAAATGAAACTTGGCATGATTTAAGTTCATACTACGGAGTAACATATAGGATACTTTTCATCCTGAAATTCAGCACGGTTCCCTTGTGATTTAAGTTCATACTACGGAGTAACATATAGGATACTTTTCATCCTGAAATTCAGCACGGTTCCCTTGGGAGAGGGGATGAAAGTCAAAATGTGTAGCTGTAATTCATTAACGCGTGGTCCGATTTCATTCATTCTTTTTTTGTTAGAAAGGAAATACTTTAAAGATTACTGGCTAACCTCTCAAAGGCTGGATCGATTTTGATGGGACTTTCACTGGGATGTTGTTACGTTCCCTCAAATATGGTTGAGCGAAGCAATGGCTGGATCATGCGTCATGCTCGTGAACGGGTGCCGCCGTCGGAAATGGGGCTACTTTTGTCTGCCCTTCTTAACGTGTGGAATTGTAAGCACCATTCTGAACCAGTGGTAGATTCATTTGTCGATTCAAAAGCACTTGTAAAAGTTTATCCGAATAAAAAATATGTCTTAGACTTGCCTTTACACAAGTTTAAGAACTTTCTTAAAAGTATGCTCATAAAAAAAGCTTATTATACAACTGAAGATTATATAAACGATAAAAAAGCTTGGATTTAACTCGTTCCAGCAATGCGCGAGACGGCATTTCAATCATGTACATTAATAATAATAATTGTTATAATGTTATTTTTAAAAAGAGCAACCGCCGAGTTTCTTACAGGTTCTTCTCGGCTGGAACTGCATTCCGAACCTGTGGTAGACTCAATCGACGATTCAAAAGCACTTGTAAAAGTTTATTTGAATAAAAAACTTTTCTATTCTATTCTATTCTATTCTATGTTTACATTTTGATCTACCTAAACATCCGCCAGTGAACTTTTAACAGTTTTTAGCAAGGTATGAGCTCAAAGGAGCTTAGGAAATACAAAATGATTTTAAAAACCAATATCCACGCGAACGAAGTCGCGGGTTTCCGCTTGTAATAAAATAAGCATCACATACCCAAGGAATCTTTATCTTTTTCACTTTCCGAATCAGATTCCATTTCCAGTTCGCTATCGGAGTCCTTATAATAAAGACCGGATGAATCCAGCTTAGATGCTTCCACATCATATTTGACATACTTGGCTTTTGTTTTCATTTCATCATCATCATCATCCTTGCCGTCCACTACTATGTCAGGTTGTTGATCAATAAGCATTTGCAATTGCTGAAATAACACATAATATGATTTAGTTTATCACTGCACAAGATAATTTTTAATCAACTTCCGAAAAAGGAGGATCTTGGTGTATATTTTTTGCTTATTATTTTTACACATTGGTCAAATTGAGAATATAATTATAATATTCTGTCAATGAGTTTTTAATTTTTTAAAGCATGAAAGCAATCAACTTTGCAATCAGCTGCCCTCGAGGTAGAAAAACAATTGTTATAGTTATTGAAAGTTGTTTTTTTTTTAAGTGATTAGTGATCAATATAATCTATACTAATATAATAAAGTGGAAGAGTTTGTTTGTTTGAACGCGCTAATCTCAGGAACTACTGAACCGATTTCAAAAATTCTTTCGTTGGATATGTACGTGATCCTTGAGTGCTATAGGCTATATATGTACCACGGGCGAAGCCGGGGCAGACCGCAAGTATGTATACATATAAAAGCTGAGTGTCCTAGCAGATTCTGCTCAGTACAATCTGCTTTTCAAACTAGCGGTGGAGTTATTAAAACAGACAGTAAAGCTACATTAATCAAGTTTGAGGTTAAATAAAAAAATAATCACTTATTTCAGACAGAAGAGTAAAGTTTATTTCGACAGAAGATTAACTGTGGGACACAGCATCTCAACTTTAAAGGGCAACCGCCAATTTTGAATCAGTGGTAGGATTCATCTGACTATTCAATATTTTTTACTATTTGAATAAAAAAAGTTTTTATTCTAAATCATTGACTTTAATACTTTTTTTTATCTCACCTCACTGTTCTTAATATCAGCCAGTTTGAACATATCATGACTTTCCATAATAGGGCCATCGTCTCCTTTCAATACCATTTTAAGATTCATTTTCTCGGCTAACTTTTGCCTCTGTTTATTAAGCTGTTTCCTTTTTCTCTTTGACTGCTTCCTTTCTTCTTCCTGGTATAAAAAATATTTGTTTTATATAAATGATAATATAAACTATACACAGAAAGGAGGATGGGCAAAAATGTATGAACGTTGGTCTACCTAATCAACACAAACGCCCTCTATGGAAATAAGAAGCTAATAAGTAGTTAATCAAATTACGTATAGCGTTTATGCCAAAATATATGGGAGTTTTTCAAAATTCACAAAAAAATAAATGTTTTAAAAATACTCTATATTAGTAATTCTACTATGAATTTATTTAATAGTGCGTAGCGTTCTACGTTAAACTGCCTCTTAGGTCTAATGGTTAGCATAATCGACTGCAGATCACGAGGTCCCGGGTTCGATTCCCGGGTCAGGCAAATAATTGTTAGGTATTGGGTTTTTCTGTCAAGAAATTCTCAGTGCCAGCTCGGAGTTGGTAGTTGGCGCTGTTTCACCCCCGTGCCTCAGAGAGCACGTTAGGCAGTCGGCCCCGGTTATTATTACTATCATGTGTCAATAATCGTTAAAGCCCACCAACCTACATTGGAGCAGCGTGGCGGGTTTAAGCTCTAAATCCCTCTCCTATGAGAGAGGAGGCCTGTGCTCAGCAGTGGGACGTTAAAAGGCTGTAGGTGGTGGTGGCGTAGCGTCTAGAATTAAATACATTGGTCAAGTGGGAAGCAGGGGGGACAAAACCGGCCTAATGTCGGGCCCAACATAACCAATAATAGTAATAAGTCGAGATTATTAGCACACAAGTACATAGGTACAGAGGGAAAGCTTCATACAAACGTTTCGCTGTAGGTACACTCACACAAACAATCACCAACGGTTCACGGACGCCCGCGTCCATCGATGTATGTATTAGAACTACATCGATGCCCGCGTCTAACCTCCAACCAGCTCAGTTGGATGACAAACGTGCGCATATGTGTGCGTGTACCTACAGCGGGCCGCTTGTAGAAGCTTCCCCTCTGTACCTATCTACTCGTGTGATTATTAGCTTCATCGTTAGAAAGCTGCGAACTATTCCTATCGTTACTAGGTGGCATATTATGTCCTTCATAGCCTAATGCTTCTATATCTTGCGGTCATAAAACAGAAAATAAGGTAAGGGGCTGCATTATGTTTTTCTCGAAAATCTCTTGAACCCCAAGACTTACAGCTTTGCTTCCATATAATAAAATTAAGTACTAAAAATAAGCTTTTCATTGAAATAGGTTTCATTTGTGTTGAGTAGATAGACCACTTTGCCCATCCTCCTTTAATAATTTAATGTTAATGTGAAATCAATACAATAATAAACTAGACAATGTGGCCGATTCTGTTGTACACAATCTCTAAATCTAAACTAAAATGACAGGTCTAAATATATTCCTGTCTCTTTCACAATCCTCCCTGCTGAAGGGGATAGCACTATTTTTAAACCTGTCAATTTAGTTTAGGTTTAGAGATTGTGTACAACAGAATTGGCCACAATGGTTCTAAATTGAAATCTCAATATGTAACATTATCCTTTACAGCAAGGAACATAATGAAAAGTATAGCATTATTTTCAAGACTGTCAACCTTTTTATTCATAATGTTCTTTAGCATTATGACACTTCAGTTATAAAACATCATTGCACAGGCATTTAGATATAATAAATGCTGGTATGTTTTATATATTTTACTAGCCATTCCCAGCATGTGGTGCAATGCCACAAAGTATGGTTTATGAATGCATAGAGAACAAGCATACAAACATCCATTTTTATATACATTTTTTGCGCCAGAAACCTTCACGGGAGTACACAAGAATTTACGAAAGTTTCACCACAATCAGTTCAATAGTTTAGCAGTATATAGAGGACATACAGACAAACATTGGTTTTTAGTTATATAAAAGAAGATATTAATTACTGACACCATTAATACAATCATTCTACTTTACCTGAAGTTCTGCTATTTCAGCTTCTACTTCATCTTTTCCTGCATCTGAACCTTCTTCATCAACATTTGTTGTGTCTTTCTTTTCAAGTAGTGCCTAAAAATATTGGGATAATTATCTTTGAATATAGATAGTAAAAGGTTAATTTGGATAATTATCTTTGAATATAGATAATAAAAGGTATAGAGCCTCTTTAACTTGAGATCTTGTGTAAGTCAAAAAAATAACCAGCCCCTTTCATTGTACTACGAAAAACTCAATATCTCAAATTATATGTATAGACACTAAAACTCAAACTGAATATGATTTCCTTATGATGTACTTTCATACATAATGTACTCTGAAACTCAACAAACCACAACTCTAGTGGACTCTATATCTCAAAAAATAAATACATATGTATGAGCAGCCTTCCTCTCTAAATATTGAAATTCTATCAGTAAGAATCTTAACTAAAGTAATAAAATTTTAACCTTTCAAAAGTTGCATTCTCATGATCAATTCCAAGAAATAATTTAGCTCCTGCAGTGGGTGACAATTATTGTTTACATCTGTCTGTATTATTGTATAGTATAACGATGACAAATATAACAAGTATAGTATATAGCAAAAATCAAAATACATAGAAATACAATTAGATGATTACCTCAGTTTCAATCTGTGTTGCTTTCCAGTCCTTAATATGCTTTAACCAGCTCAATATTGCTTTTACATCTTTTCTACCGAGAACTTTAATATCTTTGCAGCATTCTCTTATTTCTTTAGTGGTTCTAGGATGATTTAAAATTTCTTTGTCATCTATTAATATCTGTAAATTGGAAAATAAATTAAATCATAATAAAATTTTATAATGTAACAAAAGCAATAATATCTCAATGTGATATATCATCATCATCATGATCAACCCATTACCGGCCCTCCACAGGGCACAGGTCTCCTCTCAGAATGAATGTATAATCTGATTAATAATAATGTTGTCCAGCAGGGCGATTCAGAACACTTCGATTCGGTTTCGGTTTCGACGACTACTCTGTCGATACAGTTATTCTGAATTGAAAATACATCTTATCGTACGATAACTTACCGAATCGATCGATAATTACGTTATCGAAGTGTTCTGAATTACTTACCGTACGATAAGATGTATTTTTAGTTCAAAATAACCGTATCGACAGAGTAGTTGTCGAAACCGAAACCGAATCGAAGTGTTCTGAATCGCCCTGCTGATTGAATTTGATCAATCGCCAACCCACATTGTAGCAGCGTGGCTCTAAATCCTTCTCTCCTATGAGAGAGGAGGTTTGTGCGCAGCAGTGAAACATACAAAAGCTGTAGTGGTGGTATCCTGATTGAATATTGGCCAGTGGCCGATTGCAACAAACTAGCCAGCTATGCAGGAGCAGGCAAAGGACCACAGGTTGATTAATACATTACCTCAGAACACCCTTGAAGTGAGTCTATTGGGTCATCTTTTTGTAAAATATCTGATACTGATATACAGTGATAAGTAGTGTAATCATTTTCTTGGTACCCCTCCGCCTTAGCTTTCTTCTGTTTTTCAGGATGCAAGATACTATTTTGTTGTTTCTTTGCTATCTCCACATCTTCAAATACATGTTTTGGATCCAACAATTTTGGATCAATACTGTCTGGAGCTATGTAGCCTTGGCAGACAACGAAAATTTCTGATGACTCATTACGAGACGCTTGTGGCTTAGTTGCATGAACTTTTTTAAAAAATTGCTTCAATATCCACAATAAGGCATGATAATCTTTAGACCTGAAAACTTTTGTAACAAACCAACCACCTTCTCTTAAAAAATTTGAGGCCAATTTCATTGCACTTAGGGTGAGACATGACTGCTGATAAGCATCATGAATCCAATTGAGTCCCACGTTTGGGGCGCCGTCGTGCAGCACCACGTCTGCCTTCCATGTTTTGATTTCTTTCTTGATGGCAGCTTTACATTTTTCCGTAGTTATGTCTTCTGTGAGACTGATGCAGCCTGGAACTTGTTTGATAGGAAACAAATCCACTCCTATGACTATGCTGGACACGGGCATATTCTGATGCGCCACCTGCATCCAGCCGCCAGGTGCAGCACATAAATCGATGCATACTCTAGATTTTTGAAGAAAGCCAAATTTCCGATTTAACTGAATAAGCTTAAATGCAGCTCGAGAACGAAAACCTAAGAAGAAATTATTTTAATTTAATTACTATCAAGTGGGTATCAAGTGAAGAATAATTTTAATTAACGATTTTAAAACTAACCTGTTTCCTTCGCAAGTTGATAATATTTATCTTTTCGCTGTTTCCCTACTTTAGTTTTCTTTCCCATTTTTTGTTGACAACTTAATAATCTTATGAATTAATTCAATTTAACCGGAACTCAAACTTTAAACTTTTAATAGAGTCACATTTATCACTATATTACCACAAACATTACTTCTGTTAATAAATAGAAATCAATTACTTTCATTACTTTGTAGAAATTAAAAAAATAACGTGTTACCGTTGTCAATTTGAGGTTATATCACAGAACACAAATACCTACTCTCTAACGAGAGAAGAATGAAAACTCCATAGTAAAAAAATGAGAACAGTTCAGCGCCATCTAGATTCAGCCCACCAACAACTCTTTGACAGCGGGAGATTCTATACCTCACAGACGTATAAAGAGAAGCAGACCTAACATCTAAGATATTGTAATATATACTCTAAATAGATGTCAAGTTTACAGCTGTCTGTGGTCACAAGTTTTTTAATGACACGTCACGATGACACGTGACGTGCTAGTGATGTAACTATCGATATTTTGACTGTGAGGATCTATAGGGACACAATATGCGTGTTTAAATATGTGGACCATACTCTAATATTACATTATGCGAAAGTGTGTCTTTCTGTCTTTTACCTTTTCAGGGCCCATCCGATTTGGACGAAATTTTGTACACAGACAGCTTGCATCCCGGGAACCGATATCTAAGGCTACTTTTGTCTTGCAGTATCAAAGCGTTCCTACAAGATTAATAAAATAAAAACCTAAGCTCACGTGAATGAAGTCTCGGGCATCATCTTGTTAGGAAATACAAGAATAATATGTTTCATATTATAGTATATTTTTAACCGACTTCAAAAAAGGACTACTACATTTATGCGTGTAACATCGCACATAAGAATGGTAACTAGGTGTGTTATACATATACTAAAACCTTCCTGAAAGTACTATGTAGATTACAATAGTGAATTGTTTTGTCTCGAAATACAAAATATTAAACCTATTTATATTAATAGGTAGTAATATTATACTTCGTGCAATTTGCACATTGCACACGTTGCACATTGCACGAAGAACCGATGGACGTTGGGGTCCCAAGGTGCTTGAATGGCGACCTCGCACCAGCAAACGAAGCGTAGGTAGGCCCCCCCACTCGACACAGACGATCTCAAGCGAGTCGCTGGTAGCCGTTGGAATCAGGCGGCACAAGATCGTGTGTTGTGGCGATCCTTGCAAGAGACCTATGTCCAGCAGTGGACGTCCATTGTTTGAAACGAACGAACGAACGAACGAATATTATACACTTACTAAATTTCTTTGAACATTAATGTTTATACGTCACTCCGTTAATGTGCGAATGGAAACTTCATTGGCGGAATTTTCTTCTGCATTACAGACATCCATTGGTAACGGTTCTCTTGCCTTAAATTAAAAAAATCAGACGTGGTAGAACATTTTTCACGTTTCGCTTCAGCGTTTTTCATACACCAATAACAGCTTTTAGGGTAAAACTTTTAAAACGTGCCGCCTTGATATGGGTTATGGGATGGGGGGAGGGAGAGGGTAAATCATCCAGTGTTGAGGTTAGAATTGATTTTCGTTGTTTTCTTGAAAACGATGAACTACCTTATTATAAGAGTGTTAGCATTATACTCGTGGACCAAACATCTATCACTAATGACTATTTTATCTCTGAATTCGTGCCAAAGACTATTAAGTCCAACCCTAGTATTTGCATGTATTTTGCACCTTCACACAACACTAGCAAGAAATTATGGTATTATTACAAATATTTGATATTATTATAATTACCAATGTGTCTATATGCGGCAAAAATAATAGCGTTTGCTTTTAAGCGCCTCCATTTTAAATTGTTTTTGGGCACAAATCAATTAAGTGTGAAGTGTTTTGAACAAATATGACTATGTTTCTGCGATGTCCAATATTGCGGTCTTATTCTTTGTGCCCATTCATTTCTTATTTTTGGGTTCTTTGGAAATCTGTAACAAATAAAAATTTAGCGATCATGATACAACAATCTAGCACGCGGAAATACACGTAAGTATTCATTGTGTGTAGTGGCTACGGAATCTAATGTTCAAAAATTAAAAAAAAAAACCCGACATTCACCATTTTTTTATCGCGGCCATCTTGGATTTGCATGGTGTTATTCTACTAGTCAAGCCCTTTCATTTGATACCCATATTAACGGAGTTGTAAATAATAAATAATCTACCATTTTGTTGCGGCGGCCATCTTGCAGCGATTTTCATCAAAATAGCTGACAACACTTTCGACTAATTCACCTTTCAAACAAAAAAACCGCGTTCAAATCGGTTCACCCGTTTTAGCGCTACAGAGGAACAGACAGACAGACAGACAGACAGACAGACACACACACATACACACACACACAACACACACACACAGACACATCAAACTTATAACACACCGTCGTTTTTGCGTCGGAGGTTAAAAATTTTATCGCACGTAATCGATATGCAATTTTAGTACATCACTATGCTAAAAAACATAACCTTTATTAGTCAACAGAAAATATTTAAAAAATAGGCAAAAATGGGTGTAGAATTGAACACGATGATGGTTTCCAAAAACTACAAATAACGTTACATAATTTTAGATTATATTTACATACAAAACTATCAAAACTCACCGATGAAATGATAATATTTCTTTAAAATTTTCTTTTCGGCCCCTATAGGAATTACATTCTTTCACAGCACAGGACATTATAATAAAACTACGGAAAATTTATCAAAAATAACTTAAGATCAAACATTTATAAATTCTTGGAAGAATAACACCAAAATAATAAACATTTATCAGCCTCGTGATTGATGTTTTTGGAAAATTATGATGCGACTAAATAAGGACTAAATTCAATTATGACACATCCAAAAACAATATAGTAATGATGATTTATGAGACATACCTATTTAATTTGGTAGGATTAAATTTATTAAAATATAACAAATAAGTCCATTTGACAATCAATTTAGTGACACGGTTAGAAATAATAAAAAGCAAGTGCGATTCGGTGTTTCATTTACACCTAGACAGGAGTCATTTAGGTTAGGTGAGTACAATAACTGTACCTCAAGTTAATTTTTAGCTTCAGATCTCTTAGTTAATAGATCAATGCCTAACATAATCTTCACAACTACATCTAAGAGAATAAATAATATCTGCGCTTGTTTCTCTCCAACCAAAAATATATGACTCTATCTCTTTTTTTCTGTTGTTGCAACACTTACGCACTCATAGAAAAAATTGATCTTGAGGCAAACCGCTATGTTGCTAAGCTACAAACCTAGTATATTAGTGATCTGTGGCTACAAACATGCTACAAATGGTGCTTATGTCAAAAACAAGATTATAACCTGCGAGTTGTTTATTATTTTATTTTTGCATTAAAATCAAGTCTTAAGATCCAAGAATACTAAAATAAAATGGTTAAGTGTAGTGCACCTCTGTGCAGCAATTCTTCATAAAGGAAAACACCTGAAATTAATTTTTATCGGTAAGTTTTCATGTGCCATAGTCTCGTAATTTGTTTACATGGTACTGTGAGATTAATAATAATCGTTCGGCATTTTAGAAGCAGTCCCTATTTATTATATGTCTAAAACTCGTAAATAGTTATAGTAATTTTGGTTCTAGTAGATCCCTGTTGCAATATTTATCAATAACTTGATACTCTGATCTCGTTTGATGTTTCATATACTTGTGCAATTTTACAGGGCCGTATTCAGGCTCAAAGTTTGTTTAGTAGGTATATTTTGAAGGTTGATTAGATAAAAGTAGGTACGGACAAATTATAAAAATGAAATCATTTTTCAGGTTCCCAAAGGACGAAAACTAAGAAATGCCTGGTTGACTAACATGAATAAAAAAAATTGGCATCCCAAATCATCGAGTGTAATATGTTCTAAGCATTTTAAAACACATTTAGTGGACAACAAAAAGGACAGGAGAGATTTGATTTACCCATCGAATGGTTTGATTAAAATAATTCAATCGTGTGAAGAAGTTTTGAAAATGATTAAAGGAAATATAAGTTATAATATCATGATAATGTATATAGCTAATTTATCGAATAATTGTAGTGAGTTTATGACCAATGATTAACATGATTTCAATCATTTGCAATTAATGATTAGGGTGATTGTTAAATTTTATTTTGATTTAAGAATGAAGCATAATGCAAAGCAAAGCAATCTATCGGAATGAAATTATTAAAAAAAAATAGTTTTGTTTAAAAATAAATAATTGAAACTTTTGTTTGTTTTTATTTATTTTACTAATTTTACATAGGTAAGGTAGGTCAAATGAAATAGTTAGGTAGTTAAACTAGTAAAAAGTTAGTTTGATAAATAGTTTACAAACTAGCGTTTCACTAGTTTAACTACCTACCTATTTCATTCGAGTGAAGTGTCACGTCATAACATAGAGCACGAAGCGAATCATAAATCAGCAGGCCTATTCTGTATCTCAGTGGTAACGAAAACGTTAGAACCTATGAAAATGTGCCCATCAAATAATTATCAAACCATCATTTTACATTGTGTAACATCTGATGATGATGAACTGCATCCCAGTTGGAAATTAAGGTTACAGAATGTAAAATAAGGGTTTAACAATTTGATGCCACTTTACCGTAGTTTTCAAATTAATTTCATCACAGATTAATGATTAGTATCTATACTAATAAATAAAATTGAAGTGTCTGTCGGTAATTTCGAAATAACTACCACATATTAAGCTCATATGGTTATTTGAACGATACCATAACCGAATCACACGTTTTTAAAATTTTTGTCTGTCTGTCTGTTTGAACGGGCTAATCTTCGGAACGGCTGAACCGATTTTGACGGGACTTTCACAGACAAGTAGAGGATTAACCAAGGAGTAACATAGGCTACTTTTTTAACCGACTTTCAAAAAAGGAGTTGTGTTGAAATGAATGTTAAAAACGCCCTGATAGATATTTTCGCTGCGCGCGACGGCCGACACTCGCGCTACACGGAACTCCCCGCACCGCGCGCGCCGCGCGCCCCTTCGCCCTGCGGTCGCCGTACGCGGTACCGCGGTACGCCGCCGCGCGGCGGGGGGCGGGTGGACCAGAAATCTACTTATCCCTCAGTATTTGTGAAAAACCGAAATTCACGCGGGCGAAGCCGCGGGCAAAAGCTAGTCTACGATAAATTTCATATCACAGATACTTAATTATAGGCCTGCAGGTCAGTCACTACGCTACGCTTTACTATCTATACTAATCTGGCAATAGTGTTATTTGACTATACTTTCAAGGGCCTAGTGACTCGAATAATAATCTCAATGTTCGCGCGATTATAGATAAAAAATCAACCGCGCGATGACCGCGTAATCGCTTTCTAATACGGCGACAACGCCTAAGTCTGATTCCGCGTTACGAGTTCAGTCCCTCACCCTCGCTTGCATGAGTTCGGCCCTGTTTACTGTCAATGTGTACGTGAAATTTGTATGTAGACGTAATTGCCACGCCAATTTTTTTGGTATGTTAGGTCTGCTTCTCTTTATACGTCTGTGCTATACCTATACCCGAATTACTGATTCCCCGGAATTCTGACGTTTCGTAATGTTACCAGAAATAAAACAATTCCCACAAAAAAGATAAAAAATTCAAAACTTATGCAAATAAAAATCAACTGCCGCATGTAGATATGACAAATTCCTAGCAGACACTTCATGGTGAGAATGTCATTCGACATCCATTTTTGAATGAATTTTTTCAATGTGCTTCTTTTGTTTTCTATTGCTGTTAGTGTGCACTTTCTAGTTTCCACTCTTAGTGTTTTCTATTTTAGGGCGAAACGACTAATATTATTACTCGGCATATGGCTTTTTATGATGACAGGGAATTAAAGTAGTTTGGGGTAAAATCGTACTTCGTAGATGTTAACCCTGTTCTCCATACAAATAACTCATTTGTAAATGACAATGACAGCTGTCAGAATTCCGGGGAATTAGTAATTTGGGTATAAATAATATTTTCAGATAAGGCATTTTGACTCGAGAGACTGGTGAAATAAAATACACCAAGTTCTCTTTCGAGTCAAAATGCCTTATAAATAAAGTTTTAGTTAGGATTCAAAATAAAACTCTTCTCTTACATAAATAAAATACTCTTCTCTTACATAAAATCTCTCACATAAATAAATGTGCATTGTTAGAAAGGTTTTCTTTCTAACAATGCACATTTATTTATTAATCCTCTTCACCGCGTCTTCTGTGGCGACCGCGTCTAATTAGATCAGATTCAATGACTCTAGTTATTCAGGGAGAATCCATGAAGCGGTCGTCATATTCAATTCATAGGGTTTGCTTGTGTAGCTCACCATGGCTGTTAGGCAGCAATAGGCCCTCGAAGAGATCTATTCCGCATCCCCCAGCTGCCCGTTCTGTAACCCAAATAATTAACCGGGCAGACATCACTCTACGAGTGATGCCTGCGTCAGGCCGCTTCCACCATCTCTGTCGCCTAACCGGCTGGCGACAGCGATGGTTCTTGTCTTATCAATCTGTCGTGGCGCCGCGAACACATGTAGCCCACGAGTCACGTGTAACACCATGAATCACGCACAACAGCGCGAGTGACTAAACTTTATATCTTCAACCTTCAGTGCGCGAAAGGGGACCCTCGCAAGGGTCCACTAAGCCCTCTTAAGATGGGGGGTGTGTTGCAACCCCTGAGTGGTTTCATGATGAGCGCGAGCGAGGTCTAGGCCATTCGCAGGGTCCCTTATTTGGGCCACCCTATCGTCTCCTTAGGATGAGGTGTGTTGCAACCCCGGAGACTCCCACGGTGCGCGCCAATGGGGTCCCTCTCGGGGACCACGCTTAACCACTCAAGAAGAGGTCCGCGCACCGCCTTGTAAACAGGGCCTACGGCGCGCGGGGTTATGACCATTTCTGCGGTCCTGCAAACCTCTGCGCGCGCCGTCTGGGCAGGTATGCATAGCATAGTTAAGCTATCCGTATTTCTTTCACCGTGACTCGTGTCTACCTTAATATATTAACGTTAAACTTTACTTTAATCCAAAGCTACTGACCTTATTCTGCAGAAAGGGGGGGCGCCGGGTTAAGCAGACGACATGAACGGCTCGCAAGATAAGGGACGCCGACTTGACAATACATTCGGCGGGAATTGTGGAAAAGTCAAAGTGTGTCAAACGTCACTTAATGTCAACTTACCATAGAATACTTCTCATGAACCTATAGAAGAGGACTTGGCATAATGTCCTATAGAAAATAGTGGATCGGAAAATAGCTTAAGCTTATCAAAATTTTCATAAGTGTGTAAGAGACAACACTACATTTTTAAACATAACAATAAAACAGATCGTGGCAGAAATTTTATTGCAACTTCCCTTAAGATGGCCTCCCTAAAATGTATACATGAACACTCACACACGCACAACTTGAGACATCACAATGAACACGCGCCATTTTATGTTACAGGATTGTGCGTGCGTGAGTGTATTTTTGGCAAGTTTTTAAGGTAGGTACTATGATGGTACTATGCCTACTCTACTTATTATTATTATCTCTATGATACTTCTACATTCGCATGACGTTCCGGTGGACGCAGTTCCATGGAAGTAGGAATACACTTCCATGCGTAGTTCACTTTCAATACTCGTTCTATACTTTATATTTAAGGTTAGTTCACACTACTTGCACAATTTATTAATGACTGTCTGACTTTAGGGTTTACACTACTTTAACTAAATATAATTATAATTCGTGACTGAAGGTCACGACATCTTCTTCGCCTCGGTGATTTACTGCGGCTATTGCTATCTATTTTAATTGCGGCTCCGAACATATTTTTCACGAAATAACAGTAAAAGTACCTATCTGACGAGTAGATGAACAAAAAGATTAGGATATCGAATGCCCTGTAGCTTTTGATAAATAATCGTAAAAAAATATCGGATGTTCGGAAAATATTATTCGATAAAGTTGTTGTGAATAGCTTTTGATAGCGTTTGATAAAGCTGTTGTGAATAGCGATTATGACAATCGAACGATATCTACGTCGGTTCGATTCGGTTTCGATTTCGACAACTTCCCGGTTGATGCGGTTATTCTGAATTGAAAATACATCTTATCGTACGATAACTTACCGAATCGATTGATGATTATGTTATCGAAGTGTTCTGAATCACCCTGCCGAGCTTCAAACAAAATGTTGAAACAAAGAAATGTGGCCTTGAACAGGCTTTATCTCGTTCTTAACTACCTACTTAAATAAAGTGTGTGAGGTACAGAAAAACTAGAGAGAAAAAATAGCCCAGCTGAATTATGGACTTTGTCTTTTCTACAATGTTTCAGGCGCAGACTCCAGTATCTACATAAAGAATATAACCTTCTTGGATATGACCTTCAAATCAAATCAAATCAAATCAAATCAAATAAACTTTATTCAAAATTGGTACACTGTACACTTTTTGAACGTCAATTTAGGTACAGGCAATGGTGATAATTAGGTATTTACGGAAACTTAAAACTAAAACTACGAGGGTTCCAAACGCGCCCTGGTCTGAGAAGAGCCCACAACAAACTCAGCCGGGTTTATTTTTTTTTATTATCACCATCTTACAATATGGTATAATAGCCATAAAAATGATTTGAACTGTTGGCTTTTAGAGCAATCTATGTCCATGGATTTTTGTCATTAAAAAAATCTTTTAAGCTATAGTAAGACTTTTCAATTAATTTGCGTTTAATAAAACCTTTGAACTTATTGAGAGACATATCCAAAATGTTCTCTGGCAACATATTATAAAAAAGTACAGAATTACCAACAAATGATTTTCCAACTTTTCACAGCCTAGTAGTGGGCAGCACAAGTTTATCTTTATTTCTAAGATTAATGTTATGACAGTCACTTTTTTTCTTAAATTTATCGATATTTTTGTGTACATATATTAAATTTTCAAGAATAGGTATATTGATGGTATATTGGTTATAAACTGTCATAATTTTAACTTCCTTAAACTTATTTCTCAGTGACTCTCTGGGTCCCATATTATATATGGCACGAAAAGTTAGTGTTGCAATGCTTAAAAAATGTACAATTATTACCTATCAGAATGTTTTAACAATGGCAATATTCACAGATATTCACAGACTATAAAAAATAAGGTTATCAAAGAGTAAGGCCGGAACCACACTTACGTGTCGTGGCGTGTCGTGACGCGCCAGAAGCCTATCTATCGGTTTCATACATTTAGTATGGTTAGAGACACACTTGTAGGGCGTGTCGTTTTTACTAAATGCATGAAACCGGTGCAGCACGACACGCCACGACACGTAAGTGTGGTTCCGGCCTTACTCTTTGATAACCTTATTTTTTATAGTCTGTGAATATCTGTGAATATTGCCATTGTTAAAACATTCTGATAGGTAATAATTGTACATTTTTTAAGCATTGCAACACTAACTTTTCGTGCCATATATAATATGGGACCCAGAGAGTCACTGAGAAATAAGTTTAAGGAAGTTTAAGTTTAAGCACGACACGCCACGACACATAAGTGTGCCGGCAGCCTAAGATTAAGGCTGCCGGCACACTTATGTGTCGTGGCGTGTCGTGCTGCGCCGGTTTCATGCATTTAGTAAAAACGACACGCCCTACAAGTGTGTCTCTAACCATACTAAATGTATGAAACCGATAGGCTTCTGGCGCGTCACGGCCATGACACGTAAGTGTGGTTCCGGCCTAAGATTTCAATCAACTCTCACTCCATGCTCTGTGCTCAGTCATTGCTGTTGCTGACGTCATAAACCACAAACAACAACTGACGTGTTCATAAATTAAAAGACAAGTAAAATAATTTCTCGTGCGTAATATTCATTCTGATTCATTCAAAGCACAAGCACTGTGACAAACGTATTCAAAGTATTTCGATACCTTTTGTTATTTGATATATTTCAGTGGTGATTTCTTCATTAAAGATTTGTGAAAATAATACTGATAACTGGGATTCATAAAAATGACTCCAAACATCCAAACGTTTATCAATAGTTTCCAAAATCGACTGTAAGTATTTAACCACGTTTTGATTTCTACTGAAATAGTAATATAAATAAGAAAAATATTTTCTTCGAATTTTACAAACAATGCAATTCTACTAAGCTCATATTAATAGAGGTATTACTTGAAATTCCTGGGATGAACCGATGGTTCGACGAATGTTCTTCATGATTCTAGAAATAATGCACCTCCATTACGAAACAAGATTGTGGCATTGTTATGATGTCAAACCGCTATTGTTTTATTGGATTATTTATAGTTTAAGCTTGATCTGACGATGAGTTTTAACCAATAGAAGTACTTAGAGTGTTGACCACCAAAACACCAATGTCCAATAGAAAAGACTGAATTGCGATTGTAAACTTCATCTTTACGATTGCGATTATTCCAATTAGCAGCACATCAAATCGAGGCCACGAAATAATAATTCAGTTCACTGTAAAGTGTAAACAAAAAATACGTCACATTACATACATATAATATGTTTAGGTATTTTTTTGATAGATTGTGGCCAATTCTGTTGTACACAATCTCTAAACCTAAACTAAAATGACAGGTCTAAATCTATTGCTATCCTTTTCCGCAGTGAGCACTGTGAAAGAGATAGGAATAAATTTAAACCTGTCATTTTAGTTTAGAGATTTGTGTACAACAGAATTAGCCACATTGCCTGGTTAAGTTTAGGCGATTGTGATATATAAACCTATCTAGATAAAAAGAGAAATGGTAGGAACACCAGTAAATAGCAACTTGCGCAAAGTATCCCAACTTATTTTGGTAGACAAATACAAGCATATTGAACCATAACATAGATCAGCAGTTTAGAGAACAAATAGAATGTGTACTCATGATTTCAATATAAATAAATAAACAAATTGAATTTTGCACATTAAATTTCAGTCAAAAATTTGTTTTAGTTTAATTTTTGAACTCTTATCATTTCTATGTCATGAAAATAAATGTTCAGGGCTTTTAACATGATGATGCAACAAAGTATTCAATTATAACAGCTGTAATTAGATGACTCATGCTTGCCTTTTCACTGAGTTGTTATGCTACTTGCTCTGCAATATATCATTATTAATTTGAAGAATAAATATTAAATGATACGTAATATTAAGCATTTAATTTCACTGAATAAGTAATCAATATATTAACTGTTTACAAACTCAGGTAACTTTCTTAGAAATTCCAGAACATATTATAATAAAAATATTCACTGAGGCAACAATAAATATTTTTAACCGACTTCAAAAAAAGGAGGTTCTGTTTTCGACCCGTATGTATGTATGTATGTATGTATGTATGTATGTATGTATGTAAGTATGTATGTATGTAAGTATGTTCACGATTATCTCCGCAACAAATGAACCGATTTTGATGATTGTTTCACTATCGTAATCTACATACTTTCAGGAAGGTTTTAGTATATAACACATCGAGTTATCATTCTTACGTACGAAGTTACAACCATAAATGTATACATATGCCACTAATATGTTCTCTGATATTGCCAGACCTATTGCTGAAGTCTAATATAGCTATTCTGTCCAAAGACTTCACTCTGCTATGCCTACGTAACATTGACCTTTTGCAAAAACTTTTGGGCTGAAGTCAGTATGTACACTGTACAGCTGTACTATCGAGTGATTCCTTGCAGTTTGTGCACGGTTACGTGTATTTCCATTCTATACCGTAAGGGTGTGAAACTGGTCGCGTATAGATTGTAAATTACTTTTTAATCAAGGTCTTCTACATTATACAAGAGTAGTACGCATACAAACTAATCTTGTATAGATCGGAAGTTAGGTTAGGTTGGGTTAGAACATTATAAAACCATTCAACTTAGTATGACACATAAAATGTATGTAATATGTCACAGGATATTTAATAATAACTAGATGATGCCCACGGCTTCGCCCGTGTGGATTTAGGTTTTTTAAAATCCCGTAGGAACTTTTGATTTTCCAGGACAAAAAGTAGCTTATCTGTAGTAACCCGTCCCCAAAACGCAAAAATCCCGTGGGATCCCCACGATTTCGGAATGCAATTCCTTACAGCATCAGGGTTGAGGAGTTGGATATCTATCTACTCGAGTTCATTCAACGATAAAGTCTTTAATTGGTACCCCCAATATCAATTTAAATAACCGAAAGTTTCTGAAACCCATTAGTTTTGGGGATCAGGTACCCTACAGCATCAGGATTGAGGAGTTCGAATCCAAATTTCTTATAGAACAGGGTCGCAATGTTTCTCTATCGATTAAAAAAAAATTACGCAAATCGGTTCAGAAATCTCAGAGATATCGTTGTACATAGGTAGAAAAACACAACTCCTCCTTTTTTGAAAGTCGGTTAAAAAAGTAGCCTATGTTACTCCAAACATACAAAGACAGTAACACTATAAAATCTCATCCAATTAACTTGAATTCTGTCTCTGATAGACCACCACCCAATCAAAACACAAAAGAAAAGAAAACATATGCTGAAGCTACCAACTCAAGGCCACAAGAGTCCGATTCACAATCAAAATCATATAAAACATTAGAACAAATGTATATCAAGCAATCTGAAAAAATTGATTTTCTCCTTCAACAAATGAGTACTTTGCTGCAACTCATAACAACGTTAATTTCCAAGGTAGCAAAATAGATCTAAAAATAGGCACTTGGAACATTAATGGATTATCTCCCAACAAAGATGAAGTAGAAATACTACTTCATATGCACAAACTTGATATTCTTCTCATATCAGAAACCCACTTTGTTAGTAGCAGTTTGATAAAAATAAAAGGATATAATATCTACCACACAAATCACCCAGATGGAACTGCACATGGAGGAACTGCAGTCATCATAAAAGCAACAATAGAGCACTACGAACTACCACAATACAGCACTGAGCAAATCCAAGCAACTTCAGTATCTATTTCAGACAGAAAAGGCGATTTTAATATCTCAGCTGTTTACTGTCCACCAAAACACAAAATATCTGAAGAGCAATTTTCAAAGTTCTTTGGTAGTCTTGGAAACCGCTTTGTTGTTGGTGGTGATTGGAATGCCAAGCACCTCCATTGGGGCTCCAGGCTAATAACCACTCGAGGAAGAGAACTAAAGAAGAGTGTAGAAAAAAACGTCCTTATTACTATTGCAACACCAGAACCCACACACTGGCCTACAGACCCAAATAGACTGCCTGATGTTCTAGACTTCTTTGTATCTAAGGGATTGTCTCGACTCTTCTTCACAATCAGTTCAACCTTAGACGGTTCCTCTAATCATATCCCAGTGATACTAACCATGAGTGCCCAAGCAATAACCAACATGAAAAAGCTACAACTTTACAACAAAAGAACAGACTGGGAAGAGTTTCGTAGTATAGTTAATGATGAGCTTCAACTACAAATAGCGCTCAAATCTAAGGAAGACATTGACAATGCTACTACTAAGTTTATGACTACAATTCAGTCAGCTTGTTGGAAGTGTACACCAGAAATCTCTAATTCTTCACCAAGACACAATGCAGTTCCATCCGAAATTAAACTTCTAATTATGGAAAAAAGAAGACTACGGAGAGTATGGCACAATAGCAGGCATCCAGAAGACAAAACAGTACTTAACAAAGCAATTAAGGACCTTAAAGACACCATAGCGAAATCAAAGGATTCCTTAACAGAATCATACCTCGAATCTTTGACAGCAACAAGTGCTACTAATTACTCCCTTTATCGCGCTTGCAAAAACTTAAATCGGCCTGCAGATCCTAAGCCACCTCTCAGATTGGAGGGCAACATATGGGCCAGAAGCCATCAACAAAAAGCTGATGCTTTCGGAAACCATTTGGCCCAAATATTCACGCCAAATGAAACTGATCCTGACACTGATGAAACAGAAATAGAAGACGTCCTTGGTCAGCCTTTCCAATTGGATATGCCCATTACGCCAACAAACCCAAGTGAGATTATTAACATAATAAAACGTATGGATAGCAAGAAAGCTCCTGGCTTTGATCTTATTGATAAAAAAGTCCTATCAGAATTACCCAAAAAAGCCATGGTGTTCCTCTCCATTTTGTTTAATGGCATAATTCGTGTTGGCTACTTCCCAGCACTTTGGAAGGTCTCACAAATTATAATGATAGCGAAGCCTGGTAAACCTGTTCATGAAGTAACCTCATACAGGCCAATCAGTTTATTACCGGTGACATCAAAAATTTGTGAAAAAGTTTTGTTGCAAAGGCTTATGAAGGAACTCTGTTCAAGATGTATCATCCCAGACCATCAATTTGGCTTCCGCCAGCATCATGGAACTGTTGAACAAATACATAGGGTATGCAAAACAATTAGAGATGCACTTGAACACAAAGAATACTGCTCCTCTGCATTCCTTGATGTGCAGCAAGCATTTGATAAAGTTTGGCATACAGGACTACTATTCAAAATTAAATCACTACTACCTCATACATTCTTCGGATTATTGAAATCTTACCTGACCGATAGGATATTTCAAGTCAAGGAATTCGAATATACCTCTTCGTTTCACCCAATCACAGCTGGTGTGCCACAAGGCTCAGTGCTAGGTCCAATACTTTACACAATCTATACAAGTGACCTACCACAAGTAGATAATGTCACTGTGGCTACATTCGCGGATGATACTGCTGTTCTTGCTCGCAGTAAAAATCCTGATGAAGCCTCGGCTATTCTGCAACGTGGTCTAAACGAGATTGACAAATGGCTGTCGAAATGGAGAATAAAAGCTAGTGGTACAAAATCAGTGCATATAACATTTACACTTCGTCGAGGAAACTGTCCTCCGGTCTCACTGCGGAACAATCAGCTTCCGCAAAGTGACGATGTCAGGTACTTGGGAATGCATTTAGACAGAAGGCTTACCTGGAAGAAACACATTCAAACTAAGAGGGATGAGATCTATCACCGATATAGAGGGCTGTACTGGATGCTTTCAAGGAAATCCAGACTTTCCTTAGATAACAAGCTCCTGATATACAAGACAATAATAAAGCCGATATGGTCATATGGCATAGAACTCTGGGGATCAGCATGCAACTCCAATATTCAAATTATTCAAAGAGCTCAAAATTACATTTTGAAACAACTATCCAACGCGCCATGGTTCTTGCAGATACCGGAACTCCATGAGCACTTAAATATTAACACAGTAAAGGAAGAAATTAAAAGCTATAGTTGCAACTACAAAACACGACTTACTAACCATCCTAATCGCCTGGCAGTGCAGTTGACAATGCCACAGGCGATCCGTCGACTAAAGAGAAAGCATATACTGGATATTTAGCTGTGACTCATGGAGTTTTCCCGCTGGGGAAGTTGTCTCCAATCAAGCCAATTTGTCCTCCAACCAATCTGCTCATAGTCTACCGACTGATCGCATGATAAGGCACAAAACAAAAAAAAAAAAAAAATGTTACTCCCTGGTTAATTCTCGACTTGAATGTGAAAGTCCCGTCAAAATCGGTTCAGCCGTTCCGAAGATTAGCCCGTTCAAACAGACAGACAGACAGACAGACAAAAATTTTAAAAACGTGTGATTCGGTTATGGTAGCGTTCAAATAACCATATGAGCTTAATATGAGGTAGTTATTTCGATATTACAGACAGACACTTCAATTTTATTTATTAGTATATAGATTAATAATATATAGGTCATAATCTATTTCACATAGTTCTCATTTATATTATTATTAATATAAAGAAAACAAATCACCAAAAAGCATAAAATAATTTTTTTCAAAGAAAAATGAACCGACTTCAAACGATTCGAACTAAAAAGTTTAAAATAATTTTTTATTCATTTAGATTGACGATTAAACTACCTAACTCAAATAATATATAATTTTTTGGAGTCGGCGCCAAACCATTCAATTCATCTTAGTAAAATCAGAGTAACTATCCACTTTTGAATGCGAGCGCGGTGAACCATAATAGTCGCGGAGGGTGAGGCTGTCCGGGACGCGGGGAGCATATTTTTGACTTGAAAAGTATGAGTCATTTGGCGCCGACTTCAAAAAATTATATATCATTTGAGTTAGGTAGTTTAATCGTCAATCTAAATGAATAAAAAATTATTTTAAACTTTTTAGTTCGAATCGTTTGAAGTCGGTTCATTTTTCTTTGAAAAAAATTTATATTATAACATATAAATTTAAATTATAACAGCTGTAATTAGATGACTCATGCTTGCCTTTTCACTGAGTTGTTATGCTACTTGCTCTGCAATATATCATTATTAATTTGAAGAATAAATATTAAATGATATGTAATATTAAGCATTTAATTTCACTGAATAAGTAATCAACATATAAACTGTTTAAAAACTCAGGTCACTTTCTTAGAAATTCCAGAACATATTATAATAAAAATATTCACTGAGGCAACAATAAATATTTTCTGCATCTACATTTTTCATAAGAGGGTGGCCATTTTGTTATGGAGAGAGTAGCAATGTAATGTTTACGCTAAGTTTTTGTTACAGACATACTGCCATTGTTATGTACTACCTTTTGAAAAATAAACATTATATCTATTTATGTCTAAATCATGTTTGTCATGCATGCAAATGATAAGAGTAATTATCTTCCCAGGGAACCTCCAGTACGTCAACATTTGAAAAATGTTTATGGAACTCTAATGTTGACTTGTGGGGCTGCGACTGCTGGAGTGTACATTGACATGTACACAAGCTTCCAAGCCGGTTTCCTATCAGCAATTGCTGGAGTGGCCCTTATGTTAATGCTGATCGCTACACCTGATAATGGCAAGAACACAAATCTGCGACTTGGTTACCTTTTAGGATTTGGTTTAACAACAGGTAATTGGTTATTTTTATCTGCCAGTTAAGATAAAATACCATAGACTAAAAATATTAACTAAAGTGCTCCAGACAAATGTGTGCATGTGAAGCTGTGAAGAAGTATAGAATTTCATACATTTTGTATAAAATTACAGGGCACATATTATATTGTCTAATTGTTTTAAAAGGAAGCTTCCTTATTCAATTTATTTTTCAGGTATGGGATTGGGCCCATTGATGGAATATGTTAGCATTGTTGACCCATCCATAATTGTGACAGCTTTATTGGGCACAACTTTGGTATTTGTTTGTTTCTCCATTGCTGCCATGTTGGGTGAACGAGGCAGTTGGCTCTTCCTGGGTGGGCCTCTTATGACCATAATTACTTCCATGTCAATTATGACGATATTGAACCTCTTCATGCAGTCATTTATACTTAGTCAGGTAAGTGACTTTGCCATAATAAATGTAGATATTATTAGTTTTGACATAATTGAAAAAAATTAACGCTGCACTTAAAGATGACAGTTACATAATCTATACTAATATAGTAAAGCGGAAGAGTTTGTTTGTTTGAACGAGCTAATCTCAGGAACTACAGAACGATTTCAAAAATTCTTTCACCTTGGATATGTATGTGATCCTTGAGTGCTATAGGCTATATATGTATCACAGGCGAAGCCGGGGCGGAGCGCTAATATATTATTATATGTATGTAATGATAAATTATTGTGTTATTTGTGTTGAATCAATTTATTAATACAAATTGTTATTTCAGATTCACATTTACATTGGATTGATGGCCATGTGTGGTTTTGTATTGTTTGACACACAACTGATTATTGAGAAACGCAGGATGGGGAACAAGGACTTTGTCCAACACGCCCTGGAGTTGTTCATTGACTTTGTTGGAATGTTCCGCAGGCTGCTTATCATCTTAACACAGAAAGTAAGTTCAGTTTAGCAGTCCATTTTTATACAGACAAGTGGTACTTAAGTGCGGATTCCTACAAATCGGCGATATATTATTACCCAACTATGGCAAAGCCAAAAGGAAGAAGGGTTATAATTTTAGCAGTCTATTTAGACAAATGTTTGTGTTCGATTTTTGTATGAGATACTGGGCTGATTTTGATGAATGAGGTGTCAATTAATTCTTTGTTATGGTCGGGGTGACATAGGCTATATTTTATATACGAAAAAAATCGAGAAGCGACGTCTGAGCGGCTAAACTAAAATATTAGTTAGTTTCGGATAGACATAATAGATGGCGCCACTAGCTGCTTCGTCCCGCGCTTTCTGCACACAAAATTATTATTTTTAAATTAAATTATTCAGCGTAGTCAGGTTTTAGTTTAGGAACTTTATCTCTTGTTTTAATATATTACTTATTTTTTAATCAAAATATTATTTTTAAGATATTAATAAAAGTTTTTTTTTCTTTTAGGAGGAAAATAACCGTCGTCGCAAACGTGACTAGAATTAGCGACATGATTTTAATTAATCATTAATCATTTTAATATCAATGACTCAAGAAATTATTAGGGTGTGGTATTTAAGGTATAAGAAACCAAAAAAAATATATACATTGTTTGGATTGTTTTTTAAAAAGTCTTAAGAATTGATTTTATAAAAGTATTTGATGTATTTTTTAAATTATTATATAGATTTAAAACTTGAAAATTGCAGATATAAAAAAAGAAGTTTATTTTATCTATTTCCAGAACAGGTTACTTTTATAAAATCAAAGCTCACTTACATAATACATTTAATATTACATTTAAATATTATAGTGGATAAGGAAATATTAAAATATCTGTAAAAATTTTAGTCATGCATATTATTATTTTCTTTGATTGTATGCCAACAACTGTTACGCATTTAAATAGTTTGCAAAATTTTGGATGATGTTTGATTTTGTATTTTAGAGCTCTATCATAGTCATAGTTGATGATAAAGTGAATGTAAATATAAACAGAAAAAAAGAGAAATGAATAACAACATATAAGTAAATAACCTAAAAGGGACTAGTATACATCTATCCTTGTTTCAGCTATGTTCAAATGCTGCCGGCGTGTATACAGTTAAGTTTATAACAAAATATTAACCTACTAAAAATTATATTTATTTTGAAATTCAATTAACTTTTATAGCTAACGTCAATTAGGTCTCCGAATAGAAAGCAGTGTTTCACCCTCCCCCATATTATACTTTTTGTCAATTAAACGTAACAACTATTTGCGGTTCAAATCTTACTTATCACATATCTAGGTCTCATATTCCGCTTGATATTAGAGACGAAGCCGAATTAAAACCTAAAGCCTGTGACCTCATCCGATGTTATGGAGTGTTTCATGAGAAGTCTAGTCTAGTCTAGTCTTCGGGAATCTCCCCGGTGAGTGGTGACACCAGCGCAGGTGTATAACTCCCGGCACGTAAGTCGAGCGCTGACCTGCGCGCAGCGTCGTACGAGTGAGCGGGACACAATACGATTGGAGAGCCAATCAGCGCTTACGAGGGATACGCGAGAGCTAATCAGTGCTTCCGAACGATCCCCACGCCCTCCCCGCAACTCCCTCACCACCCGAGAGACTTCTGCGCATTGAAGGTCAACGCTAGACTTATTTGCCGTGACTTGTAACGTCCACGATAGTCAACTCGCAGAATGCTGCGCTGTCAAATAATGCTCTAGCCTCTACAGCTGGTACATTACAAACGCAACATCAGAAATGGCTTTTTGTTATACGCAAGTGATTCGGCTCGGCACGCCGGGTTTCCTTGCTGATGGATGCAGTTTCATAATGCACATAGGAAGGCGAATCACTTGAAATTCGATTCAGCGACCTAATAGACGTTAGCCTTAACTCAGAAGGCAAAATTTAAATTCTAGAAACTGCACTTCTGAGTATTATGTATGTTATATTACTTTTATAAAAATTAGCGTGAAATATGTGTTTTAATATGCATACAATTTATTAATTATAATATAATATGTTAAATAAAGTTTTGCCCAATGGATAATCCTTCCCATCTCAATCCCAAGTATTTTTTTGACTGTTTAGAGAAGATTCATGTACCTATTATAGCTATTGGCAACAAGGAGACCTTTGGAAAATCAGCGTAGATACTTAGGTATTACGAATAAATATTATTATCGTGCTTATCACTGACAGTTATCATTTTCAGCTTTATTTCTATGAATACAAAGAATCAGATAAGTAATCATTTTTTATCGTCATCGTAAAAAATATTTAAATAGGTACGAATGATATATTAATATTAACTTCTTCGCAAGAAACTTTATTTGAAGTGATTATCCATAGGCTAATTAAAATTTGTACGTAATCTTAATTTATTTTTGTAAATGTAAAGTGCATAGGGATTGTTATTTAATAAATTGGATTACATACAGCGATTGCTTTTTATGATTTAAATACCGTCAGGTACCTACCTACTCATAAAAAAATCAAAAAACCGACTTCAAATGCCACTACCTACATATTACTTTGTTAAAAAAAATTTTTTGGTTGTACCTACACGTATGTTGAAGCATTGAAGTAAGGCTAGCGTTCCGCGTGAGTTTCTTTTTGTGTGGTCCCGCCTGACTTCAACATTTATTGTAACAAAACTTATTTTTATACTGGCGCTTGAAGTCTGTATTTTGAAAAGAATTTATATTTTATCTTATTATTGTAACTTATTTATTTTAATTCACAATCAGAATCAGGATTGAAGAGTTGTGATCAGGGGCGTCTCTAGCCCATGTAGCGCCCGTGTGCAATCGTTAGCCTAGCGCCATTTAGTAAGCGCGCGGTCAACATGGAATAGATCCGCTGCGCCCGTGTGCACAGTTGCACACCCTGCAATCTGCATCATAGGTGGTAAAACCGCCTCTGGTTGTGATCTCACAGTTTAGATGACCAGTACGCTTGTATTTACCACCAGGATTAAAGAAAACCATTCTGGTTCCAACAGAATGGTTTTCTGGTTACTCCTAAATTTTTCACAAACTCTCGAGAGAAAAAATCAAGGTTCAGAAATCTCTGAAAAATCGGTACATACCGATTACATAAAAAAATACGCGCGGAATTGAGAACCTCCTTTTTGGAAGTAGGAAAAACAGCAAAAACACCAAACCGAAAAATTGTACCTACTACCGACCGAGAACAGTCTCCGACCACCATGTCGGCGGAAAAGAGAAACAAACTTATACCTACATACAAAGAGTTCAAAGGCACCTACATAGTTGCTAAAAAAGACTAAAGAAGGGTGATTTCTTGAAATGGGCCAGCCAATAGGTATTTAAGATCAACATAATAGTTCGTAAAACTGATAGTGTTAAATAAAATATATTTTTTATACTAAAATATTTTATTTAAAAAAGTTATATAAATATGTAGAACAATAATAATTATAATTAATTTGTATTTTGTACTTAAAATAAACTTAAACAACGGAAATCGTATCAAAGTAGGTAGAACCGTCCAAAATTAGTTTTAATAACAATAAGGCACTTCAACAAAGATTAAATAAATAACTCCTAACAATTAAGGGTGGTAATTGCACAATTTGTACTCGCTAAATTTATATAAATAAGTAATCTGATGTAAGTACATAACATTGTGTACATTTTTTATTTAACTAACTAGACGTGACACGTCACACGAAGGATCTTTGCGCCGGGTGACTGGTTATGTTATACAATAATATAACTCTGTTCCTTATTCTAATTCCACAAAATACACTAATTCACATTTTTGTTATAAATAAGAAATAGTATGTCGGGGCGCCTCGAGTTTGATCTCCGGGACTTACCTCGTAACAACCTCGTAACTTTTCGGAGCTATGTGCGTTTTATATTTCGGACTTATGTGAAGGAAAACGTTAGGAATCCTGCATGTCTGAGAGTTCTCCATAATGTTCGCAAAGGCGTGTGAAGTCTACCAATCCAGCGTGGTGGACTACGGCATAAATCTTTCTCATTCTAAGTGGATACCCGTGCCCTATAAGCGGGTCGGTAATGGGTTGATAGATAATGATGATGTTTGTATGGCTAGTTTTTATGCATCTATTATGTGAAAAAAAAAGTTTTTTTTGGGTGCTTATTTAGCTTAAATGCGATGTTAACTAACTTCATCTTCATTACTTGGATGAATTTTATTATTGTCATATAGAAAAATCTTTTTAGCCTTATTAATCTCGTCGTTAATTAAAGTACTTAAAAAACTTTTGACGTTAGGTTCCTCAGGTGTACTTTGCCTATATTCCGTTTTTCCATTCGCATTTTCATCAGATGTTTTATGCTCGTTAATTTTATAAGGCTTTCTAATCTTCGTACTACAGCAACTATAACCTAAGGATGTCGTTTGCGGATTTTTTACTATATACTCGTAGGTGGAGACACCCAAAATGGATATATAAATATGAAAACACAATAAATGTAACAAAGCACACGCTATAGCTAGACCAGAAACACATAATATAAGTAGAAATGTTAAAAATGATATCGACCTTGCACAATATTTACTGGCGCAACTCTCATCTGCTACTCGTGTGCAATTCACAAAGTTTTGTGTCGTCAAACTTAACTGGCGTGGATCTTTAAAAAATAACGCAATATCTGTTAGACACAAGACGCATGTAAATAACGCTATCAATAGGGCTGAAATGACACATAAGATGAAGGCTGCGTAGTTACGTCGACCGACGCAATTGTTTAACCACTTGCAGTGATGATCGAACCTGTCGACGCATTTGTTGCAGATGCCGCAGTGTTTGGTCTTCCTAGAACTGGTGTCTATGTTACACAAATGACACCTCCCATTTTCGATAACGTGGGCGTGGATCGCACGATCGAATTCCGGCAGAGTATTTATTTTCTGTTTGCGCAAATCCGCTTCTCCCGGGTCCAATAGCAATGCAACAAGATGTGAAACTACATGGAACACGTACAAAAGAGCATAAACAAATATTGACACCAGTTTCAACTCGTAAAATTGTATCTTAGTTAACACAACGAAGTTAAATAACGCCGTTATCAAAAACACTACCCAACTGATAACTTGCAAATAGTTTAAAGGAAGTTGCAATCCATTTGATCGTCTTTGAGACCTCTGAGTTTGGTGTAATGTACAACATTTGTGCATTTAAATGAATAATTTTACCGTAACTTTGTAGTAACCTTAACCACGAAACGATAAACAAATTGGATTAGGGTAGGGTACCTAAGTACAGGGATATGCGCGCGCAACTACCAACCTATCGACGCACTTACCTATACCTAGGGTTAAATTCCTACACGTATCTCGCAATTAGGTACCTATATAGGATGTCTCCAACTGACATGAACCTTCATAAATGGAAGCACCGGACAAACTAAGCAAACAAACGCAGTGTTCTATACGCCAGTCAAATTTGACATTAAAATCGCAAACGAACGGCTAGTTCTGATTTTTTAATATGTTGTTAGGACCACTACCAGTAGTCTAAATTCAATTTTGCAGCTTCGAAAGACCTGTGCTAATTTTGTAGCACTCGAAAAACCGAGAAATTTTTGCACTTTTTTTGGGTTTTTCAATATAAGTCCTAAACTATGCGTTTCTAAAAAAAAAATTTTCTATACTTTTTTAAAGTAGACTAAAATTGCTACAATTTAAGACCAAAACTAGCTCTTTAAATTCAATATTTATTGAGATACAGCTCTCCAAAAATTGACAATTAATTCCAAAAAAGTGAAATTTTAAGATTCGGTCAATTTTAAACCCCGATATCGGGGAAAATACTCATTTTACGAGTAAAGTTAAATGAAAAGATGTTGTAGTAAATATATTTAGCTTTAATTTAAACACTAAACAACGTCTGTAGCCCATATAGTTTACTTACAGATCCTAAAAGTTTAAAAAATGCGAAAATTGCAGTTTTCTCTTTAGTTTGTTTTGAATGTAATTTGAAAGAAAAAACCATGTACATCCACAAGAAATATGTATTAAAACTATTACTAAGTATTTAAATTAAGTATTTATAATGTTATTTATTCAAGAAAAAAATTATTTATATTATTATTGATATTTATTGATTTTTATGAAACATATTAATCTGTATTAAAATGACATTATGAGTTCCGAGCAATATAAGTCGTAAACTACGCATTTTTGTTTAATATTTTCTATACATTTTTGAAGTAGACTAAAATTGCTACAGTTTGACATCAGAACCAGTTCTGTAGCTTCAATAATTGCCGAGATACAGCTCTCCTAAAATTGAACTTTTTTCAAAAAAGTGAAAATTTAAGAGTTGGTCAATTTTCGACCGCGATCTTGGGGATAATACTCATTTTATGTGTAGAATTATAGGTAAAAATGTTATAGTAAATCTAATTAACTTTAATTTAAGGGTAATACGACATCTCTAGGACATATAGTTTACTCACAAATCTTAAAAGTCCAAAAAATGGGAAAACAATTTACGTAAATTTGCTCTGCTTAGTTTGGTTTGTGAGTACCTTGAAAGGAAAAACCATGAACATCCACAATAAATGTACATTTAATCTATTATTATAGTATTCATAATGTTATTTATGAAAAAAAAAATTATTTATCTTATTTTATTGATATTTATGAAGCATATTAACCTGCATTACAAAGATATTATTTTTGGTTATAATTGTTCATTAAGGTTTGTGAGTAAACTATATGGCCTAGAGACGTCTTTTTACCCTTAAATTAAAGCTAATTAGATTTACTACAACATTTTGACTATAATTTTACCCTTATAATGAGTATTATCCTCAAGATGGCGGTCGAAAATTGACCAAATCTTAAATTTTCACTTTTTTTGGAAAAAGTTCTATTTTAGGAGAGCTGTATCTCGGCAAGTATTGAAGTTACAGAACTGGTTCTGGTGTCAAATTGTAGCAATTTTAGTTTACTTTAAAAATGTATAGAAAATATTTAAAAAAAATGCGTAGTTTACGACTTATATTGCTCGGAACTCATAATGTCCTTTTAATACAGGTTAATATTATGTTTCATAAAAATCAATAAATATCAATAATAATATAAATATTTTTTTTCTTGAATAAATAACATTATAAATACTAAATATAAATACTTAGTAATAGTTTTAATACATATTTCTTGTGGGTGTACATGGTTTTTTCTTTCAAACTACATTCAAAACAAACTGAAGAGAAAACTGCAATTTTCCCATTTTTTAAACTTTTAGGATTTATAAGTAAACTATATGGGCTACAAACATCGTTGAGTGTTTAAATTAAAGCTAATTATATTTACTACAACATCTGTTCAATTAACTTTATCCGTAAAATGAGTATTTTCCCCGATATCGGGGTTTAAAATTGACCAAATCTTAAAATTTCACTTTTTCGGAATTAATTGTCAATTTTTGGAGAGCTGTATCTCAGCAAATATTAAATTTAAAGAGCTAGTTTTGGTCTTAAATTGTAGCAATTTTAATCTTCTTTAAAAACGTACAGAAAATATTTTTTTTTAAACCCATAGTTTAGGACTTATATTGAAAAAACCAAAAGTAGTGCGAAAATTTCGCAGTTTTTCGAGTGCTGCAAAGTTAGCACAGGTCTTTCGAAGCTGCAAAATTGGATTTACACTACTGGTAGTGGTCCTAACAACATATTAAAAAATCAGAACTAGCCGTTCGTTTGCGATTTTAGCCACTTTTGGAGTCAAATTTGACTGCACTACTAGTAGATATTCACACTATGCACTGGTCCCCGCTGACTGCGTTCGTGTGAATTTTGTTTTTTTAAACCTGTGGGAACTCTTTAATTTCTTGGGATAAAAAGTAGCATATCTCGGGCATGCCAGCTATCTCTAAGCTCGATTTCGTCAAAATCGATTCAGCAGTTAGGCCATAAAAATGTATTAAACTGAAAACAGTATTAAACTGAAAACAGTCCCTAATTTGGACGGATTTTATTTTTTCACGCACATAATAATATTTTAAAATAAAAAGTGCTACTTTTTATTTTAAATATTATTCCTATATAATCCTTTGCTCATCTTTGAAAATCCCGTCAAAATAATTTTTAGATTTAGAGCTTAGACCCGTCACGCTGCTCCAATGCGGATTGGCGGGTTTTGACTATTGTCCCATGATAGTGATAATAACCGGGATTGACTTCTTAACGTGATCTCCGAGGCACGGGGGTGAAACACCGCCAGCTTCTAACTTCGGGCTGGCACTGAGAATTTCTTGACAGAAAAACCTGAGAGAAATACCTCCGGGAATCGAACCCGGGAGACTTCGTGATCTGCAGTCGAATATGCTAACCACTAGACCAACGAGACAGTTACTTCAATTTTATTTATTTGTATAGAACACAGACAGACACTTCAATTTTATTTGTACAGATTTAGTTGCCAATTTCGTAATAGGCGGCCAATGTGGCCAATTCTGTTGTACACATTCTCTAAATCTAAACTAAAATGACAGGTCTAAATCGATTGCTATCTCTTTCACAATGCTCCCTGCAGAAAAGGATAGCACTATTTTTAAACCTGTCAATTTTAGTTTAAGTTTAGAGATTGTGTACAACAGAATTAGCCACAATACCTAATTTAAAGCTGCCTTGAGCTTGATTTACTTGAAAATAACTTGACCCGATCCTAATACTTATGAATAAAATAACAAGCAGGTGTTTTTCATTTGGACATATATTATTACTTACCTAACTATTTTAACAAAAACATCCCAAGCTTATTTTTTACATGTCGTAAAGCAATTTATAATTTCTACATATTGTATTATTTACTCCTACTCGTGTCTATGATAAACATTGTACTTCCTTTTGATGTGCAAACTGTTTGGCCGTTTCTCGACGTGTACGTACAAGTATTCTATGTCCCTTGCAGTCTAGATCCTCCTCGAAACATTTATTTCGGCAACATTTTTTGCAAAGCCGATATTCGCATTTACCACCCTGCAAGAAAATATAATTGAGTGCCACTGCTTGCAAATCACTACATAGTATAAAACAAAGTCGCTTTCCTGTCTCTATATCCCTATGTATGCTTAAATCTTTAAAACTACGCAACGGATTTTGATGCGGTTTTTTTTAATAGATAGAGTGATTCAAGCGGAAGGTTTATAAGTAGAAAAATCGAACCCGGTAGGTGGCGCTAATAGCGGGCAGGACGACGTCTGCCGGGTCCGCTAGTAATTAATAATAATATGGAAAATTAAATAACCTCACTAGTAAGAATTTTCCAATATAATACACTGGAGAATAATAATATTTATTTTACTATAATTTTTCAGATTTTAGAATATAATAGTTGAAAAGTTGTGGAGGAAGACATCTATTCACCTAAAACTGTCTCTTAGGTCTAGCTTTGGCCCTCATTATTCTGTAAATGGTAGGTAGTATTTTCGTAAAACAATCCTCAGAAACCTCATATTTTAATTACACACCTCTGTTATACAGAGATAACAAGTCTTTTAACACTGCAGCTAGCTTTCATTGTTTCTGAATAAAATTACTGACCCACCAGACAGACAAGTTCTGGAATAAACTTACTATGTTTTATTATATTACAAGTGGAAACCCGCGACTTCGTTCGCGTTGATATTGGTTTTTAAAACTCCCGGGAGAATCATTTTGTTTTTCCTAAGCTCCTTTGAGCTCATATCTTGCTAAAAACTGTTAAAAGTTCAATGGCGGATGTTTAGGTAGATCAAAATGTAAACATCCACCAGTGAAAGTCCCATCAAAATCGGTCCAGCCTTTCAGAGATTAGCCAGTAATCTTTGAAGTATTTCCTTTCTAACAAAAAAAGAATGAATGAAATCGGACCACCCGTTAACGAATGACAGCTAAGTACACATTTTGACTTTCATCCCCTCTCCCAAGGGCACCGTGCTGAATTTCGGGATAAAAAGTATCCTATATGTTCCTCCGTAGTATGTACTTAAAGTATGCCGAGTTTCATTTCAATCCATTCAGTAGTTTTTGCGTGATGCGCGCACAAACATACAGACAAACAGACAAACAGATAAACAGACAAACAGACAAACAGACAAAAATTTCAAAAATAGCTTTTTTATGTTCCATTACTTATCCCTAACACCCCCCAGTTATTATTTTGCAAAAATCTTTAATGTACAGATACGGCAATTCTACGATTTTATTATATGTATAGATTATAGTATGGAACGCTAAAATTTAGATGAATTACCAAAGGGTTAGGGCATGTTTCGCCGACGCAGATTTCGCCAGTTCTGCCGGCCTGCTCGGCGTCTGGTTTAAGCGGTCTTCTCATTATGCGCCGCATTTTCTTCATTTTTTTCCTGGATAATATATTTCCATCCGGATCTTCAATACTTCTTTTTGTGTCATTGTTATCCTAAAAATGTTTATTTTAATTTTAATTTTATGTAAATTTAGTATTTATGTCAGGTATAGGTATCGCCAAACGAATATTCGCTTCTGAATATAACCGCAAGGCGCGTCGCAATAGCATATAGCAGCTAGCACGAACCTGCGCGAGTGCTTCTCGCACGAAGCTCAGGGACGAATATTTGTTTGGCGATGACTATAGCTTCCGGTGTGAGGGACGCGTGGCCGAGTTGCGAGTGCAGTCGGTTGATCGTGCAGCAACTTTAGTAGTGAGCGACGTGCCTGAGAGTCGAAACCCCGTACTCTCTAGTTGAGTTATCATCGGGGCTCCTCTCATTATCATCCCAAAAAACCCTTACCATTATGAAGTTAACAGATATAGAGAGAGAACATTGAGACTTAAATATTCATTCATAAAATGAGGACTAAAGCCCGATTCGTACATATCGGCGCAGTTCCGGAACAGTGAAAAATATGTGATTCTCTATTAACTGACTCTGAAATACTACGTTGTCACTGACACGGACAGGTGTGAATGCGTTCATAGAGAATGTATGAAAGAATATTTTTCACTGTGCCGGCACTGATACTTTACTGATGTGTGAATCTGGCATAATGGGAACTTTAAGCTGATCACATATTTCGACTGAGGCGCGAAAGATGCAGTATGCTCTTTTACAGCTGAAAATGCTAATCACAATATCAAAAGTTAGGCGTCTGCAGTGGCCGACTCATGCCTCTGACTTCACGGCTGCGTTACGCAGCTCTTTTGCGTCTTGCGGCCGATTGGAACAGCATTAATGTTTGCAAACAGGAATCCGATAAATTGTTCCTGCAAATTATTGATTTACCTGATTCTTACTTAGGTTTTCCATTTTATGTGTATGTTCTTCCGGTGATATCCTAACGTACGGCTGACACAGCCACGGCGGTAATATTAGATTGCATCCGTTTCTGGTGATACCTTCATTATCCGCAAAAGTTGATTCTCCTCGGTGATAAGGTAAATATTTTTGCTTTACTCTGAGGCAGACTTCTTTAAAGTCATCTAAACATTGAGCCGTAGCTAAAAATTGCCTTTCATCGTTGTTGCTTTCAAATGTAAAACTGAAACCAAATCAAAAAGTTTATTTTGCATAGTCACTTTACAGGTGCTCGATTAAAGTATTCAGATTCTAAGAAAAATTGCTGGCAATAAATTTAGAAGTTACTCTTGAATCAATTAATTTAGATGTGATTGTTTTTATTTATTTTAAAAGTTAAGGCTCTGTGATATGGGCAGTTGAGAGAGCTCAGCTTGGAGTTTGGCTGTCCTATCAAATCAGAAATGAGAAGATCAATAGAAGAGCCAGAGCCGCTCACATAGCATAACTCAGATAGTATAAGTCACGGAAAATAAGTCGACCAGTGACCTTCAATGCGCAGAAGTCGAAAATGAGGTATCTCGGGGTGTGAGGGGGTCGCTCGTGGGGATCGTTCGTAAGCACTGATTAGCTCTCGCGGATCCCTCGTAAGCGCTGATTGGCTCTCCAATCGTATTGTGTCCCGCTCACTCGTACGATGCTGCGCGCACTTGAAGGTCACCACTCGACTTACGTGACGGGGGTTATAATGGGCAGGGCATTAGTTCTTTAAATTTTTTAATTACTTCAAAAGTATTTTTGGTTTGGTTTGGTATTTTAGTTTGAAGTACCGATAGACACTGCTGTCTTGTGCCATTGCAACTATTGGATGCAAGTGCCACAACACAGCAACATGTGGAAGCTCCTACAAAAGACCTAAAAGGAACATCTATCTAGTGTCAATAAAGACAAGAATACTTACATTTTGTGGAATATTTTAAACAAATGGCCTCTTATATAGGATGATGGACATGGATATTTCTGCACCAGATCGAGATATTCCAATGCTACTTCCCATGTGACAGCATTGATTCCTTCAAAAATAGCCGGGTTTGTTAGATTACCCTCCGCACTCATCACACCATCAACTTTAGTGTAATCCAAGCACCTGCGGACATCTTCCAAGCACTGAATATTGCCATTAGCAAACATTGGTATTGATACAGCTTCCCTGAAATTAAAACACAGAAGTTATTAGATTTTTTAGAGATAGATTTTTAACTCTGCTAGAAAAGACCCACAATATTAAATCGGTAGACCTTAGGTCAGGTTAGGGTTTTCAGTTTAAATTTTTTTATTTTGGAAATTGTTTTATTGCAGTTAACCCAACTGTAGCACAACTGGTGAACAACAGCTATGCAATTTGGGCATCAGTGATTCATTGAGTCAGTGAGCAGTTCTAGTACATTAGTACAGTTACTGCAGAGTTACAATGCCGATATTACAATTACTGCAGTAGACTAGACTGAAATTTTAGTTGGCTTGCAGTCCAAACACAATCTGTGTAGACTCAGGATTGTTGAAATTAGAAATCACAATGTGTTCTTATAGGAACAGAGTGTGGGTTATGAAGTGAAGAAAATAACTGTGAAAAAAGTGAGCTAAGAAAATCACACTAATATTATAAAGGCGAAAATTTGTGTGTGTATATTTTTTACTCTTTAATGCTGCAACCACTTAACCGATTTGGATGAAATTTTGAATGGAGATAGATTATGCCCTGACTTAACAGATAGGCTTTTTATCCTGGAAAAATCCAAAGTTCCCACAGGATTTAAAAAAAAACTGAAATCTATAGCTACAGCTATAGGTAGATTACTATAGCAAACTTCCTTGCAAGTAAGTATAAAGGTTGGAAACGGGAGCGGGAAACCAGAAATCCACGATTCTCTCGGGATTTGTGGAAATCCGATATTCCCGAGGGTGAAGCTGCGGGCAGAAGCTAGTAAAACAATATTTATAATCACCAAAACAAACCTAATAGCTTTAATGTGCTGCCAACGTGCTGTACCTGTCAGTGGTCCCTTCTGTTCCCTTGTTCTTCCGTGAACTGTCAGCAACTTGCACCCTGACTCTTGCAACATTAACGCATATTGCACAGTTTTTTCTATACTTTCAAAAATTCGGACCTTGCATGATATAGGTACTGAAACTGCTTCCGACATTGCAGAAACTGAAAAAGGTTAATATTTTTCACTGTATTTAATAAAAATAATTACAGGTGCAACAGATAAACATTTTAAAACTATGTTACCATGACTGAAAACTTTAAGTAGGAATCAAATTGATCTACTATTGAATGAAAACCAACTATATTTTAGGAAAAATTAAACAGTCAAGCAATCTCAAAGAAATCAGTGTACTAATCAAAAATATTAGTGACATATTACATTTTAAATGTGTATAACTTCATACATAAGAATGATAACTAGGTGTGCTATATACTAAAACTTACCTGAAATTGTCTAGATTATGATAGTGAAAGTCATTAAAATAGGTTTATTGGTTTTGCAAATAATAGCCAACATAATAATTATATATAGGATGAATACAGAACCTCTCTTTTTTGAAGTCAGTTAAAAAAAGATATTCAGCTTACCCATTTTCCTTAAAAGTTGCCAATCATCTTGAAGAAAAGACCCATACCTGCCACGCTTAGCAATTGATTGTGGACATCCAAGGTTTATATCAATTGCATCACAGTCCTTTTCTACATATTTCGCAGCAGCAGTCATTATTTCTGGATTATTACCACAGAACTTAAAACATAAATAATTACTATATTAAAATATTATGAGAAAGCTGATTAATACGGTAGACGTACAGTTTTAGTACATAATAGTGGGTTTCAGTTTACACTGAACAGAGAAAATAATGTTATAAAAGAAAAACCACATAACTCTAATTGGTTTTTTAAACAATTAGAGTTATGAGTTGTTCAGTATGTATTTTGTATTTCAGTTGTATTTTCTCTGTTCAGTGTAACGTTGCCTTTACATCCCTTAAAATTATAAAATTGCCAAAATCTGTTGCCATTTTTGTATTCTTTTCTATTGTGGAGCTGACGTCCTTCATATAGCAGTTTAATGCCACAACGTTTTGTTGATATGAATTCAATCTGTTTTCCTTCAGCGGATTGCATGTTTACTATTTGATAATAATCGTATTACAGAAAATGTTAAAATACCTAATTTAAAATTCACTGCAATAAATGCACATTGAGATGTACACCTATGAATGAATTTGTAAGTAAAGATTTTGATTGGTAAGACAAACGACTTTTGAATGTGATTTAATATGATTCAATATGACATTTAATATGATAGTATATTTATACTAGCCAGTGTTCATCAGTCTAGCTAGCTGCATATGATAATAATAGATTTATAACGCTTTTTTACCGACATATGCAAGTAGAATACAAGTGGTCTTTTTCTTAATTAATAACCAGGTAGGTACGAAAATGGAAATAAAAATCTTCTTTCGTAGCTGGTTACGAAACTTGGTTACGAAAACGACATATTAATTCTGTTTTCGTAGCTGGTTATCAAAGGAAGAAAAAAAAATCCATGTTCGTAGCTGGTTACGAAACTTGGTTACGAAAACGACATATTAATTCTGTTTTCGTAGCTGGTTATCAAAGGAAGAAAAAAATTCCATGTTCGTAACTGGTTACGAAAGTTCAGTTAAAAAAAATATTTTAGGTACCTAATTAATTGCTTTATTTAGTTAGTATCACTTATGAAATACAATCACTAATTAGTAATCACCAATCACACAATAATTGTACAAGTGAGAAAATGAATTAGTACCTACTCATACTGCACTAAGGGCAAAAGAATTATCGTAAATGAATACTAATTTCTCTGCATCAAGAGTTAGCAAGAGGTTTCACTTGTCTTCGTAAATAAGGCCAACTTCAGAAAAAAAATATTTCGCTGTACACACTGCTGCAAGGTGCTAAAACATATATTTTGGCAAACTTTGTTAAAGGTTATGTTTAGCATTAGCCCACCAAGAATAAGGATCACAATTGTGATCAATTCACACTGACTTAAGATAAAAATCAACCCATATGCTATCGCATTTCTTTCTTCACGTTGAACCTGGCTAGTATTGTAATGTTTTCATTTGCTACCTCATCAAATCAATCACAAAACGTGTCATGACTCTCATGAGCTTTGCGAGATACAGCTGACGATGTCTCTCCTCTTCTACTTTTTTAGCCGATTGAAGATAAACTGCTTCTGGAGGACTCTTTACAAGAAAATTTTAAATATTCCAATAGAACTTTCGGCCGAATAACCGCCGGCCGCATATCCGGCTATCCGGCTAAATATCCGGTATCCGGCCAAACTGATATCCGTTTCATCTCTAGTACGGAACCCTAAAAATATATATAAAATATACATATAATATTATACCTGAACAATCAATGGGCGATCTTCACTACAAGTTGTAAAGTTTTCCTTTCTATATTTCGGGTCTTTTGTGAAAACTGTACTGTGTAACATTGGTGTGTAGCACAGTGTGGCTCCATGTCTCCTACATAACAACCTCCAGGCCAGCTCACTAGCATCGACCATCGGCGCAACTACGTATTGAGGACGCCCTATCAACTCAAACCATTCTGAATTCATTTTGGTATATTTTTTATGGTACCTACATTTGACGGAAAAATCACAGGAAAAATTGCAAAATCAAAAAAGTACAAAAAAGTAAAAAGTAAAAACCACAGGTAAAAACACCAAAAAACCACAGACCAATAACAATTAACATCACAGAACACAAATACTCTCTAACGAGAGAATAATAACCTAAGAGAAATTATACCCTCTTCTTCCTAGAGAACGCTTATTTAAAATGAATAAATACTTATTATATCTTTCGTTTTTGCTTATGTCAATATGCACTGTCAAAAAAAAGATCGCAATATAATTTCAGTGTCATCTTGAAAGACAGATTGTTGTGAATTTTGTTTGTTTTGTTCACCACCGTAGTAACAGTTCAGCTTGCGATAATTTGTGATCTTTTAACTTCTAAGTGCTTTGTTGTGTGAAATATTTTGACTATTTAATATTTTAGTAATCATGATTTGTGTAGCCATTGGCTACAAAAGTCCACTCAGTGTATTACGTGAGAAAAATATGCGTATATCTTTGCATAGGTAAGTATTATATTGAATTCTGATAAGTTATCACGTTTAGTTTATTATTATTTTGCTGTAGTCATAACGAATGCAATATTAAACCATTTTGATAAATTTATAATGACCGTATTAGAATTATATTTCTTTATTTTGATAAAATTTAATTTTTCATACGAGATTTCATGCCACTAGTGAAGCGCATTGTCATCTCATATCGATATCGATAGTCGTGTAGTATCCGACATATGGCAATAATTGCATGGTCTCAAACCACTTTAGTAAAATATTAACTACCCATACTATACTTCCGTGAGTTCCTTCCGTACTTAGAATTTTATTTCCGTGGAATTCTGACGTAATGTTACCAGAGATAAAACAATTCCCACAAAAAAGATAAAAAATTCAAAACTTACGTAAATAAAAATCAACTGCCGCATGTAGATATGATAAATGCCTGACAAACACTTCATGGTGATAATGTCATTCAACTTCCATTTTTCAATAATTTTTTTCAATGTGCTTCTTTTTTTTCTATTGCTGTTAGTGTGCACTTTCTAGTTTCCACTCTTGGTGTTTTCTATTTTAGGGCGAAACGACTAATATTACGCGGCATATAGCTTTTAAAGATGACAGGGAATTAAAGTAGTTTGAGGTAAAATCGTACTTCGTAGACGTCTACCCTGTTCTCCATACAAATAACTCATCTGCAAATGACAATGACAGCTGTCAGAATTCCACGGAATTAAAAATCACAGTGTATAAATGCGTGTATAAATGCGAAAGTGTGTCTGCCTATCTGTCTGTCTGCTAGCCTTTCACGGCCCAACAGTGTAACCGATATTGATGAAGTTTTGTGCAGAGGTAGCTTACATCCCGGGCAAGGACATAAGCTACTTTTTATCCCGGAAAATTAAAGAGTTCCCACGAGATTCTTAATGGTCCATCCGCTTATACGAAATATGGTACAGAGGTAGCTTGCGTCCCGGAAATTTACATAAGCAACTTTTATCCCGGAAAAGCAAATAGTTCTTAATTATATATCTTATTTCACAAAATTAAAAAAAAACCTAAATCCACGCGGACGAAGTCGCGGGTGTGAGCAACGTGTAGTATTTATGTATCTATATAATTGTATATAAATAGTGGAACTAATGCGTTTTGACGAGATAACTTGCATAGTAATTTAAACTTAATTCAAATGAAGTAAAATAAAAGAAGAAAACACTCTTTTAAAGTATTATATTTCAATCTCTTATTACTTTGTTATTGAATCTACCACCATTTCCAAGGGGCTTTTGTCTTAGAGAAGAAATGGCGAAACAAACTCTAGAGCACCATCTTTTGAAATAATTCACATTTACAATCACATCACAATAACAATAAATCATCATCATCATCAACAAGTCATCAGGAAAAATCAACAGTTCCCGCGGGACTTTGAAAAACCCGATATCTATATCTACAGCTATAGGTAGATTACTATAGCAAACTTTCTTGAAAGTAGGTTCCCATAGGTTGAAAGTAGTTCCCATTCCGGCTCCCTTTTCCAACCTTTATAAGGTTGGAAAAGGGAGCGGGAATGGGAACCGGAAATCCACGATTCCCTCTGGATTTGTTCAAAACCGAAATTCACCCGGGCGAAGCCGCGGGCAAAAGCTAGTTAGATAATAAAACAAGCTTGGAGAAGTCAAACTAATCTTTTTATCTGTTAGCATTCTTATATGAAGTCATCTTAATCTGGCCTAGGTATGTACTCCTATTCAAGTAGGTACTCATGGCTTCACCTGGCTTGGCATGGCTTTTTTGATGAATCTTGACTAAACCAATCCTTCAACAATTTGTATCTAAATTAAATCATAAAGTTACCTGTAATATACAACGATAGTTTTACTTTACGCAAAACCTGAAAGTAGTTTGTTCAGAATCAGTAACAAAATCTAATCCAACCATTTATATACCGTGTTATATTTTTGTCCAAAAATATTTTGAAATCCTACAAGCTTAGACACAATGATTTACCGCGCATCAGCTGACGGTCGGCACACAGCGGCGGTCATGCAACTCGCGTCGATCGCAAGTCGCTGCGGCGACGGCTTGCGGTGACCATTTTTTTCGAGGACAACGACGCAACATAACAAGCTTATAACTTCGTTACTTTTCATTATATTTTTTTGAAATTTTGTATAAATATTTTTAATGTTAAAATATTTGACACGTGTTTCGGTTTTTGCGCAAAGTAAAACTAACGTTGTATGTATGATATGTAAATAATAATTATTTAAAGAGTTATGAAAAAGTAAAATCATAGTCAATATTGTTCATATACTTATTGTACGCCATAATGTAATTTTTACTATTTACCCGACTGTTACCATATTCATAATACTCTCTTGTACCTACAAAATTACAATAAAAGTGATTTCTATTTCTATAATATTAATAATAATAAATACTCACACATACACACACGGTCGTCTGTTCCTAAAGTAGGCAACTTAATGCCTGTGTTATAGGTAACAGCCGACTGATAGACATATTTACATATACATAAATACATATATATTTTTAATAAAGGTATACATATATACATATTATTATAAATACACCCAGACTCGGAGCGGGAATCGAACCAGCGACCCCGGAGCGGAAGGCAGGGTCACTGCCAACCGCGCCAAACGGACCAGTCAATTTCCATAATTATTATCGATACCTACTTAAATTGTCATCCCTAGTTTATACTTGCTTAGGTCAAAACCGCACTGGTAAGACAACACGCGCTGATGCGACAGCGATTCCGTTAAAACAAACTCCTATGAACTTATGGGACTGGCCACATAACTTAAGCGACGTGCGCCATATTTTATTTGTTTAAATCATTCGTTATCTATATTCTATACATATAAAATTATAATAAAATCGTAGAATTGCCGTATTTATACATTAAAGATTTTTGCAAAATAATAACTGGGGGATGTTAGGGATAAGTAATGGAACATAAAAAAGCTATTTTTCAAATTTTTGTCTGTTTGTCTGTCTGTTTATCTGTTTGTCTGTATGTTTGTGCGCGCATTACGCAAAAACTACTGAATGGATTGAAGTGAAACTTGGCACGATTTAAGTTCATACTAAGGAGTAACATATAGGATACTTTTTATCTTGAAATTCAGCATGGTTTCCTTGAGAGAGGGGATGAAAGTTAAAATGTTTACTTAGCTGTAATTCATTAACGCATGGTCCGATATCATTCATTCTTTTTTTGTTAGAAAGATTACCGGCTTATCTCTGAAAAGGCTGGATCGATTTTGATGGGACTTTCTCTGGCGGATGTTTACATTTTGATCTACCTAAACATCCGCCAGTGAAATTTTAACAGTTTTTAGCAAGGTATGAGCTCAAAGGAGCTTAGGAAAAACAAAATGATTCCCACTGGATTTTCAAAAACCATCCGAACCACGCGAACGAAGTCGCGGGTTTCCGCTTGTCTATACATATAATAAAATCGTAGACTTGCCGTGTCTGTACGTTAACGAAATTTGCAAAATAATAACTGGTGGGTACCTAAGTAATGGGACGTAAAAAAGCTATTTTTGAAATTTTTGTCTGTTTATCTGTTTGTCTGTATGTTTGTGTGCGCATCACGCAAAAACTGCTGAATAGATTGGAAAATGTATACTTAGCTGTAATTCATTAACGCGTGGTGCAATTACATTCATTATTTTTTTGTTAAAAGGAAATACTTTAAAAATTGTTCCGTAAATATTTCAAGGTCATCGGTTTTGTAGTTCAGAAATTACAGCCATCACAACCCTCAGTATTCCATATTACTTGGAACCTGGCTTGCACTTGTACCTTTGAACATCCGGATGCATGTGTTGCATTAAAATTTGTGTTTGTCTGTCTCCGAAATGCTGGACCGAATTTGATAGAACTTTCATTGGGAAAACCATAGTGATGGAAAAGAGATATTAAAAAATTAATACTCATTAATATTACTGTATGTACATAGTTCCATTTTAATGCCCAAGTTCCTTTTTAGTGTCTATTGAAAATGTGAAGGTATTTACCTATGTACCTTGTTCAAGCTAGATAGTCTGTTTAGATATCCAACTTTAAATCTAACATCTTGATTTATTTCATAAACCTACTTTCTTTTAAATAATATAAGAAACGAAATCTCAAAGAGAAATATGTTATAGGGGTTGAACAAATCCTTAAGTACACGTAGCCCACGTAGGGTACATTTTCTACTATTCGCAAAACAAACTGACACAAGTTAAGTGAATGTTCCCGATCCCATTGTTCATCGCCGCCGTCTTTGAGGCGCGAGTCGCGATGTTGCGCCTTACCATGCGGCCTCGGCCTAAGTATATATAAGTATAACAGTTGAACTACATCAAACTGGTTATTTTTTGTTTAAAGTAGGACAACTGATAGTAGTAGACTTCTCTTTCTTTCTTATGCTTAAAATCGGTACAAGTGAGTGAGTCAAAGAGATGTTTGATTTCGTCTAAAATATCTCGTTTCCATAGCTACTTGTTCCTAGATAATAACATATTTAAAACAAAAAACTAAAACGTAGAATATAAGTTAGAGACAAGAAGGTTATAACTATTTATTGTATGTAGACACTGGAAACTGCGTCTAAAACATTGTAGTCAAGACAAGGTCATTCACCTGGGATATTTTTTCTCTCTAGGTTTACCTACTATACCTCACACTATTTAAGTAGGGAATACGCATTTATTATGCAGTTATGATTGTCTTAAAATCTTAAAAAATAAAGGAACGTTAACATTGAATTATATAAATTATACTAATAAATTAAAATAACTAAAATTAAAATTTAAAAACTAAAATTAAAAATTAAAAATTAATTAAAATTAATCATAATTTTGTGCCTTAGGTAGGGTGCCCATTATGCAGGCAGCATTCCCGCGCTGAATGGCTATTGAAAGCCGTTGCGCGAGAAAGCTGCCCGCGCGAGGGTCACCTGTTGCCTCCCTAAGGTGTTTACTGAGGTCCTTGTGGAGCCCCCGGGTACCCTTGCCCCACGGACCCAGTGTCTCGACGCCAAACGGGACAAATTCATATTGGACGCCGAGACAACTGTATTTGTTTGTTTTATGGTGCTCTCGCGCGTCCGCCGCAGCCCCCGCTATTTAAGTAGGCGAGAACGAGACAAGAAATATCCAGACCTGTTCAAAGCCCGTTGCTCCAACCTCTTGTTTGATTTCAGATTCCAGTGTCTATAGCATATAATTTTCATGGTTGGCAGTTGGCACGAGCACCACAGACCACGAAACGCGAAGAGAATCTACAGTCCATACCATATCCCAATGCAGTATTTGTAAACAGAAATGGCGTCAGATCACGTGATCATATTTGTCATTGTACTCATAGTGATGGGAAGTAGAAGCAGGCAGATTGTGAATGGACGATTGAATGAACACATTCTTAAATCGATTATCGAAATAGAGTGATTTTAAAAACAACCTTCTATCGTTGAAAACGATATTATTTAAACCTTGCAAACCGGATACTACATTTAATATTACTAGCTTTGTAGCAAGTTTTGTTATATAATGTTTTATCTGGTTATATCTGATTTAAAATAACATAAAGCTTTTTATAATAATTTTTTTCAAAGAAAAATGAACCGACTTCAAACCATTCGAACTAAAAAGTTTATAATAATTTTTTATTCATTTAGATTTACGATTAAACTACCTAACTCAAATGATATATGATTTTTTGAAGTCGGCGCCAAATGACTCATACTTTTCAAGTCGAAAATATGCTCCCCGCGTCCCGGACAGCCTCACACTCTGTGACTATTATGGTTCACCGCGCTCGCATTCAAAAGTGGATAGTTACTCTGATTTTACTAAGAAGAATTGAATGTGGTTTGGCGCCGACTCCAAAAAATTATATATTATTTGAGTTAGGTAGTTTAATCGTAAATCTAAATGAATAAAAAATTATTATAAACTTTTTAGTTCGAATGGTTTGAAGTCGGTTAATTTTTCTTTGAAAAAAATTATTTTATGCTTTTTAGTGATTTGTTTTCTTTATATTAATAATAATATAAATGAGAACTAAGTATGTAAAATAGATTAAGACCTATATATTATTAATTATTATTAAATATCCTGTGACATAATACATACATTTTATGTGTCATACTAAGTATAGGTGAATGGTTTTATAATGTTCTCTCTCTTTGCGTCGTCAACCTCAGTGCTGAGGGTCGCGATCTTTGTCATGGATCATCTTATCCCGCACGATGGTCTTCCACTTGGATCTGTCTTCGGCATTGTGGAGAGCAGCGTGGACAGATGTACCGAGTGTGGCGCTGATCTGGTCAGACCAACGCATGGGGCTACGTCCTCTTGGCCTCTTCCCTTCAACTTTGCCCGTAACTAAGAGTTTTTCTAAATTTCCAGGGTTGCGGCGGGCAATGTGTCCGAAGTAGTCCAAGGTGCGTCGCAGACATGTGGACGATAGCCTAGTTGTTATTCGTAGTTCTTTTAGAATAGATGCGTTGGTTCTGAAAGCAGTCCATGGTATTTTCAGCATTTTCCTCCAGCACCACATCTCGAAGGCATCGATTCGTTTGCGGTCTGAAGCTCGAAGAGTCCATGTTTCAGAACCGTATAGAAATATGGAGAATACCAGAGTGTTGACTAGTCTTTGCTTGGTGCGTATTGATATATTTCTGCTATTCCAGATTTTTGATAGCTGGGACATAGCGTTCTTAGCTATACCAATCCGCCTGCGCACCTCTGGTTCACACGATCCATTGTTGGTGATACAGGAGCCTAGGTAATTAAAGTTGTCCACCATTTCCAATTTTAGAGCTCCAGTAAGGTTTAGTTTGCCGCTTCGATCTACAATCATGATCTTAGATTTAGAAGGATTGATGGAAAGACCTAGTTCCTTGCTTGCGTTTTCCAGTTTGGCCAGGAGAGTGACCATTTCTGCTTCATTAGATGCCAGAAGTGTAGTGTCGTCAGCGTACCGTAAGTTGGTAATTTTGGTACCGCCAATATTTATGCCCCCATCCCAAGACTCGCACGTGCGACGGATTATATATTCTCCATATATGTTGAAGAGTATGGGCAACAGAATGCATCCCTGACGCACTCCTTTCCGGAAATAAAATGGGTTGGACAGTGTCTTTTCTATTCTAACAAAACCTTGGCTGTTGTTATATAGGGTTTGTAATAGTGCAATAAGGTGTTGAGGCACGCCCAGTTCGGATAGCACTTTCCACAAACAAGTCCAGTCCACACAGTCAAAAGCTTTGCTGTAGTCCACGAAACAGATGATGACAGGATTGTCAAATTCATAACTTTTCTCTATGATCTGTCTGATGTTGAGTATCTGTTCGCGAGTACCTCTACCTTTAACAAAGCCTGCTTGTTCTTCTGGAATTTGCCAGTCCAAGAAGTGGCGGAGACGGTTGTTAATGATGTGAAGCATGACTTTGCTTGCATGGGAGATTAAAGCCAGTGTCCGATAATTATCACATCTCTTTGTGGAGCCTTTCTTGTGAAGTGGTAGTACAACTGAATTAGTCCAGTCTTTGGGCCATTCCCCAGAGTGCCAAATGTGGTTGCAGATTTTGTGTAGAATGTCAATCCCTCTGTCACCTATCAGGCTCAGCGTCTCCGCGGTAATTGCATCAGGTCCTGGAGCTTTTTTAGTCTTGAGTGTCTTTAAGGCTGTTGTGATCTCCGATCGCAGGATTGGTGGTTCTAGCTCAAGTTCATTCCAGGCTGTTGTTGTGCTGAGTTCCATCTCGGAGGAACATTTGTATAGTTGTTCACAGTATCGACGCTATCGGTCTACAATCTGGTCTATTTCAAATAATGGACTATCATTCTCGTCTTCCACAACCCAGATTTTGGCTTTGAATTTCTTAGTTAATAGTTTCACCTTTTTGAATAGGTCAGCTGTGTGCAACTTCATTGCATGGTTTTCGATATTGCGACAAATTTCCTCGATGAAAGTATTCAGATCCCTGCGGCAATTACTTTGAATTTTCCTATTAAGAGAAGAGTATTCATTCAAAGCATCCGGTTTCTTAAGTCCTTGGATTTTAACTTCTTTCCTCTGTTTGATAAGAGTCCAGGTGTCTTGAGTAAGCCGTGTGTTGCGCTTTGGTTCAGGTTTTCGATCCCTGGTTGTTTGTTCAAAAGCTTCTACAATTTGGGTCTTTAAATGTTCCCAAAGAGAGTTAGCACTGTGGGGGTCGGGTGGGTGATTATTAATGAGTTTCTACTCAATAACTTTTCAGAAAACTGAGGCTTCTGCGGCATTTAGTTGCGGTGCTTTGTATTTTACTCTCTTGTTAGGTGCTTTTAGGTGAAGTGCGAAGTCCGCGACAAGTAATGTGTGATCGGATCCACAATCAGCTCCAGGATAAGTCTTACTATTTGTTTTGGAGGATCTCCAACGGGAATTTATAATGATATAATCGATTTGGTTTCGATATCTGTCGCCAGGGGATCTCCAGGTATAGAGTCGTTGGGGGTGATGTTATAATGTTCTAACCCAACCTAACCTAACTTCCGATCTATACAAGATTAGTTTGTATGCGTACTACTCTTGTATAATTTGGAAGACCTTGATTAAAAAGTAATTTACAATATATACGCGACCAGTTTCACACCCTTGCGGTTTGGCTTTGTATAGAATGGAAATACACGTAACCGTGCAAAAACTCCAGGGAATCACTCTATAGTATAGCTGTACCTACTAACTTCGGCCCAAAACTTTTTGCAAAAGGTCAATGTTACGTAGGCGTAGCAGAGTGAAGTCTTTGGCCAGAATAGGTATATTAGACTTCAGCAATAGGTCTGGCAATATCAGAGAACATATTAGTGACATATGTATACATTTATGGTTATAACTTCGTACGTAAGAATGATAACTCGATGTGTTATATACTAAAACCTTCCTGAAAGTATGTAGATTACGATAGTGAAACAATCATTAAAATCGGTTCATTAGTTGCGGAGATAATCGCGAACATACTTACATACATACATACAAACATACATATGGGTCGAATACAGAACCTCCTTTTTTTGAAGTCAGTTAAAAAAACGATGCCGGCATCGGATGCACCTTACTTAATAACGATAACAAAATTAAACGAAAACGCCCATTTTGTTTTGTAATACACAGATAATACACTGACCGTTATAAAAATTACTTCCAATTTTACCCGAATTTTAGAATCGATTAAACTCGTTCTGACTCGTTCATGACATTCACTCTATGGTTCAATTTTCGTTTTCAGCACTAGGCAGTCTATAGACTATATCTTATGTCAAACTCCAATCTCCATAGTAGGTCAATACTCTGTGGTTTTATTTTACGATTGTGGGCTAGATTTTTGTTAAAATATTTACGTAAACTGCTAAATAGAATTGGTTTTGTGTGTAATATAAACTTAATAAGTTTTACTTTGGGAAAAAAGATCATTGTGAGTGATTTGTTATAAGCAACAGTGAAAATAATGTACACAAAAGTGAAATGTCGTGACGAGTATGGTTTGTTTACTTATACTGCATTGGCGTATGTGACCATAGAGATAATAATAATCTCTATGTATGTGACTGACTGTACCTCTAAACCTAAGAGAAATTATACCCTCTTCTTCCTAGAGAACGCTTATTTAAAATGAATAAATACTTATTATATCTTTCGTTTTTGCTTATGTCAATATGCACTGTCAAAAAAAAGATCGCAATATAATTTCAGTGTCATCTTGAAAGACAGATTGTTGTGAATTTTGTTTGTTTTGTTCACCACCGTAGTAACAGTTCAGCTTGCGATAATTTGTGATCTTTTAACTTCTAAGTGCTTTGTTGTGTGAAATATTTTGACTATTTAATATTTTAGTAATCATGATTTGTGTAGCCATTGGCTACAAAAGTCCACTCAGTGTATTACGTGAGAAAAATATGCGTATATCTTTGCATAGGTAAGTATTATATTGAATTCTGATAAGTTATCACGTTTAGTTTATTATTATTTTGCTGTAGTCATAACGAATGCAATATTAAACCATTTTGATAAATTTATAATGACCGTATTAGAATTATATTTCTTTATTTTGATAAAATTTAATTTTTCATACGAGATTTCATGCCACTAGTGAAGCGCATTGTCATCTCATATCGATATCGATAGTCGTGTAGTATCCGACATATGGCAATAATTGCATGGTCTCAAACCACTTTAGTAAAATATTAACTACCCATACTATACTTCCGTGAGTTCCTTCCGTACTTAGAATTTTATTTCCGTGGAATTCTGACGTAATGTTACCAGAGATAAAACAATTCCCACAAAAAAGATAAAAAATTCAAAACTTACGTAAATAAAAATCAACTGCCGCATGTAGATATGATAAATGCCTGACAAACACTTCATGGTGATAATGTCATTCAACTTCCATTTTTCAATAATTTTTTTCAATGTGCTTCTTTTTTTTCTATTGCTGTTAGTGTGCACTTTCTAGTTTCCACTCTTGGTGTTTTCTATTTTAGGGCGAAACGACTAATATTACGCGGCATATAGCTTTTAAAGATGACAGGGAATTAAAGTAGTTTGAGGTAAAATCGTACTTCGTAGACGTCTACCCTGTTCTCCATACAAATAACTCATCTGCAAATGACAATGACAGCTGTCAGAATTCCACGGAATTAAAAATCACAGTGTATAAATGCGTGTATAAATGCGAAAGTGTGTCTGCCTATCTGTCTGTCTGCTAGCCTTTCACGGCCCAACAGTGTAACCGATATTGATGAAGTTTTGTGCAGAGGTAGCTTACATCCCGGGCAAGGACATAAGCTACTTTTTATCCCGGAAAATTAAAGAGTTCCCACGAGATTCTTAATGGTCCATCCGCTTATACGAAATATGGTACAGAGGTAGCTTGCGTCCCGGAAATTTACATAAGCAACTTTTATCCCGGAAAAGCAAATAGTTCTTAATTATATATCTTATTTCACAAAATTAAAAAAAAACCTAAATCCACGCGGACGAAGTCGCGGGTGTGAGCAACGTGTAGTATTTATGTATCTATATAATTGTATATAAATAGTGGAACTAATGCGTTTTGACGAGATAACTTGCATAGTAATTTAAACTTAATTCAAATGAAGTAAAATAAAAGAAGAAAACACTCTTTTAAAGTATTATATTTCAATCTCTTATTACTTTGTTATTGAATCTACCACCATTTCCAAAGGGCTTTTGTCTTAGAGAAGAAATGGCGAAACAAACTCTAGAGCACCATCTTTTGAAATAATTCACATTTACAATCACATCACAATAACAATAAATCATCATCATCATCAACAAGTCATCAGGAAAAATCAACAGTTCCCGCGGGACTTTGAAAAACCCGATATCTATATCTACAGCTATAGGTAGATTACTATAGCAAACTTTCTTGAAAGTAGGTTCCCATAGGTTGAAAGTAGTTCCCATTCCGGCTCCCTTTTCCAACCTTTATAAGGTTGGAAAAGGGAGCGGGAATGGGAACCGGAAATCCACGATTCCCTCTGGATTTGTTCAAAACCGAAATTCACCCGGGCGAAGCCGCGGGCAAAAGCTAGTTAGATAATAAAACAAGCTTGGAGAAGTCAAACTAATCTTTTTATCTGTTAGCATTCTTATATGAAGTCATCTTAATCTGGCCTAGGTATGTACTCCTATTCAAGTAGGTACTCATGGCTTCACCTGGCTTGGCATGGCTTTTTTGATGAATCTTGACTAAACCAATCCTTCAACAATTTGTATCTAAATTAAATCATAAAGTTACCTGTAATATACAACGATAGTTTTACTTTACGCAAAACCTGAAAGTAGTTTGTTCAGAATCAGTAACAAAATCTAATCCAACCATTTATATACCGTGTTATATTTTTGTCCAAAAATATTTTGAAATCCTACAAGCTTAGACACAATGATTTACCGCGCATCAGCTGACGGTCGGCACACAGCGGCGGTCATGCAACTCGCGTCGATCGCAAGTCGCTGCGGCGACGGCTTGCGGTGACCATTTTTTTCGAGGACAACGACGCAACATAACAAGCTTATAACTTCGTTACTTTTCATTATATTTTTTTGAAATTTTGTATAAATATTTTTAATGTTAAAATATTTGACACGTGTTTCGGTTTTTGCGCAAAGTAAAACTAACGTTGTATGTATGATATGTAAATAATAATTATTTAAAGAGTTATGAAAAAGTAAAATCATAGTCAATATTGTTCATATACTTATTGTACGCCATAATGTAATTTTTACTATTTACCCGACTGTTACCATATTCATAATACTCTCTTGTACCTACAAAATTACAATAAAAGTGATTTCTATTTCTATAATATTAATAATAATAAATACTCACACATACACACACGGTCGTCTGTTCCTAAAGTAGGCAACTTAATGCCTGTGTTATAGGTAACAGCCGACTGATAGACATATTTACATATACATAAATACATATATATTTTTAATAAAGGTATACATATATACATATTATTATAAATACACCCAGACTCGGAGCGGGAATCGAACCAGCGACCCCGGAGCGGAAGGCAGGGTCACTGCCAACCGCGCCAAACGGACCAGTCAATTTCCATAATTATTATCGATACCTACTTAAATTGTCATCCCTAGTTTATACTTGCTTAGGTCAAAACCGCACTGGTAAGACAACACGCGCTGATGCGACAGCGATTCCGTTAAAACAAACTCCTATGAACTTATGGGACTGGCCACATAACTTAAGCGACGTGCGCCATATTTTATTTGTTTAAATCATTCGTTATCTATATTCTATACATATAAAATTATAATAAAATCGTAGAATTGCCGTATTTATACATTAAAGATTTTTGCAAAATAATAACTGGGGGATGTTAGGGATAAGTAATGGAACATAAAAAAGCTATTTTTCAAATTTTTGTCTGTTTGTCTGTCTGTTTATCTGTTTGTCTGTATGTTTGTGCGCGCATTACGCAAAAACTACTGAATGGATTGAAGTGAAACTTGGCACGATTTAAGTTCATACTAAGGAGTAACATATAGGATACTTTTTATCTTGAAATTCAGCATGGTTTCCTTGAGAGAGGGGATGAAAGTTAAAATGTTTACTTAGCTGTAATTCATTAACGCATGGTCCGATATCATTCATTCTTTTTTTGTTAGAAAGATTACCGGCTTATCTCTGAAAAGGCTGGATCGATTTTGATGGGACTTTCTCTGGCGGATGTTTACATTTTGATCTACCTAAACATCCGCCAGTGAAATTTTAACAGTTTTTAGCAAGGTATGAGCTCAAAGGAGCTTAGGAAAAACAAAATGATTCCCACTGGATTTTCAAAAACCATCCGAACCACGCGAACGAAGTCGCGGGTTTCCGCTTGTCTATACATATAATAAAATCGTAGACTTGCCGTGTCTGTACGTTAACGAAATTTGCAAAATAATAACTGGTGGGTACCTAAGTAATGGGACGTAAAAAAGCTATTTTTGAAATTTTTGTCTGTTTATCTGTTTGTCTGTATGTTTGTGTGCGCATCACGCAAAAACTGCTGAATAGATTGGAAAATGTATACTTAGCTGTAATTCATTAACGCGTGGTGCAATTACATTCATTATTTTTTTGTTAAAAGGAAATACTTTAAAAATTGTTCCGTAAATATTTCAAGGTCATCGGTTTTGTAGTTCAGAAATTACAGCCATCACAACCCTCAGTATTCCATATTACTTGGAACCTGGCTTGCACTTGTACCTTTGAACATCCGGATGCATGTGTTGCATTAAAATTTGTGTTTGTCTGTCTCCGAAATGCTGGACCGAATTTGATAGAACTTTCATTGGGAAAACCATAGTGATGGAAAAGAGATATTAAAAAATTAATACTCATTAATATTACTGTATGTACATAGTTCCATTTTAATGCCCAAGTTCCTTTTTAGTGTCTATTGAAAATGTGAAGGTATTTACCTATGTACCTTGTTCAAGCTAGATAGTCTGTTTAGATATCCAACTTTAAATCTAACATCTTGATTTATTTCATAAACCTACTTTCTTTTAAATAATATAAGAAACGAAATCTCAAAGAGAAATATGTTATAGGGGTTGAACAAATCCTTAAGTACACGTAGCCCACGTAGGGTACATTTTCTACTATTCGCAAAACAAACTGACACAAGTTAAGTGAATGTTCCCGATCCCATTGTTCATCGCCGCCGTCTTTGAGGCGCGAGTCGCGATGTTGCGCCTTACCATGCGGCCTCGGCCTAAGTATATATAAGTATAACAGTTGAACTACATCAAACTGGTTATTTTTTGTTTAAAGTAGGACAACTGATAGTAGTAGACTTCTCTTTCTTTCTTATGCTTAAAATCGGTACAAGTGAGTGAGTCAAAGAGATGTTTGATTTCGTCTAAAATATCTCGTTTCCATAGCTACTTGTTCCTAGCTCTAAACATGCTCTAAACTGCTCTAAACCAATAACTTTAAGGTACTCTGTGGTATTTAGCTGTGGTATTTAGCACAGACCAATAACATATAGGATAATTTAGGTTCTGTGGAATGGGCCGTCGCGGCGTCGGCAAAGGATTTTTTATTATTGATTATCTTGTTTCAACCAAACTTTCAACCCTACCTATAATTATTGATCGAACCGACCAGCCCTTGTGCCCGTCCCTACAAAGTTGACCCACCCTGTGAGTCTTAAAAACCAGTGGAGATGCGGTGCTGCGTGCCTTTCTGCGAAACCACAGCGGAGATCGTCTCCGAGTCCGAGGACAATGCATTTCACGAGTGAGTGTTCCATTGTTTCCGCGCACTAATGCATCTGTAGCGGGCTGCGGCCGGCGCCGCCATCTTAAGCGGTAAGCCCGTTTCCATGGTACCACGGAGTACATTGGAGTACCTATTGGATATTCCGTTCCTTGCTTTGTCACTTGGCAGTCAACTATTCCGAAAACAATAATTATTATCCGATTTATTGATCTGATAGAGCGAGCAAAAAAAAAAGCTGTGATAGCCTAGTGGTTAGGACGACCGACTTCTAATCGGAGGTCGTGGGTTCGATCCCGGGCACGCACCTCTAACTTTTCGGACTTATGTACGTTTTAAATATTTAAATATCACTTGCTTTAGCGGTGAAGGAAAACATCGTGAGGAAACCTGCATGCCTGAGAGTTCTCCATAACGTTCTCAAAAGGTATGTGAAGTCTGCCTATCAGCTTGGCCAGCGTGGTAGACTATGGCCAAAACCCTTCTCACTCTGAGAGGAGACCCGTGCTCTGTAGTGAGCCGGTAATGGGTTGATCATGATGATGATGATGTTTGACATACAAAAAAAATATATTTGTTTTGTTCAAAGTTATATGATGGGCTAATATAGGTATGTATAATGCTGTGACATGTACATGAACTTTACTGTTTTCCTTCCACTGAGCTGTTTTCTCAGTACTCTAGAGCTGTTGAACTACTATTAAGAGAAACCTTTAATGAGAAGTACATTCTGTGATTTACAGGTTCCCCGAGGAAGAGTCACTCTGTGCTGCTTGGCTCAGAGTCCTTGGCAAGGAGGACATTTTCCTGCCCAAGCCTGCTGTGGTCTGCTCGCAGCATTTCCTCAAAGATGATTTTTATGAAACAGAAAGTGGCTCAAGGCATCTTCGGACCGATGCTATCCCCTCAACAGTGCAGGTGCTACTTGCTTATGCGTGTAGTTTTAGTTTTAAGTCAAAGTCAATATTTAAATTTAAAAAAAAAAAAATAGGAAAGAAAACAGTAGATAAATAACATCACAAAACTGCAATAAAAATATATAAAAAATTTTAGAAATAAAATGGTGTTCACACACAGTAAAACTGTCAAACATGATTTGAGATGACATCCTCATCTAAGAATGATAAAGATGAAAGGACAGACTGACAGGACAAAACTATAAGAATTCCTTATTTTATGCCTGATTATTATAGAACCTTTGTAATTTTGAGTAAGAAAATGCCAAATCATGAATGATAGATGGAGAGAAAAAAACTATAAATATTCCTAGTCTTCATAACATGATACTACAAATTAAGGTAGCCTAATAATTTAGAGTTTATAGTGAATTGTTGAAAGGGTATGTTAAACATAGTTGCATGCACTTCATATGTTGTATACACTTTGCGCAGGTCTGCATGATATGCTTTGACACTCACAGCAAACTGTTCCCAATGAGTAAATACAATTTGGAAGAAGCATATGAAGGCTTAGTGGGACATGCTGTAAGTTGAACATTTATATCTCGATCATTTATAAATTATAATGTATGTAAAAAAAAGTAAAAGTTGTTTATATTTTTTTCCCAACTACGGCAAAGCCAAAAGGAAGGGTTATGATTTTAGCAGTGTATGTATGTATGTATGTGTGTGTATGTGTGTATGTGTGTATGTGTGTATGTGTGTATGTGTGTATGTGTGTGTGTGTGTGTGTGTGTGTGTGTGTGTGTGTGTGTGTGTGTGTGTGTGTGTGTGTGTGTGTATGTATGTGTGTATGTAGTTTTTATGGACCGGGTGACATAGGCTACATTTTATTTACGAAAAAAATCGAGAAGTGACCATCGCGCGGCTTTTTGGATAATTAGTTTCGGTAATCACAGCAGATGGCGCCACTAGCAGCTTGCACCGCGCTTTTGCACACTAAATTATTAGGTACTAGCGGTCCACCCCGGCTTCGCCCGTGGTACATATAATATAGCCTATAGCACTCAAGGATCACGTACATATCCAATGGTGAAAAAATTTTTGAAATCCGTCCAGTAGTTCCAGAGATTAGCGCGTTCAAACAAACAAACTCTTCCGCTTTATTATATTACTAGCTGTCCGCCCCGGCTTCGCCCGTGGTACATAATTTATAGCCTATAGCACTCAGGGATCACGTACATATCCAACGGCGAAAGAATTTTTGAAATCGGTCCAGTAGTTCATGAGTAGTTAGCGCGTTCAAACAAACAAACAAACAAACAAACTCTTCCGCTTTATTATATTAGTATAGATTATATATTATATTATATTAGTATAGATTATATTATTAAGCATAGTCGGGTTTTAGTTTACAAACTTTTTCTTGTTGATTATAAGTTATCCCCTACTGGTCAGTAATGTATCTGTTTTATGATATTACTAGCAAATTGCAATGCCACGTAAAGTATGATTAGAAATGTAACATGAAGACCACAAACATACAAACATCCTTTTTTATAAAGATCTTTTGGACCAGGATCCTTTGCAGGCTCATTCAGAAAACCAAAGTTTCATTGGGATCGAATTAACAGTTTAGGAAGGCATATGAGACAGACAAAAATTCATTTTTATTGATGTAGATTAATATTATTTATTATTATTATAAACATACACAGCTAACTATAGTCATACTAATGATTTCTTGAATGTCACCATTTTATGAAATTGTCGCTGCAAATTATAGTGATGTAGTAGTTTTAGGAGTACACACTCATACTCGCTGACGTGTTGTTGCAGTTACACGATCAAGGAAACCTAAGACAAGCAGTTTGTGTACAGTGTGCCCAGAGGTTGGTGAACTTCAGCAAATTCAGAGACAAGAGCTTGAGAGCCCGTGCCCTGATGATAGAGCTGGTCGAGAGACACGAACAGGTGAGTATATCTGTATTTAAACTGTCGTGAGTGATATTCATTTTAACTCCTTAAGAAAATGGCTGGATGTGATGTACTTAGTTTCGATTAGGAACACAGGATTAGTTTCGAAGCCATCCAGGACTCTTAATTATTTCGACAACCTCCCTGGCGATGCTTGAAGTCCCGGGTTCGACTCCCGGCAGGGGACATTTGGGAATTTATAATTTTTAAATGGTAGCTGTTCTGTTCGTTAGGTGGTGAGATTAACCTCAAAGCATTAACTTGTTCCAGATAACAATACGACATGTCAAATCGATAAGCCGCGCGGAGCACCAACTAGAGTCCGGCATCGTGAAAACAGTATCGGAGCCTGATCGCTGCGATTTGTACATAGCGCACTGCGATACAGGTGGTCCGTCAGTACTGAGCGCCACCGCTCGTGTCGCACCCGACGAAGCGGTGGCACTGAACAGTGAGCTCAATGTGCGCACTGCACCCGATACGGCGGCGAACAGTGTAGGCGGCCAACCGGCACCGGAGCCGGACCATTGCGACGCGTACGTAGCGCACTGCGACGCGTACTTAGCGCACTGCGACGCGTACGTAGCGCACTGCGACGAGTACGTGGCGCACTGCGACGCATACGTAGCGCACTGTGACGCAGGCGGACCGACAGCACCAAGCGCCCCTGCTCCTGTCGCACCCGATGAAGCGGTGGCAGTGAACAGTGAGCCCGATGTGCGCACTGCACTCGATATGGCGATGAACAGTGCAGGCGGCGAGCCGGCACCGGAGCCTGACCATTCCGATGTGTACGTAGCGCACTGCGACGCGTACTTAGCGCACTGCGACGCGTACGTAGCGCACTGCGACGAGTACGTGGCGCACTGCGACGCGTACGTAGCGCACAGTGACGCAGGCGGACCGACAGCACCAAGCGCCCCTGCTCCTGTCACACCAGATGAAGCGGTGGCAGTGAACAGTGAGCCCGATGTGCGCACTGCACTCGATACGGCGATGAACAGTGCAGGCGGCGAGCCGGCACCGGAGCCTGACCATTGCGACGCGTACGTAGCGCACTGTGACACAATCAGACTGACAGCACCGAGCGCCCCTGCTCCTGTCGCACCCGATGAAGCGGTGGCAGTGAATAGTGAGCCCGACGTGCGCACTGCACTCGATACGGCGATGAACAGTGCAGGCGGCGAGCCGGCATCGGAGCCTGACCATTGTGACGTGTACGTAGCACACTGCGACGCGTACTTAGCGCACTGCGACGCGTACGTAGCGCACTGCGACACGTACGTGGCGCACTGCGACGCGTACGTAGCGCACTGTGACACAGGCGGACCAACAGCACCAAGCGCCACTGCTCCTATCGCACCCGATGAAGCGGTGGCAGGGAACAGTGAGCTCGATGCGCGCACTGCACTGGATACGGCGGCGAACAGTGCAGGCGGCGAGTCGGCACCGGAGCCTGACCATTGTGACGCGTACGTAGCGCACTGCGATGCGTACTTAGCGCACTGCGACGTGTACGTAGCGCACTGCGACAGGTACGTGGCGCACTGCGACGCGTACGTAGCGCACCGTGACGCAGGCGGACCAACAGCACCGAGCGCCCCTGCTCCTGTCGCACCCGATGAAGCAGTCAACACGGCGGCGAACAGTGCGGGCGGTGAGCCAGCTCAGAAACCAATGGAGTGCGAAAGTGCTCCTTGCAGCTCCATCTCGCTTTCTCGTGACAACGACGACGGGTGAGTGTGACACTGCCGACCGTACAAATATATTATCGAGGACAGAACGGCCTCGCGGGAGGACAACGCGTACCAAACCTCGCGTACGCGAGTTTCTAAAATCACGCTCAGTACGCATTTCGATTTAATTTTTTTGTTTTAGTGCACAAAAATAACCTTAAAAGTGCCATTTTGCGCTATGTAGAACTGTAAACATGGAAGCTATATTTATGTCTGTGCTCGTTGACAATGAGGAAGTTTCCTGATGTTGAAAATATCATATTTAACATAATGGATGAAAACTAATAAAACAGAGAAAAAAAATTTAAATCCATCAATAAATGACGGAGAAATTAATTATTTAAGTTTATGTATTTTAACGCAAAATGATTGCCGCCTCTCACTAGAGTATGACGTCATCCAGACGGTTCCAAGGTATTTTTTCTATGAAAAGTTACTTGTTTTACCAATTCTCCCAGTTGAACCGATTTGTGTGATTTTTTTAATCGACAGCTGAGAATGTTTGCGAAATGGTCCCACAGATTTTTTCGAAAAAAGATAATAAAAAATCGAAAAAATCTATGGGACCATTTTCAGCTGTCGATTAAAAAAAAACACGCAAATCGGTTCAGTAATCTCGGAGTAATTGCTAAAACAAGTAAATTTACATAGAAAAAATATCTTGGAACCGTCTGGATGACGTCACACGCTGGAGCGCCGCGTGAAACGAAATTATTCGTGAAAGCGTAACTTTAAAGTCCCATAACTTTTTCAGTTTTTGAGATAATTTCATGATTCTTTCAGATTTTTGTCTTATTTTACTGAAATTTTTGTAATTAATTAACAAAAAAGGAAACTTGTCCATTCGACCTGACGCCGCCCGTTCGCAACCGCAGGCCTGAACCCTTTATGCGCTACTTTACGCACTTGTGATATAAACGATGTTATATCCTTCCAGGGAGACACGCAAGCCGAAGTCGTCGGAAAGCTGTGGTCAGACTTTGGGTAAGACAAACTTACTTTTCATGTATTTTAGTGTTCAGTATTCGAAAAAACATTAATTCAATGAGAACATTCATTCAATGGGAACATTCATTCAATGGGAACATTCATTCAATGGGAACATTCATTCAATGGGAACATTCATTCAATGGAAACATTCATTTAATGGGAACATTCATTCAATGGAAACATTCATTCAATGGAAACATTCATTTAATGCAAACATTCATTCAATGGGAACATTCATTGGGAACACCTCGCCTGTCCTTAACGTCTGTCGGTTCAGCGTCTGGTTCATGATTTCCGTAAATATGGTTTCGGAAATAGTTAGTAGTGGGAGCCAGGAAGTTTATTATTAAAACAAGATTTAACATAATATTGCGCTTTATTATAACGAATGTCACACTGTAGCTTTCATGTGTAGTTGTACACACAATCGTCGCTCAAGAGCCAAAAGCTTACATGGTTCCACAAGCCTCCATAGCCGGCTTTGCAACTTTAAAAAAAAGCACAACATGACCATCTTTGATTTACAAATGGATCTCATTTTCGCAATCAGCCGTGGATCGTAAAAGTTAATCCTTTACAAGTGATCATCAGCTTCGTATGTCCAAGGGCTCGGGCTGTGCGTTGATGAGCCAGTCAGTACTTGTGTACACGAGTGTTACATCAGAGGACATTGTCGTTTCAGTCGCTGCCGCGGCCGCGAGTCCCGGCGCGCGTCGCGACACAGAACAGCGTCACACTGAACGAGCCGATACTACTGCCACCGGTGAGTATGACTCCATGAAACTTGATGTTGTCAACTGAGTATATGTCACGGTCAGAGTGATAAACGCGGTCATTGACAGTAATCGCCGGTTAGCGTTCATGGTATTTGCAACATTTGAAACATTAAATATTGTTGATACTTACAATAAACATTTCAATCGATCATGCTACGCTTAGGACGTCCTTCGCGAGTTATAGCTGCGCTGTACAAAATCACTTTCTTCAGTTCTTGGATTTTGTTTATAGACTACATTAATTAAAACTATGAAACTACACAATTATAAAGGGCTTTGAATATTTTGGCCTACGTACCAATCCGCCATTTTCATTTTTTTTCTAAAGTAACGGATGGCCGTTACTATATATTATGGCATAAAACCTGCTAAATCAATAGCTTGAATTAAACAACTATTGTTATAAATAGTCCAGTAACTTTAGGATTTGCTAGTATGGGGTACCTTGCGTTAAATCGGGTAGTTCTGATTTTTTGCATACTTGTTTATGATGTTTGCCTAATGAATAATCCAAGTTTGTGACCTCGAGCGACGAACGCAACTTTGTCAAAAATCGAAAAAACCGCTAAAATTTCGGTTTTTTTTTAGATTTTGGCGATTGTAACCCAAAAAGACTAGTTCTTGACACTACCTTTTCAGGGCGTTTTTAAAGTAGAATACAATTGCTACAATTTAAGACCAGAACCAGCTCTGTAGGTACATTACTTACTGAGATACTCGCGACTTCACTCGCGTGAATTCTTAATCTCATACAAACTTCCATCTCCCATTGTACCAATTTGGGAGTAGTTTTCTAAAATTCCTTCAACACGTAATTCTTAATTTTTAACCGAAAATCTAAATACCAATTTTCATGGATATAACTTGATAAATGACGAAAACGTGACGGGGTCTCATTTAAACTTTCATCCCCTACTTAACGCACATGCGGATAGAATTTTCAAAGATCCTGAAATTCATATTTTTTATTTTTTATCGAAAGCCCAAATACCAATTTTTATGGATGTAACTTGAAAAATGACAGACTTTCATACAAACTTTCATCCCCTATTTAACCCCCTTAGTGGTGAAATTTCCAATAATCCTTTCCTAGTGTACGCCTATATCATAAAAGGAAGTTACTGTGAAAATTTCAAGTTTCTAGCTTCAAGAAGCTTGTCCTGACTGACTGACTGATCATCAACGCACAACCTAAACAACTGAAAGCTATGAACTTGAAATTTTCACAGTAGCTTCCTTTTATGATTTAGGCACACACTAAGAAAGGATATTTAGAAATTCTACCCCTAAAGGGGTTAAATAAGGGACGAAAGTTTGTATGAAAGTCTGTCATTTATCAAGTTACATCCATGAAATTTGGTATTTGGGCTTTCGATAAAAAATAAAAAATATGAATTTCAGGTTTTTTGAAAATTCTATCCGCAAGTGGGTTAAGTAGGGGATGAAAGTTTAAATGAGACCCCGTCACGTTTTCGTCATTTATCGAGTTATATCCATGAAAATTGTTATTTCGATTTTCGGTTAAAAATTAAAAATTACATGTTGAAGGAATTTTGGAAAAACTACCTCTAAGTTGGTACAATGGGAGATGGAAGTTTGTATGAGATTAAGAATTCACGCAAGTGAAGTCGCGAGCATCTCAGTAAGTAATGTACCTACAGAGCTGGTTTTGGTCTTAAATTATAGTAATTTTATTCTACTTTAAAAACGTCCTGAAAAGGTAGTGTGAAGAACTAGTCCTTTTAGTTCCGCCAAAATCTAAAAAAAACCGAAATTTTCGCGGTTTTTTCGATTTTTGACAAAGTTGCGGTCGTCGCTCGAGGTCACAAACTTGGATTAATCATTGGGCCAACATCATAAATAAGTCTGCAAAAAATCAGAACTACCCGATTTAACGCAAGGTCGGATTACTAAAGTTACTGGACTAAAAACAAAATCTTCTAAAGTGTCACATTTTTGAGATATAGTCTATCAAAGTTGTACTGGTGGCGTCAATCGTCATAGTTAACTAAAATTAAACTATACAACGAAAGTACAACTTACTTAGTTGTACATACATAGTTGTTTGTATTCATGCCAGCTATTGATATATGCAGGTTTCATGCATGGCCGTTATTTTGAAAAAAAAAAAGGAAAATGTCGGACTGGTAGGTAGGACTCCAGGTAGACACTGGACAGGTTCCATACAAAAATGTTCAAAGTCCTTTCGTGTATATTTAGTACCACGTGGAGTGCTCCCCCGCACTCTTCGTTCATCATTAATAATTATCATTTATCGGTCAATGTGAAAATTGATCACATTCACCTCGTGTGTTGGTCAGTGTTAGTAATTCCTGGTCATTAATAACTTTCAATTAATCACACTAACCGTGACATATTATGCATTTGTCAGTCCGATTTTAAACAGAGACACACCAATATCTCCTGATGAATATTTTGTTTCAGTCGCTCCTTCGGGATTTGCGACGAATCACGAAAGTAAAGAGCAGCCAACTGATACAAACAACGAGTTGAATATATTGTGTTTGGCTCCTAATAGAATCGTTGAAGTCGCGAGGCACCCCCAGGACACTGGACTGAACCCACAGGAATCGTTGCCTACAAATAAAAATTCACAGGATACAATACTTGGTACACAGTTAGGGAAACCTAACGACCGAAAACAGTTTATCTGTGACGTTTGCCAAAAGATATTTCAAAAGAAATGTTCCTTAGTCAACCACCTAAGGACGCACTTTAATATAAAAACGTTCACTTGTAAGTTATGCGATTACAGTTGTAAGAAAAACAGTGGTTTAGTGAAACACATGAGAACTCACACTGGCGAGAAACTATTTACTTGTAAATTGTGCGATAATAAATATACAGTAAATAGTTCTTTAGTGAGGCATATGAGATCTCACACTGGTGAGAAACCATTTGCCTGTAAATTTTGCGATTATAAAAGTACAGTAAATACTACTTTAGTGAATCATATGAGAACTCACACTAGTGAGAAACCATTTGCTTGTGATCTATGCGATTATAAATGTAAAGTAAAGTGTTCTTTAGTGAAACATATGAGAACTCACACTGGCGAGAAGCCATATGCTTGTAAGTTATGCAAGTACAAATGTAATAATAGTTCTCATTTAGTGAGGCACATGATAATTCACACTGATGAGAACCCATATGCTTGTAAATTATGCAAGTACAAATGTAAGAGTAATTCTCGTTTAGTGAGGCACATGAGAATTCACACTGGCGAGAAGCCATTTGCGTGTAAGTTATGCAAGTACAAATGTCAGGAAAATCCTCAATTAGTGAAGCACATGAGAACTCACACTCGCGAAAAGCCATTTGTTTGTAAATTATGCAATTATAAATGTACGCAAAATAGTAATTTAGTAACGCACATGAGAACTCACACTGGCGAGAAGCCATTTGGTTGTAAAATATGTGATTACAAATGTACAGTAAAAGTTACTTTAGTGAATCATATGAAAACTCATACTGGCGAGAAGCCATATGCTTGTAAAATATGCAAATTTAAATGTACGCAAAATAGTAATTTAATAACGCACATGAGAACTCACACTGTCGAGAAGCCATATACTTGTAAGTTATGCAAGTATAAATGTACGGCAAATACTCTTTTAGTGAAGCACATGGGAACTCACTGGCGGAAAGCCAGCTTGTAAATAATGTAATTATAAATGCACAGTGTAATTATTTTTAAGTGTTAATGTTATGATAATATCGGCAATATCACTCGGTACATGTTGTACCGTCAGAATGCACGGTCAAACAATAGTACATTATTGCATGAGATTTGTTCCCGAAAAAATTATTTTCGAGTTTTATTAATTGAATAATAATGAATGTAACAAGAAAAAAAAAACAAGATCAATAAAATATTTACATCATTTATTTTTACTATAATTTATGATACGTACGTACGGTGTCGTTTCTTACACTATTATTATTAAGTTGTCAGTCATTATTTCTACTTTCATTTCCATTGCATGCATTTTTGGCTCTACTATGCAGTAACAGATCAATGAACGCGTCTGCACAGCGCGGGTAGCACAATCGCACTAAAATATATACGTACTGTCAAGGGCGGATCCAGCTTTGGTGCCGGGGGGGGTCACATAGAAAGATAAAAAGTTATAATTTAATTTTATAATCATAGATGATAGATACAAGTAAAAAGTAGGTATTTTATTAATGTACTACTGTTGCTCGCGACTTCGTCCACGGTATTATATTTTTCAAAAGTCCCACGGGAACCCTTTGTTTTCCCGGAATAAAATAGTAGCCTGACAACTCTCCAGGTCCTGAACTAAAAAAATGCAACTGCATAAAATCACGTCAATCTGTAGTCATGTCCGATAATAATTAGTATCTACAGGATCTTTGTATTATTGTATTTAAGTTCATAAACTGATGTCGTAATATACATGTCATAATATACCCCCTTTGGGGTGGATTTACGTAAAATTTTTAGCTGAAGCCTACCTCCTAGAAAGAACCTAACTTTCAAATTTTAAGTTAATAATATAGGTATAGTCAACAAGTTCAAAAACGTGAAAAATAGAGATTAAGGTCCTAAAAATATGAGCGATAGCTCATTCGATTCGGAATCACCTCTAAAAAATGTTTTTGAAGTATTTTGGTGCAGGAAAAAATTGCAATTGTTAATAACAAAATAAGATGAAAAAAAATCATATTTCGTTTTTTGTTAATAACTCGAAAAATATTTATATTTAAGCAATTATGAAAAAAGTTTATTAAAGAGGAGAAAATTTCCGATTTTTTATCGGAAATTTTCTCCTCTTTCTAAAAGTCTCAGCTTTTGAAACTCTATCTTCATTAATATATATATAGCTGCTCGTGCTGATTCATTGACTGACTCACTGATTGATCACCCCTCCTGTAAAATTTTGTATGAAAAATTTTTTTTTCACTAATGGTTTCGTATAGACGACAAAAATTCATTCGGAACAAAAATATGGAGAGAGCTGATGATTGAGGATTTCAGAGACGAGCGAATGGCACGCTTAAGGTATTGAAGATAGGTGGGGGGTGCTCGAGCAAATGTCACTCTAAACGTCATCCAATTGGCAGTGAGTTGAAAAAAAATTCAAAATGGCGAAAAAAAGATGGCCGCCATACAAATTTCGTCGGTCTCCATCTCGGAGGATATAAAAGATAGAAGAGTGGTTTCTTGACAAAAAATGATCAGGATCGGAAGGTCTACTTGATGAATGGAAAAAATATTCAAAATGGCGGAATTTATTTTTCCATAGAAAATGTATAGCGAATATTGAAGAGACTACAAGTTGTAAACTATGCAAGGCTTTGATGCGGTTCTTTGGAGAACTCTCAAAGAAAAATATGGGAAGACATGATGATTGAGGGTTTGGAAGATGGATGAGGAGCCCGGGCAGGGTATTGTAGATAGATGGGAGGTGCTCAAACAAAAATTACTCAGAATCTCATCCAATTGGCACTGAGTTGAAAAAAAAAAAACAAAATTGCGGATTCAAGATGGCGGCTATACAAATTTTGTCGGTGTCTATCTCACCAAGTATAAAAGATGGAAGAGTGGTTTCTAAGAAAAATATGATCAAGAACTAAAAATCTACTAGATGAACAGAAAAAAAAAACAAGATGGCGAAATTTATGCTTTCACACAAAAATTTTTTTAGTGAAATTTCTTTTTTTAGTAAAAATTCATGCGGAGGAAAAATACTTATGGAGAAAGCTGATGATTGAGGATTTTGGAGACGGGTAAAGAGCACGGCTAGGGTGTTGACGATAGGTAGGAGGTGCTCAAACAAAAGTTACTCGAAACCTCATCCAATTGGCAGTGAGCTGAAAAATAAGTCCTAATCGAGGGTTTGGAAGAGGGATGAAGATAGGTGGAGGCTGCTCAAACAATAAAACACCCGAAAACAAAACCTCGCGGTCCGCTTTAGCGGGCCGCGCACCCACGCGCCATACTAGTTAATATATATATAGCTGCTCGTGCTGATTCACTCACTCACTCATTGATCACCTCTCCTGAACAATTTTGTATGAAATTTTTTTTTTTCAATAATGGTGTCGTATAGAGGACAAAAATTCATTAAGAGGAAAAATATGGAGAGAGCTGATGATTGAGGATTTTAGAGACGAGCGACGGGCACGCTTAAGGTATTGAAGATAGGTAGGGGGTGCTCGAGCAAATGTCATTCGAAACATCATCCAATTGGCAGTAAGCTGAAAAAAAATTCAAAATGGCGAAAAAAAGATGGCCGCCATACAAATTTCGTCGGCGTCCAACTCGGAGGGTATAAAAGATGGAAGAGTGGTTTCTTCGCAAAAGATTATCAGGATCCAAAGGTCTACCCGATGTATAGAAAAAAAATTCAAAATGGCGGAATTTATTTTTCCATAGAAAATGTATGGCGAATATTGAAGAGACTACAAGTTGTAAACTATGCAAGGCTTTGATGCGGTTCTTTGGAGAACTCTCAATGAAAAATATGGGAAGACATGATGATTGAGGGTTTGGAAGATGGTTGAGGAGCCCGGGCAGGGTATCGCAGATAGATGGGTGGTGCTCAAACAAAAATTACTCAAAACCTCATCCAATTGGCACTGAGCTGAAAAAAAAAACAAAATGGCGGATTCAAGATGGCGGCTATACAAATTTCGTCGGTGTCTATCTCACCAAGTATAAAAGATGGAAGAGTGGTTTCTTGGCAAAAGATGATCAAGAACTAAAGATCTACAATTTGATGAACAGAAAAAATCAAGATGGCAAAATTTATTTTTTTCACACAAAATATATGGCGAATATTGAAGAGACTATAAGTTGGGAAACTATACAAGACTTTGATACGGTTCCTTTTCAAAGTTTGTTTTTATGGAGGAACTCTCCTTCTGGCAAATGATTCGGTGAAAAAAATTTGGAGAGTGATGATGATCGAGGGTTTGGAAGATGGATGAGGAGCACGGCCAGGGTTAAAGATGCTGAAAATGATAGAAGAAGGTGGAGGCTGCTAAAACAAAAATAATACTGAAATCCCCGCGGTCCGCTTTAGCGGGCCGCGCAGCCAAGCGCCCTACTAGTTATATATATAAAGCTACTTGAAGTTACGTACTGATCACCTCTCCTGAACAATTTTGTATGGGACTTTTTCACCATATTTTCCATGTGTGTAAAATTCAAAAATTTAAGGTCTACAAAATTATAGAGAGAGTTGGACGTGGAAAACTGACTAGAGTGCCCTAGGGGATCTCGAAAACTATCAGTCGGAGAGGTATCATCTCCAAACAAAAAATGTTCAAAACCTTGGGCCATTGGGTCAACCGGTAAAAAAAATATGGCCACCATACAAAAAAAATTTCGTCTCCATACAAAAAATTTCCTAATTTTCAAGAGGCTCTCCAGAAAAATTTTGTATGGAACTTTTTTCCCTTCACTACTTATTTGCGTAGAACTTATGGGTCTTCCTTCAGAAAATTATGAAATGTCATGAATGTGGAAAATTTACCGGAGTACCGCATGGGTCCTCCAAAACTACCAGTCATACAGACAGGGTCCCAAACAAATGTTATTAAAGACCTTGGGCCATTGGGTGAACTGGTAACAAAAAAAATGGCCGCCGAACAAAAAAAAATTCTCTCCATACAAATTTTTTGGGTTCTTTTCAAGAGGCTCTCCAGAACAATTTTGTATGGAACTTTCTTCCCTTCACTATTTATGTGCGTAGAACTTATGGGTCTTTCTTCAGAAAATTATGAAATGTCATGAATGTGGAAAATTTACCAGAGTACCTCATGGGTCCTCCAAAACTACCAGTCATACAGACATGGTCCCAAACAAATGTTATTAAAGACCTTGGGCCATTAGGTGAACCGGTATAAAAAAGATGGCCGCCGAACAAAAAAAAATTCTCCCCATACAAATTTTTTGGGTTCTTTTCAAGAGGCTCTCCAGAACAATTTTGTATGAAACTTTTTCCCCCCCACTACACGTATAGTAAATAGAACTTAAAAGATTTTTTTTCACAAAAAATACAAAACGTAGTGAATGTAGAAAAATTACCAGAGTACCCTAACGGCCCTCAAAAACTATCAATCATAGAGGCATGGTTCTGAAACTAAAAATGTTCAAGACCTTAGGCCCTTTGGTGACCCAGTAAAAAAAAGATAGCTACGGAACAAAAAAATTCGTGTCCATACAAAATTTCTTTTTAATTTTCAAATGGCTCTCCAGAACGTTTTGTATAGATCTTTTTTTTTCCACTAAACGCATGCATAGAACTCATTAGTAGGACACTAATTCAGAAAAGATACGAAACGTGATTTCAATATTTCTTTCTATCTTTCAAGAGACTCTCCAGAATATTCTGGTATTTGGTATGGCCTCCCATTTCTTTATTTTATGAATATTGAAGATACTACAAGGCCCGCGAGCTGCTTGCAGCTCGCGCACCGAGCGCAACACTAGTTATTTATAATTTTAATTTGACGTTGAAAATACGTTTCCACGCGTCTGTTACGGCATGCGCGCGCGAGAGTTCAGCAATAAAAATATTTTTTTTTATAACATAAAATGTGATTTTAAAAATTCGAAAAAATTCTAGTATCTTCTTAATACCGCTCCGAATCGAGCCCCGAAGAAAAAAGTTTATCACCATTTTTCAATAAGTAATTGAATTGTTAACTAACAAATTTTTTCCCAATCTCCGTTGGCATAAACAATGTGATGAAAGGTATAAATAATAATAATTGGCCTAAAAATTTTAAACTTCGTGGAGCCCTTCTGATATATATATTTCATAAGATCCTGCGATAAATTTTCATAAAAGTTTATTAATTTGTTATGATTTTTTTTAACTATTGAAAAATCATAATAATCATATAAATCTTATAGCTATAAAAAATCATAATTAACAAATTAATAATTTTTTATGAAAATTTATCGCAGGATCTTATGAAATATACACGGTGCAATTTTTATCGTCTTCCACAAGCAAACCAGTTAATGTATCCAGTGCCTACTATCTATTAGTATAATAATAATAAAAAATAAATAACATTCGAATGACTAATATTCAAAAAAAATAAACGAAAACGTTTCATTTAAAAACACCCTATGGCGAACATAATAACTACAGACCGCGGCGCGGCGACTCCGATATTTGAGGTCATTCACATCAAGTATACCTACCTATAGACTGTCTATTTTATTATTAGTTTTTAACAGCTCACGCCCATAAAGTTTCGTATTGTTTAAGTTAAAATTTCATACAAATAATATTGTACTTCATGGACGGGTACCGCCCCCTTAGTGATGTGCCACACATAAAGATTACTACGGTTGTGCCACAGATTACAAATAATTGGTAGAAATAAGTAAATGCTAAGATGTAAGTAAGGTGTAATAATATGTTATTTAATCAGGAAGACAGCAAAAAGTCTTCTTGACTAGATAACATACTTACTACAGTTTTATTAAAGTTTTTCTTCTTAGTATAAGGCATACAAATAAAATAACTAAGTAAAATAGCTTAAATTTTTTTATCACACGAGTCGTCAGAATCGTCATTTACCTATACTAGATTCGTCCGATGAGGAGTCTTCAGTAATTAATGATTAGCTCTTGTGTGCATAAATTATCAAATGCAATATCACGGTTCAAATCAAACTTTATGACTCTTTTAGTTCTCTCCACCACACTTGCCCAGTTCTCAGCCGTCACGTCACGTCACAAGCATTTTTGAGTACCTAATTGCAACATTTTATTCGCTGTGAACCGGGGGCTTGTATTGTTTCTTGCAGCATGCCTTTTTACTTGTGCCCATATAAGTTCTATGGCGTTGTATTGTCAGTGATATGGAGGAATCCTAAGCACGATATGACCATATTATGCTGCCATTTCATCGATCACATACCGATATCGATATCAATTATTAGGTCCTTTAGGACATCACTATAACTTATAAGCGGCATAAAGCGGCCGGCTAGACGGGGCGGGGCATATTACATAACAAAGAACACCGCGTGCGCATCGTTGGCTGTCGGTTTCCATCAAAGAAAAGCGCGAGCGTCGACATTGGTTGACGGTCCACGTGGACTTTTACAAAATACGCTTCGCTATTGGTTGGCTATAATTTCACTTGTATGATAAATCTTTCCTTGAACTTGTATCCAAGTTCAATGGCTTGACCTAGTTTCTAAAACATTAAACAGGCTGTTTCATAAATGCTTTAAATTTTAATAATTTTTTATCACTAATATGTGTATTGTCCGGAACTAATTTTGAATATTACCTAAAGATTTCTTACATCGGATACCTAACTGGGGCCGCTCTTGATCGACGATGGAAAAAACACCGTGTATATATATCAAAGGGCTCCACGAAGTTTCAAATTTTTAGGTCAATTATTTATACCTGTCATCACATTGTTTATGCCAACGGAGATTGGGAAAAAAATTGTTAGCTAACAATTGAATAATCTATAGCTGTGATAGCCTAGTGGTTAGGACGACCGACTTCTAATCGGAGGTCGTGGGTTCGATCCCGGGCACGCACCTCTAACTTTTCGGAGTTATGTGCGTTTTAAGTATTTAAATATTGCTTTAACTTGCTTTTGCACTTGCTTTAACGGTGAAGGAAAACATCGTGAGGAAACCTGCATGCCTGAGAGTTCTCCATAACGTTCTCAAAGGCGTGTGAAGTCTGCCAATCCGCTTGGCCAGCGTGGTAGACTATGGCCTAACGTTATAACCTTCCCTAAAAATTGTACTACGAAATGCGAATTTCTCAAATCCGACAAGTACGTCCAGAGATTAGCGCGTTCAAACAAACAAACAAAGAAACTCTTCCGCTTTATTATAATTATCAAGTATAGATGTAAGTAATTACTGTACATAAAAATACCTATATTTGAATAACAAACGCGTTATCACTTCATCTACTTCAATGGGTAAGTTTTTAAGGATGTGGAGAAGTACCAGTCCGGTTAGACGTTCTTCAATCATTGAAGCTCTTAGCCACGATTAGATTCTCATACAAAGTATTATATTAAATTGATTAAATATTGAAGGAACTTACACTAAATCTATATTGTGACAAAAATATATAAAAACATTATGTTTAACAATTTTTATTAGTGGTCCACCTAGGTCCTGGACACAGTCCAGGGGGGGGGTCATGACCCCCATGACCCCCCCCTGGATCCGCCCCTGCGTACTGTGTACACTGCGTTAACGCTTATCACTGACCAATCACAAACGAGCCTCTTATAACCGAATTAACTTATCTCGGTGGATAGGGTATAAGCGGGACGTGATGTAGGTATGGTGAAGCATTCGCTCAGCCCCCGGCGCTACCCCGAGCGGGAAATACGACAGCGACGGAGGCGGCCGGCGCAGGGAACTGAGCAGCGAGATGGATAATAGCGTGATGATCTATAAATATGTAGTCCAACGCGGCCTCATGATTGTCGTAAGAGCTGCCATCAATCATTGTCACAGTCTCAATTACCTCAATAGCGAGAGAGCGTCGACCAATCAGAGGCGAATGCCAATGTCACGCTGTAGGTTTCATGTATACACAATCGTCGCCCAGGATCAAAAAGCTTAGATGGTTCCACATGCCTCCATTGCCGGCTTTGTAACTTTTTCAAAAAATAAAATGCGAGGCATTTGGGGACTGCCGATAGAAGTGAAAACTATTTAGATTAAAGTTCAAAGCCGATAAGTAATGATCAACGATTAAAAGTTTAAACAGTATACTCGTAGCTCATGGGAAGCGTGCGGTGACAAAGCGAGTTTCACGCTTTATGTTCACCCAAAAAGTACACAAATATACACAGTATACAATACAGGGTGTTAGGAGACCACTCTCGGAAACGAAGACAGGTGATAGTACTGATGATTACTGATAAGATATCACTAAAAAAAAACGTGAAAAAAAATTTTTTGTTTACAAAAAACAATTGCACTTTTTATGCAATACCCGTTTTGGAGGGTTAAACAGACCTGTAATTGCAAAAAACTTATTTGCTGTATTTTGTACAAATTTGTATAAATTTGTATATATTAATACGTAATTCTTGCGTGGTCAACGAACTTGGTGTGACCTATTTACGTATCGTTAGATACCTACGAGACCGCGGTCGCGCCGACGCCGATACCTTCCCTATAAGATTATGTTAAGGTAGTATAACAATAGCGCTAAGTTTTCGGTAGCGGTCTCCTTATACCCTGTATAGCTTATGGAAAGCGTTCGGTGATGATGACGCGAGTTCCATGATTAATTATTGTTCACCCAAAAAGTGCTTAACGCGCCTAAAGAAGTTTTCACTTCGAAAAAAGCACAACATGACCATCTTTGATTTACAAATGGATCTCATTTTCGCAATCAGCCGTGGATCGTAAAAGTTTATCGTTTACAAGTGATCATCAGCTTCGTATGTCCAAGGGCTCGGGCTGGGCAGCTGGCATCACTTGTGTACACGAGTGTTACATCAGAGGACATTGTCGTTTCAGTCGCTGCCGCGGCCGCGAGTCCCGGCGCGCGTTGCGACACAGAACAGCGTCACACTGAACACGCCGATACTACTGCTACCGGTGAGTAATTATCTATGATATGACTCCATGAAACATAATATACTCAGTTGACAACATCAAGTTGTCAACTGAGTATATTATGTCACGGTATCACTCTGACCGTCATTGGCAGTAATTGCCGGTTAGCGTTCATGGTATTTGCAACATTTGAAACATTAAATATTGTTGATACTTACAATAAACATTTCAATCGATCATGCTACGCTTAGGACGTCCTTCGCGAGTTATAGCTTCGCGCTGTACAAAATCACTTTCTTCAGTTCTTGGATTTTTTTATAGACTACATTAATTAAAACTATGAAACTACACAATTATAAAGGGCTTTGAATATTTTGGCCTACGTACCAATCCGCCATTTTCATTTTTTTTCTAAAGTAACGGCCATGCATAAAACCTGCTAAATCAATAGCTTGAATATAAACAACTATTGTTATAAAACAAAATCTTCTAAAGTGTCACATTTTTGAGATAAAGTGTATCAAAGTTGTACTGGTGGCGTCATAGTTAACTAAAATTAAACTATACAACGAAAGTACAACTTACTTAGCTTATATCTCGAAATAAAGTAAAATAGTGTTTGTATTCATGCCAGCTATTGATTTATGCAGGTTTCATGCGTGGCCGTTATTTTGAAAAAAAAAAAAGGAAAATGTCGGACTGGTAGGTAGGACACTGGACAGGTTCCATACTAAAATGTTCAAAGTCCTTTCGTGTATATTTAGCACCACTTGGAGCGCTCCCCCGCATTCTTCGTTCATCATTAATAATTATTATTTTATCGGTCAATGTGAAAATTGATCACATTCACCTCGTGTGTTGGTCAGTGTTGGTAATTCCCGGTCATTAAAAACTTTCAATTAATCACACTAACCGTGACAATGTATTTGTTTGTCCGATTTTAAACAGAGACACACCAATATCTCCTGATGAATATTTTGTTTCAGTCGCTCCTTCGGAATTTGCGACGAATCACGAAAGTAAAGAGCAGCCAACTGATACAAACAACGAGTTGAATATATTGTGTTTGGCTCCTAATAGAATCGTTGAAGTCGCGAGGCACCCCCAGGACACTGGACTGAACCCACAGGAATCGTTGCCTACAAATAAAAATTCACAGGATACACTACTTGGTACACAGTTAGGGAAACCTAACGACCGAATACAGTTTATCTGTGATGCTTGCCAAAAGATATTTCAACGGAAATGTTCCTTAGTTACCCACCTAAGGACGCACTTTAATATAAAAACGTTCACTTGTAAGTTATGCGATTACAGTTGTACAAAAAACAGTGGTTTAGTGAAACACATGAGAACTCACACTGGCGAGAAACCATTTACTTGTAAATTATGCGATAGTAAATTTACAGTAAATAGGTCTTTAGTGCGGCACATGAAATCTCACACTGGCGACAAGCCATTTGCTTGTAAATTATGCAATTATAAAAGTACAGTAAATAGTTCTTTAATGAGGCATATGAGATCTCACACTGGTGAGAAACCATTTGCTTGTAAATTTTGCGATTATAAATGTACAGTAAATAGTTCTTTGGTGAATCATATGAGAACTCACACTGGTGAGAAACCATTTGCTTGTGATCTATGCGATTATAAATGTAAAGTAAAGTGTTCTTTAGTGAAACATATGAGAACTCACACTGACCAAAAGCCATATGCTTGTGAGTTATGCAAGTACAAATGTAAGAAAAATTCTCATTTAGTGAGGCACATGATAATTCACACTGGCGAGAAACCATATGCTTGCAAATTATGCAAGTACAAATGTAAGAATAATTCTCATTTAGTGAGGCACATGAGAATTCACACTGGCGAAAAGCCATTCGTTTGTAAGTTATGCAAGTACAAATGTAAGGAAAATTCTCAATTAGTGAAGCACATGAGAACTCACACGGGCGAGAAGCCATTTGCGTGCAAATTATGCAATTATAAATGTTCGCAAAATTTTAATTTAGTAACGCACATGAGAACTCACACTGGCGAGAAGCCATTTGGTTGTAAAATATGCGATTATAAAAGTACAGTAAAAGGTAATTTAATGAATCATATGAAAACTCACACTGGCGAGAAGCCATATGCTTGTAAGTTATGCAAGTACAAATGTAAGGATAATACTCATTTAGTGAGGCACTTGAGAATTCACACTGGCGAGAAGCCATATGCTTGTAAATTATGCAATTATAAATGTACGCAAAATAGTAATTTAATAACGCACATGAGAACTCACACTGGCGAGAAGTCATATACTTGTAATTTATGCAAGTATAAGCCAGTTGCTTGTGAATAATGTAATTATAAATGCACAGTGTAATTATTTTTAAGTGTTAATATTATGATAATATCGGCAATATCACTCGGTACATGTTGTACCGTCAGAATGCACGGTCAAACAATAGTAGTTTATGAAACGGTTGCATAATAGAGGTTATTAAAACACGAGTGTTAGTTTAAAACACGAGCCGCAGCCCGCAGGCGAGTTTTTTAATAACTAATTATGTAGAGTTTCATACACTACTTTATCTAAGCTCATCAATAGGTATCTTACGTATAAAAGAAAAGACTAAGAAATTAACAAAATTATTTATTATAATAAGTATTCATGTTTTGGATATTGCAATTATGGAATTGGATCTGAACGGTTGGGCAGGAAGCGCTATTATTAGACGTGGTCGTGATTGGGGTTGACATATTAATATTTATTTCATTCTTCTTATTTTCTATAGTATTTAGTATTGAATTTGAAACTAATACTTTATTCGTCACAGAATCATCTATGTAGCTTTCATATTTCCGTCGGCCGTCGATTTCCATCCGCCGTGACGTTTCAATGCTGTAATATCTCCACCAGCGTCAACTAATAAGGTTGCAGAAGTTCTACGAAAACAGTGTCCTGTGTATAATTCTGGGTTGGGAAGACTAAGATAACTTGCTATAGTTTTTCCTAAAGCTCCAAATTTATTAATACCAATTCTCTGTTGAGTGCATTTTCCAGAAATATAATTTAAGAAACAAGCTATACCTAATTTAAAAATTAAATAAACCCGACTGCCATGCTAAAAAACGAACTAAAAAATTAATAAACTACCACCGTACCAGTGTAGTTGTTATTTATTTTGTTTTTCATGATTTGTCACTCCAAATTTTTTTTTTATTTTTTTTTTATTCTGCGGTAATCTGCAATCAGTGAAAACTTTAAGCAGATGTGTTTTATGATATTGCACGAGTGAAGTGTGTTCTCCATTGAGAACATCTACTCTTTACTGTGTATCTACTCCAATATTATAGAATATTTTTCCTTTTTAATCTATTTTCATAGCCTCGAGTTAGCAGTTCGGAAGCAAGCTCATTTGGGTGATTCTCCAATCTCCCTTTGTATTTTTGAATTATGCCATTAATTTCCTCCTTGACAGTTTTTATTTTCAGATGTTCGTGGATTTCGTTGTTGGTTACGAACCATGGAACATTGCTTATTTGGCGCAATATAATGTTTTGTGATCTTTGTATGATTGATATATTGGAATCACTTGAGCTTCCCCATAGTTGTAATCCATACATCCAAATTGGTTTTAGCATTACTTTATATATTAATAGTTTGTTGTCAGTGGAAAGTTTACTGTTCCGGCCTGTTATCCAGTGAAGGTTTCTATATCTTATGTTGATCTCGTCTCTCTTGATTTTAATGTGGTGTTGCCATGTCATACGACGGTCGAGGTGTAGTCCGAGATACTTTACATTATCCTTATGTGGGAGCTCATTTCCATCTAAATGGATTGGTGGGCAATTGCCTTTCCGCAATGTGAAAGTGACTTGCACAGATTTTGACGTTTAAGCTACTACGGGGTCTTTGTTGCTAGCTAGGACAGCAGTATCATCAGCAAATGTTGCTGTTGTCACGCCTTCCACTTCTGGGAGATCTGCTGTATATAAGGTATATAATACTGGTCCCAATACTGAACAACACCTGCCTTTATTTCATAGAATTTAGATGTTGTATCTATTTCCTTTACTTGGAACAACCGCTCTGAGATGTAAGACTTAAATAGTAAGTAGTAGCTATGGGGTATATTCATCTTAATTTTATAAAGGAGGCCCTCATGCTAGACCCGATCAAACGCTTGTTGAATATCAAGGAAGACTGAGGAGCAATATTCTTTCTCTTCCAAGGTTTTTCTGATTTTTTCACAAACCCTATGTACTTGTTCGACGGTAGAATGTTGGTGCCGAAATCCAAACTGGTGGTTTGGTATGGTTTTATTAGCATCCAATATTGGTTGTATTCTACGTAGTAAGAGTTTCTCAAATACTTTTGAAAGTATAGGTAGTAAGCTGATGGGCCTGTATGAAGTAACGTCATTTGGCAGTTTGCCAGGTTTAAGTATCATTAGGATTTGGGAGACTTTCCATAGTTGTGGGAAATGTTGCACTCTAAAAATTCCATTGTAGAGTATTGTTAAGTATACTACTGCCTTTCTTGGGAGTTGTTCCAAAATTTCTTTCGTAATAAGATCAAATCCCGGTGCTTTTTTATCATTTAATCTTTTAATTGTTCCCCATGTTTCTCGAACTGTTACCGCATTTGGCGGAATAGACATTTGGAGGTCCGAGTTTAAGGCTCGTTGGATTATATCTTCATAATTCGAATCGGAGCTATTATTAGGACAGAAAATTCTTGCTAGATGCTCAGCGAAGATATCAGCCTTTTCTTGTGAAGTTCTCGCCCAGTTTTGACCTGTTCTAATAGGAGGTTTAACAACTTGAGGTCTGTTATAGTTTTTGGTAAACTTCCATAGAGAGTAATTAGTAGCAGATGTAGGAGTAAGTGTCTCAAGTTGGGCTTCAAAAGTGCTATCACGCCAACTCTGTAACATCTCTGATAGGACTTTGGTAGCTCTGTTGAGGTTTCTTTTATCCTCAGGGTGTCTACTTTGGTGCCATATTCGACGAAGCCTTCTTTTATCCATCACCGCTCTTTTTATTTCCATGGGATGATTTTCAATAACTTTTTTATGCTGAATTTCAGGTGTATTGATCCAACATGCGTTTTGTATGAGATTCGTTACATATGTAGCCGCTTCATCTATGTGTTCGGGTGTCTTAAGAGCAACTTTAAGATTTATTTTCTCATTAATATATTCTCTAAAAGATTCCCAGTCTGTGAGCTTGTTACATAGCGTATCTGGTTTTATGTATTCGATTATCTTTGTATTTATTGTCAATAGAACAGGTGTGTGGTCAGATGAGCTGTCATAACAGGATTCTGGTTTAAAGTAATGCCTCGACAATCCTTTAATTATGAAAAAGTCCAAAAGATCAGGTGTTTTGTTCCTATCGCTCGGCCAGTAGGTAGGTTCACCTGTGGAGATTGTTGAGAGATTGTTGCGCTCCACACTTAATTTTAACTGTCTGCCTCTAGTGGTTATTAGTCTAGAGCCCCAAAATGTGTGCTTAGCATTCCAGTCTCCTCCCGTCACAAAGCGGTTACCAAGTGTTCCGAAAAAGTGAGAGAACATTGCATCAGTTATTTTGTGTCTTGGTGGGCAGTATACACTAGAAACACTCAAGTATCCTGTTTGATCTTCCACAGCGATTGTCGTAGCCTGTATGACGTATGTGTTTTGTATTGCGGAATGTGTGAAATGGCGAAAAGTGGAACTCAGGGCCTTTGCACTTCATACATTTTTTCATTGTATGAAAATTACCCCGGTTACCACTTCCCTAAAGATGGCGCTTATCTTGTATTTATAATCTGTGCCTCTTTATCTATGATGCCACTGAAGTAAGTGTTCGTTCAGAAGTTTAAGTTTTAGTCTAATTTATTTTAATGTCATTTAATGAAACAGTTCAGCTAATAATATGTAAAATATTTTTTTGAGAGTAATATGAGTTAGTAGGATAAATTTCTAAGTTAAAACTCACATAACAGTCATTGTAAATATAAATTTATTTAATACAATAAATACTTAAAAATAAAAATTAAAAATTACAAATCAAATAAAACATCCAAATCACTGTAACGAGGCAAGGTGCCCAGAACGCTGGCTGCGTTACCTCGTTGAATGGCCAGACTAATATGCTGACCGAGGTAACTGCCAGCCCTCCGGTCACCCGTGGACTCCACGAGACGGGATGATAGGTCCTTAAAAAAGGACCTAGCATTATTTATTATTTATTGTAAATATTTCTATATAAGTTAGAAGTTTAATGAAACATTTGTGATTGAATTTCTAAACGTAGCGAACGGCCATTTCAGTTTGACCAACATTGACAACAATAATTAGTTTAAATTGAAGTTTTTCTAGTATGACAGTTGGATAGGTAATTATGTAATTATTGTGCTATAGGTGCTTCGTTAGTTTTTTCTTATTTTATTACTATTTCGCCATTCTTGGACTCCAATTATCTGTGCATTTCATCTCGTGATCGTGGACGTGATTGACTCCGATTATCTTTGCATAAATAACAGTGACCCACGCATGTAAAAAAGACTCGAATAAAAAGCAGAAAATTATCAACATGCGTTTCATTTCCTAACATCTGGACACCACCTCTTACAATTTTAATGTAAGTATTGTATAATAATAATTTATCTTAATTATTACAAGGTCACATCATTCTTTAGTGATCTTGTAATAATTAAGATAAATTATTTTATACGATACACAAGGACAATAGTATAGTATATATATTATAGTACCAGTAGTACCTATATATAAAGTACTATAGCGTTGTATTATGGTTATATATATTTTAGTTTAGCCACTTTCCTGTGGAGGTCGCTTTAGGTGAAAAGGCGAGTGCAATCTCTAATAAAGTATATATAATGTACTCTGTGGTGGAACCATAGAGATAATAATAATAAATAGAGTTGGCATAACTACCTTAATAAAACCGGTCAAGTGCGTGGCGGGCCACGCGCAGTGTAGGGTTCCGTAGTCACAATCCTCGAAAAACAGATATAACTCCTTAACCTGTGAACCCTACTTAGCCGTGATAGTTTTCCTTTAAAATTGATTATATACCCTACTGCTGTGAATTTTTTCAAGTTCCTATATACTGCCATTTGGCTGATAGAGGGGGGGGACACTTGACTCTAATAAAAATTTGCACTTTAAAACATCATATTTTACAAACGGATCTAGAAATCGAAAAATGATGTTCCCACACCCACAGTATTTTTAAAAGACCTATTCAACGATACCCCACACTATGGGGTAGACGAGAAAAAAAATATTCATCCCCACTTTACATGTAGGGGAGCTACCCTAAAAAAAAATATTTATCAAAATTTTATTTCACCACTTTGTCGGCGTGATTAATATTTATACTCATGCCAAATTACGGATTTCTAGCACTAATAGTCTCTGAGATTAACCGAGGACGGACGGACAGACGGACAGACGGACAGACGGACAGACGGACAGACGGACAGACGGACGGACATGGCGAAACTATAAGGGTTCCTTGTTTACTACGGAACCCTAAAAACGTGCCAAAAATACACTCACACACGCACAATCCTGTAACATAAAATGGCGCGTGTTCATTGTGATGTCTCAAGTTGTGCGTGTGTGAGTGTTCATGTATACATTTTAGGGAGGCCATCATAAGTCACGAGTGTGTCGCAAACTGTTTTATTATTATGTCAAAAATGTAATGTTGTCTCTTTCACACTTATGAAAATTTTGATAAGCTTGAGCTATTTTCCGATCCACTAATTTCTATAGGACATTATGCCAGCTCTATTTATTATTATTATCTCTATGGGTGGAACTACGGCCGCCATCTTCGAAAGTCATTCAATTTGTCATTCATCATTCACATGAAAAATAAGGAAATGAAATTCCAAGGTTAGCAACACTACGGCTGCCCTAGCGATAAACAAAGTAACTGTCATTTTTTGTGAAATTGACTTTTTGCATTAACAAAAGTTTTATGTGGAGTAGTTTTTTACCACAGTTTAATATTTCAAATAACTTGAACCGTTTACTGAAATTTAAATTGCCCAAACAAAGTAACTGCACTCACTAACCCGGAATATAAATGCAAAAACCAAGTAAACAACAAGCACAACACAAAAACAAAGTAATTGGATGTTGATGTCTTTATTTTTGTATTTAAAATGCAGTTGCTTGATTTTTCGTTTCGTGAAACGATCCCATGTAAGGTGTTCTGAATGTAATTTACTTTGTTTATCACTAGGGCAGCCGAGTTAACCTAGTGTTGCTTACTAAAAAAAAATACAAAATTTAATTTCCCTATTTTTCATGAGATTCTGGTCGATCTATACCTACAAAAAGTTGTATTAGTGCGACTATAAAAAATAGAACTTTTTTAAAGGTAGGTACTAGGTATTATACTCTGTGCTAACAGTTCTGTGCTAAGATATTGTATATTGTAATATATATTCTGTGATCTGTCTGATTCATAGAGATAATAATAATAAATAGAGTTGGCATAATGTCCTATAGAAATTAGTGGATCGAAAAATAGCTCAAGCTTATCAAAATTTTCATAAGTGTGAAAGAGACAACATTACATTTTTGACATAATAATAAAACAGTTTGCGGCAGACTCGTGACTTAAGATGGCCTCCCTAAAATGTATACATGAACACACACACGCACAACTTGAGATATCACAATGAACACGCGCCATTTTATGTCTTCGGATTGTGCGTGTGTGAGTGTATTTTTGGCACATTTTATGGTAGGTATGCCAACTCTATTTATTATTATTATCTCTATGGTCTGATTCTGTGATTTCTGTCTGTCAACCTACGCTGTCAAGTGTCAACTGTCAACTATACAAATCGAGAATGAAATCGAGGGATAAACAAAATCACAAAATTTAACTAACCTGTTTTTGGTAAAATTACTTGAAATGTTTGAACTAAATACAAATATAGTCAGAATATTATAATCATAATTATATTATCTATTTAATTATATGATTCGAACTAAAAAATTAAACAAACATGGCACATGATAATATGGTAAGTTTAGCAAGATTTTAACCATCGAACTATTACGCTTAGAATGGAAGTTTCTAACAAATTTCCGCTCGAAACGTAAGCTATAAACCAACCCATGTGTGCCCTGTAATTACATTTGCCGACACGCACACAAGCGCATGAGTACCTTGAGCACTGACGCGACGATAGCCTTTTAGGCTTGCTAAAAACGGCTTATCGCCGCGTCGACGACTGCCTTTCTTTACCTATTTATTCTAAGATTTTAACATAATCTAACCTGTATGATATTTAAACCATAAACTTAAAATTGATAATTTATGGTGCACTTTTGATTTTAGAGTCAATTCTACACCTGCCTTAATTACCCACTGCGTGAAAGAATTCAGGAGCTGACCAGAATAATAGATCAGTCTGTCTCTCATAAGGATTTGCAAGCTCTGTTCCCACAACTAATAAATAATATCTTTGCACCATCTCTTCAAAATGGTTGGGGTATACGACATGTCACATATGAAAGGGATAGACATGAGTTTGATATGTTATTAGGTTTTCTGGAGCCCCATGGTCCAATGTTTCAGTTGTGTTACAAACTGCTAACTGATCCTCAGTTGAAATACAATCTACCATTAAACCTCTTACCAGTAAGTAATTTTAAGAATATTAATACATAGTGCCATGATATTACCAGGTAGTTTTTAGCCCCCAATGCAAAAAGGGGTTTAATAAGTAGCAAGTGTAACATTAAAATGATGGCCCAATTTGAATGCAGAGTTTTATAAGTATCTGTTCATCTGCTTTTGTGGGGGTTTTGGTCATATTTGAATTTGAAATAAGGAACACTGTAATGCTGTTGACAATGCAATAATATCAGCTGTAACCACAGTGTGTAATATTTAACTTGTGTCTTGAGTATCTGGTTTACAGACAGGGTATGATGGTGGAGCAGGAAGGTGGTGGATACCAGGATGTCAAGTGTACAAAATGTAAATCCATACATTCTACACAGGGGTGACTAAAATTAAAATTTAATTAAAACTTGTGTTATGTGTGTATAATTACACTATAATAATTGATATTCGCGCCGCATCACCTTAAATTTGCTCGTGTAGGATGTCGCGTCACCTAAGTGCATTTCTCTTTCAGTTACAATTGCAGATGACGCTTGAAAGAGGAAGATGTCCACAATTCTACGCAGATTTGTTAACAATGGACTCGCAGGCACTAAATGTTGTAGCATTAGCACTGAGTATCCTTTTCAAGTTAAACGGCAGTAAATATGTATAACTAAGGTAAATTACTTATTTAAAATTATGTAAGTTGATTTTTTTTATGATGAAGTTGACTTTGAGTGGATTTATGTTTTAAAAATCCTGTTGGATCTTTTTATTAATATGTATTAATCTCTGCAATATTGTCATTAATATCAACAGTTTTTATTATAAATATTTCCAGAATAAAAAGTAGATAGCCTAAATCACTCTTTGTATAATCCCCCATCTGCATGTGAAATCCTGTCAAAATTGGTTCAGCCATCCTGAACATTACCCTGAATAAACAGACACAAAATTTTTAAAAACTGCTGTTTGGGTCATGTTAACATTCCAATAATCATATGAGCCTAATGAGTGGCACTTATTTCAAAATAATCACAGACAAACATTTCAATTTTAAATGTATATTTGATTTTTTATCGAACAATGTATGTACACAAAGAACATAAGAAGAATGATTTTCCAACAAATAATGTATTTTATAAATGCCTTTTTTATTTCTATGTATCATCAGACGTTTTTCTTTACTACTAATTTAATTACATCTATTTTTATCATTGTAATATTTTCCTCACTACATCAATACAGATCCATTTGATTATTACATATTCAACTTTGCATTATATCTGGTAAATAATAATCAAAACAAGAATTGGGACAATTGGAACAGTGTATATTTTGCCCTGGCCTGTGATTATCTCATGCATTTTCTGCCGTGTGATCCTAATGTTGCTGTTTCACCAAACATATCATATTACACTGGGAAAGTTCCAATGGTTGCTCCGCTACAAACAGCAAACAGGTCTGTATTACTTTTTTATTTTTAACCCCTGACGCAAAAACGACGGGGTGTTATAAGTTTGACGTGTCTGTGTGTGTGTGTGTCTGTCTGTTCCCCTGTGGCGCTCAAACGGGTATTTGAAAGGTGAATTAGAGTGTTATTAGCTATGTTTGATGGAAATTGATCCAAGATGGCCGCCACTACAAAATGGCGGATTACATATTTTTTCACAACTCCCTTAATATGGGTATCAAATGAAAGCACTTGACTAGTAGAATAGCACTATAATTGCAAATTCAAGATGGCCGCCGCCACATAGCGAATGTCGGGGGTTTTTTAAATTTTTAATTTACACTTGTAACTAGTCAAGCTCAGACCGAATTATTTTTCAATGAATCTTCTCTGTCTTTACTATCTTATCCTTACTGAACTTCGCCAAACAACACGAACCTAGAGAGAATCATCTCTCTCTAGGTTCGTGTTGTTTGGCGAAGTTCGCGCAGGACCCAACGGATTAACTTGCTCTCTGAAGATATAGGGGTATAACACCGCTAACTTATAACTCTGAGCTGCTTCTGAATATTCCTTGGCAAAAAAGAAACAATGTTTAGGCTAGCCGTATGCTGAGAAGCAGGTGACGCAGCACAGTACAGCACAGTGCAGGGCAGGGCAGGGCAGTTGAGGCAGACATGTGCCACCTCCGTATGCTGCGACGCAGCTGACATTCGCATTCTCACCCATAATAACTCTTTCAATGTCTTTTTTGAATAGTCCGGATGATTTTATCATACAAACAAGGTTCATAATGAACTAATTCAATTAAATGTTCTGTCATTGCAAAAAAATTATAAAATATTGTTAATAAATACGTCTCGACGTGTACGCGTCGCGCAGAATTCTGTGCCGGCAGTACAACGAGACGCAGAGCAGGACAGACACATGCGTCTGCGTCGCACGTGCCTGCGCCGCAGCGTACGTAGTTCAATGACGTTCCATGCTTTACAAAATCTGCTCTGCTCTGCGCTGCGTGGACCTGCGTCGCCTGCGTCTCAGCATACGCTTTGCCTTATTCACGAGCTGTGTCACATGTTACAATATCCTAAATAGATTACCCCCAACGCTTCCAAAACTTGCGCATTTAAAGTTTAAACTAAAAACCTCCAAGTACAAAAGAACCCAAAAAAAAAAAGTTCCAGCTCAGCATTATAATAACTCGGCCCCACTCGGGACTCTAACCTTTTCATGCTGATCGTCGGTGCCGGCGACCAGCGAGTTGTGCTGAGAGCTACTCAGCTCGAGTTGTTTTAGCATCGTGCTGATGAACGCGAAATGCAGACTGAAACAATGCCTAGCACAATGTTAGTGACAGTAAAAGAATTATACATAAAAAAAAAACATCTACAATATGTCCATCCATTGGTAGATCAGAGAGATTGCTGGAGGACTGATCATGTTAGACAGTAGCAACAAGTATAAATTAAAAATTAAAAAAACCCCCGACATTCGACAATTCGTGGCGGCGGCCATCTTGGATTTGCATAGTGCTATTCTACTAGTCAAGCCCTTTCATTTGACACCCATAATAAGTGAGTTGTGAAAAATATGTAATCCGCCATTTTGCAGCGGCGGCCATATTGGACCGATTTTTATCAAACATAGCTAACAAAACTCTCGACTAATTCCCCTTTCAAACAAAAAAACCGCATTCCACCGGTCCACCCGTTTGAGCGCCACAGGGGAACAGACAGACACGTACACACACACAGACACGTCAAACTTATAACACCCCGTCGTTTTTGCGTCGGGGGTTAAAAACAACGTATACTCGTGATTGTATTCGTCGACGCGCGCGTTTTCATTAAAAAGAATGATTAAGACCTTAGACCAATTTTGCTTGTCCTACCCGTCGCGCGTCCTTACACTAGCTGCCGGAACACGTCGGCGACAGACGAGTGCTCAGCGGCGCTGACGTGCAGCGCGTACGTACGCGCTATAAAACGTATGACCTGTCAGCGCTGACTATCAACGTGCAGGCAAGAAAACCAGAAAAGATACAACATTTGGAGAATGTGTAGTTAGACATACTGCACCGATTTTGATTAAAATCTGTTAACTTGCCATGAATTTTATGCACTTGCAATAAGTATAAGTTAAGCGATCCACTGTGTGATTCTAGAATCCTTTCTTCTGTTTCAGACCTTTAAGTTCACCATCATTACTGATAATATCAGATTTGTCAGGCATCAGTAACCAGCATGCATCCTCTCAAACTCAATCCAGGAATGAGATCTGGAGATCCGAGACAGTCTTACAAATATTCATCGATACTTGGATGAGTGTAGAGCCCTTCAACAATAGGAACATCGAGGTAAGATAATTTACAAAATTCGCTTTAAAGTTTTATAGTGGCGACAAATTAGACCTGCTTTCTATAATAGAGCTGTTTTAATTGTTTAAGGGCCTGGTTCACCACCTTCTGATAAGTGTTGGATAGCATAAACGTAAGTTTTGTCACTTTCTAACTTTATGTCAAGTGACAAAGACAAAAGTTATGAATAAGCTATCCAACAATTATATCAGAAGGTGGTGAAACAGGCTCTTAATATCGTGGTATTGTAATTAATTTATTAAAATGGGCGGAGTATGTAATAACGTGACAAACGCGTTCCGCCTGAGTCGAGCGTGCTAGCGAGAGCGCGGAACAAGCGATGGAGAGGCACGTTCAGCCTAAGCGTTCGGCTAGCGAAGCAAATATCTCTCTTTGTTTTCTTATGACGTTATCGCGTACAATGGACAAGTTTCCAATATTTAAAAAAAATTATTATAAAACTGAAAAAGTTATTGAAATTTAAAGTTGCTAAAAAAAAGCTGAAAAAGAAAAAGAAAGCTGTGATAGCCTAGTGGTTAGGACGACCGACTTCTAATCGGAGGTCGTGGGTTCGATCCCGGGGCACGCACCTCTAACTTTTCAGAGTTATGTGCGTTTTAAGTATTTAAATATCACTTGCTTTAACGTTGAAGGAAAACATCGTGAGGAAACCTGCATACCTGAGAGTTCTCCATAACGTTCTCAAAGGTGTGTGAAGTCTGCCAATCCGCTTGGCCAGCGTGGTAGACTATGGCCAAAACCCTTCTCACTCTGAGAGGAGACCCGTGCTCTGTAGTGAGCCGGTAATGGGTTGATCATGATGATGATGATGATGAAAGTTGCTAATTTCGTTTCACGCGGCGCTGCAGCGTGTAACGTCATACAAACCGCTCAGAGGTATTAGATTATTATATTATTATACTAATTATTATCTCAGCTGTCGATTCAAAAAAGAATCACGCAAATCAGTTCAGTAATCTAGGAGAAATTGGTAAAACAAGTTTTACATGGAAAAACTACCTCTGAATAGACGCGGTGACGTCATACTCGAGTGAGTTTTGCGTTAAAATACATGAAATGAAATAATTAATTTCTCCTTCATTTATTGATGGATTTCAAAATTGTTTTCACTGATTTATTAGTTTTAATCTATATTTTAATACCCATTATGTTCAATATGATATTTTCAACTTCAGGAAACTTCCTCATTATCCTCCGTGTATCGATTTTACAGACAAACTATTTTTTTTCTAGATTTACCAAATGAGCTATTCGCCCGTGTCCTCCAGCCCCGAACGAGTGAGGGTAGTGCGCGTGTTGGTGAAGCACATTCACGCGTACTCCGCGAAGTACGCGCGCGACCCGACGGCGTCGTCCGCGCTCAGGAAGTACGCGCGGCAGATCACGTGCTCGCGCGCCTACCACTACGTCAAGCATCTGGTCGCGACGTGGCCGCTGGACGCGTCCTTCAGGCTCGTCATGGAACTGTGGCTCAGTCTCATTCAACCGTGGAGATACACCGACAACACTATAAACCAGTACAGGTATTTTTTTTTTTCATTCCAATAAGTTTACCTCTTGCCTCATTCACAAACTATTTCTTCCCATAAACAATATTTACACCATGGGAAGAAATAGTCGTCGTCGTCGTCGTCTCAACCAATAGACGTCCACTGCTGGACATAGGTCTCTTACAAGGATCGCCACAGAACACGATCTTGTGCCGCCTGTTTCCATCGGCTACCAGCGACTCGCTTGAGATCGTTCGTCCATCTAGTGGGGGTCTTCCAACGCTACGTTTGCTGGTGCGAGGTCGCCAGTCAAGCACCTTGAGACCCCAACGTCCATCAGTTCTTCTAGCAATGTGCCCCGCCCATTGCCACTTCAGTTTCGCGACTCGATGAGCTATGTCGGTAACTCTGGTTCTCTAAGTAGTAGTAATCTCTAATCTTGTAGTAATCTACTTATAGCTGTAGAATTCGGTTTTTTCAACATCCCGCGGGAAATGTGGATTTTTCCAGGATAAAAAGTAGTCTATGTCTTAAGTCAGGACAGAATCTATCTCCATTCAAAATTTCAGCCAAATGGATTCAGTAGTCGCGGCGTTATAGAGTAACAAACATACACACAAACTTTCGCCCTTATAATATTAGTGTGATTATATGTCTGCCGTTCATCTAGACTTACAGCTTCTGAGTTAATATTATTATTAGTGTAGATAATAAACTTACGAGAATTTATCAAGTCTATCCTCAGACCTCAATAGCTTAACAGGCTTATGAGTGGACTGAAATCTAGAAACTGGGACAGTTCACACATTTATCTTACTTTACTTAAACTTGCCTTTACACAAGTTTAAGAACTCTATTAAAAGTATGCTCATAAAAAAAGCTTATTATACAATTGAAGATTATATAAACGACTAGATGATGCCCACGGCTTCGCCCGTGTGGATTTAGGTTTTTAAAAATCCCGTGGGAACTTTTGTTTTTCCAGAACAAAAAGTAGCTTATCTGTAGAAACCCGTCCCCAAAACGGAAAAATCCCGTGGGATCCCCACGATTTCGGAAAACAATTCCTTACAGCATCAGGGTTGAGGAGTTGGATATGTACCTACTCGATTTCATTCAACGATAAAGTCTTTAATTGGTACCCCCAATATCAATTTAAATAACCGAAAGTTTCTAAAACCCATTAGTTTTGGGGATCAGGTCCCCTACAGCATCAGGATTGAGGAGTTGGAATCCAAATTTTTTATAGAACAGGGTCGCAATGTTTCTCTATCGATTAAAAAAAAAATTACGCAAATCGGTTCAGAAATCTCGGAGATATCGGTGTACATAGGTAGAAAAACACAACTCCTCTTTTTTTGAAAGTCGGTTAAAAAAGTAGCCTATGTTACTCCCTGGTTAATTCTCTACTTGCATGTGAAGGTCCCGTCAAAATCGGTTCAGCCGTTCCGAAGATTAGCCCGTTCAAACAGACAGACAGACAGACAGACAGACAGACAGACAGACAGACAGACAGACAGACAAAAATTTTAAAAACGTGTGATTCGGTTATGGTAGCGTTCAAATAACCATATGAGCTTAATATGAGGTAGTTATTTCGATATTACAGACAGACACTTCAATTTTATTTATTAGTATAGATAAAAAAGCATGGATTTAACTCGTTCCAGCAATGCGCGAGACGGCATTTCAATCATGTACATAAATAATTGTTATATTGTTATTTTTGAAAAAGAGCAACCGCCGAGTTTCTTGCAGGTTCTTCTCGACTGGAACTGCATTCCGAACCTGTGGTAGATTCAATTGACGATTCAAAAGTACTTGTAAAAGTTTATTTGAATAAAAAAACTTTTCTATTCTATTTCTATTCTATTCTATTTCTATCGTACTCACTCTTAATATGTTTAATTTGGAGGGGAGAAGGGAATAGTAGTCATGTTTAAGAGGTCTAATATTCCTTGAAAAACTTGCAGTATTTGTCAGATTTCCAGGTACACAAAGACATCAAGAAGAAGGCAATGCCACCACTCTGGACGAAAGTTTTACACAATTTATCGCGGAGAATTTCCCGTCGTACACGTGTATTTTTCAACTGGTTATACCACGGTTTACGAGGTTGGATCTCTCGGTGTATAAAAATGCCGTTATGCTGTTCCGATTGGGAAAGGTAAAATCTAGTTACTATAAGTAGTTTATATACTATTTAGATGATATATCATATTATTCAGCTAGCGATGTAGAACCAAGCTTGAAAGGAAGCCTAAAGGCCAAATTAGACGGTGCCCAGTTCATCGTTCATTTTTGCAGTGAACGATGCACGATACGATATTTACTATGGTAAAGTGCCTGTGAACGATGAACGGTCAGTGTTTAGACGGTTCATTTTCAATGATTCACCGATGAAACCTCGAAAATGAAAGCAAAAATCTCGAAAAATGTACTGTCTAATTTGGCCTTAAGACAACTAATATGGACAGATTTTTATTTTTGAAGGTATTTTCACAACCGCATTTAGTGCCAATGCTGATGAATCTCGAGAGAGCAATTACTGATAATGTTTCTGGGAGCCCGGACAACAGCTATAACAACTCTAATGTAGACCAAAGGTAACACTCGTATAATAAATTATTATTATTTGCTTTACACGTTACATGCTTTTCATATGAAGGGTCATTCACACCAATTAAAATTAGCGCGATAGCCTAGTGGTTAGGACGACCGACTTCTAATCGGAGGTCGTGGGTTCGATCCCAGGCACGCACCTCTAACTTTTCGGAGTTAGTTAGTTTATGGAGCGTTTTAAGTATTTAAATATCACTTGCTTTAACGGTGAAGGAAAACATCGTGAGGAAACCTGCATGCCTGAGAGTTCTCCATAACGTTCTCAAAGGTGTGTGAAGTCTGCCAATCCGCTTGGCCAGCGTGGTAGACTATGGCCAAAACCCTTCTCACTCTGAGAGGAGACCCGTGCTCTGTAGTGAGCCGGTAATGGGTTGATCATGATGATGATGATGAAAATTAGCGCTGATTGTTGTATAAATATCATTGTGTTTAAGTAAAAATTTTTGTCATTATGGACGTATTAAGTGAATCAAGTGTAAAGAATTTGCGGCGAAAATATTTTCCACACAGGGCCCGTTGTGATTGGTGTGGGCGCTGCTTGAAAATTTTAAAGTGAGCTTACTATATCGGTGCTAATTCGGATGTATTCAGCATCTAAACTAAATTGACATTTCTAAAAATAGTGCTCTCCTCTTCACACTGTTTCATTGCGGAAATGGATAGCATTACTTTTGGACGTGTCAATTTAGTTTAGTTTAAACTGAATTTGTACTATATTATAGTAATCTAATGCAAAATACGGGTACATATACCACGATTAAAATGTTTGTTTGTTTGGTCGATATTTCGATCCAGTTTTATGGATCGCGGTCACGACGAGACCAAACATTTTAATCGTGGTACAAGTAAGTCGCGTAAGTCTAGCGCTGAGTGATTGAAGTGCGCGCAGTGTCGTATGAGTGAGCGGGACACAGTACGATTGGAGAGCCAATCAGCGCTTACGAACGATTCGCATGCCCGCTCCGCGACCATCTCACCTACCCAAGATACCTTATTTTCGACTTCTGCGCATTGAAGGTCACCGCTAGACTTACGTGCCGGAACTTGTATATGTATGTATCCGCACTTTACATTACATTATGTCGTTAAACCACGAAATAAGCCTTAAATCATTAGTTTATAATATAGTAATTGGTTTCAGTTACACGTATAACGGCGTCGCGCTAAACAAATGGGTAACGATAGCGAAACAGGCCATCTCGGAGTTGAACATGACGGCGACGTTCGAGTACGAGCCCGTGTGGAGCGGCGCGGGCGCCAGGCGCGACCACATGCTGCACTTCGTGAAACGGATCGCGGCGGCCAAACGCGCGGCCGATGACAATCTACAACGTTATACCGCCAAATTGAACCAACAAAATCAAGGTCAGTAAGTGCCTCTTGCCAGAGGCGGCGGAAGGCGTGGGCGACGTGGGCCCAGGCCCACGGCCTCGCGCTCCGGAGGGCCTCGCGCCCCTTTTTTTTCATTTTATATAATCTTCTTGTGCGGGCAGAGGGCCTCGCAAAATATATCTTGCCCATATAAAATTTAGGCCTTGCCCCGCCACTGCCTCTTGCACAAAACATGTTGTTTTCAAATTATTCATGACGGTAGTTCCGGTAATCTATACTTATCTATACTAATATAATAAAGCGGAAGACTTTGTTTGTTTGAACGCGCTAATCTCAGGAACTACTGGACCGATTTCAAAAATTCTTTCACCGTTGGATATGTACGTGATCCCTGAGTGCTGTAGGCTATATATTATGTACCACGGGCGAAGCCGGGGCGGACCGCTAGTATGTTATAAACACATGGCTAAACATTTTTTATGATTATATAACTTGTAGATTATGGTAGATTCGTTTGACTATTCAAAAGTACTTGTAAAAGTTTATTTGAATAAAAAAACTTTTCTATTCTATTCTATTCTGTAATTTAACATAACACGTTTAACAATGTAAACGTGTTAAGGTTTGCGCAAATGCGGTGTTTCATTGTTTTATAATGCAAATATAATATATATCATTATTACATCATTTCCATGCATTTCATATGAACCATCGCACACTAGATGCGGGTCGCAGCGCGCATTGGTGTATCGACTAGCTCTCATGGTAATAGATAGAGGCTTATGTGCTTTGGTATGGTTTTTCGATGTGGTAATTTGTATGGACCCTTTGCAGCACAACACATAGTCAAATTGCATGGTCTGGAGTATGGATGTGTCTTAATTTTTGTTTAATTACTGTCACATTTTAACAAATATTTTTTTTACCGTTCAGGATTTTGGAACGCCGTTAAACTGTGGCTCATGATGGGAAACAGTATGGAAGACTCGATGCTGTTAGAAGAATATAAAAAAGTTCCCAACTATTTGACTAGTTGTGTTAATTATTTTATAACTATTTTTGGGGTATGTGATTTAGGCTGTGTCCTAATTTGTATCATTTTGATGTATCATAATATATTCATCGCGGAGGTGATACAATACACTAAAATTATACACATGTGGACCCAGTCTAAGACTTCATATTATTATAACTTTTGTACAGAACTTCTAAATTATTTATGTATTTTATTTATGTACCAATTATAGTTACAAACAATAATAAATGAAGTGTACATTGGAAATGCTTATCTCTATAAGAGATTTCTTCCAGCTTAAATTAAAAGCTAAACCTATAGTATTTTTTTTTCAGTTAAATGAAAATATGCTGTTGCCTTTTGAAGCAGAATTGCTGGAGGATACCGCAGAACTTTCATCATTTGAAAGTTCAAATAATTTAACTCTTTCCATAGCACAAAAGGTCAGTATAACATGTATCATAACTTTGTATCAAGCTATTAGCGCAAAGTACGCAATAAATTAAATAGTATAGCAAGTCGTGAGGCTCTTTAGCTGAGCGATCGTAACGGCCTCGTCACGTTCTATCGGAGTGGGGTTTTTAGATCAAAGTTCAGTCGGGATATTCGTGATACACTCCGTGTGGCGGCGCCCCCCTGCCGTAATTTCCCCGAGCGCCCAGCGCGGGCGCTCAGTTAGTCGTTATGTAACAATTATGCGCGATAGCCGACTCGACGATTGGTTGCCCATCGTGTGGCCCTACTACTATAATAGTTTATTTACTGTATTTTGTAGTAGATCTTAAAATAAGTGTTGTTAATCTGAAAAATCTGTTTGGGAAACGACTATATTAAGGCAAGACTTTTGTGGTGTGGTGTGACACTACTTTTATCAAACTTGTGCGGTATAACTCATTTTTACAATTTCGACAGTGGTGTAATAACTGCCTTTTTGGTCTAGTGGTTAGCGTATTCACGAGGTCCCGGGTTCGATCAAATAATTGTTAGGTATTGGGTTTTTCTGTCAAGAAATTCTCAGTGCCAGCCCGGAGTTGGTAGTTGGCGGTGTTTCACCCCCGTGCCTCGGAGAGCACGTTAAGCAGTCGGTCCCGGTTATTATCACTATCATGTGACAATAGTCATTAAATCCCGCCAACCCGCATTGGAGCAGCGTGGTGGGTCTAAGCTCTAAATCCCTAGAGGAGGCCTGTGCCCAGCAGTGGGACGTTAAAAGGCTGTAGTGGTGGTGGTGGGTAATAAGTGCCACTATACGAGCTAATGTATTGAATAAGTATTCATTTTATTGCAGCTACGCAATAAACCGACTGAGATCCAGTACATGGGCGACCCAGAACTAAAGCCAATAATGACATACGAGAATACAATTCTAGTGAGAATACTGTATCAAATATCTACAAGACTGAATGAGTTGGTGAGTTGATTTTATTTTATTTATTTAAAAAAGGCATGTTTTTAATAGCACTAATATTAAAACCATACACATTTTCCTCCACCTAATCGTAAGGGTACCTATCCACTGAAGCGGAATGGAGACGTGCTCGGCGGATTAAGCAAGCACATTGGGGGTGAGGTGACAAAATTATCGCTTCATCTATTTCTTAATTGTCTGCTGGATATGGCTCTGCTTCAGTGGAAGGGCACCCTAATACGCAAGCCACACCATGAGGTAAACTAACTTAGCTTTAGTTTATACAACCAAATGTGCAAGCTTAGAGCAGTCATGCGAGTATAGTATAAGACGCCGAGCTAAGCTATGTTAGCTTAGTTCGGGGTGTAGTTTGTAAAGAACATAGTAGTTACGGGACCTAAAGGCGCAATTTGAATTTGCCGCTTCCGGATTTTAGTCCGTTTCCTAAATTATTGAGCTGATTGATGTATAATCTCTGACTGAATGTAAATGATTTGATTTTCCGATGTTTCACCCTCGTGCCTCGGAGAGCACGTTAAGAGGAAACGCGGTTGCTCTTTTCTCCATACAAACGCTCTCGCGTGTTTTCTCCCTGGTTTATGATCCTAAAGCAATGATTTTTTACAATAAAATAAATATCAACCTCTTCTATGTCCCTATGTTTTCCTTTTTGAAGATACATTATTTTTATAAGCACTAGAACCGTTACAAAATGCTCAAAAATGCCTATTTTAGATCGCTTTCAATAGAGGCCTAATGTACAAATTTGACAATTAATAATGAAAAAAGCGAAACATGGGGTCACAGTATCCTTAATATCTAGGCGCACGAAGTGCGCCAGGCCAAGTTCCTCCGGCCTTGTCGCATGAGTGTGTTATTTACACGATCCATTTCGAGCTGTTTTGACCCCCCTCATAACTCTGGTTCGCGGGATAGTAATCCTACGAAATTTGAAATATAAGTTAAACTCGTGGTTAAGATGATAAATTGAAAGTTTCAAATTTTCAAGTTGAACCGTTTCTGAGATACAGAGGTTTGAAAATCACATAAAACAAGACCTACTCACTGACTGATCAAAATTATGACGCACTTCCCGTGTATGTGGAATGTTGAAATTTGGTAAGAATATGAGTCTTAGGGACCTTTCAGACAGACCGGCGCGGAGAGCGTCGGAGAGCATTTTTTTTTTCACACAGACCGGCCGTTCAAATTTGCTCTGCTCTCCGCGCCGGTCTGTGTGAACGGACACGCGGATGCGCTCGGAGCCGAGCGTACGCTCTTGGGCCGGACGGCAGAGCATATTCGGCCTACGGTCGGCTGTGCGAGCATGAAAGAGCACGCGAACGGAGCCGGTCGGATGCTCGAGCGCGAAAGGGCACGGGCATGGAGCAGCCGACCGGCTCGACGAGTAGCCGACCGGCTGCTCTCATATATTTCACACAGAGCGTATTGGGAGCATGCTCGAGCATCCTCTTATCATAAAAGAGTTAACATGTAAAAATAAAGCCTATTTCAATGTCTTAAGATTCTATTTTAAATGCGATTAAAATTTGCTCTGCTCTCCGCGCCGGTCTGTCTGAAAGGTCCCTTAGTGTGTATATGAAGGAAAAAATCGAAAAATGTCCAAAAGTTGCATCAGACACTGACCAATTCAAAGATATATAAAAATCTGTCTGTTCCCACATCACACAAAAAATACTGAACAAATTTTCATTTTGTTTTAATAAATGTATTTTACTTTATTCGAAGCTATATATGGTTCTTGTTTCATCGAAATCGGTGCACTATTTAGGGAGATGTGACTTTTTAAGTTTTCTAGCAAGGGGTCAATCTTACTGGTCTTGAGTTCTAATAAAAAGTGTAGGTAAATAATAAAACAAGTGTAGGTAAAAAATAAAATAAAGTGTAAGTAAATAATAAAGTGTAGGTAAATAATAAAACGCCAAGAGGTATATTTTTTTATCGAAGTCGCGGGCGCGACTTCGTCGGCGTGGACTACACAAATTTCAAACCCCTATATTACCCCCTAAGGGGTTGAATTTTCAAAAATCCTTTGCGGATGTCGTACGCCACATTAATAGCTATCTGTGTGCCTAAGCCCGTTCCTTCCAGTAGTTTGAGATTCGTCTTTGCCAATAAAACCAGAAGCGCGATTTTCTTAATAATTTTGATAAGCAACCTTGACCCAAGTCAAGTCAAGAGAGTCAAATACTCAAAATCTTCTCTTAGTTAAGCCAGCCGTATGGTTCTAAGTTCTGAAACTGACCACTGAGTGGAAATACTCTGGAGTGGAGTTTCTATTATCTGTGATTTTGACAGACAGACGAACAAAATAAAAATTCACCCAATTAGAACAGAGAAAGCGACTTTGTTTTATACTATGTATTGAAGATTAAACCACATCTAATCAGACCGTAAAATGTGATAGGGTTCTATTCCTAATTATACTGAAGCGTAAGAGAGAAAAAAGACTCGATTATAAGCCATCACAACTTCATTATACTTATTGCATTAACTTTGAAATACTTAGAAAAAAGGAGTGAGATCCAAACAAAAACATTTCATGTGAATAATAAGGCCAACTTCCTATCAAAAAGTTTCGGCCATTAAAAGTACTGATATCAAAAATTATGACCAAGTCCTTTGCTAGGCTCGATAAATGAAACCATACAGTTTTAGAAGGTATATCTTCTTCGATCACCCTCAAGCTGTCATACCATTCCTAATGATCCTGTTAAAATATTTTTAAATAATTTATGTCTTACTAATAACACTATAATATGAAGCTCATTTGGGACTGAGAATAGTTTTATTGTTTTCAACTTGGCAACATTTTTTAAATTAAACAAATTCAAAGGAGTACAAAAATGTTGTCAAGTTGAAAACAATAAAACTATTCTCAGTCCCAAATGAGCTTCATATTTATAGTGTTACTAGATGATGCCCACGGCTTCGCCCGTGTGGATTTAGGTTTTTAAAAATCCCGTGGGAACTTTTAATTTTTCAGAACAAAAAGTAGCCTATCTGTAGTAACCCGTCACGGAACCCAAAACAGAAAAATTCCGTGGGATGCTTACGATTTCGGAATGCAATTCCTTACAGCATCAGGGTTGAGGTGTTGAACATGTACCTACTCGAGGTCATTCAACAATAAAGTCTTTAATTGGTATCCCCAATATCAATTTAAATAACCGACAGTGGCTAAATCCCATTAGTTTTGGGGATCAGATCCCCTACAGCATCAGGATTGAGGAGTTGGAATCCAAATTTTTTGTAGGACAGTGTCGCAATGTTTCTCTATCGATTAAAAAAAAATTTACGCAAATCGGTTCAGAAATCTCGGAGATATCGGTGTACATAGGTAGAAAAACACAACTCCTCCTTTTTTGAAAGTTGGTTAAAAAAGTAGCCTATGTTACTCCCTGGTTAATTCTCTACTTGTATGTGAAAGTCCCGTCAAAATCGGTTCAGCCGTTCCGAAGATTAGCCCGTTCAAACAGACAGACAGACAGACAGACAGACAGACAGACAGACAAAAATTTTAAAAACGTGTGATTCGGTTATAGTATCGTTCAAATAACCATATGAGCTTAATATGAGGTAGTTATTTCGATATTACAGACAGACACTTCAATTTTATTTATTAGTATAGATTAGTAAGACATAAATTATTTAAAAACTAGATGATGCCCACGGCTTCGCCCGTGTGTATTTAGGTTTGTAAAAATCTCGTGGGAACTTTGATTTTCCAGAACAAAAAGTAGCCTATCTGTAGTAAGTAGTAACCCGTCCACAAAACGGAAAAATTCCGTGGGATCCTTACGATTTTGGAATGCAATTTCTTACAGCATCAGGGTTGAGGAGTTGGACATGTACCTACTCGAGGTCATTCAACAATAAAGTCTTTAATTGGTATCCCCAATATCAATTTAAATAACCGACAGTGGCTAAATCCCATTAGTTTTGGGGATCAGATCCCCTACAGCATCAGGATTGAGGAGTTGGAATCCAAATTTTTTGTAGGACAGTGTCGCAATGTTTCTCTATCGATTAAAAAAAATTTACGCAAATCGGTTCAGAAATCTCGGAGATATCGGTGTACATAGGTAGAAAAACACAACTCCTCCTTTTTTGAAAGTTGGTTAAAAAAGTAGCCTATGTTACTCCCTGGTTAATTCTCTACTTGTATGTGAAAGTCCCGTCAAAATCGGTTCAGCCGTTCCGAAGATTAGCCCGTTCAAACAGACAGACAGACAGACAGACAGACAGACAGACAGACAGACAAAAATTTTAAAAACGTGTGATTCGGTTATAGTATCGTTCAAATAACCATATGAGCTTAATATGAGGTAGTTATTTCGATATTACAGACAGACACTTCAATTTTATTTATTAGTATAGATTAGTAAGACATAAATTATTTAAAAACTAGATGATGCCCACGGCTTCGCCCGTGTGTATTTAGGTTTGTAAAAATCTCGTGGGAACTTTGATTTTCCAGAACAAAAAGTAGCCTATCTGTAGTAAGTAGTAACCCGTCCACAAAACGGAAAAATTCCGTGGGATCCTTACGATTTTGGAATGCAATTCCTTACAGCATCAGGGTTGAGGTGTTGAACATGTACCTACTCGAGGTCATTCAACAATAAAGTCTTTAATTGGTATCCCCAATATCAATTTAAATAACCGACAGTGGCTAAATCCCATTAGTTTTGGGGATCAGATCCCCTACAGCATCAGGATTGAGGAGTTGGAATCCAAATTTTTTGTAGGACAGTGTCGCAATGTTTCTCTATCGATTAAAAAAAAATTTACGCAAATCGGTTCAGAAATCTCGGAGATATCGGTGTACATAGGTAGAAAAACACAACTCCTCCTTTTTTGAAAGTTGGTTAAAAAAGTAGCCTATGTTACTCCCTGGTTAATTCTCTACTTGTATGTGAAAGTCCCGTCAAAATCGGTTCAGCCGTTCCAAAGATTAGCCCGTTCAAACAGACAGACAGACAGACAGACAGACAGACAGACAGACAGACAGACAGACAGACAGACAGACAGACAAAAATTTTAAAAACGTGTGATTCGGTTATAGTATCGTTCAAATAACCATATGAGCTTAATATGAGGTAGTTATTTCGATATTACAGACAGACACTTCAATTTTATTTATTAGTATAGATATTTTAACAGGATCATTAGGAATGGTATGACAGCTTGAGGGTGATCGAAGAAGATATACCTTCTAAAACTGTATGGTTTCATTTATCGAGCCTAGCAAAGGACTTGGTCATAATTTTTGATATCAGTACTTTTAATGGCCGAAACTTTTTGATAGGAAGTTGGCCTTATTATTCACATGAAATGTTTTTGTTTGGATTCAGTTTATGAAATATCTTTTAAATTGGTCCAATATTGGAGGAGGAAACACTAGAGAGCCAAACCTCGAATTATGACTTTACTTACGGCTATTGAGTCGGATTTGCAGTTGTCCTTATTGCACGAATTTGAGGCGCGGGACGGTCGAACGCGACAACGATAGTTTTTTCAAATACCTAATTTTCAAGTCTCTTGGACCACATTTCCTCTTAAGCAGTCGGTCCCGAATTATTATTGCTATCACGTAATAGGTGATAGTCGATAAAGCCTGCCAATCCGCATTAAAGCAGTGTAGCGGGTCTAAGTTCTAATCCCCTCCTATAATAAAGACTTGTGCCCAGCTGTGGGACAATAAGCCCTCATACGCATTAGCGGCTAACCGCGCGGCTAGCCGCTTTTATATTTTTATATGTAACCGCTCATTTTGTACGCATTAAACCGCGACGAAATTTTATACAAGTGGCTAGCCGCGCGGTCAACCGCGTACGCGGTTGACCGCTAATGCGTATGAGGGCTAAAGGGCTGCTAAGATGTTCATCATTAATTTCAGTATGGAGAGGAATTTTCAAGACTATGGAACAGAAACGACTTTTGGGGGTACGTGGCGCGGGAAGTGTTACAGAAACCGAGTACGATTCACCTGTACGTGAAGGACTCGAGCTACCAGCAGAGCGTGGTGCAGCAACAGCTGCCCGCGCGCCTGTCGCTGCGCGCGCTCGCCTCGCACAAGATCGTCGTGTGGATCACCATCGGATACATCATGTTTAGAATGTTCTCTTATAGTGGGATATTCTATCTCTTCTTCCTCGTGACCGTGTGGGCTTTGATTGTGTTGTCGAAAGCGTCCTTGAAAATCTTTAGAATCATCAATGATTGATTGATAATAATTTTAAGTGTAACAATATTAAATGCGATGATCTTTTTCGAATCATGTTTTTCAAAACATTCGTTTTATTTTACTCTTTTGATTTTAAGGCTCTTTGGTTCCTAGGGTGGATGCTCCTAAGCTCGGCCCCCGCTCCAAAAATCGGCATTTCGTTCTATTTCTGTCGATATCAGCGTTTTGGTGCCGTTTAGGAACAATCGGTATTTTTTAGCTTTAGCTTGCTCTAATGGGAAAACAGTTTTAAAATAAGGCAGCAGTTTAGCACCAAAACTAATATTGACGGAAATAGAACCGAATAATACAGACATACAGACATACGTACAGCGGAGTCTAAGCCCTCATACGCATTAGCGGTCAACCGCATACGCGGCTGACCGCGCGGCTAGCCTCTTCATAGAATTTCGTCGCGGTTTAGTGCGTACAAAATGAGCGGTTGCATATAAAAACATAAAGGCGGCCAGCCGCGCGGTCAGCCGCGTACGCGGTTGACCGCTAATGCGTTTGAGGGCTTAGTAATAGGATCCCGTTTTATCATTTGGCCTAAAAACAAACACGGAATATAATATAACAAATCATTTTATTGTTGGTTACGTGATACAACTTACAAGGTATAAACTAACAGTATTTCTTGAGCGTGAGCTTGGGCACGATGTTCATGGAGGCGAGCTCCTGGAAGAGCAGCTTGCAGGCGTAGGGCATCTCCACGGCGCACACGGCGGACGAGCGGCACGCGTGGCACCACGCGCGGCTCGCCAGTCGCCCGCACGCGCCGCAGATGTCCGCGCTGAACGCGTCCGACGCCAGCATCAGCCGCTCCATCAGCAGCATGCTGCACACACCACACACCACACACACCGCTCCATCACTCAGCCACCACTACACGAGTCGTCTACTACTGCGGCACGCGTGGCACCACGCGCGGCTCGCCAGTCGCCCGCACGCGCCGCAGATGTCCGCGCTGAACGCGTCCGACGCCAGCATCAGCCGCTCCATCAGCAGCATGCTGCACACACCACACACCACACACACCGCTCCATCACTCAGCCACCACTACACGAGTCGTCTACTACTGCGGCACGCGTGGCACCACGCGCGGCTCGCCAGTCGCCCGCACGCGCCGCAGATGTCCGCGCTGAACGCGTCCGACGCCAGCATCAGCCGCTCCATCAGCAGCATGCTGCACACACCACACACCACACACACCGCTCCATCACTCAGCCACCACTACACGAGTCGTCTACTACTGCGGCACGCGTGGCACCACGCGCGGCTCGCCAGCCGCCCGCACGCGCCGCAGATGTCCGCGCTGAACGCGTCCGACGCCAGCATCAGCCGCTCCATCAGCAGCATGCTGCACACACCACACACCACACACACCGCTCCATCACTCAGCCACCACTACACGAGTCGTCTACTACTGCGGCACGCGTGGCACCACGCGCGGCTCGCCAGTCGCCCGCACGCGCCGCAGATGTCCGCGCTGAACGCGTCCGACGCCAGCATCAGCCGCTCCATCAGCAGCATGCTGCACACACCACACACCACACACACCGCTCCATCACTCAGCCACCACTACACGAGTCGTCTACTACTGCGGCACGCGTGGCACCACGCGCGGCTCGCCAGTCGCCCGCACGCGCCGCAGATGTCCGCGCTGAACGCGTCCGACGCCAGCATCAGCCGCTCCATCAGCAGCATGCTGCACACACCACACACCACACACACCGCTCCATCACTCAGCCACCACTACACGAGTCGTCTACTACTGCGGCACGCGTGGCACCACGCGCGGCTCGCCAGTCGCCCGCACGCGCCGCAGATGTCCGCGCTGAACGCGTCCGACGCCAGCATCAGCCGCTCCATCAGCAGCATGCTGCACACACCACACACCACACACACCGCTCCATCACTCAGCCACCACTACACGAGTCGTCTACTACTGCGGCACGCGTGGCACCACGCGCGGCTCGCCAGCCGCCCGCACGCGCCGCAGATGTCCGCGCTGAACGCGTCCGACGCCAGCATCAGCCGCTCCATCAGCAGCATGCTGCACACACCACACACCACACACACCGCTCCATCACTCAGCCACCACTACACGAGTCGTCTACTACTGCGGCACGCGTGGCACCACGCGCGGCTCGCCAGCCGCCCGCACGCGCCGCAGATGTCCGCGCTGAACGCGTCCGACGCCAGCATCAGCCGCTCCATCAGCAGCATGCTGCACACACCACACACCACACACACCGCTCCATCACTCAGCCACCACTACACGAGTCGTCTACTACTGCGGCACGCGTGGCACCACGCGCGGCTCGCCAGTCGCCCGCACGCGCCGCAGATGTCCGCGCTGAACGCGTCCGACGCCAGCATCAGCCGCTCCATCAGCAGCATGCTGCACACACCACACACACCGCTCCATCACTCAACCACCACTACACGAGTCGTCTACTACTGCGGCACGCGTGGCACCACGCGCGGCTCGCCAGCCGCCCGCACGCGCCGCAGATGTCCGCGCTGAACGCGTCCGACGCCAGCATCAGCCGCTCCATCAGCAGCATGCTGCACACACCACACACCACACACACCGCTCCATCACTCAGCCACCACTACACGAGTCGTCTACTACTGCGGCACGCGTGGCACCACGCGCGGCTCGCCAGCCGCCCGCACGCGCCGCAGATGTCCGCGCTGAACGCGTCCGACGCCAGCATCAGCCGCTCCATCAGCAGCATGCTGCACACACCACACACCACACACACCGCTCCATCACTCAGCCACCACTACACGAGTCGTCTACTACTGCGGCACGCGTGGCACCACGCGCGGCTCGCCAGTCGCCCGCACGCGCCGCAGATGTCCGCGCTGAACGCGTCCGACGCCAGCATCAGCCGCTCCATCAGCAGCATGCTGCACACACCACACACCACACACACCGCTCCATCACTCAGCCACCACTACACGAGTCGTCTACTACTGCGGCACGCGTGGCACCACGCGCGGCTCGCCAGTCGCCCGCACGCGCCGCAGATGTCCGCGCTGAACGCGTCCGACGCCAGCATCAGCCGCTCCATCAGCAGCATGCTGCACACACCACACACCACACACACCGCTCCATCACTCAGCCACCACTACACGAGTCGTCTACTACTGCGGCACGCGTGGCACCACGCGCGGCTCGCCAGTCGCCCGCACGCGCCGCAGATGTCCGCGCTGAACGCGTCCGACGCCAGCATCAGCCGCTCCATCAGCAGCATGCTGCACACACCACACACCACACACACCGCTCCATCACTCAGCCACCACTACACGAGTCGTCTACTACTGCGGCACGCGTGGCACCACGCGCGGCTCGCCAGCCGCCCGCACGCGCCGCAGATGTCCGCGCTGAACGCGTCCGACGCCAGCATCAGCCGCTCCATCAGCAGCATGCTGCACACACCACACACACCGCTCCATCACTCAGCCACCACTACACGAGTCGTCTACTACTGCGGCACGCGTGGCACCACGCGCGGCTCGCCAGTCGCCCGCACGCGCCGCAGATGTCCGCGCTGAACGCGTCCGACGCCAGCATCAGCCGCTCCATCAGCAGCATGCTGCACACACCACACACCACACACACCGCTCCATCACTCAGCCACCACTACACGAGTCGTCTACTACTGCGGCACGCGTGGCACCACGCGCGGCTCGCCAGTCGCCCGCACGCGCCGCAGATGTCCGCGCTGAACGCGTCCGACGCCAGCATCAGCCGCTCCATCACCAGCATGCTGCACACACCACACACCACACACACCGCTCCATCACTCAGCCACCACTACATGAGTCGTCTACTACTGCGGCACGCGTGGCACCACGCGCGGCTCGCCAGTCGCCCGCACGCGCCGCAGATGTCCGCGCTGAACGCGTCCGACGCCAGCATCAGCCGCTCCATCAGCAGCATGCTGCACACACCACACACCACACACACCGCTCCATCACTCAGCCACCACTACACGAGTCGTCTACTACTGCGGCACGCGTGGCACCACGCGCGGCTCGCCAGTCGCCCGCACGCGCCGCAGATGTCCGCGCTGAACGCGTCCGACGCCAGCATCAGCCGCTCCATCAGCAGCATGCTGCACACACCACACACCACACACACCGCTCCATCACTCAGCCACCACTACACGAGTCGTCTACTACTGCGGCACGCGTGGCACCACGCGCGGCTCGCCAGCCGCCCGCACGCGCCGCAGATGTCCGCGCTGAACGCGTCCGACGCCAGCATCAGCCGCTCCATCAGCAGCATGCTGCACACACCACACACACACGCTCCATCACTCAGCCACCACTACACGAGTCGTCTACTACTGCGGCACGCGTGGCACCACGCGCGGCTCGCCAGTCGCCCGCACGCGCCGCAGATGTCCGCGCTGAACGCGTCCGACGCCAGCATCAGCCGCTCCATCAGCAGCATGCTGCACACACCACACACCACACACACCGCTCCATCACTCAGCCACCACTACACGAGTCGTCTACTACTGCGGCACGCGTGGCACCACGCGCGGCTCGCCAGTCGCCCGCACGCGCCGCAGATGTCCGCGCTGAACGCGTCCGACGCCAGCATCAGCCGCTCCATCAGCAGCATGCTGCACACACCACACACCACACACACCGCTCCATCACTCAGCCACCACTACACGAGTCGTCTACTACTGCGGCACGCGTGGCACCACGCGCGGCTCGCCAGTCGCCCGCACGCGCCGCAGATGTCCGCGCTGAACGCGTCCGACGCCAGCATCAGCCGCTCCATCAGCAGCATGCTGCACACACCACACACCACACACACCGCTCCATCACTCAGCCACCACTACACGAGTCGTCTACTACTGCGGCACGCGTGGCACCACGCGCGGCTCGCCAGTCGCCCGCACGCGCCGCAGATGTCCGCGCTGAACGCGTCCGACGCCAGCATCAGCCGCTCCATCAGCAGCATGCTGCACACACCACACACCACACACACCGCTCCATCACTCAGCCACCACTACACGAGTCGTCTACTACTGCGGCACGCGTGGCACCACGCGCGGCTCGCCAGTCGCCCGCACGCGCCGCAGATGTCCGCGCTGAACGCGTCCGACGCCAGCATCAGCCGCTCCATCAGCAGCATGCTGCACACACCACACACACACCGCTCCATCACTCAGCCACCACTACACGAGTCGTCTACTACTGCGGCACGCGTGGCACCACGCGCGGCTCGCCAGTCGCCCGCACGCGCCGCAGATGTCCGCGCTGAACGCGTCCGACGCCAGCATCAGCCGCTCCATCAGCAGCATGCTGCACACACCACACACCACACACACCGCTCCATCACTCAGCCACCACTACACGAGTCGTCTACTACTGCGGCACGCGTGGCACCACGCGCGGCTCGCCAGTCGCCCGCACGCGCCGCAGATGTCCGCGCTGAACGCGTCCGACGCCAGCATCAGCCGCTCCATCAGCAGCATGCTGCACACACCACACACCACACACACCGCTCCATCACTCAGCCACCACTACACGAGTCGTCTACTACTGCGGCACGCGTGGCACCACGCGCGGCTCGCCAGTCGCCCGCACGCGCCGCAGATGTCCGCGCTGAACGCGTCCGACGCCAGCATCAGCCGCTCCATCAGCAGCATGCTGCACACACCACACACCACACACACCGCTCCATCACTCAGCCACCACTACACGAGTCGTCTACTACTGCGGCACGCGTGGCACCACGCGCGGCTCGCCAGTCGCCCGCACGCGCCGCAGATGTCCGCGCTGAACGCGTCCGACGCCAGCATCAGCCGCTCCATCAGCAGCATGCTGCACACACCACACACCACACACACCGCTCCATCACTCAGCCACCACTACACGAGTCGTCTACTACTGCGGCACGCGTGGCACCACGCGCGGCTCGCCAGTCGCCCGCACGCGCCGCAGATGTCCGCGCTGAACGCGTCCGACGCCAGCATCAGCCGCTCCATCAGCAGCATGCTGCACACACCACACACCACACACACCGCTCCATCACTCAGCCACCACTACACGAGTCGTCTACTACTGCGGCACGCGTGGCACCACGCGCGGCTCGCCAGTCGCCCGCACGCGCCGCAGATGTCCGCGCTGAACGCGTCCGACGCCAGCATCAGCCGCTCCATCAGCAGCATGCTGCACACACCACACACCACACACACCGCTCCATCACTCAGCCACCACTACACGAGTCGTCTACTACTGCGGCACGCGTGGCACCACGCGCGGCTCGCCAGTCGCCCGCACGCGCCGCAGATGTCCGCGCTGAACGCGTCCGACGCCAGCATCAGCCGCTCCATCAGCAGCATGCTGCACACACCACACACCACACACACCGCTCCATCACTCAGCCACCACTACACGAGTCGTCTACTACTGCGGCACGCGTGGCACCACGCGCGGCTCGCCAGCCGCCCGCACGCGCCGCAGATGTCCGCGCTGAACGCGTCCGACGCCAGCATCAGCCGCTCCATCAGCAGCATGCTGCACACACCACACACCACACACACCGCTCCATCACTCAGCCACCACTACACGAGTCGTCTACTACTGCGGCACGCGTGGCACCACGCGCGGCTCGCCAGCCGCCCGCACGCGCCGCAGATGTCCGCGCTGAACGCGTCCGACGCCAGCATCAGCCGCTCCATCAGCAGCATGCTGCACACACCACACACCACACACACCGCTCCATCACTCAGCCACCACTACACGAGTCGTCTACTACTGCGGCACGCGTGGCACCACGCGCGGCTCGCCAGTCGCCCGCACGCGCCGCAGATGTCCGCGCTGAACGCGTCCGACGCCAGCATCAGCCGCTCCATCAGCAGCATGCTGCACACACCACACACCACACACACCGCTCCATCACTCAGCCACCACTACACGAGTCGTCTACTACTGCGGCACGCGTGGCACCACGCGCGGCTCGCCAGTCGCCCGCACGCGCCGCAGATGTCCGCGCTGAACGCGTCCGACGCCAGCATCAGCCGCTCCATCAGCAGCATGCTGCACACACCACACACCACACACACCGCTCCA